>CM038680.1:127909894-128509894 GCA_021605205.1 Aegilops longissima
TAAAGTTTCTACGATCTGATCGTGGAGGAGAATATTTGAGTTACGAGTTTGGTCTACATTTGAAGCAATGCGGAATAGTTTCAGAACTCACGCCACCGGAACACCACAGCGTAATGGTGTGTCCGAACGTCGTGTCGTACTTTACTAGATATGGTGCGATCTATGATGTCTATATCCGATTTACCGCTATCGCTTTGGGGTTATGCTTTAGAGACGGCGCATTCACGTTAAATAGGACACCGTCAAAATCCGCTGAGACGACGCCTTATGAACTATGGTTTAGCAAGAAACCAAAGTTGTCGCTTCTGAAAGTTTGGGGTTGCGATGCTTATGTGAAAAACTTCAACCTGATAAGCTTGAACCCAAATCGGAAAATGTGTCTTCATAGGATACCCAAAGGAGACAATTGGGTATACCTTCTATCACAGATCCGAAGGCAAGACATTCGTTGTTAAGAATGGATCCTTTCTAGAGAAGGAGTTTCTCTCGAAAGAAGTGAGTGGGAGGAAAGTGGAACTTGATGAGGTAATAGTACCAACTCCCTTATTGGAAAGTAGTTCATCACGAAATCAGTTTACTGTAACAACTACACCAGATTAGCGAGGAAGATAATGATAATGATCATGAAACTTCAGATCAAGTTGTCACCGAACTCAGAGATCAACCAGAATAAAATCCGCACCAGAGTGGTACGGTAATCCTATTCTGGAAGTCATGCTACTAGATCATGGTGAACCTACGAACTATGAAGAAGCGATGGTGAGCCCAGATTCCACAAGATGGCTTGAAGCCATGAAATCTGAGATGGGATCCATGTATGAGAACAAAGTATGGACTTTGGTAGACTTGCCCGATGATCGGCAAGCTATTGAGAACAAATGGATCTTTAAGAAGAAGACTGACGCCGATGGTAATGTAACTGTCTACAAAGCTCGACTTGTTGCAAAAGGTTTTCGACAAGTTCAAGGGGTTGACTACGATGAGACTTTCTCACCCGTAGTGATGCTTAAGTCTGTCCGAATCATGTTAGCAATTGCCGCATTTTATGATTATGAAATTTGGCAAATGGATGTAAAAACTGCATTCTTGAATGGATTTCTAGAAGAAGAGTTGTATATGATGCAACCAGAAGGTTTTGTTGATCCAAAGGGTGCTAACAAAGTGTGCAAGCTCCAACGATCAATTTATGGTCCGTGCAAGCCTCTCGGAGTTGGAATAAACGCTTTGATAGTGTGATCAAAGCATATGGTTTTATCTGAGACTTTTGGAGAAGCTTTGATTTACAAGAAAGTGAGTGGGAGCTCAGAGCATTTACGATATTATATGTGGACGACATATTGTTGATTGGAAATGATATAGAATTTCTGGATAGCATAAAAGGATACTTGAATAAAAGTTTTTCAATGAAAGACCTCGTGAAGCTGCTTACATATTGGGCATCAAGATCTATAGAGATAGATCAAGACGCTTAATTGACTTTCACAAAGCACATACCTTGATAAAGTTTTGAAGAAGTTCAAAATGGATCAGGCAAAGAAAGGTTTTTACCAGTACATAAGGTATAAGATTGAGTCGACTCAATGCCCGACCACAGCAGAAGATAGAGAGAAATGAAAATGTTCCTATGCTTCAGCCATAGGCTCTATCATGTATGCAATGCTGTGTACCGGACTGACGTATGCTTAGCTGTAAGCTTGGCAGGAAGGTACCAAAGTAATCCAGAGTGGATCATCGGATAGCGGTCAAGAACATCCTGAAATACGAAAAGGACTAAGGATATGTTTCTCGATATGGAGGTGACAAAGAGCTAGTCGTAAATGGTTACGCCGATGCAAGCTTTGACACCGATCCGGACGATTCTAAATCGCAAACCGGATACGTATTTTTATTAAACGGTGGAGCTGTCGGTTGGTGCAGTTCTAAACAAAGCGTCGTGGCGGGATCTACATGTGAAGCGGAGTACATAGCTGCTTCGAAGCAGCAAATGAAGGAGTCTGGATGAAAGAGTTCATTTCGATCTAGGTGTCATACCTAGTGCATCGGGACCAATGAAGATCTTCTGTGACAATATCGGTGCAATTGCCTTGGCAAAGGAATCCAGATTTCACAAGAGGACCAAGCATATCAAGAGACGCTTCAATTCCATTCGGGACCAAGTCCAAGTGGGAGACATAGAGATTTGCAAAATACATACGGATCTGAATGTTGCGTACCCGTTGACTAAGCCTCTTCCACGAGCAAAACATGATCAGCACCAAGACTCCATGGGTGTTAGAATCATTACTGTAATCTAGATTATTGACTCTAGTGCAAGTGGGAGATCAAGGAAATATGCCCTAGAGGCAATAATAAAGTTATTATTTATTTCCTTATATCATGATAAATGTTTATTATTCATGCTAGAATTGTATTAACCGAAACATAATACATGTGTGAATACATAGACAAACAGATAGTCACTAGTATGCCTCTACAAGACTAGCTCATTGATCAAGATGGTTGTGTTTCCTAACCATAGACATGTGTTGTCATTTGATTAATGGGATCACATCATTAGGAGAATGATGTGATTGACATGACCCATTTCGTTAGCTTAGCACTTGATCGCTTAGTATGTTGCTTATGCTTTCTTCATGACTTATACAAAGTTCCTGCAACTATGAGATTATGCAACTCCGTTTACGGAGGAACACTTTGTGTGCTACCAAACGTCACAACGTAATCGGGTGATTATAAAGGTACTCTCTGGTGTCTCCAAAAGTATATGTTGAGTTGGCATAAATCGAGATTAGGTTTTGTCACTCCGATTGCTCGGAGAGGTATCTCTGGCCTTCTCGGTAATACACATCACATAAGCCTTGCAAGCATTGCAACTAATGAGTTAGTTGTGAGATGATGTATTACGGAACGAGTAAAGAGACTTACGATAACGAGATTGAACTAGGTATTGGATACCGACGATCGAATCTCGGGTAAGTAACATACCGATGACAAAAGGAACAACGATATCGTTATGCGGTTTGACCGATAAAGATCTTCGTAGAATATGTAGGAACCAATATGGGCATCCAGGTTCCGCTATTGGTTATTGACCGAGAATGGTTCTAGGTCATGTCTACATAGTTCTCGAACCCGTAGGGTCCGCACGCTTAACGCTTCGATGATAGTTCATTATGAGTTTATAAGTATTGATGTACCAAGGTTGTTCGAGTCCCGATGTGATCACGGACATGACGAGGAGTCTCAAATGGTCGAGACATAAAGAATGATATATTGGAAGCCTATGTTTGACTTCTGAAAGGTTCCGGATGAAAACAGAAGTTATTGAACACCGGGGTTACGGAACCCCGGGGTCTATGGGCCTTGATGGGCCATAAGAGAGAAGAGGAAGGGCCGGCCAGGCAGGCGCGTGCCCCCTCCCCTCTAGTCCGAATAGGACAGGAGAGGGGGCGCCCTTCCCTCTTCCCTCCTCCAATCCTAATCCAACTAGGAGAGGGGGAGTCCTACTCCGGTGGGAGTAGGACTCCTCCAGCGCGCCTCTCCTAGGGCTGGCCGCACCCCTTGGCTCCTTTATATACGGGGCAGGGGCACCCCATGACACACAAGTTGATCTACGGATCATTCCTTAGCCGTGTCGGTGCCCCTTCCACCATATTCCACTTCGTCATATCGTCATGAGCTTAGGCGAAGCCCTGCGCCGGAGAAGTCATATCGTCATGAGCTTAGGCGAAGCCCTGCGTCGGTGGAGCATCATCATCGCCACCACGCCGTCGTCTTGTGGAACTCATCCCGACACTTTGCTGGATCGGAGTCCGGGATCGCCATCGAGCTGAACGTGTGCGTAACTCGGAGGTGCCGTGACGCTCGGTGCTTGGATCGGTCGGATCGTGAAGACGCATTTACTACATCAACCGCATTGTTATAACGCTTCCGCTTTCAGTCTACGAGGGTACGTGGACGGACACTCTCCCCTCTCGTTGCTATGCCATCACCGTGGTCTTGCGTGTACGTAGGAAATTTTTTGAAATTACTACGTTACCCGATAATAATGTATGTTGTGATTACGGTACGACCGATAAAGATCTTCGTAGAATATGTAGGAACCAATATGAGCATCCAGGTTCCGCTGTTGGTTATTGACCGGAGAGGTGTCTCGGTCATGTCTACATAGTTCTCGAACCCGTAGGATCCGCACGCTTAACGTTTGATGACGATTTTGTATTATATGAGTAATGTGATTTGGTGACCGAATGTTGTTTGGAGTCCCGGATGAGATCACGGACATGACGAGGAGTCTCGGAATGGTCGAGAGGTAAAGATTCATATATAGGACGATGATATTCGGACACCGGAAGTGTTCTGGGGGTACCGGGTACATATCAGGTCGCCGGAAGGGGTTCCGGGCATCCCCCCGGCAACTACATTGGCCTAATGGGCCAAGAAGGGGACAGACCAGCCCCTAAGGGGCTGGTTCGCCCCATGTAGACCAAAATAGGGGAAGGAAAGAGGAGAAGAGAGAAAGGAAGGGGAGGGATTCGGCCTCCCCCTTCCTTCTCTCCTCCCTCCTCCTTCCTTCCCCCTCCGGATGAATATGGAAGGGGGGAGGCCGAATTGGGAGGCGCACAAGTAGGATTCCTCCTACTTGGGGTGCCCCCTTGGCTGCCTATCCTCCCCTCCAACCTATATATATGAGGGGAGGGCACCGCTAGAACACACAACATTGATTCCTAGCCGTGTGCGGTGCCACCCTCCAAAGTTTACGCCTCCGGTCATATTCACGTAGTGCTTAGAAGAAGCCATGCGCGGATCACTTCACCATCACCTTCACCATGCCATCGTGCTTACGTAACTCTCCTTGACACTTTGCTGGATAAAGAGTTCAAGGGACGTCATCGAGCTGAACGTGTGCAGAACTCGGAGGTGTCGTATGTTCGGTACTTGATCGGTCGGAACGAGAAGAAGTTCGACTACATCAACCGCGTTATCAAACGCTTCCGCTTTCCGTCTACGAGGGTACATGGACACACTCTCCCCCTCTCGTTGATATGCATCTCCTAGATAGATCTTGCGTGAGCGTAGGAATTTTTTTGAAATTGCATGCTACGTTCCCCAACAGAACAGCGGAGGGACGATCAGGGACCAACTCCACAGAGATGCAACACCACAACCTGTAATTCCACCAAGTGAAAAAATAGGCAAACCAAAGTATGCCACTAGATAGAATGGAAGATTTTAGTTGAAATGCAGCTAAAGATCATGGCAAACTTGTAGCTAGCTAGATACCAATTTGAAAGCAAGTTTCAGACTTAGAGAATTTCTACATGGCAACAAATGGCATGACATGAATGCACATGTAACACATGGCAAAACATGCTTAATGAACTAATTCAAATGACCCCTATATCAATGACAATCATCATGACAAGTTGACAAGTATTAACAGATTTTCAGACTTAGTGATATTTGCATAGTGGCAGAAAACAGATCATGATGCAACCATTGAGGCAAGTAAAATATATGCTACAACAGTTTTTCATGGCAACAAAGAGCATGGCGAGCAAGTACTAATTACCCTCAACAAAACACCCTTACTGATCATGATCCAAAGATGCACATATTTGTTGCAGACCACAAGGCAAAATGCAAAGTAATTATACTGCCAGTTTCAGACTTAGAGAAAAATAGCATGATCAAACTTTATAAAAAAAATATGTCCATTAAGATCACTCACACACATACATCATTCTAAATCCATCCGGAGAACTATATAACATACATCATTCTACATATCCATCCATCGATCATTCTAACATACATCACTTTTTATTTGGTTTTCTTTTCCTTCTTCATTTTTTTCATAACATATATACATCATTCTACATATCCATCATTCATCTACACACAAGATTAAATACATAAATTCATCTAAGTTATACATATTCATCTAATTAACTTACATATATATGTATATGTGTGTGTGTGTGTATGTGTGTGTGTGTATGTGTGTGTGTGTGTTCAATCCAGCACCGGCGGGGCTCCTACGCCGGAGATGTACGGGGCGGCGGCTAGGTAGGGGATGGGCTCGGGGAGGGGCGGCTGGTGAGGTCGAGGCGATGGCGGCAATGGTGGACGGGGAGAGGGGGTTTCGATCGATTCAAGGGAGGAGAGAGGGGGAGAGGGAGGAGATATAGGGCTCATGGCGCTAGCTGGCTCGGCGGCGATGCCGAGGTCGAGGGCGCCAGCGAGGTCGAGGTAGACGTACGGTGAGGTCAAGGGAGACGTGGAGTGGCGGCACGACGACGATGAGCGCTAGCCTGGCAGCGTCAGGGCTCGGGGAGGAGGCGCGGGTGGCATGCATCAGGGGCGGCAACGATGAGGGCGGGCTCGGGGGCGGTGGCCTACTCCGGTAACCTGGCGGCATCGTGGTGTGTGGGCGTCGGGGAGCAGATGTCCTTTGGAATTTTCCCAAGTGCTGCTTATACACATACCTTTAGTCCCGGTTGGTGGCTCCAACTGGGACGAAAGGGAGGCCTTTCGTCCTGGTTGGAGCCACCAACCGGGTCTAAAGGTCAATTTCAGCAGCCCAAAGGGCGGGAAGCCCGGGCCTTTAGTCCCGGTTGGTGGCTCGAACCGGGACGAAAAGGGGGGCCTTTCGTCCCGGTTGGTGGCTCGAACCGGGACGAAAAGGGGGGCCTTTCGTCCCTGTTGGAGCCACCAACCGAGACTAAAGGGCTATTCCTGGCACGGCGTCGGGGTAGTGGAAGTTTAGTCCCACCTCACCAAGCGAAGGGCGCTTGCACCAGTTTATAAGCCCCGCTGCGGCATCTTTCCCGAGCTCCTCTCTAAAGCAGGCAGTACATGCCTAACCTCTCTGTCCTGTGGGGCCTACCTGCCCACGGGCCTGCATCCTGGCCCATGTAAAATTGGGTTTCTAGTCGTATGCAGGCCACGGTGGCCCAGTAGGCGAGCACTTTTTTTAGTTTTTGCGGTAGGCCTTTAGTCCTGGTTGGTGCCACCAACCGGGACTAAAACTAGGTTTTAGTTTAGTATTTTCTGTTAAGCTAGTAAAGTTATATTTTTCTTTTTTGTTGAGTTATTAGGTTGGTATTTTTCTTTTCTGTTTAGTTATTAGTTTAGTATTTTTCTTTTCTGTTAACCTAATATGCATCATTCAAAGGCACATCATCAATTTTCAACCCTTTTCTGACTTCATTTGCTATTTTATGCATTTAATGATTTTTTTAGCTAAATGACCCTGAAATTGAAAAACACTACAAATGAATTCTAAAAAGGTTGAAACTTAGCATGGTATCATAATTTCACGCACATAGCATGTGCTAAAAAGTTGAGGCGGTTACGGCAAAAACTGGATGCACTCCGTGTACAAACTGGACAATCTCTTTCGAAGTATCAGGGCTTCGGACAAAAACTCATCTATTACAAAAGGGATTTCTTTTTTAACTTATTTTAACTCCAGACTTTTTTGCGTTCAATATGCACCATTAAAAGCCACATCATCAATATTCAACCATTTTCTGACTTCATTTGTTATTTTTCATGCATTTAATGATTTATTTTGAGCTAAATGACCTGAAATTGAAAATCACTACAAATGAACTCAAAAGGTTGAAACTTGGCATGGTATCATAATTTCACCCACATAGCATGTGCTAAAAAGTTGAGAGGGTTACGGCAAAAATTGGATGCACTCCTTGTACAAAATGGACAATCTCTTTCGAAGTATCAGGGTTTCAGATGAAAACTCATCTATTACAAAGGGATTTCATTGTTTTGACATGTAACTACAGTGATATTCTAGATCAAAGCCATCATCAGAATAGTTGTGGAGCATAACTATGGCTTTCAACCTAGAATCAAAGGCGCAAAATATTCGGTTATCTTGTGTACGTCGAACAGTTACTTGAACAATCGTACCATCTGATATGTTGTCTTCACTAGAGAGGCACTTTTTCTTCGCATATGTCCTTTGCTTATTGCGTCGTAACCATGGATAATCTTCATCGTTAACATGATGCTTGGGTCAGCCTTCACTTTGAAGGGAGGAATTTCATGAAACTTTTCATAATCTGCAGACATGTCTATCTTGTCCTCCACTCCCACGGTGTTTCTTTTCCCTGAAAGAACTATGTGGCGCTTTGGCTCATCATATGATGTATTCGCTTCCTTATCTTTTCTTTTTCTCGGTTTGGTAGACATGTCCTTCACATAGAAAACCATCGCCACATCATTGGCTGGGACAAATGGTTCGTCTGTGTACCCAAGACTATTGAGATCCACTGTTGTCATTCCGTACTATGGGTCTACCTATACCCCGCCTCCTGATAGATTGACCCATTTGCACCGAAACAAAGGGACCTTAAAATCATGTCCATAGTCAAAGTTCTCATATGCCCACTATGTAACCATAATATGTGTCCTTTGCCCTATTGGTTGCTGCATCAAAGCGGACACCACTATTTGGTTTGGTGCTCTTTTTATCTTGGGCGATCGTGTAAAATGTATTCCCATTTATCTCGTACCCTTGGTAAGTCAATACAGTCAAAGATGGTGTCCTGGCCGGCAAGTACAGCTCATCTCCAACAATGTTGTTACCCATGAGATGTGTTTGCAACCAACCGCCAAAAGTCTCGATGTGTTCACATGTAATCCAGTTGTCAGACTGCTCCGGCTGTTTGGAGCAAAGAATATTCTTGTGTTCATTGATATACGAGGTCACCAAGGTAGAATTATGTAGAACTGTGTAGTGTGCTTGAGCCCAAGACTACCCGTCCCTACATATTATTGAATCCGCTCCTAGCATGCCTTTTCCACTCAGTCTCCCCTCATACCGCGATTGAGGGACACCAATCGGCTTAAGGTACAGAATAAAGTCAACACAAAACCCAATGACCTCCTCTGTTTGATGGCCCGTGGAGACGCTTCCTTCTGGCCTAACACGATTACGAACATATTTCTTTAAGACTCCCATGAACCTCTCAAAGGGGAACATATTGTGTAGAAATACACGACCCAGAATGGCAATCTCGTCGACTAGATGAACTAGGACGTGCGTCATTATATTGAAGAAGGATGGTGGGAACACCAACTCGAAACCGACAAGACAATGCACCAAATCATTCTGTAACCTTGGTAGGATTTCTCGATTGGTTACCTTCTGAGAGATTGCATTGAGGAATGCACATAGCTTCACAATGGCTAATCGAACATTTTCTGGTGGAAGCCCCTCAATGCAACCGGAAGCAATTGCGTCATAATCATGTTGCAGTCATGAGACTTTAGGCTCTGAAACTTTTTCTCTGCCATATTTATTATTCCCTTTATATTCAATGAGAATCCAGATGAGACCTTCATACTGAGCAGGCATTCAAAAAAAGATTTCCTTCTCTTCTTAGGTAAGAGCAAAGCTGGCAGGACCTTGATACTACTTTGGATGCATGTTGTCTTTTTCGTGCACAAGTTGCTGGTCCTCCCGTGCCTCCGGTGTATCTTTTGTCTTCCCATACACGCCCAAGAAGACTAGCAGGTTAACGCAAAGATTCTTCGTCATGTGCATCACGTCGATTGCAGAGCGGACCTCTAGGTCTTTCCAATAGGGTAGGTCCCAAAATGTCGATTTCTTCTTCCACATGGGTGCATGTCCCTCAGCGTCATTCAGAATAGATTGTCCTCCAGGACCCTTTCCAAAGATTACTTGTAAAATCCTTGACCATATCAAGTGTATCATCACCACTACGGAGGACGGACTTCTTCTGGTGATTTGCCTCACCTTTGAAATGCTTGCCTTTCTTTCTCAAGAGATACTTGGTCGGAAGAAATTGACGATGTCCCAGGTACACATTCTTCTTGCATTTACACAAATATATACTTTCAGTATCATCTAAACAGTGCGTGCATGCGTGGTATCCCCTGTTTGTCTGTCCTGAAAGGTTACTAAGAGCAGGCCAATCATTGATGGTTACAAACAACAATGCTTGTAGGTCAAATTCCTGTTGTTTGTGCTCATCCCACACACGAACACCTTTGATATCCCACAGCTATAAAAGTTCTTCAACTAATGGCCTTAGATACACATCAATGTCGTTGTCGGGTTGCTTAGGGCCTTGGATGAGCACTGACATCATAACGGACTTTCGTTTCATGCACAACCAAGGAGGAAGGTTACAGACACATAGAGTCACAGGCCAGGTGCTATGATTGTTGCTCTGCTCCCCAGAAGGATTGATGCCATCTGCACTTAAATAAAACCATACGTTTCTTGCGTCATTTACAAAGTCCCGCCACTTACTCTCGATTTTTCTCCACTACGACCCGTCAGCGGGTGCTCTCAACTTCCCGTCTTTCTTACGGTCTTCCTTGTGCCATCAGATCAACTTGGCATGTTGTTTGTTTCTGAACAAACATTTCAACCGTGGTATTATAGGATCATACCACATCACCTTGGCAGGAACCCTCTTCCTGGGACGCTCCCCCTCAACATCACTAGGGTCATCTCGTTTGATCTTATACCGCAATGCACTGCATACCGGGCATGCGTTCAAATTCTCGTACTCATCGCGGTAGAGGATGCAGTCATTAGGGCATGCATGTATCTTCTGCACCTCCAATCCTAGAGGGCAAAGAACCTTCTTTGCTTCGTACGTGCTGTCAGGCAATTCATTATCCTTTGGAAGCTTCTTCTTCATTATTTTCAGTAGCGAACCAAATCCCTTGTCAGATACACCATTGTCTGCCTTCCATTGCAGCAATTCCAGTGTAGTACTGAGCTTTGTATTGTCATCTTCGCAATTTGGGTACAACCCCTTTTTGTGATCCTCTAACATGCGATCGAACTTCAACTTCTCCCTTTCACTTTCGCATTCTCTCTGTGCATCAGCAATGAACCGGCGAAGATCATCATCGTGCACATCTGGTGCCTCTTGATCTTCAGCTTCCCCGTTGCAGTATCACCGTATTCAGGGAACATAGGATAGTTGTCGTCATCCTCTTATTCTTCATTGTCTTCCATCATAACCCCTCTTTCTCCGTGCTTGGTCCAAACATTATAGTGTGGCATAAAACCCTTCTCAAGAAGGTGCAAGTGAATGGTTTTCGAGGAAGAGTAATCCTTCGTATTCCCATAGATAGTACATGGACAACACATAAAACCATTCTGCTTGTTTGCCTCAGCCATCTTGAGAACATTATGCAGGCCCTCAATGTAGTCGGAGGTGCACCGATCACCGTACATCCATTGTCGATTCATCTGCATGCATTATATAATTAAGTATATCAAAAACTATTACAGAACATCATGAATAGAGAAGTGACCAAATTAATACAAGTTCATCATTACATTAAAACCAACGTACAGTAGTGATCAAATGTTATTACTGAAAAAATAAATACATAAATTTCATACATAGTTCTCATAGAACAACATACAGCTCTCTAGAGCATCTAATTAAAACATACGTTGAAACTAACATACAACTATGTAAAATATTTAAATGCAACAACAAATATGATCAAAATCGCAATTAAGGTGCCAATTGATCCAACAACATAATGATATCAAGCCTCATTATCAATGGCATATTTTCTAATCTTCCTAATCTTCAAGTGCATTGCATCCATCTGGATCTTGTGGTCATCGACGACATCGGCAACATGCAACTCCAATTTCATCTTCTCCTCTTCAATTCTTTTCAATTTTTCTTTCAAATAATTATTTTCTTTTTCAGTCAAATTTAACCTCTCGACAAGAGGGTCGGTTGGAATTTCCGGTTCACATACCTCCTAGATAAAAACATCTATGTCATGTTGGTCAGCATAATTGTCATAAACACTAAATAAAATAAATAGTTATAAAAGATAATATACCACATCTGAATCATAGACCGGACGAGAGACGACGGGGGCGGATACCAAAACCATGGCACTATATAATAACAAACGATAATAAAAGTAAGAAAATTATACAAGTAGCTATCTAAATCATATCGGTAAGAATTTTTTTTATTTTACAAAGAAGATAAGAATAAGAGGCTCACCACGGTGGTGCCGATGACGAGATCGGGGCGGGCGGTCGACGGCGTTGAGGACAGGGACGGGGACGGGACGACACCCTACACATGTGCAGACTCTAAGAAGTTAATTTTGTTAGACAATGTAAATGTGTACGTGGTGGTGCAGTATAAACCACATACACGTATAGTTGGGTTGCGTGCGTTGTACTCTAGGTAGTTTAGGTTAGTTGGGATTGATCTCTATCTTGTATAGATCTTAGCTTGAGGATCAATCCCCTAACAACCTGAACTACCGCCCTTGTACCTATGATCTATAAATAACACGCAACGCGTCCCTACGAAAGCATACGTTTCAACCATATTTTACATGGTATCAGAGCCTAACCTCTAGCACATCCCAAAACCCTAGCTATGGCCTCAAGCTCCACCGCCGCCGCCGCACCAGCCCTCATTCCCATCGCCGATCGCCTCCATCGCTCCAACTTCCTGGTGTGGCGTGCCCAAGCGGTTGCTGCCATCCGCGACGCTCAGCTCGTCTCCTACATCAACCCAGACAGAGAAGAGCCGGCGCCCAAACTCACGGACAAGGAGGGCAAGCCAACAAATGTGCCCAATCCGGCGTATGAGATCGCCAAGGCGCAGGATTCCCAGGTTCTAAGTTTTCTGTTCAATTCAGTCTCACCTCCTGTGATGATCTAGATTGCCCACTGCACCACAGCCTCGGCAGCATGGACTGCCATCACGGAGATGTTCATCTCCCAAACCCAGACGCACGTGGTGAACACGAGGATCGCCCTGTCAAACACCAAGAAGGGCACCTCGACTGTTGCCGAGTACATCGGCCGCATGAAGGCGCTCGGAGACGAGCTGGCTTCTGTTGGGAAGCCCCTCACCGACGATGACATGGTGTCATACATCCTCGCCGGCCTCGACTTCGACTACATGGGCTTCGTCTCCTCCCTATGCGCCAGGGCCGAGCCGATCAAGGTGAACGAGCTCTACTCCCTCCTCGTCGGCTTCGAGAACAGGCTCGCCATGTTCGACGGCGGGCATCAATCCTCTTACTCCTCCGCCAACGCCGTCTCTCGTGGCGGCGGTCGTGGTGGACGAGGGGGTGGACGTGGCGGCGGCCGCAGAGGTGGCGGCGGCGGCCGCGGACAAGGCGGTGGAGGTCGCGGCCAAGGAGGAGGCCGCAACGATCTCCCTGAGGTCTTCTGTCAGATCTGCTCCAAGCCCAATCATGTTGCTATGGAGTGCTACCGCCTCTTCGACATCGTGTTCACCAAGGAGAAGAGCGCAGCGGCTGTCAACACCAACACCAGCTCCTACGGGGTCGACACCAACTGGTACGTCAACACAGGGGTGACAGATCACATCAATGCAAAGCCTCCAGACGGTGCTGATTCGGGAAGTAGTTGCGGTCACGTTTTCTTCAGTGAGCTTGACAAGCTCACCATGAGGGAGAAGTACTCTGGCCAGGATCAAGTGAACATGCCCAACGGCGCAGGTATGAAAATTGGCCATGCTGGTCAAGCCTACATTCATACCCCCACTCGCAATCTCCATCTCAAAGATATATTGCATGTTCCTAAAGCAACCAAAAACTTGATCTCTGCTCATCGTTTATCACATGACAATCATGCCTTTCTTGAAACTCATCCACACTATTTCTTTGTCAAGGACAAGGCAACGAAGAAAACCCTCCTCCAAGGTAGGTGTAGGGGTGGCCTCTATCCCCTCTCATCTGCACCTTTGAGCTTGGGCAGGCAGGCATTTAGTGCCACCAAGGTCTCTCCATCGAGGTGGCACAGCCGATTAGGTCACCCTTCGTCAACAATCGTTCAACATGTTCTTAGGAAGAATAAGATTTCCTTTCAAATAGTGAGTTGAATAAAGAGAGTGTATGTGATGCTTGCCAAAAAGGCAAAAGTCACCAACTCCCCTATCGGAATTCCATTAGTGTTTCCAATGCTCCTTTAGTGCTAGTTTTTTCTGATGTATGGGGGCCTGCCCGAGATTCTATTAATAGAAAGAATTATTATGTGAGTTTCATTAACAATTTCAGCAGGTTCACTTGGATTTACATTCTTAAACATAAGTCTGAAGTGTTCAAAATATTTCATGAATTCCAAGCTCTTGTTGAAAGACGCTTTAATCGTAAAATCATCACCATGCAAACAGATTGGGGTGGTGAGTACGGGCGTTTAAACTCCTTCTTTCGGCAAATTGGCATCACTCATCACGTCTCCTGCCCTCACGCACACCAACAAAACGGGTCGGCCGAGAGGAAACACCGGCACCTTGTGGAAGTTGGACTCTCACTATTAGCCCATGCCTCCATGCCCTTAAAATTTTGGGATGAGGCCTTTATAGCTGCCACATACCTTATCAATAGAACTCCCAGTAAGGTGATAAACCTTGAAACACCTCTCGAACGATTGTTCCAGGAGAAACCAAATTATCATGCTCTCCGCACCTTTGGGTGAGCATGTTGGCCTAATCTCCGCCCATTCAACTCTAAGAAGCTTGAATTCTGCTCCAAACGTTGTGTTTTTCTTGGTTATAGTAATCTTCACAAAGGATTCAAGTGTTTGGATGTAGCCGCTGGACGAGTTTACATATCTCGTGACGTCGTGTTTGATGAAACTGTGTTTCCTTTTGCCTCACTAAACCCCAATGCCGGTGCTCTCCTTAGGTCAGAAGTTCTTCTCCCTGAAAATTCCGTCACCACCGAGCCTCTTGATCACGGGGATGAAATTAGTGCTAATCCATCGATTAATTTTCATGCAAATCCTGCTATAAATTTTGGAGGAAATCCTCTTGTGCGCCATGATTTTATGCCGCACCAGACTGACGCAGAACACGAGGAGGATCCAGGTGCTGGCGCGTCTGGCAGCGACAGTTCTGCAGGCGGCGATCCCGAGCGCAATCTCTCGAACGCCGCGCCTGCAAGTGGGGACAGCGACTCGCCCACGCGCGACAGCGACCTGCCCACGTCGATCGCGGACCCGCCCACGCCAAGACGCCTCCATACCGACGCCGATCGTGGGGGCCACCGAGCAACCCCATAGCACACTCCGGATCAGGTGGGTCCAGGGGCGGTACGGCGGCTCCTCCGAGTCGCCAGGTGGCGGCCTCTGCGCCGCGCATCGAAGCGGGAGAACAGCGGGCCCCAACAGCATCTCTGGGCCTGCTGCTGATCCTGTCAAGATCCGCCTCGGATCGGGTGGGCCTGGCTCGTCACCTGGCAGATCCGGCGGGATCTTCTGTGCCAGCTGCGGGATCTTCTGCGGCTTCCTCAACAGTGGCTGCACCCGAACAAACTCGGCGTACACGGTCCCAGCATGGTATTGCAAAACCCAAAGTGCGTACAGATGGTACGGTCAGGTATAGTAAAACCAAGTTTGTTGGTCTTGCTACAACAAAAGAACCAAACAATCTACATGAAGCTTTTGAAAGTAAAAAATGGAAAAATGCAATGGATGAGGAATATGGTGCACTAATCAAAAACAAAACTTAGCACTTAGTCCCTCCGGCCAAGGGCAGAAATATTATTGATTGCAAATGGGTTTATAGAACTAAAAGAAAAGCTACAGCAGAAATAGATAGATACAAAGCCAGGCTAGTTGCAAAAGGCTTTAAACAAAGATACGGCATTGACTATGAGGACACCTTTAGTCCGGTTGTTAAAGCAGCTACTGTCAGACTTGTTCTATCTATTGCAGTATCAAAAGGTTGGAGTCTTCGTCAATTGGATGTGCAGAATGCGTTCCTTCATGGCGTTCTAGAGGAAGAAGTGTATATGAGACAACCTCCTGGGTATGAAGTGAAAAACAAGCAACATTATGTATGTAAGCTTGATAAGTCCTTGTATAGGTTGAAGCAACCACCTAGAGCGTGGTATTCTAGGTTAAGTAAAAAACTTCAAAGGCTTGGCTTCAAACCATCAAAAGCTGACACTTCATTATTCTTTTATAGCAAAGGCAAGATCACCATCTTTATGCTTGTGTATGTCGATGACATTATTGTGTCCAGCTCTTCACAGGAGGGAACTACAGCATTGTTGGAAGATCTCAGAAGGGATTTTGCCTTGAAAGATCTCGGTGACTTGCATTATTTCTTGGGAATAGAGGTGAAGAAAGTCAAGGATGGTATACTTCTAACTCAAGAAAAATATGTATCAGATGTATTAAAACGTGCTGGTATGATGAATTGCAAGTGTCAAATATGCCTCTGTCCACATCCGAAAAGCTCTCTAAAGAAAACGGTGAAATCTTGGGAGCTCATGATTCTACAAATTATAGAAGTGTGGTAGGTGCATTACAGTACTTGACTTTAACAAGGCCTGATATATCCTTCTCTGTCAATAAAGTATGTCAATTCTTGCACTCTCCTACACTTGAACATTGGACTGCAGTAAAAAGAATTCTCAGATATCTCAGAGGAACCATGAGCACTGCACTTAAATTTTCCAAGTCAAGTTCTACATTGGTAAGTGCCTTTTCAGATGCAGATTGGGCAGGATGTCCAGATGACAGAAGGTCCACATGTGGCTTTGCTGTTTTCTTTGGACCCAACTTGATATCTTGGAGTGCACGCAAACAAGCAACAGTGTCAAGGTCCGGTACTGAGGCAGAATACAAGGCCTTAGCAAATGCCACGGCTGAAATTATATGGGTTCAAACTCTGTTGAAAGAGCTAGGTGTGATACACTCACCAGTTGCAAGTCTTTGGTGTGATAATATTGGTGCCACTTACCTTTCAACAAACCCAGTGTTCCATGCAAGAACAAAACATATCGAAATTGACTATCACTTCGTGAGAGAAAGAGTAGCCAAGAAGCTGCTGGACATTCGTTTCATTCCCACCAATGATCAAGTTGCAGATGGCTTTACCAAAGCCTTATCATGGCGTAAATTGAAAGATTTCAAGAGCAATCTCA
Organism: Aegilops longissima; assembly: GCA_021605205.1. Classification (NCBI taxonomy): domain Eukaryota; kingdom Viridiplantae; phylum Streptophyta; class Magnoliopsida; order Poales; family Poaceae; genus Aegilops; species Aegilops longissima. The sequence goes on from CM038680.1 coordinate 127,926,863, forward strand.
ACTTGATAAGTTATGATTGAGGGGGAGTGTTAGACAATGTAAATGTGTACGTGGTGGTGCAGTATAAACCACGTACACGTATAGTTGCGTTGCGTGCGTTGTACTCTAGGTAGTTTAGGTTAGTTGGGATTGATCTCTACCTTGTATAGATCTTAGCTTGAGGATCAATTCCCTAACAACCTGAACTACCGCCCTTGTACCTATGATCTATAAATAACACGCAACGCGTCCTTGCGAAAGCATACGCTTCAACCATATTTTACAAATTTGAGCTCAATTTGTGCATCTAAATCAAATGAACTCCCAATACACTCCTCCACTAAAACCCACAAACCACTCTACTTCTAGAGCATTTGAAATGAGCTAAACTAGCAGTGAGAGATGAAAGAATGAAGGAGCTAACCTTTTTAAACACTTGTGTAGTTGGTGCACCGTCAAACCTAGATAAATCTTACGAAAAATGTAGTTTGGAGGTCGAGCTTGGAGAGGAGAAAGCTTAAGTGTGACACCAACTGGGACTAAAGACCTACCCTTTAGTCCCGTTTCCAGACACCAAAAGGTCCCAGTTAAACCGGAATCGGTGCCCTGCCAAGGCCCGGCCAGCGTCCTAGCCGCTTGAACCATAACTGATGCTTTCATTAGTCCCTGTTCATAACACGGCCAGGACTAATGCTCTGATCTGGCCAGGACCAAAGCCATATTTTCTACTAGTGTAACGTTCCACATTCTGTTGGGGCATTATATCCCCTGAGAGGTTGTATCACCAGACACGTCCTCTGGGTATCCCAGTTGAGAACCCATAACTAGACGACTGTATGAAAGTTGCCTACAACGTAAAGAACATGTACGTGGAAATTCTCTATTTTGAAAAACATGTACACGCAAATGGAGCCCAAAGATCACCATCGATCTGTTCCTCGAGAAGAAGAAAGATCCGGTCACTGGATCTGGATTTTGTCAACGAGGTATCTTAGTACGAATGCCTGCCCCCCGAGGCATTCTTTAGCGTGGAATCATGTGCAGGTGTATAGTGATTGCAGATGTGTGTCGCAAGCAGTGACCTCGTCTACATGTGTACCAAGAATATAAAAACTATGGCAGATATAAAATTGCCGAGGCAAACCCAGACAAAACTTCTTGAGGGAGGGCATTATCTTTTTAGTCTGGTCATAAAAAAAAACTTAGCGTATTTCCTGAAAATATAAAAACATACACCAACAGAGTATGTACCGAGCAGATAACTGAATGATAAAACACAAAACATGCAAAAGTAGTTCAACTAAACAGGAACAGCACAAATTCACAAATCACAATGAACTCACACATTGTAGCTAAACCGGGTGACTACTTCTGGAATGAAGATCCTTCAGCTCGCCTTCGCTTCTTGCACAAGAAGTCTATCAAATTACTGGAGAGAACTCCATAAGCTCAAGGGAGCACTACCGTTATACTACCTCCGTAAAGAAATATAAAAGCGTTTAGATCACAACTTTACAGAGAGAGTACTAGACAACCTATTGCACCATGTCGCCCATTTCAATATCTTCTTCAGGTCAGGATCAGCTCATATGGTGTCCGAGCTAGTGTACTAATCTCCTACGGTGCCATGTTCGCTTTGATCTTCCAAAAAAAAACACAACCTGGGCAATATCAAAACAAGATCACAGTCCCAATAGTATATATCTGCACTGCTGCACAAAGGTTCGATCGATGCATGCACCCTGACCGGCGGTCTCTGTCTCAGCTTGTTTTGCTCAGCTTGTCATGTGGTCCAACCATATTCTTTTGCCCTTGATTATCTTTTCTAGGAGGAGCAGCACCAGGTACTCTGCATGTCTCGTGCTACCCCCATGTTATTTCAGCATCGCTTGATCCTCACAATCTTGTTAAGAATTCCCTGGGATTCTGTTCAGGTGTGGCACTAAACTATTCTGGCTTTTCACTTTCCCATACACCATTGGGTTCTGCCAGGAACTGAAATGTGATGTCCCAGATCATCGGTCTATGGAACCGTCACAAATCAAATCATACTGACTGAACGCTTAAAGCTAATATCTCTCACAATTATTGAGATAGCAATGCATAGGCATGAGCTGTATCATTCAGTGTCCATTTTGTCTAGGGGGTCACCTGCCTCCCAGGATTCCATAAAACCAGAGAGGTGGTCTGTTTTTGCTTAATCCATGACAGGTCCCAACCATGCCAAGCGCTAAACAATCTGAATAAACTCTGGACAACCGATCCAGCTTTGTTTACTGCACAATTATGAATAATCTTATGCTAAGAATGTCAGAGCTTCAGATATGTGGGCAAAATATTTCATTTCCTGCATGAATTAATCATGAAAGGATCATTCTCATGGTACAAAACATAATAGACTAGCCAAAGCGAGGTTCATCAAGTTTTTCATACAAATGTTACTGCCTGCCACAGCCCATAGTGCACTATGCACCCAGAACACAATGACTAGTGTAAGTTACAACCTGATCAACTGACTGGATTGATCACAGGCACATATCACAATTCAGCAAACATCATCCATCCAGATCAGGACACCGAAGTCTAAACTCTACACAAAGCTAGGCATCAGGAGGCAACATGACTACAACATCTAATTCACAATACATAAAACCATGCATATATCTTGGGCTACCATCTCTCTCATGACCTGCATCGCACAAATTGGCCCTATGAGCAGAATCACCTGCATGTGGGAATGCCAAATATGCACCAAATTCAGGAAAGGCGTACCTCAAGACACTGCATCCACAGATCCAAGGTTACTTAACTAGACCATGGTCCATACACAACACAGACATTATATTGACATAACTAGAGCTATAAGCATTGCCAAGTGAAAACGCCAGCTAAAATTTATGAGCTAGCATCGTTTGCCGTCCATGTCGAGATGGCATAGAGGATGCGCCCTTTCCATCCTTGCAAGAGCCAGTGCTGATCTATATCAATCACAAAGTCCTTGTGGTAGCAGTTCTTGACCTTGTCTCTCGCTAGCTCAATGACCTCTGGATTCAATGGCAGCAGCTTCAAACCTGCCCGTTGATTCCTTACCTGCCATTGCTTATACGTCTCCGGACGCTCCACCCTATCTGTACCCTCACAGGCAATAACATTCAGGGCAGCACGCCCAAGGATGTTCTGCTCAATCAGCATCCTCTGTTCGTTATCCCTTGGGGTGGTTGTGTCCAGAACATCAAAAAGGGCTGAGTAGTAGAACAGAACCTCCCGAAACCGTGTCACGAAGAATGGGGCACTGAATGAGCCATTCACGATTGCATGGATGAATGTGTGGGGCCGCATCTTCCTGATGTTCTTGAGCACAACATCCCTTGGGCTCTCAAGCACAACGCTCTCGTCCATCAAGTTCTTGAATTGAAACAAGGAGTTAACGATGAGTACCTCATCAGGATCAATCTCCAAATCCTCTTTGCGGAGCGACTCCATCTTTGCCCTCGCGATGGCCCGGTACTCGAACGGCACATTAAACTCATTGGCATACTTCTTGAGCCTGCGCCCTGTCTCCTCAATGCGCTCTGTTGGCCGGAACCCAGGCTGAGGGAGATCGATGCCAGTGATCCTTACATGCGGCGGCCCTCCAGGCCTTGTTGATATCCTTCGCAGAAAGCACGGCCACTGGAACCCATATTGTATACCATAATCGATGATATGTATCTTCTTCTTCCCCAAGGAGGCATTATAGATTGTACTATTTGAGAATAGGAAAGACACCTTCTTGAAACAGATGGCTGCCATGTACAGCTGGTAAGCTTTGAGCATGTCCACAGCTGAGATGCGTGTTGCCATGAGCGACTGGTGTACGAGGCCACCTGTGCCCGCCAGCCGCGCCTGCAGGCCCTCTGCAAAGCAATGCGCGAGGCGCTGAGTCCCATCGCCATCAGGGCGAGCATGCAGCTTGATCTGCTTCAGCAGCTCTGTAGCGCTCCGGCGGTCATCCGTGGCAACAGCCTGCGCGCAATGGATGAGCAGCGTGCGCAGGTCCACCACATCGGAACCACCACGGCGGCCCCTCCCCTTGCCATTGGCCCCCTTCCCGCCGCCGCCATCATTCTTTGCCACCGCCTCCTGCATGGCGATCCGCAGGTTCTGCATCTGCACGATGCACATCTCGTCTGAGGGCATCAGCATCCTGTCGAACATCTCCCGTGCAGAGACGTCGTCTCCCAGCGCACTCTGCTTGCTGCTCCTGCCACCCTCCTGCTCCAGCTCGTCATCATGGTAAGGGTTCTTCCGACCTCGGCCGCCACCAGAGTTGGCCGAGACCGCATCCACCGCCTCCTCCTTCTTTACGCTGAGCACAGCCGGCGCCGGCGCAGGAGCTGCGTGGCCATTGAACCCAGCAACGAGTTTGTCCTCCCTGGGCAGGAACTTGTTGCCCTCCTCGACGCCCTTGAAGAACTGGCCAGAGGAGGCCTCGAGGTCGATGACGAGCTTGTCCTGACTAGGCAGGAACTTGTTGGCCTCCTGCATCCCCTTGAGGAAGGCGGAGCTCATGAGGTCGGAGTTGGCGCCGCCGCCGAAGAAGGCGGCGGGATCGAGGTCGACGGGCTCGAACTGGAAGCGGTCGTAGGAGTCAACGGCGGCGGGCGTGGGGGGCAGCTGGGCGGCGGTGCCGACGGAGGCGTCGGAGGGGGAGCACGGGGAGACGGCGCGGTTGTTGCTGTCGTCGGAGGTGGAATTGGAGGAGGGATCGGAGAGGATCTCGAGGAAGGGCTGCTGCGCCTCGATGAGCGCGGGGTTGTCGGGGAAGTCGTAGAAGTACTTGTCGTCGATGTCCTCCTCCATGAGTATGCGGGAGATGAAGGGCAGCACGAGGTCCTCCGGCGTGGAGGAGGGGGAGTCGCCGCCGCCCCCGCCGCCGTGGCCGTCGGGGGAGGGTTTCTGCTGCTCCTGCTCGTGGTGCGGGGTCGGGGGGAGGTCGAGGTATTCGGAGGGCGAGCCGGGGATGAGGTCGGAGAGGTAGAGGTTGAGGGAGGGGTCGTCGGCGGTGGGGGAGCCCATGTCGGCGGGGAGGTAGGGGGAGAAATCCGTGTCGTGGGGGAGGTAGGAGGAGGAGCCCATGGCGGCGCGGGAGGTGGGAGAGGGCAAGTGGGGGTTTTGGTGGTTTTGTAGAGGCGGGGAGCGGAAGGTTCTGCGAAGGAGCGGCGGGTGGGATCGGGGGATTGGCCACCGGAGGAGACTGAGAGAAGACGGGAGGGAGGAGGGGAATGGGGAGGGGATGAGGGAGAGGGAGGAGGGACACGCTGGTCGACGGAATATTCCGGTGTTTCTGCGGCGGCCGGCCTTGTGGGCTGGGCTGTGGCCGGATTAGGTTCGGCCCGGATTCGGGTCCGGGTCGAGAGGTCGTCTACCCCTTTTTTTTCCAACAGAAGGGCTAAATTTTATTCATTAACATCCTAAACAGCGTACAGATAACAATTTACCCACATGAAAGGAGATCGATGGGGCTATTTTGCAGTTGCATTTTGAAGCCTTGCTGCAAAGGAAGTTGCAAGAAGAAGAAGAAGAAGAAGAAGAAGAAGAAAAAGAAGAAGAAGGAGGAGGAGGAGGAGGAGGAGGAGGTTTAATCTGAGAAGCCAGTTTTGCAAGAAAATTAGCCAAAATATTCTGGTGTCTTGGAATGTGCTTGACCCTGCAAGAATCCAGTGTAGAGATGATGTTGGAGAATTCAGCTAAGATAGGCGTAAACCTTCAATATATACCCTGGGTTTTTGGATTAAATTATTGGCTTCCGCCGCTTCTACTAGCGTCCTGCAGTCAGAGAACAAAAGCCGAGCTCCCATTCAAGGCTTTGACAATAGCTGCAGCAACGAGGAGTCCCAAAGCTTCGGCCTGCAAAATTGAATATACTTTTGTGAAAGTAGCTCGTATAAATATTGTCTGGCGGCTGAGCTCATTCCTCAGAAATACTCCAAAAAATGCCAAAAGTCATCTTCTGCTCCCGAGCTCATTTGAGCTCGGTATCAATAGTAAAACCAGAAGAAAAAACCCAAAAAAATCTGTTTTTTTGGTGAATACATGGACAAAAAAATTACATCCCACAAAATTTAATCTTGAAAAGACATTCGCGGAAGTCGTGGCAAAAAAAATCAACACTCCAAAATGCTTTCAAAAATAACACTTTTGGACCATCAATTTAGTTTTTTTGCCACGACTTCTAAGAATGTGATTTCAAGATGAAATTTTGTGAGCACGTGAAACTTTTGACAATGCTTTCACCAAAAAAAATCATGATTTTTTATTTTACTGTTCACCGAGCTCATTTGAACTTGAGCTCAAAAACTCCATTTCGTAAAAAGGTATGTCGTCCAAATCTTACCGTTTTTTATCTCATTAAGCCGGACTCGTGGATTGTTGTCAAACGGAAGAGGTGTGCTCGTCGGACGGTGGCTGGATCGGTGCCGCCGGCGCCAGAAAAGGAAGCACCTGAATTTCAGGATCTCGGGATCGCCGACACCCGACAACGGCGTTTGAATTTTCTGTTAGGCCGAGAGGGGCCGGTTTCGGACGTTGGTAGGCTGGATAAAGGTGGGCCGGGGATAGCTGGGTATGAGGCCCAGTCTATCCCGGGTCAGACCGGTTTTTTCATCAAAAACTTTGGCTCGGAGAAGGTTGCGATCTGTGGGCCGGGAGTGCATGGGCATGAGGCCCAGAGCCAGCAGGAACCGATCGCTATCGAGTGCGAGGAGGTTCAGGTTCCACGATCGTCGTCTTCTCTCGAGCCGCAGGCTAGGGTTCGTCATCGTCGGAGTCGAAATCTTCGTTCGGCTGGGACTAAACGGGCTAGGCATATTCCACCGCTTCTCACCATGGCGGGTCGCGGAGGACCCTTGCCACCGGGGAACAAGGCGGTGGCGCCTCAGGGGGCCGGCCGCCATGGGACGGCGCCGCAGCAAGGCAACGGCGGAGGCCGAGGTGCTGGGTTGCCGCCACCGCGGGGATGGATCGCTCCCTCGCCACGGCATGGCATGGCGTCGCGTTGCCGCCGACAGGTCGCCGTGGGGCGCCCCACCGCCTACCGGTAGGGGCGCAATCACGGTGGGGTCTGCGGTGGGCGGGGGCGTGATGCCCGGCCTAGACCGACGGCGCCAACTCCGGTGGGCATGCGCCACCGACGCCGTTCCGGTGGGTCTGCGGCCTCCGCGCAAGCCGCTTCTTTGGGAACAATGCGGGCCGGGCGAGCGCCGCGACCTCACGCCGGGGATACCGACCGCCACCGAGGCCAGCCCGCCTCACCTCGCTGTAATGCCTCCGCAAAATCAAGCCGGACGATGCAAAGACCGCACGTCCACCGACTCAAGTCGCGGCTGCGCCTCAGGGTCAGTGGGGTGATGATGGGGTCAATGCGTATGGTGTTGGTAAACACCGTGGATCCTCGTCGACTGGTGGCGGTCGAGGCCATGCTTGGCAGAGCGATGGCTCGGCGGAACGCCCGTTCATGGGGCCCCCAGGAGGTTTTGTTGAGGGGGCGGCTGGTCCTGGTCTCCGGCCGCGGGGTGGTTTCCGTGGTCATCATGGTGGACGTGGGGGTCGAGGTGGCCGGTACCGCCCGCGACCGCCTATTTCGCCTGTGATTGATCCGATGGTGGTTGATGGGGCTGTTGAGCAGCAGGTTTTGACTAGCTAGGCTTTGGAGGTGGTTTCGGCGCTTGCCACTGCTGAGTTACCCGGGAATGGTTCCGGGGGGACTGTGTCTCTTGAGGATTCTTCCAGGTCTGAGTCTGACAGAGCTTCCAAATATGCGCGCAAGAAAGAGAACATGCTATGTTATCGTTGTGGTTGTAAGGGCCATTTTATTGCTGAGTGTGTGGCCGAGTTGTGTGGCACTTGTGGCAAGCCCGCACACGATGCGGGGGACTGTCCGCTTCTGAGAGAGCAGGCACCTTCGTTGATGATGTATGGGGTGTACTGTGCTGAACTTACGTTCTTTGAGTCTCCAACGGAGATGGAGGTTCCTGACGAGACGTTTAGTTTGACAACTGGGTTAGTTAAAATTGCTAGAGGTGAGGTCTCGGAGGCACAGATTATTCAGAGGCTTCAGGAGTTAGCCCCTGTGGAGTTCCGGTGGGAGCTTGTGACTGTTGAGGACAAGCTGTTTCGGGTTGAGTTCCCATCAGTTGCGGACCTTCAGAGACTTCTGAGTTTCGGGATGTGCAAGGTGCCAGGTACTGATGCTGTGCTTGAGTTTCAGGAGTGGAAGCGGGTTGAGCCTACGGGCACGCCTCTGACTCAGGTTTGGTTGCGATTCTCTGGGGCTCCATCCAAGCCGATGCAGGATGCCCGGGTCATGGCCAGTTTGGGTATCATGGTTGGCAGACCAGAGCGCGTGGATATGGATTTTACCAGAGCCCACGGGATAGCCCGTGTACTGGTCAGTGTGCTCAATATCGAGTACGTGCCTGAGGTGGTTAAGTGGGCATATCGAGGACACATATATAACCTTGTCATTGAGTTCGAGGATGAGAGTCTGTTTGCCGAGGCGGCCAACGGGTCTGATACTGATATGCACGAGGATGATGATAGTTCGACACTTAAGGAGGCACCAGTAGCTGACAGTGGACGTGAGTTGTCCACTCAGCAGGGCGCCGACTCTCACACGTCTGTGGATGGGACGGCTACTACTTCTACGGTGCCTACGACTACTCTCAGATTCGGTTCTTTCGAGCCGGCATCTGCACCCCCAGACTGTGGAGTGATCGGGTGGAGTCGGATGAGGTGTTCGAGCACTCGCTTCCAGTTCTGGAGTTTGAGGAGCCTGTGATTCCTCTCTTGGGGGAGTCGCCGACCCCTGTCAGGGCTGAGGCGGAGGAGGTAGTCTTCGCAGGAGAGAGTCTGAAGATGGTGACTTTGGACTCTTCCCCTGCGGCCGCGATTTCGCAGCAGGTGCAGCCGCTGGTACCAGCTCCTGATGGGGGCGTGGGGCAGGTGGCCTCGGTTCCCTCTGTTGGAAATATGCCCTAGAGGCAATAATAAAATGGTTATTATTATATTTCTTTGCTCATGATAATTGTCTATTATTCATGCTTTAACTGTGTTATCCGGAAATCATAATACACGTGTGAATACATAGACAACAACATGTCCCTAGTGAGCCTCTAGTTGACTAGCTCGTTGATCAACAGATAGTCATGGTTTCCTGACTATGGACATTGGATGTCATTGATAACGGGATCACATCATTAGGAGAATGATGTGATGGACAAGACCCAATACTAAGCATAGCACAAAGATCGTGTAGTTCGTTTCGCTAGAGCTTTTCCAAATGTCAAGTATCATTTCCGTATACCATGAGATTGTGCAACTCCCGGATACCGTAGGAGTGCTTTGGGTGTACCAAACGTCACAACGTAACTGGGTGACTATAAAGGTGCACTACGGGTATCTCCGAAAGTGTCATTGGGTTGGCACGAATCGAGATCGGATTTGTCACTCCGTATGACGGAGAGGTATCTCTCGCCCACTCGGTAATGCATCATCATAATGAGCTCAATGTGACCAAGTGTCTGGTCACGGGATCATGCATTACGGTACGAGTAAAGTGACTTGCCGGTAACGAGATTAAACGAGGTATTGGGATATCGACGATCGAGTATCGGGCAAGTAACGTACCGATTGACAAAGGGAATTGTATACGGGATTGATTGAATCCTCGACATCGTGGTTCATCCGATGAGATCATCGAGGAGTGTGTGGGAGCCAACATGGGTATCCAAATCCCGCTGTTGGTTATTGACCGTAGAGGCGTCTCGGTCATGTCTCAGATGTCTCCGAACCCGTAGGGTCTACACACTAAGGTTCGGTGACGCTTAGGGTTGTAGAGATATGAGTATGCAGAACCCGAAGTTGTTGAGTCCGGATGAGATCCCGGACGTCACGAGGAGTTCCGGAATGGTCCGGAGGCGAAGAATCATATATAGGAAGTGCAGTTTCGGCCGTCGGGAAAGTTTCGGGGGTCACCGGTATTGTACCGGGACCACCGGAAGGGTCCCGGGGGTCCATCGGGTGGGGCCACCTATCCCGGAGGGCCCCATGGGATGAAGTGGGAGGGGAACCAGCCCCTGGTGGGCTGGTGCTGAAGGAAATATGCCCTAGAGGCAATAATAAAGTTATTATTTATTTCCTTATATCATGATAAATGTTTATTATTCATGCTAGAATTGTATTAACCGGAAACATAATACATGTGTGAATACATAGACAAACAGAGTGTCACTAGTATGCCTCTACTTGACTAGCTCGTTAATCGAAGATGGTTATGTTTCCTAACCATAGACATGAGTTGTCATTTGATTAACGGGATCACATCATTAGGAGAATGATCTGATTGACTTGACCCATTCCGTTAGCCTAGCACTTGATCGCTTAGTATGTTGCTATTGCTTTCTTCATGACTTATACATGTTCCCGTAACTATGAGATTATGCAACTCCTGCTTACGGAGGAACACTTTGGTGCTACCAAACGTCACAACGAATCGGGTGATTATAAAGGAGTACTACAGTGTCTCCAAAGGTACATGTTGGGTTGGCGTATTTCGAGATTAGGTTTTGTCACTCCGATTGTCGGAGAGGTATCTCTAGGCCCTCTCGGTAATGCACATCACTATAAGCCTTGCAAGCAATGTAGCTAATGAGTTAGTTACGGAATGATGCATTACGTAATGAGTAAAGAGACTTGCCGGTAACGAGATTGAACTAGGTATTGGATACCGACGATCAAATCTCGGGCAAGTAACATACCAATGACAAAGGGAACAAAGTATGTCGTTATGCGGTTTGACCGATAAAGATCTTCGTAGAATATGTAGGAACCAATATGGGCATCCAGGTTCCGCTATTGGTTATTGACCGAGAATGGTTCTAGGTCATGTCTACATAGTTCTCGAACCCGTAGGGTCCGCACGCTTAACGCTTCGATGACAGCTTCATTATGAGTTTATAAGTATTGATGCACCAAGGTTGTTCGAGTCCGGATATGATCACGGACATGACGAGGAGTCTCAAATGGTCGAGACATAAAGATTGATATATTGAAGCCTATGTTTGGACTTGGAAGGGTTCGAATGAAAACAGAAGTTATCGGAACTCCGGGGTTACGGAACCCCGGGGGTATATGGGCCTTAATGGGCCTCAAGGGAGAAGAGGAAGGGCCGGCCGGGGCAGGCCGCGCCCCCCCCCCTCTAGTCCGAATAGGACAAGGAGGGGCGCGCCTTCCTCTTTCCTCCCCAATCCTACTCCAACTAGGAGAGGGGAGTCCTACTCCCGTGGGAGTAGGACTCCTCCAGCGCGCCTCCCTAGGGCCGGCCGCACCCCCTTTGCTCCTTTATATACGGGGCAGGGGGCACCCCATGACACACAAGTTGATCTACGGATCGTTCCTTAGCCGTGTGCGGTGCCCCCTCCACCATATTCCACTTCGGTCATATCGTCAGAGAGCTTAGGCGAAGCCTGCTTTGGAGAAGTCATATCGTCATGAGCTTAGGCGAAGCCCTGCGTCGGTGGAGCATCAACATCGCCACCACGCCGTCGTCTTGACGGAACTCATCCCGACACTTTGCTGGATCGGAGTCCGGGATCGCCATCGAGCTGAACGTGTGCGTAACTCGGAGGTGCCGTCGCTCGGTGCTTGGATCGGTCGGATCGTGAAGACGTCGACTACATCAACCGCGTTGTTATAACGCTTCGCTTTCGGTCTCACGAGGGTGCGTGGACGGACCTCTCCCTCTCGTTGCTATGCCATCACCATGGTCTTGCGTGTTCGTAGGAAATTTTTGAAATTACTACGTTCCCCAACAAAGGTATCGAGCCAGGTTTTATGCGTTGATGTCATATGCACGAGTAGAACACAAGTGAGTTTTGGGCGATATAAGTCATACCGCTTACCGCATGTCATACTTTGGTTCAGCGGTATTGTGAGATGAAGCGGCCGGACCGACATTACGCGTCGCTTACGCGAGACTGGTTTCACCGCTCCGAGCACTCGTTGCTTAAAGGTGACCGGCGGTGTCTGTCTCTCTCACTTTAGTTGAACTGAGTGTGGCTACGCCCGGTCCTTGCGAAGGTTAAAACAGCACCAACTTGACAAACTATCGCTGTGGTTTTGATGCGTAGGTAAGAACGGTTCTTGCTCAGCCCGTAGCAGCCACGTAAAACTTGCAACAACAAAGTAGAGGACGCCTAACTTGTTTTTGCAGGGCATGTTGTGATGTGATGTGGTCAAGACGTGATGCTATATTTTATTGTATGAGATGATCATGTTTTGTAACCGAGTTATCGACAATCGGCAGGAGCCATATGGTTGTCGCTTATTGTATGAAATGCAACGCCATGTAATTGCTTTACTTTATCACTAAGCGATAGCGATAGTCGAGAAGCAATAGTTGGCGAGACGACAACGATGCTACGATGGAGATCAAGGTGTCGTGCGGTGACGATGGTGATCATGACGGTGCTTGGCGATGGAGATCACAAGCACAAGATGATGATGACCATATCATATCACTTATATTGATTGCATGTGATGTGTATCCTTTATGCATCTTATCTTGCTTTGATTGACGGTAGCATTATAAGATGATCTCTCACTAAAATTATCAAGAAGTGTTCTCCTGAGTATGCACCGCTGCCAAAGTTCGTAGTACCCGCACACCACGTGATGATCGGGTGTGATAAGTTCTACGTCCATCTACAACGGGTGCAAAACAGTTGCACGCGCGAATACTCAAAGTTAAACTTGACGAGCCTTGCATATAACAGATATGGCCTCGAACACGGAGACCGAAAGGTCGAACGTGAATCATATAGTAGATATGATCAACATAGTGATGTTCACCATTGAAACTACTCCATCTCACGTGATGATCGGACATGGTTTAGTTGATTTGGATCACGTAATCACTTAGATAACTAGAGAGATGTCTGTCTAAGTGGGAGTTCTTAAGTAATATGATTAATTGAACTTTAATTTATCATGAACTTAGTCCCGTAGTATTTTGCAAATTATGTTGTAGATCAATAACTCGCGTTGTTGCTTCCCTATGTTTGTTGCTTTCATATGTTTATTTTGATATGTTCCTAGAGAAAATTATGTTGAAAATGTTAGTAGCAATGATGCGGATTGGATCCGTGATCTGAGGTTTATCCTCATTGCTGCACGTAAAAATTATGTCCTTAATGCACCGCTAGGTGACAAACCTATTGCAGGAGCGGATGCAAACGTTATGAACGTTTGGCTAGCTCAATATGATGACTACTTGATAGTTTAGTGCACCATGCTTAAAGGCTTAGAATCGGGACTTCAAAGACGTTTTGAACGTCATGGACCATATGGGATGTTCCAGAATTGAAGTTAATATTTCAAGCAAATACCGAGTTGAGAGATATGAAGTCTCCAACAAGTTCTATAGCTAAAAGATGGAGGAGAATCGCTCAACTAGTGAGCATGTGCTCAGATTGTCCGGGTACTTCAATCGCTTGAATCAAGTGGGAGTTAATCTTCCGTAAAAGATAGTGATTGACAGAATTCTCTAGTCACCATCACCAAGTTAGTAGAACTTCGTGATGAACTATAATATGCAAGGGATGACAAAAGTAATTCCCAAGCTCTTCGTGATGCTGAAATCGACGAAGGTAGAAATCAAGAAAAGAGCATCAAGTGTTGATGATTGACAAGACCACTAGTCTCAAGGAAAAGGGCAAAGGAAGAAGGGAACTTCAAAAGAACGGCAAGCAAGTTGCTACTCGAGTGAAGAAGCCCAAGTCTGGACCTAAGCACGAGACTAAGTGCTTTTGCTACAATGGAATTGGTCACTTGAAGCGGAACTACCCCAAGTGTTTGGCGGATAAGAAGGATGGCAAAGTGAACAAAGGTAAATTTGATATACAGATTATTGATGTATATTTTACTAGTGTTCATAGCAACCCCTCGGTATTTGATACTTGATTCAGTTGCTAAGAGTAGTAACTCAAACGGAGTTGCGAATGAACGAAACTAGTTGAAGGGAAGTGACGATGAGTGTTGGAAGTAGTTCCAAGATTGATATGATCATCATCGCACACTCCCTATACTTTCGGGATTAGTGTTAAACCTAAATAAATGTTATTTGGTGTTTGCGTTGAGCATGAATATGATTTGATCATGTTTATTGCAAAACGGTTATTCATTTAAAGTCAAAGAATAATTGTTGTTCTGTTTAAATGAATAAAACCTTCGATGGTCATACACCCAATGAAAATAGTTTTCAAAACGGTTATTCATTTAAAGTCAAAGAATAATTGTTGTTCTTTAAATGAATAAAACCTTCAATGGTCATACACCCAATAAAAATAGTTTGTTGGATCTCGATCGTAGTAATACACATATTCATAATATTGATGCCAAAAGATGCAAAGTTAATAATGATAGTGCAACTTATTTGTGGCACCGCCGTTTAGGTCATATTGGTGTAAAGCGCATGAAGAAACTCCATGCTGATGGGATTTTGGAATCACTTGATTATGAATCACTTGATGCTTACGAACCATGCCTTATGGGCAAGATGACTAAAGACTCGTTCTCCGGAACAATGGAGCGAGCAAATGACTTATTGGAAATAATACATACCGATGTATGCGGTCCGATGAGTGTTAAAGCTCACGGCAAGTATCGTTATTTTCTCGACCTTCACAAGATGATTTGAGCAGATATGAGTATATCTACTTAATGAAGCACAAGTCTGAAACATTTGAAAAGTTCAAATAATTTCAGAGTGAAGTGGAGAATCATCATAATAAGAAAATAAAGTTTCTACGATCTGATCGTGGAGGAGAATATTTGAGTTACGAGTTTGGCCTTCATATAAAACAATGTGGAATAGTTTCACAGCTCACGCCACATGGAACACCATAACGTAATGGTGTGTCCGAACGTCATAACCGTACTTTATTTTTGATATGGTGCGATCAATGATGTCTCTTACCGATTTACCAATATCATTTTGGGGTTATGCATTAGAGACAGCTGCATTCACGTTTAATAGGGCACCATCTAAATCCGTTGAGATGACACCGTATGAACTATGGTTTAACAAGAAACCTAAGCTGTCGTTTCTTAAAGTTTGGAGTTGTGATGCTTATGTGAAAAAGTTTTCAACCGATAAGCTCGAACCCAAATCGGAAAAGTGCGTCTTCATAGAATACCCAAAGGTAACTATTGGGTACACCTTCTATCACAGATCCGAAGGCAAGTTATTCGTTGTTAAGATGGATCCTTTCTAGAGAAGAAGTTTCTCTCGAAAGAAGTGAGTGGGAGGAAAGTAGAACTTGATGAGGTAATTGTACCTTCTCCCTTATTGGAAAGTAGTTCATCACGAAATCAGTTCCGTGATTCCTACACCAATTAGTAAGGAAGTTAATGATGATGATCATGAAACTTCAGATCAAGTTGCTACCAAACCTCGTAGGTCTTCCAGAGTAAGATCCGCACTGAGTGGTACGGTAATCATGTTCGGAAGTCATGTTACTAGACCATGATGAACCTACGAACTATGAGGAAGCGATGATGAGCCCAGATTCGCGAAATGGCTTGAGGCCATAAAATCTGAGATAGGATCCATGTATGAGAACAAAGTATGGACTTTGATTGACTTGCTCGATGATCGAGCAAGCCATGTAGATAAATGGATTTTCAAGAGGAAGACAGATGTTGATAGTAGTGTTACTATCTACAAAGCTCGACTTGTCGCAAAAGGTTTTTGACAAGTTCAAGGTGTTGACTACAATGAGATTTTCTCAACTCGTAGCAATGCTTAAGTCTGTCCGAATCATGTTAGCAATTGCCACATTTTATGAAATCTGGCAAATGAATGTCAAAACTGCATTCCTTAATGGTTTTCTTAAAAAAGAGTTGTATATGATGCAACCGAAGGTTTTGTCAATCCTAAAGGTGCTAACAAAATGTGTAAGCTCCAATGATCCATCTATGGACTGGTGCAAGCATCTCGAGTTGGAATACACACTTTGATAAGTTGATCAAAGCATATAGTTTTATCTGAGACTTGCGGTGAAGCCTGTATTTACAAGAAAGTGAGTGGGAGCACTACAACATTTCGATAAGTATATGTGAATGACATATTGTTGATCGAAAATGATTACGCAAAGCATAAAGGAGTGTTTGAAAGGAGTTTTTCAAAGAAGGACCTCGGTGAAGCTGCTTACATATTGAGCATCAAGATCTATAGAGATAGATCAAGACGCTAGATAAGTTTTTCAATGAATACATACCTTGACAAGATTTTGAAGTAGTTCAAAATGGAACAGTCAAAGAAAGAGTTCTTGCCTATGTCACAAGGTGTGAGATTGAGTAAGACTCAAAACCCGACCACGGCAGAAGATAGAAAGAGAATGAAAGTCATTCCCTATGCATCAGCCATAGGTTCTATGTAGCGACCAGACCCAAATGGATCAAGTCTCTGTGCTCAGTGTCATCCCTGGATCAGTAATGCTGACACCACACAGTACTTCGAAGGATTTATAGCAGAGTAGCAATCACACACTTATTACATCGTTGTCCACAAGGGAACTGAATACAATAATATGGCTTAAGGCCATCTAATAATAACAGCGGAAAGCTTGGAAGATAAGCGAGTCCATCAACTCCAACGGCATCATCGAGTATAGAACCACGACCTAACACCTTACTCGTCGTTCGAAAAGTCTGCAACGTGAAAAGTTGCAGCCAAAAACGGGTCAAAGACATGGAATATGCCGCAATGTAACACATAAGAGCAATGAATGAATAAGCCTATACTACATGCATATATGGCTGGTGGTAAGGCTCTACGGTTACATTTGCATAAAGCTGATTTTTCCCTACATCAAAGGAATAATTTTATTTAACTATCATGGTGGTTGTTAAACATTGAGAATGTTTGACAGCATCCTCAATCCCAATTAAAAAAATACTCATCAAAACCCAATAACTTTTATTTAGAAGTAACATGTTGAGATTCACATGATAATCAAGTACCGGATACTCAAATTGTCCTTAACCGGGGACACGGCTAATCATGATTAGTTTATTACACTCGCAGAGGTTTATGACTTTTCCCCACAAGACTCGATCGCCTCCGCTTGGTTCTCGTGACTACATGGTGTTTGAGAAACGGATGACCGAGACATAGTCTTTCAGAAGCGCTAGCACCTTACATGTGGGTAGACCGTACCAACCTACATCCCCTACATCAGCTAGCCTACCCGTAAGAGTTCGCACAACTTAGTCAACTACGCCAGAGCCCATAATTGGCTTGTGGCTGCACACGGAAGTTTCCAGCTTGAATAATCTTATGATCCCTTAGAGCCCGGGTGGCGGTCCAAGAAATACAGCAAGTCTGATAGAAACCAGTGCCTCAATCCACCCAGATGTGTGTTAGGTTGCCACCTTAGATAAACCATTAATTAACAATCTCACATCTGTCATGGATATTCACTCACCCAATCCACGTCTACTAGCATAGCATGGCATGAACAAGCAAACGTAGAAGTAACTCCCAAGGTTTCATAAGTAAAACAGGTAATGGGTACTACCTCAATCTACTTCCCAATTCCCACAATTTAATTAGATCCTAATCATGCAAGTGTTTGAGGAATAGATCTAATGCATAAAACTGGGTAGTAGAAAAGGTATGATCAAGTGTTACTTGCCTTGCTGATGATCCGCGAGTCCTAGAGATTCGAAGTAACAAGCGGCGCACTCCGGGTGATCTAACGCAGACAAACAACAAGCATACAATAAGTACTCATCTAATGCACGGGGAAATCTCGAATAAAAGATCTAACCAGAAAGTTCAACTTAAGAACCCTGGTTGCAAAAGAATCAAATCAAAACAACTCCGAAAGTCGAAACTCGAGAGAGAACGTCTCGGTTTAGCAATCTGAAATTAGGTCAAAATTTCACAGTGGCAAAACTCTGTGAAAGTAGGATAATCGGAACGGCGGTTTCGATACGAAACTCCAGGCGCTTGAATCACCTGATTCCGATAAACGAGCGAGAAATAAAACAGTTTTGAAAATCAGATCTGAAATCAAGTCAGAAAATAATGGATTAATTCCGATTAAAAAGAAAAACGACGAACAAGTTAAAAAGCGAACGTTCGTAATCAGAACGAATCTAACGAACGCGTTCATTGAAACGAACGGTTCGGTGAACGTCCGTTAAATAAGAAAACCGAAAAAAAATAAAACCAATCTAGGTTTTCAAAAAAAAAACCAAACATATTTTTTTAAAAAAAAAAAACCGGACGGTTCGAGGGGATAAACCGAATCGGGCGCGGGGCGGGGCGGCTACCTCCATGATCACCGGCGAGGTCCGGGGCGGCGGGGCTCAAGGGGTTCGGCCGAGGGTGGCGGGTCCACGGCGGCGGGCGGCTGCCCACGGCGGCAAGCGGCGGGCTTCAAGGTCGGGCGCTGGGTCAGGCGGCTCGGCTCAAGGAGGCTTGGGGTGAGAGAGAGGGGGCCGGGGGTATTTAAGAGGGGGGGTTCCTTGGGGAGGGGCAGGGGGAGCGCCGGGTCCCAAGGGGACTCGGGCGGCGGCTGCCAGGCGGCGGCGGGCACCATGCAGGCCGGGAGCGGGAGGAGAGGTGGGAGGAGGGCCGGGAGGCGCTGGGCCTGGGGCCTGGCTGGCGCTGGGCCGGCTGGGCCTCGGTCCAGGGGGGGGGCGCTGATTTTTTTTTAAATAAAAATTAAACCAAATGAAATAAAAAAATACCAAATGAACTCCAAATTAAATAAAACAAATTTTCCCCGACTCCTAAAAATGAGTCGAACAAAATGAACTTTAAAAACAGCAAACATGCGTAAAATTTTAAAATGCTCATTTTGCCTAAGCAAAATAAATCTTTCAAAACCAAATTTTGGTTTATTTATAATACCTTCATTTTTCCTAATTGTTTGGGAAAGTCATATTATTCCGCCTCAAGATATTTTTATAGGAAAAAACTTTATGAAGATAATTTAAATAATCCAATGATCCTATTTTCAAAATTTGAGAGATCCCAAATATGAAAATTATGAAACTTCCAACTTCTCCGAGGGTCCTTGAGTTGCGTGAAATTTCTAGGATCGGAAAATGCGAGAAAATATGATATGCATGATGACCTAATGTATAACATTCCAAATTGAAAATTTGGGATGTTACAAACCTACCCCTTAAGATGAATCTCTCCTCGAGAATCGGGTTGGCTAGAAAATAGGTGAGGTGGTCCTTACAAAACTTCCTCTCTTTCCTGTGTGGCTTCATCCTTAGTGTGGTGACTCCAATCGAACTTTGCAAAACTTGATAACCTTGTCTGCGAGTAACTCTGCTTTGCATAATCGAGAATCTTAACCGGCCTTTCCTCATATGCCAAGTCATCCTTCAACTGAATTGCCTCCAGGGCACTGTGTGTCTCTTAACGGTACCTCTCGCTATCTCGGGTGACATTTCTTCAATCGAGAAACATGGAATACATCATGAACTCCTGACAGTCCTTCCGTAATTCCAACTTATACGCAACTTCTCCCATGCGTTGCAAAATCTTATATGGTCCAACGAAACGGGTGCTAACTTTCCTTTAACTCCAAAACGCTTCACCTCGAAACGGGATACTCGAGATATACTCGCTCCAACTTCATACTCAATCGCTGGCGCTTTGAATCGGCATAGCTCTTCCGTTCGGATGGGCTATCTTGAGCCGTCTCGAATCAACTTAACCTTCGCTCGCACTCCTTAATCAAATCTGGTCCAAACAACCGACGATCTCCGTTTAGTCCCATGACAATGGTGTCCTACACCTTCTTCCATACAAGGCCTCGAAGGTGCCATTTTTAAGCTGGTTTGGTAATGTTATTGTAGGAAAATTCGCATACGGCAAATTATCGTCCCAACTAGATCCATAATCTAGTGCACAAGCTCTCAAAGATGTCTTCCAAAATCTGATTAACTCTCTCAGTCTGTCCATCGGTCTGTGGGTGGAAAGCTGTACTGAATTCCAATCGGGTTCCCAATGTTTCGTGCAACTGGTTCCAAAATTTCGAAGTAAACTGGGTTCCTCTATCTGATACAATGCTCCTCGGAACTCCGTGTAAGCACACAATTCTGGTCATGTATATCTTTGCCAACTTAGCACTGCTATAGGTAGTCTTGACTGGAATGAAATGAGCTACCTTGGTCAAACGGTCGACTATGACCCAAATCGAGTCATATCCCGAAAGGGTCTTTGGCAAACCTGTGATGAAATCCATGCCTAGTTTATCCCGCTCCATTCGGTATCGGCAATGGTTGTAACAATCCTGCTGGCTTCGATGTTCCGCCTTTACTTTCTGACATACGTCGCAAACTGCTACATACTCCGCAATATCCTTCTTCATTCCGGTCCACCAGAAAATATTCTTCAAATCCAAATACATCTTGGTATTTCCGGGTGAATCGAATAGGGTGAATCATGGGCTTCTTGCAAAATCAACTTCCTGATCTCTGGGTCATTGGGCACATAAACACGGTCTTCAAACCATAGGGTATCGTGCTCATCCTCACGAAATCCTTTAGCTTTTCCTTTGCTCATTTTCTCCTTTATAGCGGCAACTTCCTTATCTGCCTTTTGGGCTTCTCGATTTTGTCCATCGATGTCGATCAATCTCCAATGCTGCTACATAGCCTCTCGAACTATTTCCAAACATAGCTCTCAAGGTCCTCGGCTAACTCATTGGGTATTCCTCCCATTATTAGGGCATTGACGTGGCTCTTACGGCTCAATGCGCCTGCTACTTACATTAGCCTTTCCGGGTGATAATGCAATCTCATATCATAATCCTTGATTAGCTCTAACCATCTCCTCTGTCTCGAGATTCAACTCATCGTGTGAAGATGTACTTCAAACTCTTGTGATCGATATACTTCACAATGATTTCCAATGAGAAAATGTCTCCACGTCTTCAAGGCATGCACAACGGCTGCTAACTCTAGATCATGAGTGGCATAATTCAACTCATGGGGCTTAAGTTGTCGTGAAGCATACGAAACAACTCTTCCTTCCTGCATAAGCACTGCTCCAAGTCCTCGACGTGAAGCGTCGCAATACACCTCATAATCCTTAGTTTGATCCGCAATATCAAACCGGTGAGGTAACCAATCTTTTCTTCAACTCCCGAAAACTTGCCTCACAGTCCTCACCCATATGAATTTGTTTTCCTTCTTCAACAGTTCTGTCATAGGCTTTGCAATCCTTGAGAAATTCTCAATGAATCTTCGGTAGTATCCTGCGAGTCCAAGGAAACTCCGAATCTCTCCAACTGTCGTTGGTGCTTCCCACTTGGTTACGGTCTCAACTTTTGTGGGGTCAACTGCTATTCCTTCTCCGGATATAACATGTCCGAGAAATCCAACTTCCTTTAACCAAAACTCACATTTGCTGAACTTGGCATACAACTGGTGTTCCCTCGCCCTCCAAAACCAATCGCAAATGTTCCTTGTGTTCCTCTTCATTATTCGAGAAAATCAAAATGTCATCGATGAACACCACGATTTAACTTGTCCAAAAATTCCATAAACACTTTGTTCATCGTGTTCATAAAATAGGCTGGTGCGTTAGTCATCCAAATGACATAACGGTATACTCATACAGTCCATATCTCGTGGTAAATGCTGTCTTGGGTATGTCCCGCTCCCGAATCTTCAATCGATGGTACCACGATCGCAAGTCGATCTTAGAAAACACTTTGGCTCCTTGCAAGCGATCAAACAGATCATTTATCATAGGTAGTGGGTACTTGTTCTTGATTGTTACTTCATTCAATCCACGGTAATCAACAACCATCCTCAACGATCCATCCTTCTTCTCCACTAACAATACGGGTGATCCCCAAGGTGAAGAACTTGGGCGAATAAAACCTTTATCCAATAGTTCCTTAATCTGCTTCTTAATTTCCGCCAAATCCTTTGCGGGCATCCTGTACGGTCGCTTCGATATCGGGCCTGTTCCTGGCAACAGCTCGATCAAAAACTCGATGTCTCTATCCGGCGGCATTCCTGGCAACTCTTCCGGAAATACATCAGGATAATCCTTCACCACTGGTACTTCTTCCTATACCACTCCCGATAAACAATTAACTTGTGCTCTCCTCGGCTCGTGCCGTGACACATACTTAATCCTTCTTCCTTCTGGTGTGGTGAGCAAAATTGACCTTGCGGTACAATCTATGTTTCCTCCATACTTTGATAACCAATCCATACCTAATATCACATCCAATCCTTGGGATTCCAGAACTATTAGGTCTGAGGGGAAAACATAGTGTCCAATCCTTAGTGGCAATCGATCACACCATTTACTAGCCATGTACTCGCCTCCGGTGAGGTTACTAGCATGGGTGACCTAAGGGCTTGGGTTGGTAACTTGTACTTATCCACAAATCCCTTGATATGTATGAATGCGATGCACCAAGATCAAAAAGAACAACCGCAGAAATGACTTAACCAAAACTTACCGACATCGTGATCGGCTGATCTTCAACCTCCTCCACATCAATGTGGTTCACTTGTCCCCTGTTGAAAGGGTTGGGCTTCTTTCCGAGCTTCCATTGCCATTTCCATTCGCCTTCTCGACAACATTTGCATAGTGCCCACCTTGCGGCACTTAAAGCAAGTAATGTGACTCAGTCTACCTTGGATGGTGTAGACGGGTTGGTGCGGTTATGTCCGCTGCTTCCTCCATTCCGCTCCCATTCTTGGTGCCATTATGGTTGTGCGAATTACCTCCTCCATGGGTATGCTGAAACTGAATTCCTGATTTAGGGTATAACGAGGCTTCACCGGATCCAGAGTTATACTTTCCTTGTCCATACTTCCGCTATGCAGTTCTCAATTTGTCTGCTGCTTTCCTCAATCATGAGAGCTCGGTCTACTAACTCCGGTAGTTGTTGAAACTTGCTACCATCAACGGCATGTGAACTCATCATTCAGTCCTTCTAGAAACTTCTCCTGCTTAGCTGCATCCGTAGCAACGCCATCCGGGGCATAACGTGCTAATTTGCTAAAGTCATCCACGCATCGCCAACAGTCCTTCCTCCTTGGCGAAGTTGCGAAACTCACGCTTCTTCATGGCCATGGCTCCTGCTGAAACATGGGCTGTGCGAAAAGCTTGTCAAACTGGTCCCATGTGATGGTGTCACGGATAAGTGGTCAGAAATTCTCCCACCATGCCGCCGGGTCCTTCAAGCTGATGTGCTGCAAACTTTACTCTTTCACCATCTGTGCATCCTGCAGTGGTCAGCCCCTTCCTATCTTGCGGAGCCACCATCTGCTACAATTGGCTCGGTGCTATCGAATACACCGCGGGTTCATCTAAGGAAACGAGTCGATGATCCGCAGTGGTGGTGGTGGTGGGTTGTTGTTGTTGTTGTTGTTCGCACCAATGTTTGAATCAGGGTATTCTGCTGCGGATCAATTGGGTGATCTCTGGGGAAAACGAATCCGGGTCGCGCTCTCGGAGGCATCTCAAGGGTTTAGAAGAGAAGAGAAATGTAGAATAGAATGAGGTCTAAGGGGAATCACTACCCAAATGCACATGAGCAAATGCACACAAAATCACTTCATTCAATCAAACAAGGGTTACAACGATCTAACTATCGCAAAAGTGCGTGTACTATAATGTTTACATGGAGGAATACTACTAATATGTGGGGACTTCTACTAATTTGAACCGTGGAAGACTCCATGATGTCCGCTCCACTTCGCCTTCAAAATCGGGTTCACTTGGATCCGAATCTGTGTCGCCGATGTTGATGTAGTCGATTGGGTGTTCGACATATTGGTCTTCATTCCTGAGCGCCAACTTCTTCTTGAGTTCTTCGATCTCGCACTTAAGATCGTTATTGTGTCTTGCCGAGCTACGATCTCGCCCATGTAGTCTTTGCGTGTAGTCTTTAGTTCTTCTTCCAATTCGATGATCCTTTCCTTCGTCTTCTGCAACTCCAACATGTCATTGCACATTTGATTCTCCTGGCGTCGAATGTGTTGATTTAACTCCTGGATGAAAGCTGCAATGGACCTATCCTTCTTGGTGTTGACGACGTCCCAGTTGTCATCTCGGCGTCCGCAAATCTGGTAGATGGTGTCCTTGAGGTCTTCTTGATAAACTTCTCCAATGCGTCCCATAGTGATGTGAGCTGCCATGCTCCTTCCCAGACTCCAAGTGGGTGCACTGAAAACACTATCTATAGGCTTGGTGATTGGGGCGAATGTCCTTCCTGGAACGTGAGCATGAATCTTCCAGCTCCTCTTCAGCAGAGTGGCGTTGAAAGTCCCGTGAAACTTGGTAATCCAATGTTCGTGTACTTAGTAACTTCCTTCAAGTGAAATCCAAAAGGTGTGCCTTCATCCGGTTGGGTGTACTTGATCTTCAGGTCCGCCATCCTAAAGAGAGTAGAAAAGATGAGGAGTTAGAAAATGGGAAGAGAGAGTGATCTATGGCTTTCACTTAGTGGTCGTGTCCTCATACAACGTGTGCTCGATACCATTCTCTCAGAGCGACCAGCACCCAAATGGATCAAGTCTCGTGCTCGATGTCATCCTGGATCAAGAATGCCGACACCACACAAGATTTCAAGGATTTATAGCAGAGTAGCAATCACACACTTATTACATCGTTGTCCACAAGGAACTGAATACAATAATATGGCTTAAGGCCATCTAATAATAACAGCGAAAGCTTGGAAGATAAGCGAGTCCATCAACTCCAACGGCATCACCGAGTATAGAACCACGACCTAACACCTTACTGTCGTTCAAAAGTCTGCAACGTGAAAAGTTGCAGCCCGAAAACGGTCAAGACATGGAATATGCTTTGGCAATGTAACACATAAGAGCAATGAATGAATAAGCCTATACTACATGCATATATGGCTGGTGGTAAGGCTCTCTGATTTACATTTGCATAAAGCTGATTTTTCCCTACATCAAAGGAATAATTTTATTTAACTATCATGGTGGTTGTTAAACATTGAGAATGTTTGACAAAGATCCTCAATCCCAATTAAAAAATACTCATCAAAACCCAATAACTTTTATTTAGAAGTAACATGTTGAGATTCACATGATAATCAAATACCGGATACTCAAATTGTCCATAACCGGGACACGGCTAATCATGATTAGTTTATTACACTCTGCAGAGGTTTGCACTTTTCCCCACAAGACTCGATCGCCTCCGCTTGGTTCTCGTGACTACATGGTGTTTGAGAAACGGATGACCGAGACATAGTCTTTCGAAGCGCTAGCACCTTACATGTGGGTAGACCGTACCAACCTACATCCCCTACATCAGCTAGCCTACCCGTAAGAGTTCGCACAACTTAGTCAACTACGCCAGAGCCCATAATTGGCTTGTGGCTGCACACGGAAGTTTCCAGTTTGAATAATCTTATGATCCCTTAGAGCCCGGGTGGCGGTCCAAGAAATACAGTAAGTCCTGATAGAAACCAGTGCCTCAATCCACCCAGATGTGTGTTAGGTTGCCACCTTAGATAAACCATTAATTAACAATCTCACATCTGTCATGGATATTCACTCACCCAATCCACGTCTACTAGCATAGCATGGCATGAACAAGCAAACGTAGAAGTAACTCCCAAGGTTTCATAAGTAAAACAGGTAATGGGTACTACCTCAATCTACTTCCCAATTCCCACAATTTAATTAGATCCTAATCATGCAAGTGTTTGAGGAATAGATCTAATGCATAAAAACTGGGTAGTAGAAAAGGTATGATCAAGTGTTACTTGCCTTGCTGATGATCCGCGAGTCCTAGAGATTCGAAGTAACAAGCGGCGACTCGGTGATCTAACGCAGACAAACAACAAGCATACAATAAGTACTCATCTAATGCACGGGGAAATCTCGAATAAAAGATCTAACCAGAAAGTTCAACTTAAGAACCCTGGTTGCAAAAGAATCAAATCAAAACAACTCCGAAAGTCGAAACTCGAGAGAGAACGTCTCGGTTTAGCAATCTGAAATTAGGTCAAAATTTCACAGTGGCAAAACTCTGTGAAAGTAGGATAATCGAACGGCGGTTTCGATCTTTAAACTCAGCGCTTGAATCACCCGATTCGATAAACGAGCGAGAAATAAAACAGTTTTGAAAATCAGATCTCAAATCAAGTCGAAAAATAATGGATTAATTCCGATTAAAAAGAAAACGACGAACAAGTTAAAAGCGAACGTTAGAATCGAATCGAATCTAACGAACGCGTTCATTGAAACGAACGGTTCGGTGAACGTCCGTTAAATAAGAAAACCGAAAAAATAAAACCAATCTAGGTTTTCAAAAACCAAACATATTTTTTAAAAAAAAAAACGGACGGTTCGAGGATAAACCGAATCGGGCGCTGGGCGGGCGGCTACCTCCGCGATCACCGCGAGGTCCGCGGGCGGCGGGGCTCGGCGGGTTCAAGGCCGAGGGTGGCGGGGTCCACGGCGGCGGCGGGGCGTCCCCACGGCGCAGCGGCGGGCGCGCGCCGGGCGCTCGGGTCGGGCGGCTCGGCCCGGGGCTTGGGGGTGAGAGAGAGGGGCCGGGGGTATTTAAGAGGGGGGGGGTTCCTTGGGAGGGGCAGGAGCCTGGTCCCAAGGGACTCAGGCGGCGGCCAGCTGCGGCTTGCGGCGGGGCACCAGGCGGGAGCGGGAGCGGGAGGGAGAGGTGGGAGGTGGGCCGGGAGGCGCTGGGCCTGGGGCCTGGCTGGCTTGGGCCGGCTGGGCCTCGGTCCAGGGGGGCGCTGTATTTTTTTTTTAAATAAAAATTAAACCAAATGAAATAAAAAAAATACCAAATGAACTCCAAATTAAATAAAACAAATTTTCCCCGACTCCTAAAAATGAGTCGAACAAAATGAACTTTAAAAACAGCAAACATGCGTAAAATTTTTAAAATGCTCATTTTTGCCTAAGCAAAATAAATCTTTCAAAACCAAATTTTGGTTTATTTATAATACCTTCATTTTTCCTAATTGTTTGGGAAAGTCATATTATTCCCTCTCAAGATATTTTTATAGGAAAAAAACTTTATGAAGATAATTTAAATAATCCAGTGATCCTATTTTCAAAATTTGAGAGATCCCAAATATGAAAATTATGAAACTTCCAACTCTCTCCGAGGGTCCTTGAGTTGCGTGAAATTTCTAGGATCGGAAAATGCGAGAAAATATGATATGCATGATGACCTAATGTATAACATTCCAAATTGAAAATTTGGGATGTTACATTCTATAAAGTATGTCATGCTGTGTACCAGATCTATTGCATACCCTACCACTAAAGCTTGGCAAGGGAGTGCAATAGTGATCTAGGAGTAGATCAATGGACAGCGGTCAAAATTATCCTTAGTAGAATAAGGATATGTTTCTCGATTATGGAAGTGAAAAAGGTTCGTCAGTAAAGGGTTACGCCGATACAAGTTTTAACACTAATCTAGATGACTCGAGTCTCAATCTGGATACATATTGAAAGTGGGAGCAATTAGCTAGAGTAGCTCCGCAGCGAGCATTGTAGACATAGAAATTTGCAAAATACTTACGGCTCTGAATGTGATGCACCGTTGACTAAAATTATCTCACAAGCAAAACATGATCACACCTTAGTACTCTTTGGGTGTTAATCACATAGCGATGTGAACTAGATTATCGACTCTAGTAAACCCTTTGGGTGTTGGTCACATGTCGATGTGAACTATGGGTGTTAAACACATATAGTTGTGAACTATTAATGTTAAATCACATGGCGATGTGAACTAGATTATTGACTCTAGTGCAAGTGGGAGACTGAAGGAAATATGCCCTAGAGGCAATAATAAAGTTATTATTTATTTCCTTATATCATGATAAATGTTTATTATTCATGCTAGAATTGTATTAACCTAAACATAATACATGTGTGAATACATAGACAAACAGAGTGTCACTAGTATGCCTCTACTTGACTAGCTCGTTAATCAAGATGGTTATGTTTCCTAACCATAGACATGAGTTGTCATTTGATTAACGGGATCACATCATTAGGAGAATGATCTCGATTGACTTGACCCATTCCGTTAGCCTAGCACTTGATCGCTTAGTATGTTGCTATTGCTTTCTTCATGACTTATACATGTTCCTGTAACTATGAGATTATGCAACTCCGCCACCGGAGGAACACTTTGGTGCTACCAAACGTCACAACGAATCGGGTGATTATAAAGGAGTACTACAGGTGTCTCCAAAGGTACATGTTGGGTTGGCGATTTTGAGATTAGGTTTTGTCACTCCGATTGTCGGAGAGGTATCTCTGGGCCCTCTCGGTAATGCACATCACTATAAGCCTTGCAAGCAATGTAGCTAATGAGTTAGTTACGGAATGATGCATTACGTAACGAGTAAAGAGATTTGCCGGTAACGAGATTGAACTAGGTATTGGATACCGACGATCAAATCTCGGGCAAGTAACATACCGATGACAAAGGAACAAAGTATGTCGTTATGCGGTTTGACCGATAAAGATCTTCGAGAATATGTAGGAACCAATATGGGCATCCAGGTTCCGCTATTGGTTATTGACCGAGAATGGTTCTAGGTCATGTCTACATAGTTCTCGAACCCGTAGGGTCCGCACGCTTAACGCTTCGATGACAGCTCATTATGAGTTTATAAGTATTGATGCACGAAGGTTGTTCGAGTCCCGGATATGATCACGGACATGACGAGGAGTCTCGAAATGGTCGAGACATAAAGATTGATATATTGAAGCCTATGTTTGACTTCGAAGGGTTCCAATGAAAACAGAAGTTATTTAACTCCGGGGTTACTGAACCCCGGGGTATATGGGCCTTAATGGGCCACAAGGAGAAGAGGAAGGGCCGGCCAGGGCAGGCCGCGCCCCCCTCCCCTCTAGTCCGAATAGGACAGGAGAGGGGCGGCGCCTTCCCTCTTCCCTCCCCAATCCTACTCCAACTAGGAGAAGGGGAGTCCTACTCCTGGGAGTAGGACTCCTCAGCGCCTCCCTAGGGCCGACTGCACCCCCTTTGCTCCTTTATATCTGAGGCAGGGGGCACCCCATGACACACAAGTTGATCTACGGATCATTCCTTAGCCGTGTCGGTGCCCCCTCCACCATATTCCACTTCGGTCATATCGTCAGAGAGCTTAGGCGAAGCCTCGCGGGAGAAGTCATATCGTCATGAGCTTAGGCGAAGCCCTCGTCCGGTGGAGCATCAACATCGCCACCACGCCGTCGGTGTGACGGAACTCATCCCGACACTTTGCTGGATCGGAGTCCGGGATCGCCATCGAGCTGAACGTGTGCGTAACTCGGAGGTGCCGTGCGCTCGGTGCTTGGATCGGTCGGATCGTGAAGACGCATTTACTACATCAACCGCGTTGTTATAACGCTTACGCTTTCGGGTTCACGAGGGCACGTGGACGGACACTCTCCTCTCGTTGCTATGCCATCACCATGGTCTTGCGTGTTCATAGGAAATTTTTGAAATTACTCGCCCCCAACAGTGCGCCCCATGGGCCCCCCGCGCCTAGGGTTGAAACCCTAGGGGTGGGGGCACCCACTTGCCTTGGGGGCAAGCCTCCCTGTGGCGCGCCCATCTAGATGGATCTAGAGGGCCGGTGCCCTTCTGGGGGCCTATATAAAGGGGGGAGGGAGGGCAGCCGCACACCCAAGCCTCTGGCGCCTCCCTCTCCCCTGCTACACCTCTCCCTCCCGTAGACGCTTGGCGAAGCCCTGCCGGATTCATGCTGCATCCACCACCACGCCATCGTGCTGCTGGATCTTCATCAACCTCTCCTTCCCCCTTGCAGGATCAAGAAGGAGGAGACGTCACGCTGACCATACGTGTGTTGTACGCGGAGGTGTCGTCCGTTCGGCGCTTGGATCTCTGGTGATTTGGATCACGACGAGTACGACTCCCTCAACCCCGTTCACTTGAACGCTTCCGCTCGCGATCTACAAGGGTATGTAGATGCACTCCTTTCTCTCGTTGCTAGATGAACTCATAGATAGATCTTGGTGAAACCGTAGAAATTTTTTATTTTCTCGCAACGCTCCCCAACAAAGGGCATCATGAGCTAGGTCTATGCGTAGTTCTCTTTGCACGAGTAGAACACAAATTTATTGTGGGCGAGATGTTGTCAACTTTCTTGCCACTACTAGTCTTATTTTGCTTCAGCGGTATTGTGGGATGAAGCGGCCCGACCGACCTTACACGTGCGCTTACGTGAGATGATTCCACCGAATCGACATGCACTAGTTGCATAAGGTGGCTAGCGGGTGTCTGTCTCTCCCACTTTAGTTGGAGCGGATTCGATGAAAAGGGTCCTTATGAAGGGTAAATAGAAGTTGACAAATCACGCCAGGCTTTTACGTAGGTAAGCAAACGTTCTTGCTAGAACCCTATTGCAGCCATCGTAAAACTTGCAACAACAGATTAGAGGACGCCTAACTTGTTTTTGCAGCAAGTGTTTTGTGATGTGATATGGCCAAAGTTGTGATGAATGATGAATGATATACATGTGATGTATGAGATCATGTTCTTGTAATAGGAATCACGACTTGCATGTCGATGAGTATGACAACCGGCAGGAGCCATAGGATTTGTCTTTATTTTTTGTATGACCTGCGTGTCATTGAGAAACACCATGTAAATTACTTTACTTCATTGCTAAACGTGTTAGCCATAGTAGTAGAAGTAATAGTTGGCGAGCAACTTCATGGAGACACGATGATGGAGATCATGGTGTCATGCCGGTGACGAAGATGATCATGGTGTAGGGGAACGCAGCAGAAAACAAAAATTTTCCGACCTACGCACCAGCCCAGGACCACTATGGAGACTGCATACATGGTTTGATCTTTTTCGTTACCGACTCGTAGCACAGCGGAAGTAGAGTCGATGACGAACGGCGGTGCAGATCCCCGCAGCTAGGATTTACAACCTCCCAGCCGCGAGGATGTATACCCTCATCTGCTCCTCAGACAGCCCTCCAGGAGGCGGTCGAACAGCCCCCCGGACGGTGTCGCGGACAGCCCTTCGGGAGGACCTTCGAAACTCGAACGGTCACTCGGACAGCCCTTCGGGAGGACCTTCGAAACTCGGACGGTCACACGGACAGCCCTTCGGGAGGCACTCACGAACTAAGACCGAAACTAGATCTCTCTACAGAGTTGCACACATACGGTGTCATCTATCCGGCAGGGCTTCGCCGTCCAGAACTAGTTCCTGCCGGAACCCAGACAACCTTACGGCTCTACGAAGCTCTTTTCGTGAGAGGGAGAGAAGAAGCCAGATAATGCATGGCATGTGTATGAGAGCAAGGGATGAGTTTGGAGGGCTGCCCCTCCACCTCTATTTATAGGAAATCCCAAGGGGGTAGGGTAGTTTCACAAAAAACCCAAAATGCACATGAATGAAGTCCTTCCACAAGGACCTAGGAGTGAAACCAAGGAACAAGAGGGTCCCCAAGGGGGGATACCCCATGTGGCCGGCCACACCCCCATGAGGGGCCCAAAAAATGGCTCCTATCCATCCATGTCATCCCCAAGATCTTTTGGAGCAAAGCCCCAAAAGGTGGCTTTCCATAAAGTAACCATAAAGCTGATTTTCACTATTCACGACGACATTTTTCAGCGTCTGATCGAACTGAAAATATTTATGTGGGCTAAGAACATTTCCAGTACCCACTAAAATGATTTTCAACGCGTTAAAACAATTCGGTTTTAGTGATTTTCATCTCAAAACGATCCAAGTGGTTCGCAGCTCGGAACATTTCCGTTTTATCTCGTAAAATTCCAAAAGCTTCCAGAATGATTCTGGCATCCTCCAAGAATTATCAGGCATGTTCCGAAACCAATTTGACTTAATGGTGTATCCCGAAACAACTTTTCGGTATCATCGAAACTTATCCGATGACCTCTCTCTGCGGTACGATTCCGCTGTCCGAAACTTTTCGGTGTCCGAAACTTTTTCGGTGATTTTCTCTCAGACTCCCTGTCTAGTATTCAGCAGATAGATGACCCTTAAGCGTGTGACCCTATAGGTTCGGTGAAGTATAGACATGACCCGGAACCCCTTCCGATCAATGATCAACATCGAGCCGTGGACACCCATATTGACCCTATACCCACACGAATAAATATTCGAGTGAACCTCCAGTTGCCGTGTGCTATTCCTGTTGCTTCATGATATGTTACAAATACCCGAGGTGAGACATGTTGGCATTCCCGTGGATCAACAACTTGTCCACTATGCTAGTTACCTCGTTACCGGTATTGTTCTCTTTTCTCGTTATCGTGTTCCGGCATCCCCGTGATCAAATCACAAAGTGTCTGGCCAGACGATGATGGATACCGTAACACCGAGAGGGCCCAGAGATATCTCTCCATCGTCGGAGGAGCAAATCCCAATCTTGAGCTATCAAGTTACTTGACACACTTTTCCATGAACCCGTAAGCCGCCGTAATAGCCACCCATTTACGGATGACGTTTAACAAACCCCAAAGTTCATGAAGCAAGCATGAAGAAACTCGATACTCTCATGGTCTAAGGAATCATGCAAACGTTAACCATCTCTGTGTTATGTACCAATAAACTTGTGACGAATGAATCTCATAGCATAACATCATGCCGGGTCGATTCAACACAAATGTTCTCTTAACATTATGCCCTCAAGGTTGCTGACATAGACATGCCCATGATCAGGAAAACATAACCATCATGCAACACTTGAGCTAGTCTTAGAGGCCAAACTAGGAATACATTTTACCGTTTATTATTCCACACGTGCATATGAGTCTTCCTCCAAGCCTCGTGGTTATTGCAGACTCGAGAACCATAGCAGTTATAGCATGGAACATAAACATAATTATGAACTCGGAGATAAATAATATCATTTATTATTGCCTCTAGGGCATATCTCCTACACATGGAGCCCCGAAGATGGAGATCAAAGGAGCTATATGATATTGGCCATATCATGTCACTATTTGATTGCATGTGATGTTTATCATGTTTTTCATCTTGTTTACTTAGAACGATGGTAGTAAATAAGATGATCCCTCATAATAATTTCAAGAAAAGTGTTCCCCCTAACTGTGCACCATTGCGAAGGTTCGTTGTTTCGAAGCACCACGTGATGATCGGGTGTGATAGATCCTAACGTTCGAATACAACGGGTGTAAGCCAGATTTACACACGCAATACACTTAGGTTGACTTGACGAGCCTAGCATGTACAGACATGGCCTGGGAACACGTAAGACCGGAAGGTCGAGCATGAGTCGCATAGAAGATACGATCAACATGATGATGTTCACCGACGTTGACTAGTCCGTCTCACGTGATGATCGGGCACGGCCTAGTTAACTCGGATCATGTTTCACTTAGATGACTAGAGGGATGTCTAATCTGAGTGGGAGTTCATTAATAATTTGATTAGATGAACTTAATTATCATGAACTTAGTCTAAAATCTTTACAATATGTCTTGTAGATCAAATGGACCACGTTACCCTCAACTTCAACGCGTTCCTAGAGAAAACCAAGCTGAAAGATGATGGCAGCAACTATACGGACTGGGTCCGAACCCGAGGATCATCCTCATAGCTGCCAAGAAAGATTATGTCCTAGAAGCACCGCTAGGTGAAGCACCAATCCCGAGAACCAAGACGTTATGAATGCTTGGCAGTCTCGTGTTGATGATTACTCCTCGCTCAAGGCGGCATGCTTTACATCTTAGAACCGGGGCTCCAAAAGCGTTTTGAGCAACACGGAGCATATGAGATGTTCGAGGAGCTGAAAATGGTTTTCAAGCTCATGCCCGGTCGAGAGATATGAAGTCTCCGACAAATTCTTCAAATTGTAAGATGGAGGAAAATAGTTCACGGTGAGCACATACTCAAGATGTCCAGGTTGCACAACCGCTGACTCACTGAGAGTTAATCTCCGGATGATGCGGTCATTGATGAGAATCCTCCGCCGCTTCCATCGAGCTACAAGAGCTTTGTGATGAACTTCAATATGCGGGGATGGAAAAGACCATTCCCGAGGTGTATTCAATGCTGAAATCAGCAGAGGTAGAGATCAAAAAGGAACATCAAGTGTTGATGGTGAATAAAACCACTAAGTTCAAGAAAGGCAAGGGTAAGAAGAACTTCAAGAAGGACGGCAAGGAAGTTGCAGCGCTGTAAGCCAGATTGCCGTGAAGAAGTCAAGAAATGGACCCAGAACTGGCCGAGTGCTTTTATTGCAAGGGAAGTGGTCATTTGAAGCGTAATCGCCCCAAGTACTTAGCGGACAAGAAGGCCGGCAAAACCAAAGGTATATGTGATATACATGTAATTGATGTGTACCTTACCATTACTCGTAGTAGCTCTTGGGTATTTGATACCGTGCGGTTGCTCATATTTGTAACTCAAAACAGAGCTGCGGAATAAGCGGAGATCGCGAAGGGACGAGGTGACGATGCGGCGTCGGGAATGGTTCCAAGGTCGATGTGATCGCCGTCGACGCACGCTGCCTCTACATTTACCTACGGGATTAGTTTTAAACCTCAATAATTGTTATTTAGTACCAGCTTTGAGCATGAACATTGTATCTGGATCTCGTTTAGTACGAGATGGCTACTCATTTAAATCCGAGAATAATGGTTGTTCTATTTACATGAGAGATATGTTTTATGGTCATGCCACGATGGTAAATGGTTTATTCTTAATGAATCTCGAATGTGATGTTACACATATTCATAGTGTGAATACCAAAAGATGTAAAGTTGATAACGATAGTCCCACATACTTGTGGCACTGCCGCCTTGGTCACATTGGTGTCAAGCGCATGAAGAAGCTCCATGCTGATGGACTTTTAGAGTCTCTCGATTATGAATCATTTGACACATGCGAACCATGCCTCATGGGCAAAATGACCAAGACTCCGTTCTCCGGAACAATGGAGCGAGCAACCAACTTATTGGAAATCATACATACTGATGTGTGCGGTCCAATGAGCGTTGAGGCTCGCGGAGGATATCGTTATGTTCTCACTCTCACTGATGACTTGAGTAGATATGGGTATGTTTACCTAATGAAACACAAGTCTGAGACCTTTGAAAAGTTTAAGGAATTTCAGAATGAGGTAGAGAATCAACGTGACCGAAAAATAAAGTTCTTAGGATCAGATCGTGGGGGAGAATATTTAAGTCATGAATTTGGTATGCACTTAAGGAAATGTGGAATCGTTTCTCAACTCACGCCGCCTGGAACACCTCGGCGAAATGGTGTGTCCGAACGTCGTAATGGCACTCTATTGGATATGGTGCTATGATGTCTCTTACCGATTTACCGCTATCATTTCGGGGATACGCTCTAGAGACAGCCGCATTCACTTTAAATAGGGCACCGTCTAAATCCGTTGAGACGACACCGTATGAATTATGGTTTGGGAAGAAACCTAAGCTATCGTTTCTAAAAGTTTGGGGATGCGAAGCTTATGTCAAGAAACTTCAACCTGAAAAGCTCGAACCCAAGTCGGAAAATTGCGTCTTCATAGGATACCCTAAGGAAACCATTGGGTATACCTTCTATTTAAGATCCGAAGGCAAGATCTTTGTTGCCAAGAATGGGTCCCTTCTGGAGAAAGAGTTTCTCTTGAAAGAATTAAGTGGGAGGAAAGTAGAGCTTGATGAAGTACTACCTCTTGAAACGGTAAGTAGCGCAACTCAGGAAGATGTTCCTGTGGTGCCTGCAATGACAAGAGAGGAGGTTAATGATGATGATCAAGATACTTCAGATCAAGCTCCTACTGAACTTGGAAGGTCCACGAGGACACGTTCCGCACCAGAGTGGTACGGCAACCCTGTCTTGGAAATCATGTTGTTAGACAACGGTGAAACTTCGAACTATGAAGAAGCGATGGCGGGCCCAGATTCCAAGAAATGGCTTGAAGCCATGCAATCCGAGATAGGATCCATGTATGAAAACAAAGTATGGACTTTGACAGACTTGCCCAATGATCAGCGAGCGATAGAAAACAAATGGATCTTTAAGAAGAAGACGGACACGGATGGTAATGTTACTATATATAAAGCTCGACTTGTCGCTAAGGGTTATCGACAGGTTCAAGGGATTGACTACGATGAGACTTTCTCTCCCGTAGCGAAGCTGAAGTCCGTCCGAATCATGTTAGCAATTGCCGCATACTATGATTATGAGATATGGCAAATGGACGTCAAAACGGCATTCCTTAACGGCCATCTTAAGGAAGAACTGTATATGATGCAGCCAGAAGGTTTTGTCGACCCTAAGAATGCTAACAAGGTATGCAAGCTCCAACATCCATTTATGGGCTGGTGCAAGCATCTCGAGTTGGAACATTCGCTTTGATGAGATGATCAAAGTGTTTGGCTTTACAGACTTATGGAGAAGCATGCGTTTACAAGAAAGTGAGTGGGAGCTCAGAGGCATTTCTCATATTATATGTAGATGACATACTTTTGATGGGAAATGATATAGAACTTTTGGACAGCATTAAGGCCTACTTGAATAAGTGTTTTTCAATGAAGGACCTTGGAGAAGCTGCTTACATATTAGGCATCAAGATCTATAGGATAGATCGAGACGCCTCATAGGTCTTTCACAAAGCACATACCTTGATAAGATATTGAAGAAGTTCAATATGGATCAGTCCAAGAAAGGGTTGTTGCCTGTATTGCAAGGTGTGAGATTGAGCTCGGCTGAATGCCCGACCACGGCAGAAGATAAAGAAGAGATGAGTGTCATCCCTATGCCTCAGCCATAGGGTCTATTATGTATGCCATGCTGTGTACTGCATCTGATGTAAACCTTGCCGTAAGTTTGGTAGGAAGGTACCAAAGTAATCCCGCAAGGAACACTAGACAGCGGTCAAGAACATCCTGAAGTACCGAAAAGGACTAAGGATATGTTTCTCATTTATGGAGGTGATGAAGAGCTCGTCAGAAGGGTTACGTCGACGCTTAGCTTCGACACAGATCTGGATGACTCTAAGTCACAAACCGGATACGTGTATACTTTGAATGGTGGGGCGAAGCTGGTGCGATTGCAAGCAAAGCGTGGTGGCGGGATCTACATGTGAAGCGGAGTACATGGCAGCCTCGGAGGCAGCGATGAAGCAATCTGGGTGAAGGAGTTCATCACCGACCTAGGAGTCATACCCAATGCGTCGGGGCCGATCGCACTCTTCCGTGACAACACCGAGCTATTGCACTTGCCAAGGAGCCCAGGTTTCACAAGAAGACCAGCACATCAAGCGTCGCTTCAACTCCATACATGAAAATGTTCAAGATGGAGACATAGATATTTGTAAAGTACATACGGATCTGAATGTGGCAGATCCGTTGACTAAACCTCTCCCTAGAGCAAAACATGATCAACACCAGAACGCTATGGGTGTTCGATTCATCAATGTAACTAGAATATTGACTCTAGTGCAAGTGGAAGACTGTTGGAAATATGCCCTAGAGGCAATAATAAAATGGTTATTATTATATTTCTTTGTTCATGATAATTGTCTATTATTCATGCTTTAACTGTGTTATCCGGAAATCGTAATACACGTGTGAATACATAGACAACAACATGTCCCTAGTGAGCCTCTAGTTGACTAGCTCGTTGATCAACAGATAGTCATGGTTTCCTGACTAAGGACATTGGATGTCATTGATAACGTGATCACATCATTAGGAGAATGATGTGATGGACAAGACCCAATACTAAGCATAGCACAAAGATCGTGTAGTTCGTTTCGCTAGAGCTTTTCCAAATGTCAAGTATCATTTCCTTAGACCATGAGATTGTGCAACTCCTGGATACCGTAGGAGTACTTTGGGTGTACCAAACGTCACAACGTAACTGGGTGACTATAAAGGTGCACTACGGGTATCTCCGAAAGTGTCTGTTGGGTTGGCACGAATCGAGACTGGGATTTGTCACTCCGTATGACGGAGAGGTATCTCTGGGCCCACTCGGTAATGCATCATCATAATGAGCTCAATGTGACCATGTGTCTGGTCACGAGATCATGCATTATTGTACGAGTAAAGTGACTTGCCGGTAACGAGATTAAACGAGGTATTGGGATACCGACGATCGAGTCTCGGGCAAGTAACGTACCGATTGACAAAGGGAATTGTATACGGGATTGATTGAATCCTCGACATCGTGGTTCATCTGATGAGATCATCGAGGAGTGTGTGGGAGCCAACATGGGTATCCAGATCTCGCTGTTAGTTATTGACCGGAGAGGCGTCTCGGTCATGTCTGCATGTCTCCCGAACCCGTAGGGTCTACACACTTAAGGTTCGGTGACGCTAGGGTTGTAGAGATATGAGTATGCAGTAACCCGAAAATTGTTCGGAGTCCCGAATGAGATCCCGGACGTCACGAGGAGTTCCGAAATGGTCCGGAGGTGAAGAATCATATATAGGAAGTGCAGTTTCGGCCGTCAGGAAAGTTTCGGGGGTCACCGGTATTGTACCGGGACCACCGGAAGGGTCCCGGGGGTCCACCGGGTGGGGCCACCTATCCCGGAGGGCCCCATGGGATGAAGTGGGAGGGGAACCAGCCCCTGGTGGGCTGGTGCGCCCCCCATGGGCCCCCCTGCGCCTAGGGTTGGAAACCCTAGGGGTGGGGGGCGCCCCACTTGCCTTGGGGGGCAAGCCTCCCCCCTTGGCCGCCGCCCCCCATCTAGATGGATCTAGAGGGGCCGGGGCCGGCCCCCCAGGGGGCCTATATAAAGAGGGGGGGGAGGGCAGCCGCACACCCAAGTCTCTGGCGCCTCCCTCTCCCCTGCTACACCTCTCCCTCCCGTAGACGCTTGGCGAAGCCCTGCCGTATTCCTGCTGCATCCACCACCACGCCGTCGTGCTGCTGGATCTTCATCAACCTCTCCTTCCCCCTTGCTGGATCAAGAAGGAGGAGACGTCACGCTGACCGTACGTGTGTTGAACGCGGAGGTGCCGTCCGTTCGGCGCTAGGATCTCCGGTGATTTGGATCACGACGAGTCGACTCCCTCAACCCCGCTCACTTGAACGCTTCGCCATGATCTACAAGGGTATGTAGATGCACTCCTTTCTCTCGTTGCTAGATGAACTCATAGATAGATCTTGGTGAAACCGTAGAATTTTTTTATTTTCTGCAACGTTCCCCAACACCCTCATCAGGGCCGGCGATGGGTCCGGCGACGCTAACGCCGGAGTTGCATCTCGGAGAGGACTCGGGGCAGGTGGCCTCGGGGTTCTCTTCTCTGGTGGCACCCAGAGCGGCTTGCTCGCCAACGGCGCTGGTGCCGCCTGTTGGCCCTTGGGCCGGGGTGGATGGGGAGCTCGGGCAGGAGGCCATAGTTCCACCTTCCCCTGGCTTGGTGCACTCCAGTAGAGCTTCTCGGGAGGAGGTGATTGCTTTCGGTGGTATCCCGGATCCGGTCTCTGAGGGGCTACGGTTGAGTAGCCGTCTCCAGGACCATCCGGAAGTGGACGACATTTAGCAGCGGTGCACTATGAGGGCGGCCAAGCTTCGTGACGTGGAGGTCACTACTGGTATGTCCGTCAATACTTCTAATTCTATTTTGCATTTTTCTAATGATGAGATTATAAATAATGCAAATAAGCTAGGAATTTCACTAGGTAGTAATGATAGTGAAATTTCAAATTCGGTTAATGATATTCTGGATTTAGAGGCTGAGCGGGCGCTCGAGATGATTCGTAACTTAGTGCTACATCTCGAGCTTGCGTTGGTTTTCCCCGAAGAGGAGGGGATGATGAAGAAAATATGCCCTAGAGGCAATAATAAAGTTATTATTTATTTCCTTATTTCATGATAAATGTTTATTATTCATGCTAGAATTGTATTAACCGGAAACATAATACATGTGTGAATACATAGACAAACATAGTGTCACTAGTATGCCTCTACTTGACTAGCTCGTTGAATCAAAGATGGTTAAGTTTCCTAGCCATAGACATGAGTTGTCATTTGATTAACGGATCACATCATTAGGAGAATGATGTGATTGACATGACCCATTCCGTTAGCCTAGCACTTGATCGTTTAGTATGTTGCTATTGCTTTCTTCATGACTTATACATGTTCCTGTAACTATGAGATTATGCAACTCCGTTTACGGAGGAACACTTTGGTGCTACCAAACGTCACAACGAATCGGGTGATTATAAAGGAGTACTACAGTGTCTCCAAAGGTACATGTTGGGTTGGCGTATTTCGAGATTAGGTTTTGTCACTCCGATTGCTCGGAGAGGTATCTCTGGGCCTTCTCGGTAATACTCATCACCTAAGCCTTGCAAGCATTGTAACTAATGAGTTAGTTATGAGATGATGTATTACGGAACGAGTAAAGAGACTTGCCGTAACGAGATTGAACTAGGTATTGGATACCGACGATCGAATCTCGGGCAAGTAACATACCGATGACAAAGGGAACAAAGTATGTTGTTATGCGGTTTGACCGATAAAGATCTTCAGAGAATATGTAGGAGCCAATATGGGCATCCAGGTTCCGCTTATTGGTTACTGACCAAGAATAGTTCTAGGTCATGTCTACATAGTTCTCGAACCCGTAGGGTCCGCACGCTAAGGTTTCGATGATGAGTTATATTATGAGTTTATGAGTTTTGATGTACCGAAGGAGTTCGGAGTCCCGGATGAGATCGGGGACATGACGAGGAGTCTCGAAATGGTCGAGACGTAAAGATCGATATATTGGACGACTACATTCGAGTTCGGAAAGGTTCGAATGATTCGGTATTTTTCGAGTCTTCGAGAGTTACGGAATTCGCCGGGAGAAGTATTGGGCCTTATTGGGCCCTGCGGGAAAGAGAGAGGGCTGCCTAGGGCAGGCCGCGCGCCCTCAAGGCCTAGTCCGAATTGGACTAGGGGAGGGCCGCACCCCTTCTTCCCTTCCCTTCCTTCTCTCCTACTCCTACTAGGAAAGGAGGAGTCCTACTCCTGTGGGAGTAGGACTCCCCCCATGCGCCCTCCTAGGCCGGCCACCTCCTCCCTTGCTCCTTTATATACGAGGCGGGGGCACCCCATAACACACAAGTTGATCTACGGATCGTTCCTTAGCCGTGTCGGTGCCCCCTCCACCATATTCCACTTCGTCATATCGTCGTAGAGCTTAGGCGAAGCCTGCGCGCGGAGAAGTCATATCGTCATGAGCTTAGGCGGCTCTGCGTCGGTGGAGCATCATCATCGTCCTGCCACGCCGTCTTGTGACGAACTCATCCCGACACTTTGCTGGATCGGTCCGGGATCGCCATCTAGCTGAACGTGTGCGTAACTCGGAGGTGCCGTGCGTTCGGTGCTTGGATCGGTCGGATCGTGAAGACGTCGACTACATCAACCGCGTTGTTATAACGCTTCGCTTTCGGTCTCACGAGGGCGTGGACGACACTCTCCTCTCGTTGCTATGCCATCACCATGGTCTTGCGTGTGCGTAGGAAATTTTTGAAATTACTCGTTCCCCAACAGATGATGCAGCACAAGAGCGTAAGTATTTCCCTCGCTTTTGAGAACCAAGGTATCA
Source organism: Aegilops longissima (assembly GCA_021605205.1). Taxonomy (NCBI): domain Eukaryota; kingdom Viridiplantae; phylum Streptophyta; class Magnoliopsida; order Poales; family Poaceae; genus Aegilops; species Aegilops longissima. The sequence goes on from CM038680.1 coordinate 127,968,506, forward strand.
ATCCAAGAGGAGGTCACGCAAAGTCCCTCGTACCTGCACAAAACGATAGCTACTCGCAACCAACGCGATTAGGGGTTGTCAATCCCTTCACGGTCACTTACAAGAGTGAGATCTGATAGAGATAATATTTTTAGTATTTTTGGTATAAAGATGAAAAGTAAAAAGTAAAAGCAAAGCAAGTAAATAAAGTGATGGAGATTGATATGATGAGAATAGACCCGGGGGCCATAGATTTCACTAGTGGCTTCTCTCAAGAGCATACATATTCTACGGTGGGTGAACAAATTACTGTTGAGCAATCGACAAAATTGAGCATAGTTATGAGGTTATCTAGGTATGATCATGTATATAGGCATCACGTCCCTGACAAGTAGATCGAAACGATTCTGCATCTACTACTATTACTCCACTCATCGACCGCTATCCAAAGATGCATCTAGAGTATTAAGTTAAAAACAGAGTAACGCCTTAAGCAAGATGACATGATGTAGAGGAATAAATTCATGCAATATGATAAATACCCCATCTTGTTATCCTCGATGGCCACAATACAATCGTGCCTTGCAACCCTTTACATCCTTTGGGTAAGGACACCGCAAGATTGAACCCAAAGCCATGCACTTCTCCCATTGCAAGAACTACCAATCTAGTTGGCCAAACCAAGCGGATAATTCAAGAGACTTGCAAAGATAACTCAATCATACATAAAAGAATTCAGAGAAGATTCAAATATTATTCATAGATAAGCTGGATCATAAACCCACAATTCATCGGTCTCAACAAACACACCGCAAAAAGAAGATTACATTGAATAGATCTCCATGAGAGAGGGGAGAACATTGTATTGAGATCCAAAAAGAGAGAAGAAGCCATCTAGCTACTAGCTATGGACCCGAAGGTCTGAAGTAAACTACTCACACTTCATAGGGAAGGGCTATGGTGTTGATGTAGAAGCCCTCCGTGGTGGATGCCCCCTCGTGAGCTCCTAACAGGCCCCAAGATGGGATCTCGTGGATACAGGAAGGTGCGGCGGTGGAATTAGGTTTTGGCTCCGTCTACGGTCTATTGAAGTGCGTGAGGTATATATAGGAGGAAGGAGTACGTCGGTGGAGCGTCGGGGGCCACAAGGTAGGGCGCGCCCGGGCGCCCCCACCTCGTGACCGCCTCGGCACTTCTTGGAGTAGGGTCCAAGTCTCATGGATCACGTTCGTGAGAAGATCACATTCGAAGATTTCATTCCGTTTGGACTCCGTTTGATATTCTGCTTCTTGAAACACCAAATAGGCAAAAAACAGCAATTACAGGCTGGGCCTCCGGTTAGTAGGTTAGTCCCAAAATAATATAAAAGTGGAAAATAAAGCCCAATATAGTCCAAAACAGTAGATAAAGTAGCATGGAGCAATCAAAATTATAGATACGTTGGAGACGTATCGCATCATCTAAGCTTAATTCCTGCTCGTCCTCGGTAGGTAAATGATAAAAGAGAATTTTTGATGCGGAGTGATACTTTCGCATAATTTCAATGTAAATCTTCTTAATCATGGTATGAATATTCAGATCCGAAAGATTCAAGACAAAAGTTCATATTGACATAAAAATAATAATATTTCAAGCATACTAACAAAGCAATTATGTCTTCTCAAAATAACATGGCCAAAGAAAGTTATCCCTACAAAATCATATAGTCTGGCTATGCTCCATCTTCCCCACACAAAGTATTTAAATCATGCACAACCCCGATGACAAGCCAAGCAATTGTTTCATACTTTAACATTTTCAAAACTTTTTCAATCTTCACGCAGAGCGTGAGCCATGGATATAGCACTATATGTGGAATAGAATGGTGGTTGTGGAGAAGATAGTCTCACATCAACTAGGCGTATCAACGGGCTATGGAGATGCCCTTCAATAGATATCAATGTGAGTGAGTAGGGATTGCCATGCAACGGATGCACTAGAGCTATAAGTATATGAAAGCTCAACAAAAGAAACTAAGTGGGTGTGCATCCAACTCGCTTGCTCACAAAGACCTAGAGCATTTTGAGGAAGCCCATCATTGGAATATACAAGCCACTTTCTATAATGAAAAATTCCCACTAGTATATGAGAGTGACAAAATGAGAGACTCTTTATTATGAAGATCATGGTGCTACTTTGAAGCACAAGTGTGGTAAAAGGATAGTAACATTGTCCCTTCTCTCTTTTTCTCTCATTTTTTTATTTGGGCCTTTTCTCTTTTTTTATGGCCTCTTCTTCTTTTTTTTATTTGTCGTCCGGAGTCTCATCCCGACTTGTGGGGGAATCATAGTCTCCATCATCCTTTCCTCACTTGGGACAATGCTCTAATAATGATGATCATCACACTTTTATTTTTCTTACAACTCAACAATTACAACTCGATACTTAGAACAAAATATGACTCTATATGAATGCCTCCGGCGGTGTACCGAGATGTGCAATGAAACATGAGTGACATGTATGAAAGAATTATGAAAGGTGGCTTTGCCACAAATACGATGTCAACTATATGATCATGCTAGCAATATGACAATGATGGAGCGTGTCATAATAAACGGAACGGTGGAAAGTTGCATGGCAATATATCTTGGAATGGCTATGGAAATGCCATGATAGGTAGGTATGGTGGCTGTTTTGAGGAAGGTTTATGGTGGGTGTATGATACTGATGAAAGGTGCATGGTATATGAGGCCATTTCCCAGATGAAGAATAATAAGGCTCCTGGCCCGGATGGTTTCCCGGCAGAGTTTACAAGAAGTGTTGGCACATTATTAAAGGAGATCTATTGCCTTTGTTCAATGATCTATTCGCTGGCCAGCTCCACCTTTTTCAGCTGAATTTTGGAACGATAACACTTCTTCCAAAGAAGACAGAGGCAGTGCGGATTGAGCAATTCCGGCCAATCTGTCTTCTTAATGTTAGTTTCAAAAATTTTACCAAAGTCGGGACGAATAGGCTCACACAGATTGCGCATACTGTGGTGCATCCTACTCAAATTGCTTTCATGCCGGACAGGAACATCCTTGAAGGGGTGGTGGTCCTGCATGAAACGCTCCATGAGATTCACACGAAAAAACTGGATGGAGTGGTTTTTAAGGTGGATTTCGAGAAAGCGTACGATAAAGTCAAATGGCCTTTCCTTCAACAGGCATTACGTATGAAGGGGTTTGATGAAGCTTGGCGACGCCAAGTAGAATCCTTCACGCAAAAAGGGAGTGTTGGAATTAAAGTGAATGACGATATAGGTCATTATTTCCAGACACACAAGGGCCTGAGACAAGGTGATCCAATGTCTCCTATCTTGTTCAACATTGTCGTTGATATGTTGGCAATATTGATAGGTCGGGCAAAGGAGATCGGGCAAGTAGGTGGCTTGGTGCCTCATCTAGTCGATGGTGGTGTGTCCATCCTGCAGTACAATGATGATACAATCATATTTATGGAGCACGACTTGGCTAATGCGAGAAATATGAAGCTGGTAATGTGCCTTTTCGAGCAATTGACCGGTCTGAAGATCAACTTCCATAAAAGCGAGTTGTTCTGTTTTGGTAGAGCCAAAGAGGAACAAGATGCTTACAAGCAACTGTTTGGTTGCGATTTGGGAGCTCTTCCGTTCACTTACCTTGGTATCCCCATTCACCATCGTAAGTTGACTAACAGCGAATGGAAGTGTATCGAGGATAGGTTTAAGAAGAAACTGAGCTGCTGGAAGGGAAAACTCATGTCGTATGGAGGCCGATTGATTCTCATTAATTCGGTGCTCACGAGTTTGCCGATGTTTCTTTTATCCTTTTTTGAAGTACCAGTTGGAGTTAGGAAAAGGCTGGACTTCTATCGGTCACGTTTCTTCTGGCAGAGTGATGAAACTAAGAGAAAGTACCGGCTAGCCAAATGGGATGTTATTTGCAGACCAAAAGACCAAGGGGGTCTTGGGGTTGAGAACCTGGAAGTCAAGAACAGATGCCTATTCAGTAAGTGGCTATATAAGTTATCTGCGGAGACTGAGGCAACTTGGGCACAGATTCTTCGTAACAAGTATCTGTACTCTAAGACCTTGTCGCAGGTGACAGCTAGACCAACTGATTCGCCTTTCTGGAAGGGGCTCATGAGGGTCAAAGCTACTTTCTTTAATAGAACAAAGTTTATTGTCGGTGATGGCAATAACACTCAATTCTGGGAGGACACTTGGCTAGGTGATGCACCACTGGCACTTCAGTATCCGTCGCTATCGTATTATGCAGCGACGGGATGCTCCGGTTGCAACAAGTTTGCAATCCACTCCTCTTAACATTCAATTTAGGAGGGTGCTGGTTGGTGACCGGTGGGAGGCTTGGATTCATCTGGTGAGTAGACTGATGGAGGTTCAGCTTACTCATCAGCCCGATCAGTTGTGTTGGAAGCTTACTAAATCTGGTGAATTCATAGTCAAGTCGATGTACATTGATGTCATCAACGCTGGTGTTATTCCTAGTTCCAAACATGTCTCGAAAGTAAAGGTTCCTCTCAAAATCAAAGTGTTTATGTGGTTTGTACATAAACAAGTCATTCTAACAAAAGATAATTTGATTAAGCGCAACTGGACAGGTTCTACTAGGTGTAGTTTCTATGATCGGGATGAAAATATCAAGCATCTTTTCTTTGATTGCCCGTTGGCGAGGGTGTTGTGGCGCTCGGTGCAAATTGCTTTTAACATTACTCCTCCGAATTCGGTCAGGTCGTTTTTTGGAACGTGGCTTGCCGGTATAGAGGCCGAAACAGCTAGACAAATTCGAGTAGGAGCATGTACGTTATTATGGGCAATTTGGAACTGCAGAAATGATTTGGCTTTTAACAGAACAACAACTATTCATTTTTTGCAGGTTATTTTCCGGGCTACTGCGCTAATCCGTATGTGGTCATTACTCACTCCGACGGAGGCCAGGGCGCGTTTGGTTACTGGATCTGTCCGGTGGGAGATGGTAGCGCGGGATATCTTCAACCGGTTTGGATGGCGGTCATGTAATAGGATAGGCGATTAGTTTACCTATCTCTCTATATTATGCCAGCCGGTTGTGGCTTCTGAGCCTTGTTTTATTTCGCTAGCTCTTTGTGAGCCAGCCTCCTTTGTTGCAGCACATTGCAAGACATTGTTGAACCACTTTATTTATTAATAAATGTGACCGTATGCATCACTCAGATGCAGAGGCCGGGGAGTCCCTCCTTTTTGAAAAAAAAACTAATACCGAAGGGTTAAAGGCCACGTTAACATATGCTTTAAAACCTGCAGGCAAAACAGAAGAATTTGCATTTGAGGAGGGACTGGATAGGTTAAGAGTAGGAGGCCTATAGTCTTCTTCACAATCCTCCATTGAACCTGCATTTAGCATTGCTTTTGTAGCATGGATTACCTGCATTGGCTGCATAGGACTTCAAGTTCTCTTTTTAAAGAGAAGGTCCTTTCCAGCTTCCCAAACATTCCAGAGAATTGTAAAAAAATAGTGCTTAAATTTAGCTCTGGGTGCTAGCTTTTCAAATGTTCCAGACAATAATAAGATAGTGCTTAAATTTAGCTCTGGGTGCTTCACGGATAAGATTTGTAGAATGATATTAGTAGGGTAAAATTTGTGATTCGGCATATTAATTTTCAAACCAAAGCAAAACCAGACCATTCTAGAGAAACTGCATAGAAAAAAAGATGTAAATATGTTTCTTCCTACCCACATCTACAATAGTTTTTATTAATATGCTTAGAAAAATTGGAAGTTTTCAAACCTGTTGCTATAGCTCTTCTCTGGTGTGATAGTAAAATACTCGTGTATGATATTTTTTGGGTGTGTAAATTTACATGGCTCCCGATCGGGTGAGAATGAGACGGTTCCTCGATTCATCTCAGGCCGTGCGTGGAATGTTGTTTTCTAGCTGGTTATACTACTAAAATACGTTTTAGTAAAAGAACATGGAAGAGCGGGTCGTGCGCTTGGAACATTGTTTCAGGAAGGTGATTATTGCCCCTGTTTTCCTAATACATCTTTAATGGTCTGGTTTGTGATACAACCCTCAGTCCATCTAAGTTGCAAATACAACTCGTGCAATATATTTCGTTGGGGACTAGTAAAACGTAGGTGTCAATCGGGGCCTCAAGCTTAAATTTAACCCCATTGACCGATTTGGTTGATATCCATGCGAGCAAGAACAATATAGAGCCAATAGTTGGCAATAAAACTGTTAATCTCATCAAGAGTCAATCTTATTAATTATTCATACAATAAAGTTGACTATAAAATTAACTAGTATTAGATTAGTCTTTTTTAAACTTCCTCTCTATCTCTTTGCTCTCATTTAATCTTTTATTTAGGAGCACTCGTAAAGGTTACCTTTTGTATGAGAACAAACTTCTCCTCTTTTTCTTTGTATCTCTCTTCTATATAAGTAACATATTATTTAACCGGGCATATAGTATTATTATAATACCTGCTTCTGCGTACATGCTTCAAGTCCAGGCCGACCCTCGATTTCAAAGTTTACACACGGTCGACTTCAGCATGGACCTCGATGATTGTGCAGCCGTTTGAGCACAATAATGGTAGCCACTCGTGTTAACCCCCTTCCATGCACGCACTAGCTTGAGCCAGCTGACCAGCAATGCTATCCGTTAGGCAAACTACTTTCTCCGTTTTTATTTAGGCCGCATTTTAACTTAATCAAAGTCAAGCTTTGTAAACTATGACAAAGTTTATAAATAAAAATATTGACATATACTCCCTCAGTTCCAAACTACTCGTCGTGGTTTTAGTTTAAATTTGAACTAAAACCACGACGAGTAATATGGAACGGAGGGAGTACAATAATAAATCAACAACATTAGATTTATTATTGAATGTACTTTCACACCGTGTAGATTTGTTATGGCAAATATTTGTATTGTTTTTAATTAAGTTGGTCAAACTTTATAAAATTTGACTTCAGTCAACTCTAATATGCAGAGTAAATAAAAACAGAGGAAGCACATGTACATCTTTGTGAGCGGCTGTGGTATTCGTACTTTTTTAGTTTTTATTTACTATATTTTTGCGGGGTTTTGTATATTATCTTTTTTTAGGGAAAGGCCTTCATGACTAGCTTTATTAAATTATGCAGCGCTTACATCGTCCGCTAAAAACCAGTAATAAATTCCGGAGGTGAGTCCAACCACAAGCTTGGTGGATCAACACGTCCATTTTGAGCTAGCGCATGAGCTACCATATTAGATTCCCGGTTACAATGCTCTAATAAGGCCTTCCCGAAATCACTAAGAAGTAAGCGATAGACATCTAGTATAGGAGCCGCGATCATCGAGTGTCAGTGAGTTTCCCTGGAGAGCTTCCACAATGATCACATTATCATATTGTATCAAAATAGAGTTCAATCCCAAGTTGCCAGCAAGTTTGAGACCTTCCACAAGAGCGCCTGCTTCCGCCGATATCACGTCCGCCACATGCTCTAATTTGGCCGTGGCAGCAGCCACAAACATACCATTGCTGTCTCTTATAACTGTACCACAGGATCCTGCATTGTCCTCTTCTACGAAGGAAGCATCAACATTAACGAGATATTGGCCAAGTAATGGCTTCCTCCATTTGTTCAACCGCGGCAGTGTTGTAGGTTTAGTTGCAGCTCGTACAAAATTCAGTGAGAGAGCCCTGATGGACTGGCAGTATATTAGCTTTGTCTTAAGTTAAAATTTATAAAATCTAGTTATAAAAAATATTAATATCCACAATACCAAGTCAATACCACTAAAATCAGCATGAAATATATTCATCATATATATTTGTTATTGTGAGAGTTTATATACCATTAGAATCAACATGGAATATATTTTCGCATCATATATAAGTACTACCTTGTATCAAACTGTAAGACATTTTTTTAGTTTTGCATAGGGCACAAAAACATCTTACATTTTGTTACGGATGAAGTATTTGTTATCATGAAATTTTATATTCTTTATAAACTTGTTCAAACTTATAAAGTTTGACTTAGATTAAACCTAATATGCAGGTAAATAAAGAAGGGGGTATCTTGTTTTGGCGAATAGACATACTCGTACCTGACGTATATATGAAGCTTAAGCTTTATAGGGGGGACACAGAAAAGCACTTTGAAGAGTGTCTCGCGTGCCCTGTGAATTTTTTCTTCTCATTTTGATGACTGAACCCTATGATATTTTGTTATGTTCTATTTTCTGTTGTTAAAATTAGAACAAGAACATGTACATGTATGCGAGAACTCTAGAAAGAGTGATATAATGTTTAGCTAGTACTCCCTCCGGTCCTTTTTACTCTGCACATTGGATTTGCCGAAAGTTAAACTTAGCTAAGTTTGACCAAATTTATATTACAAATTATTAGCATCTATAATATCTAATAAATATAATATGAAAATATATTTCGAGATGAATCTAATGATATTGGTATTGTTATATAAATGTCAATAATTTTTTATATAAACTTGGTCAAAGTTGAATGAGATTGACTTCAGACAAACCTAATATGCAGAGTAAAAAGGACCGGAGGGAGTACCATGATAGCGTGGTAAACAACCTGCCATTAAAAAAAATCACATCTTAATCGTACATTTACATTGAAAAAGAGCCTTTGGTTGGTATGCATGCAACAACTAAAACACGACACAAAACCTAAACATGCCCCCTCCCCCGCGGCTCCCGGCGGCGCCCGCGCCCGCACCCGCATCCGTCCCGGCGTCGGCGGATGCTGCTCCCGGCCTGGTGCTGGGCTCCTGGTTCATGCCCCTGCTACCTCCTCCTGCTGGTGCTCCCCCCTGTTCCCCTGCGCAGCTCGCGCAGCTCGCGCAGCTGGCGCCCCCAGCGCGTTCCTCGTCGGCCCCAGATCCAGATCCATATCGAGGTGGTCGGGATCGGGTCAGACCCACTGCATCCGTGGAGTTCGTCCCGGACTCGCAGCCGGTCGGGGCGTCTCCGCACCGCACCCTGGTCGGCTCAGGGCCGGCCGCTTCCGCGGCTCTCTCAACGCGCATTCAAGACGAAGCCCCTCTTTTCTGCGGTGGTGGGGGGCAGCTGGCCTCCCCCCGCCTTGCCGCGGGCGCGCCTTCAATGCTGGATGATGGCTCTGGTGGCGCGGGGCGCGAGATGGAGGCGACCGGCGGCTGGACGCTGGTCACATCGCGTAAAGGGCCGCGCCAGCCGGGCTTGCCTGCTCCGGCATTCAAGCCGCTGCCCATCCTGCGTTGGCTCTTCGGGCGTTGCTGCAGGTGCCTGGTCAAGGGCCATAGAGCTTCAAGCTGCCGAGACCCGCTTCGCTGCTCCCACTGCCTGCAGAATGGGCATAAATCACGGGGCTGCCGTAACAGATGGATGCCCCTGAGCTCTCTTGACTGCCCCGTCCTGCCACCCCCTCCTCTGCCTCGCCCCGCTGCAACCTCTGCTCAAGCTCCTTCCCGCCCAGGCCGGGGGTGGGAATCCAGAGCGCCGGACGAGCACGGTGCTGTGCCGCTACCTCCTCTGTTTTCGCCCGCCCCCTTGGGCATGGCGCTGCGGCCTGGGGATGCCTCGCTCAGGCCGGCCGAAGACTTCGTCGTCGTCCCGGCGACGCCCGAGATGCAGGCGGAGTCAGCCGTCCTCTCCACCAACGCGGCGGTTGCCTGGCTTGAGGGTGACCGTCAGGATGTCTCCTGCCAGCAGGTGGCGGCGGACGTCGCCAGGGCCTTGGGGGCTCGAAAGGAGGACGTCGAGGTGGTCAAGCACTACCCGGAGAGGTTCCTCATCCGCTTCATGCACCAACACCACTGCGCTGATGCCATGTCCCGCGACTACCTGCCTGGCTCGGGCTTTCGCATCTTTGCGCGGCAATGGAGGCTGGAGGCTCATGCTGACAATGAAGACATGCTGCTGCACGTCCGGCTTTGCCTGGAGGGCGTGCCCCTGCACGCCTGGAACGAGTACGTGGCCACATTCCTCATCGGTCGTCGCTGCTCTCTGGACTACATCGAGCCCCGCTCCCGTCGCAAGGAGGACACCCGCGACCTGTCGCTCTGGGCTTGGACTGCCGACCCCAGCGCCATCCCTAAGATGAAGTGGCTCACCCTGCCCGCCCGCGGGCACCGGCGTCGAGGGCGCCGCGGGCTTCGCCACCGCGTCATAATCCACCTGGACCTCCTTGAAGACCACTCCAAGGCCGGAGAAGATGACGACAACCCGCCGCCGCCGGACGTCGAGGAGTTCACTTGGTACAGAAAGTTCGTCGACGGTACCTACGTCCCGCCAGACAGGCGCGCTGCTCCGGCCCGTGATGCTCGACGCAATGACCGGCGTGATGATGAAGACCACGATGGGCGCCGGGGCCGCGATGGTGCCCGCACTCGTGAGGGCTGGGCCACCAGGATGCGTCGTTCCCTTTCCCGCAACACGCGTGATCGCCAGCGGGAGGCTGGCCAAGATCGCTCCAGGGACCGGTCGGGCGGTCGTCGTCGCGCGGTGGTGCCCTCCGACCTTCCCCTATCGGCTTCTGTTCAGGCAGAGGTCGCCGGCGCTGGGCTCCTGCGTGGCTCCGGTTCGGGTGGCAGTGCCCTTGACCGTGCCGGGGAGCTCCTGCCCACTCTGGAGGGGGAGCGTGCTGGGAACCGTGGGCGTTCCACCACTCGGCACGGCTCTCCCCGTGGTGATCGGAGGCGCTCGCTGGAGGCTCCCTCTTCGCCGGCGTCCCCTCCCCGCTCCCCAACTTCTGTGCTGCGGTCCAACCCGCGGTCCAAGAGGGCTGGAGCACAGAGTTCTCCGCTGCTGCATGTCGACCCCGTCACGTTGGCTCTCTGCTCGCCTGGGATGCTACTAGAGCCGCTACCTTCGCCCGCTAGGCCCCCGGGCTTCGAAGGGTCACCCACGCCGCCGCTGCTCTGTGATGGTTCGGTGCGGCGGACCCCTTCTCCGATGCATGTTAGCGTGGCACCGGCTGGGGAGGGGGCTGTGGCGCCTCTCTTCGTGGATCGTCAGCCGGGCATCCTTGCCTCGCCTGGTTCCTCGCCTCCCAGGCCGCCGGCGGCTCGCAGGAAGACACTGGCTGGAGTGCGGATTTCCTGCAGGGGTGGCCTTTACCTGCAGCGCATCAGGCGCCCTGGTGGCCCAGTGATCGCTCCGGTGGCCAAAACCGCTGAGCAGCTGGTTGCTCGCAGACTGGGGATTACTAAGGATGGCAAGGATGTGACAGAAGCCACTCTGGACGACTTCGCCGCCAAGTTCAAGGAGCAGCTACCCCCAGAGGTCATCGTGGCCATGCGTGATTTCTTCCGCCTCGACGACAAGGCCGTCAATGATGTTGAAGATGCCCTGATCGACCATGGCGGCGAGGGGGCCCTGGAGATTGCTTCGACTCAAGATGACGCTGCGCTCCAGGGAAGTGTGGGCCTCGATGCAGTCTGATCTGCTAGTTTGCCCTGGATGCTGCCATGTTCTTATGTTAGCAAGTATGGCTAGTTGGCCCAGAGGGGTCTGTATCTTTTCTTCTATGTTGTGTCTGTACTCTGAACCTTGCTGGGTGCACATGGATGGATGTTGCGCCTCCAGTCTTCCAAGTCAAATGCGCCTGCTATCTCCAAGCTTGCGATGCTTCTTCACAGACTTATGCTCTTATGGCTCTGCTCAACCATGTGCGTTCCTGCTGTCTCCATGTTAAGTCAACCCATCAACACTCTGTGTTGGAATGTTAGGGGACTAAACTGCCCGGCAAGGCGGGCAACTGTTAGTGCTACCATCGCGTCTTCCTCCTGTCAAATTGTGTGTCTGCAAGAGACAAAACTGGAGAACGTGGATGTGTTTACTGCTGCCTTTCTCGGTGGAAACAGGCTGCGGAATTTTGCGCAACGTCCGGCTATAGGGACAAGGGGTGGTTTGTTGCTGCTATGGGATGACAGTGTTCTCGAGGTCTCCGACATTTCTTTCTCGGCTTATTGCCTTTCGGTTTCGGTCCGAGTCCTCGAGAGTGAGGTGTGTTTCAAGCTGACTAATGTCTACGGGCCTACGGACTATGCGTGCAAGGAGGCCTTCTTTGCGGAGCTATGCTCCTTCAAGCCACTTCCTGGTTTGGGATGGCTCGTGCTTGGGGACTTCAACCAAATATATCGTGCTAGGGACAAGAACAAGCGAAACATCAACCGGAGGAGGATTAAGCGCTTTCGGGACACTCTGCAGTCATGTGAGCTCAAGGAGATCCATCTGCAGAATAGGCGGTTCACGTGGAGCAACGAGAGGGAAAACCCAACCCTTTGCAAACTGGACTCCTTCTTATGCAATGAGACCTGGGACTTGTCCTTCAACACTCATGTGCTTCATGCCCTTTCGTCATCCCTTTCCGATCACTGCCCTCTGCTGCTCGCCGATGACAGGGGGCCTAGGCGGCCTCGGTCCTTCAAGTTTGAAAACCTCTGGGTATCCTTGCCTGGTTTTGACGAGGTGGTCTCAAAGGCTTGGGCCGAGCGGGTGAGACACACTGAGCCATACCAGATTCTGTATCAAAAGCTCAAGACAACCGCGTTGCGTCTCTCTGAGTGGAGTAAAAAGCTTTTCTCCAAGGCGAAAGTCCAGTTTCATGCGGCTCAGCTTGTGATCCTCCACCTTGACATTGCGCAGGAAGGGAGACCCCTCTCCCTTGAGGAACGGGACCTCCGCTCGAGACTGAAGAGAAGGGTTATTAGCTTGTCAGTGCTCCAGAGGGCTCGAAAGAGTCAGTGTGCAAGGGTTGCAAATTTGAAAGATGGTGATGCTAACACCAAATTTTTCCATCGGCGCATTAATGCTAGGCGGCGAAAGAACCACATTCATCGGATCAACCACGGGCATGGTTGGGTAACCGAGCACACAGAAAAAGAGAAGATCATTCACGACCACTTCCATGAGGTGATGGGGAGAAGGGGATCGAGCGCCAAGGACTTTAACTGGGAAGAGCTAGGTGTTGAACCCCATGATTTGCATGGCCTTGATGCCACCATTACCGAGGAGGAGGTTTGGGAGGCCATCAAGGTAATGCCTTCTGATAAAGCACCTGGCCCTGATGGCTTCACGGGTCTGTTCTTCAAGAGATGCTGGGGGGTCATCAAGCATACGGTCATGAGGGTGGTCCAACGCTTTGACTCCCTTCACATAGACGAGCTCCACTGGCTAAACTCTGCCAATGTTGTTCTCTTGCCCAAGAAGGAGGGGGCTGAGGGCATTTCTGACTACAGGCCCATTAGCCTAATTCACTCCATTGCCAAAACCATCGCCAAAGTACTATCGCTCCGGCTTGCACCACTTATGGATGGTATTGTCTCGAACGCCCAAAGCGCTTTCATCAAGCGGCGCAACATCCATGACAACTTCTTGTATGTGAGAAACTTCGCGCGGAGGTTGCATAAGTGCAAAACTCCGGCCCTCCTCTTCAAGCTTGACATCAAGAAGGCTTTTGACTCGGTGAAGTGGGGATATTTCCTGGAGCTTCTCCAACGACTTGGGTTTCCCACCAGATTTCGTGCTTGGGTTGCTGCTCTTCTCTCGACATCATCCTCCCGCATCCTTCTCAACGGTCTGCCAGGGCCGCCCATCAAGCATGGCAGCGGGTTTCGGCAGGGGGATCCCCTCTCCCCCCTGCTATTTGTCATTGCGATTGACCCGCTTCAGAAAATCCTTAATCTGGCAACAATAAAAGGTCTCCTTCGCAAGGTCCGGGGACGGGGGCCCGAGATGCGGACTTTGCTTTATGCTGATGACGCGGCCGTCTTTGTGGCTCCTCTCAAGCAGGACATTGACAACCTTGCAGCGATCTTGAGAGGCTTTGGAGAGGTTACGGGCCTCTGTTGCAACTTCTAGAAGAGCTCGGTCATGCCAATTAGATGTGCCCACATTCATCTTGAGCCCATCCTTGGGAGCTTGCCGGCCACCCGTGCGTCATTCCCGGTCAAATACTTAGGCCTCCCGCTCTCGGTCTGGCAGCTCAAGCGGGTGGATTTTCAGTATCTCGAAGACAAGGCGGTCGGAAAATTGGTTACTTGGGAAGGCCAAAACATCACAGCTATGGGCCGCACGGCCCTTGTCAAATCAGTCCTTTGCTCCCAAGCGGTGTTCTCAGTCACACCGCTCATCGTGCCTAAAGGCACTCTTCATAGTCTGACCAAGCTTGAACGGGCTTTTCTCTGGTCAGGTGCTGACAAGACTACGGGAGCCAAGTGCAAAGTGAAATGGGACACAGTCTGTAGGCCCAAGGAGTATGGTGGCTTGGGGGTGCTTAACTCTGAAAAATTTGCGCGTGCCCTTCGCCTTAGGTGGCCTTGGTTCGAATGGAAGGAGCCCCACAGACAGTGGGTTGGTTTTGGTAACCCCTGTTCGGAGGATGATCTCAGCTTCTTTTATGCCTCCACCACCATTACTCTGGGAAATGGAGCCAAAACGCCTTTCTGGGATTCTCCTTGGCTCCTTGGCCGTATGCCCAAAGAGATCGCCCCACACATCTATGAGGCCTCCAGGAGAAAGAACTGGAAGGTTAGGGAGGCTATTAGAGGGAACGCTTGGATCTTCAAAATCATCTACAACACCGTCGTCACCGGAGATCACATTCGTGAGTTTTTCACTCTTTGGATGCTTTTGGATGACGTCCATCTTGATGAGCATTGGGAGGACGACATCTCCTGGAAGCATTCCAATGATGGGATGTACTCGACAGCCAGTGCTTATAAAGCTCAATTCCTTGGGTTAACCTTGTCACCAATGGATCGCATGGTCTGGAAAGTTTGGGCTCCTCAGAAGATCAAATTCTTTGCACGGTTGGCTATCCAAGATAGGATCTCGGACTGCGGATCGCTGGAGAGGCGCGGTGGGCCAACTGCAGTGCATGCCCTCTTTGTTCTAGGGAGCAGAAGCAGTGCTCATCTCCTCTTCAAGTGCCGCTTCACTATTCGGCTTTGGAGGTCTCTCGCCCAAGCTCGGTCTTCATCACATTGAGACCTCCGGTGGCATCTTCATGGCTCCGTCCTAGGCTGGTGGGAGGATGGTCTTGGGAGCCACGTCCCCAACAGAGTGCCTTGGCCTCCTAACCCTCCTTGTCTCTGGACCATCTGGAATGAGCGTAATGCTAGGGTGTTCCGACACAAAAGTGCTCCGCCGCCTATTCTTCTTAACACAATCTGGAGGAGGCCAAGCTTTGGGTTACAGTGGAGCAAAGAAACTAGGGCTTATTGTATATAGAGAGTAGTCCGCATGCCGTGCTTAAGGTGGTTGTTGTAACACTCTTATCTACTCTCTCTTATTTAATCGATGAGGCAAATCTTTTGCCTCCGTTTCAAAAAAAAAAAAAAAACACGACATGGTATGGAATAAAGGGAACAAATGACAATAATCATTGACATGGTGGTTTGGCGAATAAATAGCGGGAGCAAATACAACAAGCAAGAAGGCCTCCATTTCACTTTCAGTATGCCAAGTGGATATTAACATGTCCACCTCGCGGCTAGAGACGCTTGTCTTCAAACAACACATGGATTAACCTTCTTTTCCGAGTAAGATATTCAACTGGGGTCCTCTCTCTCGGTAACTGCTAGAAAAGTTACGATCCAGATTTCAGAGGCAAACAACAAAAGATACAACCAACGGCCCCATTATCCGACGAACTTGTTTTTTTTTTAACCGAAGCAAAAGATTTGTCTCGTATAGTACTCCCTCTGTTTCTAAATATTTGTCTTTCTAGAGATTTCAAATGGTCACCACATACGGATGTGTATAGACATATTTTAGAGTGTAGATTCACTCATTTTGCTCTGTATGTAGTCATTGGAATCTCTAAAAAGACAAATATTTAAGAACGGAGGAAGTATTAAATAAGAGGGAAGAGAGTGTGTGTGCGTTACAAGCTCATCACAACAAACTACTCCCTGCGTCCCAAAATGCAAGACGTTTTTTAATCGTACACTAATGTTAAAAAGATCTTATATTTTGAGACGGAGGGAGTACTAATTACTCTGCCGAAATGACATCTTCCCACAGACGGGAAGAGAGTGTGTGTTACAAGCTCATCCGACGAACTTGTTGCCGTTAAGCTGTGTGCACCTTATCCCTTCAGGCTTCAGCCACCGAACGCCGTTGAATTCAAAGGTTGCACACGCACGGGATCTGGGATCAAGGCTGTTACACTCCAGTCCAGAGACTGAGGCATGAACCACAGACATGCGGGGCCTGCCTGTATCCGCACCCATCACGAGGTCAAGTCAAAACAGCTACTCCTTGGAGTCTTGGACCAGTGCTATTGCTGCTGCGATTCGCTGAGGTTCTAGAGAAGACCTGCATGTTGCTATCAGTGATCTAACAGTAAGGCCCACCAAAGGAGACGGCTAAAACTACCGAGCCGATTAACGGATCAAAACATACTGAGCCAAGGTTCGCCTAGTTTCTAGACAAAAGAATTTAATGTTCTTCATACTCTAGACCATGTCTGTATACCAGCTCGCCTGCCTATCACAATCAGCAACAAACACAAAAGAGCATGCGGTCAATTGAGACCACGTGACTACCCAAACGATAATGCAAGGATTGGCCGTGTTGGTGGTTAGTCAAAACTGAAACTCTAGTACAATACTCTCTCTCCAGCCCAGTCTTCCTAATCTTGCAGGAGCACTCTGGATTGTTTGTCAGTCTCCGCAGTTTCTTGGAGGGCAATCCTAGCCATCTCAGAAGAATAGTCAACATGCAAGATATAAAACTAAGGATGGATATTAGAGGAGAGGGGCATGCATGTTGGCTACAGGCCAACATCGTCCCCAATATTTTGCCAGCAAGGAACCAACGGCGACACTGCATGATCCAGTCAAAGTCTACATGGTGTACAATTAAACAAACAGTATCCATAGCATAGCCCACGGGATAGCATAGGTTTTAGGAAATGTGGAAGACAATGTGTGACTCTTGTCATGGTCCATGGCAGAAAACTGAAATGTCACAACAGCTTGGCAGCCAAGCTACAACTTTAACTGCTGGTGCTTCGATACAGAATGGCCAAAATTAACAAAATATTGTTCAAGGATACCCAAGAACCCCAAAACTAGAGCCCCTTGCTAAGGAAGTTCTTCATGCTATATGACTTCTAAGAGATCATTTTTACCTAAAAAAAACTTTCGCCCCGCTTTGTATATAAAGCAAACCATCAAGCCACAACATCCATCAGAGGTTCACATAACACACACCCACATAAAGATAGCACACACAAGAGGTTCAACAAGGATTCTGCTGAGGACACAGCTCAACAAGCCCTAAAATAAAAAAAACAACAACCAAAGCAAAGGCCACAACATGGCTAATCCGGCTCCAGCGATGGCGGAGATAGCGGTGGCGCTAAGCGTAGAGCCATCGCGCGGAGATCAGCGATGAAGATGCCGATGGCGTCACGGTCCTGCGGGCGGCTAAGCGGCCGCCAAAACTGCATATAACCACACATTTTGAAAATGACGTCAGTCGCACGTCGAAGAGGTATACGCTGGATCACAAGCTTATCGCGGACCGTCCATAGCGTCCAGGCAAGAACCCAATGCCCGGCCATGTAATGTGGTGGAGGCGCAGCGGGGAGGCAAGTAGTTCCGTGAATAAGTCAGGAAAGTTGGTGTTGCACCACCGTCCACCGACCACCTCCCTAAAGCAACTCCAAAGGAATTGTGCAGAGACGCAAGTGAAGAAGACGTGGTTGGAGTCCTCCTCCATCGCACAAAGGGAGCACATCCCATCACCAGGCTGTTTCGCTTGAGTACCTCCACCCCTGAAGGCACCCGGTCGTGGATCCATTGCCACAGGAATATCCTAATCTTCAAAGGTAGTCTAGTCGCCCGTATCGCAGAGAGAGGGGCTCAGGTCCAGGAACCGCCGCAATGGCCTGGTATAGTGATTTCATGGAGAAGCGGCCCGATGGCTCCAGCCGCCACGGAATGCGATCGTCCGGGTGATCAACACCCGGTTCCTGGAGGGCAATGCACTCAAGGAGCTCGTTCTAGGCGGCAAGTTCCGGGGGGCCAAAAGGCCACCGGAAAGCGAGGCGCCCTAAGTCAATAAGGGCCGCCTCGACAGATATCCTAGGCTCCACCGCAATGGAGAATAGGTCCGGGAATCTGGCAGCGAAAGCGAGATCACTAGTTCATCTGTCAAACTAGAATAGGGTGGAGGCGCCTGAGCCCACCGAGATGGAGGACCCAATGCAGAGGACCGGGAGAAGCTCGATGATGGATTGCCAGAACTACGAGCTGCCAGAGCGCTGACAGAAAGCAAGCGGTTGTCCTCGTAGATACTTGGCCCTGATGATGTCGAGCCATAGGCCGCCTCCCCATTTGCAATCCGCCATAGCCATCGAGTAAGTAGGGCGATGTTCATGCGTTTGGAGGACATGATGCCGAGCCCGCCCTGGTCTTGAGGTTTGCAGATCTCGGGCAAGTGGACCATGTGGTATTTCTGTTTATCCCCCTCCCCAGCCTAGAAGAAACGCGCCTGAAATTTGGCGATCTCGTGATGGAGGGTCTCATGTAGGTTGTAGAAGCTCATAATGAACAACAACAGGCTACAAAGAGATGAGTTGATGAGCACCGTCCGGGCCGCCTTGGACAGCCATCGACCCTGCCAGGGCTCGACACGGTGTTGGAGCTTGGTCACCATCGGCCGGAGCTCCGCTATGGAGAGCCAAGAGTCGCTAATGGGTATCCCCAGGTAGGACATGGGGAATGAACCCAGCTGGCAATTAAGTCGTTCTGCGATACTCTGGCCCTCGGAAAGGGAGTAGCCCATAAGCATCACCTCACTTTTTGTCGAAGTTAATCTTGAGACCCGACATCTGCTGGAAGCATAGCAGGAGGAATTTAAGATTCGCAATGTCTGCCGTGGAGCCTTCCACCGTGATAATGGTGTCCTCGTCATATTGCAGGAAGGAGACCCCACCCCCTCCTACAAGGTGTGGCACTATGCCGCAGATGTGGCCCGCTGCCTTGGCCTTATCTAGGATGGTGGCGAGGGTGTCGACCACCATATTGAACAGAAAGGGGGAGAAGGGATCACCCTGCCTTGGAAGAAGGGTCCGACCTCGCCGTTGATGTTAACCGCGGTGCACCCACAGGAAACCATCTGCATGACCTTGCTGACCCATCGATCATCAAAACCCTTCCGGAGGAGCACTTCCCAAAGGAAGGGCCAATGTACCGTGTCATAGACTTTATGAAAGTCAATCTTCAGGAAGACCGCCTTCAGGTTTCTAGCATGGACCTCATGAAGGACTTCATGGAAAACCAAGACCCCATCCAGAATATATCAGCCTTGGATGAAGGGCGACTGATTGGGATGGGTGATGCGGTCGACCAGCGAGGTCACCCTATTGGCGTACCCCCTTCGCCAGGATGCGGAAGATCACATTGATCACCGTGACCGCACAAAACTGGCGGATGTCCGAGGCCCTAGTGACCTTGGGGATGAGAGTAATGATCCCGTAGTTAAGGCAGGACAAGTCACTAGTGCCCACGTAAAACTCCTCAAAGAGCGCCATCACTTCAGGCTTAATGACATTCCAGAAGGTTTGAACGAACTTGACCGGAAGGCCATCGGGGCCCGGGGCCGAGGATGGGTTCATGCCCTTAATCGCTTGCCAGATCTCGTCCTCAGAAAAAGGGGTCGTGAGGGCCGAGTTCTTAGCGGACAAGGCGCGCTGGTGTTCAGCCCATATATCGTGGGCTAACGCCAGCCCTCCCCGAGGGAAGGTGGAGAGGTGGTCTTTATAACACCCATCCACGTGCATGTGAATGTCCGTCGGCCGCTGGAGAAGGGTCTCGCCATCCCAGAGGATAGAGATGGTGTTACGGTGCCTCCGTCCATTGAGCAATGGCTTGAAAGTAGGCCATGTTGGCATCGCCCTTGAGGACTCATTTCTGGGTCCCACGGAGGCGCTAGTAAGCCTCCTCGTCAGTGTAAATAACCGTCAGCTGATCCTCAAGATCGTACTGGAGCGTCCACTCGTCGGACGATAAGCCCGACGTGTCAGCCCTAAGATCTAAGGCCTTAATGGAGCCAGGAGAGCCTTTTTGCGCTCCTGGAGGCGCCGGCCTAGGTTGGATCCCCAGTCCCCACCATTCATAAACTGGCAGGCGCGCTTAGCGCAAAAATGCCAGGAATCCATGACACACAGGTCCCGGTGGGTGGGGGGGGGAGCGAGCCTCGTCCCACTTGGCGCATACGGCCTCGATAAACCTGTTCTGGTTCAACCAAAAGGTCTCGAAGCGGAAGCGCGGAGGGGTCGGTGGGCGTACATTCTCCGAGGAGAGGGGGAGGGGGACATGATCTGACCCAATCCTGGTAATCGCCCGGAGACTAGCTAGGGGCATCGTAGTTCGCATTCTGGGGAGACGAATGATGTCTACTACACAACCTTCTTCTTATAGACGTTGTTGGGCCTCCAAGTGCAGAGGTTTGTAGGATAGTAGCAAATTTCCCTCAAGTGGATGACCTAAGGTTTATCAATCCGTGGGAGGCGTAGGATGAAGATGGTCTCTCTCAAACAACCTTGCAACCAAATAACAAAGAGTCTCCTGTGTCCCCAACACACCCAATACAATGGTAAATTGTATAGGTGCACTAGTTCGGCGAAGAGATGGTGATACAAGTGCAGTATGGATGGTAGATATAGGTTTTTGCAATCCAAAAATATAAAAACAGCAAGGTAACAAGTAATAAAAGTGAGCACAAACGGCATTGCAATGCGTTGAAACAAGGCCTAGGGTTCATACTTTCACTAGTGCAACTTCTCTCAACAATAATAACATAATTGGATCATATAACTATCCCTCAACTTGCAACAAAGAGTCACTCCAAAGTCACTAATAGCAAAGAACAAACGAAGAGATTATTGTAGGCTACGAAACCACCTCAAAGTTATCCTTTCTGATCGATCTATTCAAGAGTCCGTAGTAAAATAACACCTTAATAAGACATAAATCAACCAAAACCCTAATGTCACCTAGATACTCCAATGTCACCTCAAGTATCCGTGGGTATATTATACGATATGCATCACACAATCTCAGATTCATCTATTCAACCAACACAAAGAACTTCAAAGAGTGCCCCAAAATTTCTACCGGAGAGTCAAGACGAAAACGTGTGCCAACCCCTATGCATAGATTCCCAAGGTCACGGAACCCGCAAGTTGATCACCAAAACATACATCAAGTGAATCAATAGAATACCCCATTGTCACCACGGGTATCCCACGCAAGACATACATCAAGTGTTCTCAAATCCTTAAAGACTCAATCCGATAAGATAACTTCAAAGGGAAAACTCAATCCATTACAAGAGAGTAGAGGGGGAGAAACATCATATGATCCAACTATAATAGCAAAGCCAGCGATACATCAAGATCGTGCCAAATCAAGAACAGAGAGAGAGAGAGAGAGAGAGAGAGAGAGAGAGAGAGATCAAACACATAGCTCTTGGTACATACCCTCAGCCCGGTGAACTACTCCTCCTCGTCATGGAGGCGCCGGGATGATGAAGATGGCCACGGTGATGGATCCCCCCTCCGTGTCTTTGAACAGGGTCCCGATTGGTTTTGGTGGCTCTGAGGCTTGCGGCGGTGGAACTCCCGATCTAGGTTATGTTCGGAAGTTTGGGTGTATATAAGAGGTTTTGGCGTCGGGAACAAGTCGGGGATCTCGGGCGCCCACGAGGTAGAGGCGCGCCGGGGTAGGCGCGCCCCCACCCTCGTGGGTGCCTCGGGGCTCTTCTGACCCATCTCCGATACTCTGTGGGCTTCTTGTGATCCAAAAATAATCTCCGTGAAATTTCAGGTAAATTGGACTTCGTTTGGTTTTCCTTTTCTGTGATACTCAAAAACAAGGAAAAAAACAGAAACTGGCACTGGGTTCTAGGTTAATAGGTTAGTCCCAAAAATCATATAAAATAGTATATAAATGCATATAAAACATCCTAGATGGATAATATAACAGCATGAAACAATAATAAATTATAGATACGTTGGAGACGTATCAACGAACACGCGGTCCAGGGCCGACCGAACCTGGCCCCAACCCTGTCTAATTCTCGGAGGCCGAGGTCGGTGATGCAATCATTGAACATTTGCATCCGAGGGAGGTTGACTAGACTGTTGCTTTTGTCTTCGGCCGAGCGCATGAGATTAAAGTCCCCACCCACCACCACTGGCAGCTGAGCCGCGAGCACCTTCCTCCGAGGCTCATCGAGGAAACCTTTGGAACGACGGTGGTCGGCAGGATCGTAGACTATGACTATCTCCAATTTGAAGTTTAGGGAGCGCTCAAAGATCTCCATGCTGACGAAGAGCTCGCCACGGTCCATGCTACCCACCTCAAAGGCGGCATCCTTAACTCCTAGCGGGATGCCACCAGAATGGCCTGTGGTCCCATTAGATGGGAGCCAATGCCAGGCAAATAGGTGGGAGCTCAAACGTTCCCGCTCCCGAAGAGCAAATTCTGACCGCATGGTTTCCTGGATTGCTACTATGTTGATCCGTTCATCACGCATATACTCGACGAGTTGGTGGCGCCGGTCATCTTGGCTGAAACCACGGATGTTCCAGAAGAGTGTCTGCATCAAGGGCCATCGATCGGGGGGCTGCTTGACCCCAAGACGAGCCTTTTGCAAACATGTTGGTAAAGACCAAAAGCAGAAGGCTCTGAGGATTCTGAAACGATAAGCAACTTTGGGCAGGCAAAAAAGTAAAAAATCTAGAGGCAATCAGAGTCTTGTTGATGGTTAAAAAATATTACGCAAGCAGAGATCAGGTGTCGTACCAAAAAAGAAGAATAAACATCCAAAACAGAGGAAAAGTCTGAGGACTATGTCTGAAGTTTTGTCGAATATAAGGATTCAGAAATAAAATTTGGTAAAAATTATCGTATCACTAGCCAAGGCAGTAACTTTCTTTAGCTTATATAAGCTATATACCGCCTAACAAATCGTTATCTAATCATAAGTTGTGAATATCCGTTGCTTTCAATTTAGACTTTGCGTGGAAAATGAGAGCCGAGTACAAAATAAACCTACTATACATAATAGCATGCCATCACCATCCATTACGGTGCATAGTTACATAGCATCAATACCTCAAGCTAAATGCCACCGCATGCCAATTTTTTGCACACAGCCCACTGCCGTAGACAGGTAGCAACCACGACCATGATGCCGATGGCCACAACGACCAGGGCACCAGTCATCTCTATTGTGCAATCCTAAAATATCCAAATAAAGAGGAAACTTTACCACTGTCTGCTCTTAGATAATCTAAGCAGGCAGTTGATGAAAGCGATCGTGTCCAGCCCCAGGGACCGTCCGATTGGGCATGACAGGTCGAGATCACCATCGTAAAGGCACCAGTGGCTGCTAAGAGAATTGTTTAGCTCCATAATGAAGCCTAATCATTGTGCTATGTGATGGAGAGCAAACCAAAAGGCAACATAGTACATGGCCACTACGTGCCTTAAACTATGCTAAGATAGGACATAAAGCACTGCAGCCATAACAGCCGTATGACTAAACTAGGTTAGGACAGGCCCATTTCCCCTCATACAGCGAAGAAGGGACCGCAAATCCAAGATCATGTGCACTGCATGATTTGATCTGATGCAGCCAGGAGATTGATACTACTCCTTCCGATCCAAAATAAATGTCGCAGTTTTGAACTAAAATGACACTTATTTTGGATCAGAGGGAGTACTTTTTTTAGGTTTCAGCACTAGTATTGAGAAGTGGTTTTTCAAACAAAAGGAATACAAAATACAGAGATGTGTGAACGAGTGATGGACAGAAGTCAAGCAGTCGGCCTTGACTGAAAGCAGATATGCCTTTTTCTCCATGCTACCGGTTACTCCTACATTTTATGGTATAAAGAAACATTTTCCCAGCTTCCTAAGGTTTCAAGAACCGACCAGATGCATTAAGGTTCAATGAACCACATGCTGTAAATGCAGTCCATCGGACAGATAGGATTTTGACATACTGACAATACTGAAGGAGAAAACCTTTACCACATACCCAAAAAATACTACTCCCTCCGTCCTATAATGTAAGACGTTTTTGACACTAGTGTAGTGTTAAAAAACGTCTTACATTATGAGACGGAGGGAGTAGTTTATAGTTCTTTGAACATTTCGAAGAAGAAACAGTCCACCCTACAAAGTAACAGGTCAATGCACAGCATCATTTGAAGTGGCCTCATCATATGTATTTTGCTGCCTACAAAATCAGTAGTCAAGCGTAATTGGGTATCTTTCCTTTCCCTTTTGTTGCGTCTCAGTATACTTCTGTAAAACTGTCATCAGATCATATTCTTTTCATTCAATGCAAGGCATGGGCTTGACTTGAACGCTGTGTGATGCAAGAAATTGTTGGCCAAGATCCCAATAAAGCATTGGGTTCAGAAAACAACCACCAACCAGCACATTGATACCAAGTCAGGGAACTCCAGAATGTTCTGGTGTGCAGAAAGATTTGGTAACTGGAGTAGAAGTTTGGGAGAGATAAACTCTGTAACTGTTGGGTTTGGGCAGATTACTATGGATTCCCACAGATTTTGTTGAAAAGCTGCATTGTTTCATCATATTTCGGAAGAATCATAACCTATCCTCTGAATGGTTCTGCGGCTTCTGCTTCTGCCACAGGGTCGTGACAAGAACCCTACGGGAAGCCAACGACAGTTCTTTTTTTTTGAAACGAGACAAAAGACTTCCATTTCATTAATTAAGAAGTTGTAACAGTATCCGAAAACAACAACCGTAAACTGGCAAAGATAAAGCAACTACTCACGTGGTAAAATTACATCAAGTCCTTTGGCACCTGACAACACCCATAATCTGGCTTCATCCAAGATCTTGTCCACGATTATCATCGAAGGCGTAGAGACGTTTCGAAAGATCCTAGCATTCCTCTCCTTCCAAAGTTCCCAAGAAATCAGCATAAGTAGGGAAGCCATTCCTTTTCTATTCGGCGAGCGCGTGAGGGTAAGCTCGGTCCACCAATCTCTGACATTGTTCCTTGCCGCCCAATCTCCGGTCACAATATCGGCCAGACCAATCCTTGCCTTAACTGCATTACCGAAAAAGGCTTTCGCCCCGCTTTATATAAAGCAAACCGAGTATCGGCATTGGAATAGTAAATGTGCAGCTGATTCCTGAACTTGGTTACATAGTGGGCACATACCACAATTTGGCCATCCTCTCCGGTGTAGTCTGTCAGCCGTCCAGACTCTATTGTGAATGATCAGCCAAGCAAAGAACTTGCATTTTGGAGTGGCCCCGACCTTCCAGACGGTCTTTAGCAGAGGTGTGATGGTACACCCCTCGAACTGCATCATGTAGGCCGAAGCCGTGGAGTAGGTGCAGCTTTCTGTTAGCTTCCAAGTGATTGTATCTTGTGTATCATGGTCGAGAGTAATCCCATCCAACTTCGTCCACGGGGTGACGAACTCCTGAATGTGGTCAGTGGTGAGGCACTTTTTCATGTCAATCTGGGAGGTCCAATGGTCATCCATAAGAGCCTTTTGAACAGTACAACCTTTCTTTTTGGAGATGTCAAATATTTTAGGCGCAATGTCCATTGGCCTTATACCATTAAGCCAGGATGACATCCAGAAGAGAGCCTTAGAGCCATTTCCAACCGTGACCTTCGTGGCTGCTGCAAAAAGGTCCTTGTCCGTGTCGCCGCAAGGGGTGCCCAGCCCAAGCCACGGCTTTTCCGGCTCCGCCAATTCGTACCAAAGCCACCTCAGACGGAGGGCGGAGGCAAATTTGTCTAGATTCAACACCCCAAGCCCGCCCATAGCTTTTGGTCGACGGAGCCAACGACAGTGACCATCTTGAAACAGGTTAAGGAGAGTGCCAGAACATTGTGAAAGTCTAACCATGTCTGTGCAAGGGGTCCCTCTTGCCTCTTGGATTAACTGTCGAACAGTTGAGAGAAGCCAGGACATTTCATCAACTAAGACTATCATGCAATCAGCAGAGGTGGGGAAGATGGGACACGCCAATGGCACAGACATTAAGGTCCAAGAACTACAGAACACTAACTCAGGACAATCCAATAGTTCAACACTGTCTAACAGGATAGCGAAAGTTTCGAATGAGACTGAACATCTGAAACAAAGTAACGATCAGACTAGAAAGTCATCCAAAACTGGATCGAAGAACCAGCGTTTATTTGAGAAGCTATAGAGTTGATTTAAAAAAAAGGGAACTAGACTTCGGTACATACCAAAAATATGTAGGTCAACTGGGTGCTATCTTCAGTTTGGATGTAGGTCAACAATATTGCTTGGATTTCCTATTTCACGAGATAATTAACCGTACAAGCAACAAGTAAAAATATTAGAGTGCCTCATTTAATGTAGGCTCCCCCACTGCCTGCACACACACACACACAAACAAACGCAAGCACGAGCTGCAAAACACAACATAACCAGCAATTGTTTTTGAACCGAAACCGTAGAACAATAGTTCTATGGTATTTTCATTAAATAAAATATATACAAACAAAGTTTAAATAAAGCAAAAATCACCCAATGCCTTCCCTAGGGAACATCAAATCAATTACAAGTTCTATTCTATCCAGACGTTGATCTTACCTGCCTTGACTGATTTAGCTCTGATCTGAGTAACCTGTTGGCCCTCCTTCAGGTAGTGTTTCCAAGTGTGAATCCTAGGTGCTGCTCTTCTGAAAATCTTCTCATTTCTGCTCATCCATATGCTCCAGCAACCCATAAGTATAATCTCCATCGCAATATCTGGTGGAAGTTTGAACTTTGTAAGCTGAATTTCATCATATGCAGATATATCCCTCTGTTTCCCGGGTGTGAGCGTCTGCCAGCACTCTAGTACAAATTGGCAATCCCAGAAAACATGTGCTCGGTTTTCCTCTGTGGCACCGGAGCATAAGGCACAATTGTAGTCCTCCAGATACATGCTCCTTCGGTGTAAGAGGTTTCTTGTGCTCAACCTATCATGAAGGAGCAACCAGAAAAAGATTTTGTGTCTCAGTCTGCATGCACTGCTCCAGAGTTGAGGGAAGATGTTGTGTGCTGTGTTGGTATCAATGATATTTTTTAAGGCAAAGTGTTCATGGCGGTCCTAACCCCTCCCGCGATCCCCGCGTCACCACCCTAGCCGCGCCGCCGCGGCCCCTCGCCACCTCGCCCCACCTCCTCGCCGCCGCCTGAGGCAGCCGCCGGGCAAGCCCGGGGCGCCAAGGATGATGGATGCGGGGCCTCGGCTGCCCTGCCTGCGTGGGGAGTTCTAGATCTGGAGCGGCTGCTCTTTTGGCGAGGCACGACAGGCTCCGGCGAGCAGCCGCGCGGGCGGTGGATCTGGCGTCCTGGCCGCGCGGGCGGCTGGTGGCGGCTTCTACGGCGATCGGTGCGCGTGATCTGGCGCCTCCCCTCCTCCCCTGTTCGGCGTGCGGGCCAGCCTGGTCGGGCCGCGCCTCCCTTGGTCGCTGGTTCTGTACAGGAGGCGCTGGTGGTGGCGGGGATCTAGTTCGGGCGAAATCCCTAGCCGGCCATGACCGGCCGCGCCGACGGCGACGCCTGAGAGCGCCGTTCTCCTCCTTGGAGGCGTCAGTATGGACTGGTCTCCTCACTTCCCCTTCCGCTAGGTCTCCCGGGTGAAATCTCTAACTTTGTTGGGCGGCGGCGGCGCTCATGGCGCCGTTCCCTTCTTGAAGGCGTCGCTTTGGAACCTTGGGGTTGGGTGGCGCTTGCGGGTGGTGGGCGACGGCGGTGGTGCTGTCCTATCATAGCATGGATCTAAGTCCGTTGCTTGGAGATGGACTCACGTTCGTGAAGGTCGATGTTTGGCGTCATGGTGGCGTCGATTGCGGAGGATCTGCCAAGGCTCGTGTAGGTGGAGGTCGTCGTTTGGCGTCGTGGTGGCGTTGATGGCGGAGGACCTGCCAAGATTGACACCTCAATCTGCTCTGAAGATGGACCAGTGGAAGATGGCGGCGACGACACATGTGAGTGCGTTGGACCGGTTTGTGCCCCGGACCTGGCAGATGGCTCGGTCGGGGCCTCCGGCTTTAGATGTTAGGCTTAGGTGAGAGGTGTGTGCATGTGGCCCAGCTTGCACCCCTTCATCATATGGATAGGAGTAGCGGCAGATTGCCAAGATGGTGGATTCAGGCATATTGTTGTTCTACTTTGTAAAGTCCTCGAGAATAATCAATAAAATGGCCGCATGCATCTCCCAGATGCAGAGGCCGGGGGTCATCCTCCCTTTCTAAAAAAAAATCAATGACGGCCTTATACATCTTCATAGATGAGTACTTTGGTGAAGTCCAAGAATAAGTCCATGTATCTGTTTCATCCGAATTTTCTCTGTTGTTTATGATCTCTTGTAATTGTAATGCATTGAATTGATTGAAAGCTTGGAGTGAGAGTGGCCTGTGGTAAAGCTGACTGATCTCATTGAGTGCAAATACTTTGTGCAAGGAAATATCTCTGTTAGTAGCAAAAGAGTGCAACTTTGGGTACTTGTCTCTAAGAGGTTGTTCATGCCAGTTATCAGTCCGGAATAGTGTGGAGTTTCCTCTGCCAGCTTTACATACTGCCTGCTGTTTAAATGTTGGCAGTAATCTGAGTATATCCTTCCAACATAACCGACATGATTCTCGGAAGGCCAAATACAGCTTCCAGTCCGTCACAGTAGAAACATGAACTGATTTTTCTTTCCATTGTAAAAATTCAAAACCGTAACATTCTTAAATTTTACCGCTAAAAACCGACAGTCATGCTAGAGCATAAATTCTTTTTTTTCCAATTTTGGTGCAACTATGATTTCCGAATGCAAAACAAAAATCAGATTCAATGTTTTATTGAATAAAATATAAGATTTATCATTGACATGACTGTTATATGGTAGGTTACATTTGCAAACAAAATGCTTTTGTACAAACTCTTCGTATTTAGAAAGTTGAAATGTCATTGTTGCAGCTGCATGGCTTTAGTAAAAAGGAAATGCTTAGTTTACAATACTAAAAGGTACCATGAAAGTGAGACGATACAATCAAAAGACACACTGAAGCACTAGCAAGGGCTGGACATTATGCCCTGATGATCATAAGCTACACAAACTTTACTAATCAAACTCAGTTTCCTCTGCACTCAGGCTGGATTAGCAATCGTCCGAGTGTCGTTCAGCGTTTTTATCGTGTGTGAAGTACTTTCGATATTTTACTAGTCGAAATCGACCAACCAAGCACCTTCGCCCGAGACCATCTGCTTTAATTTACAAGCGTCAGTTTTACAAGCGGGTTTGGTTGGAAAACAACGATCCAATCACGGCCTAATATCTTGAGTTGGTCGGAAGATCATATGGTTTCACGTCTAACCTACCCGACTTGTCGTATAGGCTATGAATGAAACATTAAACGATGAACTTCTTAAGCACAGAAACAACAGAAGAGGATGATCTTCTTAACAAGCAAATCACTGGCATTAGATCGACATGCAAAACAATACGCAGCATTATTCTCAGGAGGCACGGTGAACAGCTCGCGATGCCGCATGCCACAACATTCCAAGCTCAACTTTGCAATCAAACACAAGGCCTGGCATTACATAGACAATATTCAGAACAAACTCTTAACACATGAATATCTCAGCAGAGTAACTATTTACTTCTAAACTGAACACAGGAATAGGAAAAAACACTCGACGCTGCTCACAGCAAGGGCGTCTGAGGGAGTCCTGGATTAGGGGGTGTCCGGATAGCCGGACTATAGCCTTTGGCCGGACTCCTGGACTATGAAGATACAAGATTGAAGACTTTGTCCCGTGTCCGGATGGGACTCTCCTTGGCGTGGAAAGCAAGCTTGGCGATACGGATATGTAGATCTCCTACCATTGTAACCAACTCTGTGTAACCCTAACCCTCTTCGGTGCCTATATAAACCGGAGGGTTTTAGTCCGTAGGACGAACAACAATCATACCATAGGCTAGCTTCTAGGGTTTAGCCTCTCTGATCTCGTGGTAGATCTACTCTTGTACTACCCATATCATCAATATTAATCAAGCAGGAGAAGGGTTTTACCTCCATGGAGAGGGCCCAAACCTTGGTAAAAACATCGTGTCCCTTGTCTCCTGTTACCATCCGCCTAGACGCACAGTTCGGGACCCCCTACCCGAGATCCGCAGGTTTTGACACCGACATTGGTGCTTTCATTGAGAGTTCCTCTGTGCCGTCATCTTTAGGCCCGATGGATCCTCCGATCATCAACAACGATGCGGTCCAGGGCGAGACTTTTCTCCCCGGACAGGTCTTTGTATTCGGCGGCTTTGCACTGCGGGCCAATTCGTTTGGCCATCTGGAGCAGATTGAAAGTTACGCCCCTGGCCATCAGGTCAGATTTGGAAGTTTGAACTACACGACTGATGCCCACGGAGACTTGATCTTCGACGGGTTCGAGCCACAGCCAAGCGCGCCGCACTGTCTCGGTGGGCATGATCTAGCTCTGCCGCCGAACAATGCCCTGGAGGCCGCACCAGTGTCCGCTCCGACCCTTAGCTCGGAGCCGACTGCGCCGGTCGAGGATGGGTGGCTGGACACCGCCTCGGGGGCTGCGAGCTCTACGGCGATTGAGCTGAACACCAGCCCTGCCCTTTGCGAGGCTCGTGACTCCAAGGTGCCGGACTCCTCTCCGGACTCCGAACCTTCCGCGCCCCTGCCAATCGAATCCGATTGGGCGCCGATCATGGAGTTCACTGCCGCGGACATCTTTCAGCACTCGCCTTTTGGCGACATTCTGAATTCACTAAATTCTCTCTCTTTATCAGGAGAGCCCTGGCCAGATTATGGTCAGGAAGGTTGGGATGCGGACGACGAAGAAATTCAAAGCCCACCCACCTCCCACTTCGTAGCCACTGTCGATGATTTAACCGACATGCTCGACTTCGACTCCGAAGACATCGACGGTATGGACGACGATGCAGGAGACGACCAAGACCCAGCGCCTACAGGGCACTGGAAGGCCACCTCGTCATATGACATATACATGGTGGATATCCCAAAAGATGGGAACAACGATGGAATAGCGGAGGATGACCCCTCCAAGAAACAGCCTAAGCGCCCGGCGTCGTGGGCGCTCTAAATCCGCCACAGCAAAAGCGGTGATTCGGCACGGAGACAATAACACCCGGACGGTGCGAAGACAACCCCTCCAGCGGATTCAGCGCGGGAGGATGGAGAAGCCAGCCCTCGTGAGAGGCGGCGAGAGAAAGGTAGAGGACGATAATTACATGCCTCCCTCCGAAGACGAGGCAAGCCTCGACGACGACGAATTTGTCATGCCTGAGGATCCCGTCGAACAAGAGTGTTTCAAACGCAGGCTTATGGACACGACAAGTAGCCTCAAGAAAAAGCAGCAACAACTTAGAGCTGACCAAGACTTGCTAGCTGACAGATGGACTGAAGTCCTTGCGGCCGAAGAGTATGAACTCGAAAGCCCCTCCAAGAGCTACCCAAAACGCAGGCTGCTACCCTGATTAGAGGAGGAAGCACCAAAACCTACATCACCAGCGCATGATATGGCCGACCGGCCACCTCGTGGCCGCGACAGAGAGGCCTCTCGGCCCTCCACTCAAGCCGCACCCCGGCGACGTTCAAAGAATACCAAGACGCAGGGAAACGCGCCAGACCTGCGAGATATATTGGAGGACAAGGCAAGGCAAACAAGATTGATCTATGGATCGCGCGGGCGCCCCACGATACGTGACGATAATCGTCACGCCGGATACAGCATTTCCGGTCGGGCCGAACACAGTAGACAAAGCTCATTTGAGCTGCGTCGTGATATAGCCCAATACAAAGGCGCCGCACACCCACCATGCTTCATAGACGAAGAGATGGATCATCAAATCCCTGAGGGTTTCAAACCCGTAAACATTGAATCATACAATGGCACAACAGATCCCGCAGTTTGGATGGAGGACTATCTCCTTCACATCCACATGGCCCGCGGCGATGATCTACACGCCATCAAATACTTCCCACTCAAGCTTAAAGGACCAGCTCGGCATTGGCTTAACAGCTTGCCAGCAGAGTCAATTGGTTGTTGGGAAGACCTGGAAGCCGCATTCCTCGACAATTTCCAGGGCACTTATGTGCGACCACCAGACGCCGATGACCTAAGCCACATAATCCAGCAGCCAGAGGAATCGGCCAGACAATTCTGGACACGGTTCCTAACCAAGAAAAATCAAATTGTCGACTTTCCGGATGCGGAGGCCCTTGCAGCCTTCAAACATAACATCATGACGGTGGCTTGCCCGGCACCTAGGACAGGAAAACCCGAAATCCATGGCAGCCCTCACAACACTCATGACCCGCTTTTGCGCGGGAGAGGACAACTAGCTGGCTTCGTAGCAACAACATGACCAAGAGCCACAGTAATTCGGATACCAAGGACAGCAATGGTAGGTCGCGTTGCAACAAGCACAAGCGCCGCGTTAACAGCGATAATCTTTGAGGATCTGACGATTAATGCGGTTTAGAGGCTCTAAACCGGTCAGCGGAAAAAGCCATTCAAAAGAAATACTCCGGGCCGTCAATTTGGACCGAATACTCGATCGCTCGTGCGGATACGACACCCCGAAAAACCAGCCAACCACACCAACAGGGATTGTTGGGTGTTCAAGCAAGCGAGCAAGTTAAATGCGAAAACAATGACAAGGGGCTGCATAGCGATGGCGAGGAGGAGCCCGGCCCCGAACAATAGAGGACGAAGGGCTTCCCCCACAAGTGCGGACGGTGAACATGATATCGCAACCCACATACCCAAAAGGGAGCGGAGCGTGCACTAAAGGGCGTATATGCGATGGAGCGATCGCCCCAAAGTTCAACCCGTGGTCCTCCTGCCCGATCACTTTTGATCGAAGGACCACCCACTAGCATCCGCCATGGCGGATTCGCGCATTGGTTCTAGACCCAATCATTGTGGATTTCACCTCACTAGAGTCCTAATGGGCGGCGGCAAGCAGCTGAACCTGCTTTATCGGGATACGGTCGAAAAATGGGCATAGACCCTCAAGGATTAAACCCACAAAGACGACCTTTAAAGGCGTCATACCAGTGTAGAGGCCAAGCTATGCAGGCTCGATTACACTTGAAGTGGTCTTGGATCCCGGATAACTTCGGCGAGGAGTTAATCTTGACATAGTCCCGTTCATGATGGCTATCACGCCTTTGCTTGGACGAACCGCATTCGCAAAGTTCAATGTGGTGCCGCTTTCGCGATACCTCAAGCCCAAGATGCCAGGCCCTCGAGGAGTCATTACGGTCAATGGAAACACTGAGCGCTCTCTCGAGCGGAGGAGCATCTGGCGGCCTTGCGGCGGAGGTACAAAGCAGCCTTTCAAGGCAATTCTCGAGTCCGGCTTTTAAGCGTCCGGACACCGTCAAAGCGCGCCGGAGTAACCTACAACAAGACCGCTGCACGTTCGAGCACGCATAGCAATGCGGCCCCAACCCCAGCCCTCGCGAAATTGCGAAACCAGTACTACGCGTACATAATTATGCCCTGGAAATACCATGGGCATAGGGGGAGGGGCACGACCACGACATGCCCAAAACGCGGTTCGGCCGCACTAGGGGCTTCCGATTGTGTCATTCTTTCTTTTTTCTTTCTTTTCTCTTACTTTCAGGACTCCGTTCTCCAGAAGCCCTGTCCGGCATTAGAATCGCCGAACACATGATGCAACAGCCAGGGAAGCAGAAAGCTACGTCGAGCGTCCAGGTGGTTTCTATTACGAGCAGTATACCTATTTTATATACCATCCCGCAGCTCGCCCCTAGAGGAGGACATGTCAAATAGTCCCGCCCCTCGCTTATCGCACTATTTGTATCGTTATGCTTTTATCGCAGTCTTTTCGAATAAACAATGCATAGTTTTTATCTATTATTGCATTCCTTTTTCTATCTATATATGTTCATTAATGACATATTGCACCCGTACACTTTGGTACGGCCAAATACACCAGGGGCTTAAGTACCCCAAAATATGGTGTGATAAGTCTGAACACTTTCACAAGTGCGGCACCCCGAACTTATAGCTTTATATGAATCGGCTCCGAATCATGTCTTGGGTCAATAGTTGGGTTTGCCCGGCTCCCATGTTTTGGTACCTTACGTTCCGTTATATCGGCTAAGGTAGCGCTGGGAGAACCATTGCGATTGTGCCCGGTTGAGCTGGGTTAGGCACCTCGGTGGAAAGCTAAAACTGACCGTCATGATAGAGGCGAGAGCGATCGCTGTTCGAGAGGTTTTGAGTCCCTAAAGACTTATGCCGCTTAGGCGAGGAGTCGGCTTTGTCCGGCCTAGGCATGGATAAGCGCCCGAACTCGGTCTTCCGAATACTAGGGGCTTCGCGAAATTTAAAATTATAGAATTCTATGGCTAAGTGAGAGTGTTCAAGCATTATAGTCCGGTTGCCTGGTTACGTTGTGTTGGCGCCTCCTCGAAGGACCCAAGAATGGGAAAAAGCGCTCAAGTTTATCCCGAACACCCCAAAGACTTTCATGGCATGGGGCGAAGCCGACGACTCGCCATCTCTCAAATTTTATAAACGGCCGCACAGAAGGTAATATTTTAAATTCAAAAGCGTTGCTTAATGCATATGGACAAGTTTTCAGCGTACAGGATAACAAATGCGAATTTACTCAAAAATTACATCTTTGGAGCATTCACCCGCTATAAGGCGGGCACCCTTCAGGACGCCCTCATAATACATCTTGGGCTTGCGATGCTCCTTGCCCGGTGGTGGTCCGTTCGTCACAAGCTTCTCAGCGTCCATCTTGCCCCAGTGCACCTTAGCATGGGCAAGGGACCTACGGGCACCTTCGATGCAGACGGAGCGCTTGACGACTTCAATCCATGGACAGGCGTCCACCAGCCGCCTCACCAGCCCGAAGTAGCTCCCAGGCATGGCTTCCTTAGGCCACAGCCAAACTATTAGGCCCTTCATGGCCTGTTCGGCCCTTATGGAGCTCGACCAGCTGCTTCACTGGTCGCTCAAAACACCGGGTGTCCGGCCTCGACATCTTGAGACGAGAACACCTTCTCCGTCGAGCTCCCTCCTCGGCCCGGTAGAATCGGCAGCATCGGACACTGCTTGCGGGGTAGATCTGCAAATGCTCTGGAGAGCTCCGGATTGGGTATGTAACAAGTAATTCACTTTCACGTGCTTGCTTTGCATAAAGAATGCCTTACCGCGCTATCTTCTTCATCTCCTCAATTTCTGGAGGGCTTTGTGGGCTTGGCCTTAGTGGCTTTAGGCGCTCTCAAGGGCCGAGCGAGCTCGGACTCTCGAGTCTTTGAGTCACGCTCAAACTCTCGTGTTTTCCACGAGCACAGGAGCTCTTGCCGCACCTCCGCCACCGCGCCTCCTCCTTCTCTCGCTCGGTGCGCTCACGCCCGCATTGCTTCGGCCTTGGACACCGCTTCCTTGAGTCGCCACCTCGTCGTGGCCCTGCAATACTCACGTTATTCCTGTCATTTTTGCAACCACATCTTTTATATACTTCCATAAGGTATTACTTACCTTCCTTGTCCTCGAGCTGCTTTTGGCAAGGCCGAGCTCGTTCTCGGACCGCTTGAGGCTCTGCTTCAATGCATTGACCTCCTTGATCGGTCTGCAGAGGTCGGCAAGCAGCCTGCATTCCCATATTGACAAACATATGTTAGACTCCTGCGTACATCTTTTAGATCCTCAGTTCGGCTTTTCTTTCCGAACACCGAACTGAGCATCGAGGGCTCTTGTCTATCTGGTAATATTTTTACATATATTAAATACATACCTCAAAGCTGTTAGAAGGCTGCACGAGCTTGATCAGCCCGCTCTTGGCAGGCGAACATACGGATCACCACACTCATAACAGTGCGGTGCTCCTCGTCGATGGAGGCGCCGTTAAGCGCCTCCAGCAAATTATCCGACGCCTCCGGTTGGACGGAGGTCACCGGCGTCGGAGGCTTGCCCTTCTTACGTAGGGCCGCCTGCCGGACTCCGGAACCACTGAAGGTTCCGGTATGGAGTCCGGCACAGGGCCGGACTTAGAGCCCTTCGGGGTTTTATCCCCTTTGCGCCCGGAGTCGGGGAGGTCACCTTGTGGCGCCTCCAGGACCTCCTCCTCCTGGCTGGGCCCCTTTTGGGACTCCACCGCGGTGTCGTCCGCATCGCGAGGAGAGGAGGCGGTCGGAAGTGAAGTGCTATTCACATCCGACGAATCCAGGGAGCCACTCGTCGAAGCGTCGAGCCCGTCCTTGGGCGGGCTGCATGGTTATATTCGGCGTTAGAAGATACTGTGCGACAATTGA
Organism: Aegilops longissima; assembly: GCA_021605205.1. Classification (NCBI taxonomy): domain Eukaryota; kingdom Viridiplantae; phylum Streptophyta; class Magnoliopsida; order Poales; family Poaceae; genus Aegilops; species Aegilops longissima. The sequence continues at coordinate 128,004,879 of CM038680.1, forward strand.
AACGCCATGAGTTATTCTGGTATCCGGACACTTACGATCTCGCCAGGGGCTTGGCCCTCGGTGGCCACTCCTCTTCGCCGTCGTCGGCGTTGGTGGAGCAGTCCGGAGGAAGGGTCCTTCCCTTCTTGGACCCTCCGGCCTCCCCAGTTGGGGCGGCCTTCCTTTTCTTCTCTCCCCCGCTGGGAGAGAGGCTTCTTTTTCCTCCTCGTTTTCACGGGAGGAGTCCGCCTCGGAGTCATCGGACGATGAGTCCGACAACACCTGGCACCGGGAACTCCTTCGAGTTCTCGTGGCCTTCTTCTTGGCCTTCTTCTCCGGCACCACATGAGGTGCCGGAACCAGCAGCCCCGTCAAGCGGGCGTCCGCTGGGTCTTCTGGCAAGGGAGCCGGACAGTCAACCTGCCCGGACGTCTTCTGCCAATCCTGTCAAAGGTAAGGGAGTTTAAATCCCGCATAAAGTCAAACTATGAAAAACAAGAGTCCCATATAGGGTAAAATAGCTTACCTCGTTGGCTTGACGCTGCGAGCTGAATCCGCGATCTTTGGTAGCGGATGCGGGAGCCTCGGCGCCCTTGAACAACACCTTCCAGGCATCTTCGTACATAGTGTCGAAGAGCCTGCTCAAGGTTTGGTGCTGTGCCGGATCAAACTCCCACAAGCTGAAGGCCCGTTGTTGGCATGGGAGGATCCGGCGGATGAGCATGACCTGGACTACGTTGACAAGCTTGAGCTTCTTGTTCACCAGGTTTTGGACGCAGGTTTGGAGTCCGGTCAGCTCTTCCGAATTACCCCACGTCAGGCCCGTCTCTTTCCAGGAGGTGAGCCGTGTAGGGAAGCCAGATCGGAATTCGGGGGCCGCTGCCCATTTAGGGTCATGCGGCTCGGTGATGTAGGACCACCCCGATTGCCACCCCTTTATGGTCTCCACAAAGGAGCCCTCGAGCCATAGGACGTTGGCCATCTTGCCAACCATGGCGCCTCCGCACTCCGCTTGGCGGCCGCCCACTACCTTCGGCTTGACATTGAAGATCTTCAGCCATAAGCCGAGGTGGGGCTGGATCTGAAGGAAGGCCTCACACTGACGATGAGCGCCGAGATGTTGAGGATGAAATTCGGGGCCAGATCGTGGAAATCCAGGCCGTAGTAGAACATGAGCCCCCGGACAAATGGGTGAAGTGGAAAACCTAGTCCGCGTTGGAAGTGGGTGAGGAACACCAACCTCTCATGGGGCCTGGGGATGGGGATGAGCTGCCCCTTGTCGGGGAGCCGATGCGCAATGCCGTTGGACAAGTATCCGGCCTTCCGCAGCTTTTTGATGTGCCCCTCCGTGACGGAGGAGGCCATCCACTTGCCTCCCGCTCCGGACATGGCTCGGGAAGGTTGAGGCGAGATGTGCGGACTTGGGCGCTGGAGCTCGAGTACGTGGAAATGGATGAGCGGAGGAGGAAGAAGGCGTGGGTAAAAAGGTTGATCCTTATCCCCTTATATGGACGGACGAAGCTATGCGTCCCCACCAGCCTGGTAAAACTCGCTTATCTCCCAAGCGCCGTAATCAATGGCGCGGTTGGGTTACCCACGCCCGTATTGATGGGAATCCCGGAATAAGGGGACACGATCTCTGCTTTGACAAGACGTGCCAAGGAAACCGCCTCGCTAAAAGCTCTGAGGTGGAGCAGTAAAAAAGATTCAAATAAAGGCTTGGCCGTGGTGTGATGTCACGCCGCAGAATGCGTCAGCAGATTGAACTTATAAAAATTATTCTCTCTACGGTGGTATGTGGAACTTATTTTGCAGAGCCGGACACTATCCTGGTGTTCAAAATCTTCTATGAAGTATTCGGAGGAGGAACCCGCCTTGCAATTCGGAGACAATATCTGCGCGGACTCGTCATCATTGAAGCCTGGTTCAGGGACTCTTGAGGAGTCTGGATTAGGGGTGTCCGTATAGCGGACTATAGCCTTTGGCGGACTCTGGACTATGAAGATACAAGATTGAAGACTTTGTCCGTGTCCGGATGGGACTTTCCTTGGCGTGGAAGGCAAGCTTGGTGATACGGATATGTAGATCTCCTACCATTGTAACCGACTACTGTGTAACCCTAACCCTCTTGGTGCCTATATAAACCGGAGGGTTTTAGTCCGTGGGATGAACAACAATCATACCATAGGCTAGCTTCTAGGGTTTAGCCTCTACGATCTCGTGGTAGATCTACTCTTGTACTACCCACATCATCAATATTAATCAAGCGAGAGTGCGGTTTTACCTCCATCAAGAGGGCCGAACCTGGTAAAAACATCGTGTCCCTTGTCTCCTGTTACCATCCGCCTAGACGCACAGTTCAGGACCCCCTACCCGAGATCCACCGGTTTTGACACCGACAGCGTCCCACTCAAAAATATCAAATGCATGTCTTCTGGCTAACATCAATGAGCAAATTTTGACAAGGTTTTCCAATTCCAATATATTAAACTAACGTCTTCTTGCTAACACCAATGATTAAACTTTGACAATCTTTTCGCATTCAAAAAATGTAATGCCTATGATCGTGGAGGCACTCCACGTGTTGTTAAATTGCCAATGGTCTCTGCAGACTAGTCATGTCACCGGTGTCTAATAATACTTTGTAAAGCTTCTCGGTCATTCATACGTAATGTAAGCGCAAACAGTGGCTGCTTCTTTCTACAAAGTGGAGCGACCAAGCTGGACCCGATAATGCAGCAATTTGCCTTGGACACATTGGCTCCTTTTGTGCAGTTCAACTAAAATCGAAGTCGGAATAAAACCGAGCTTTAATTTTGATATCCTGTAAGCAACAAAGCGTATAAGGGACACAATTCTTGAGAAATAACGGTTGATGACTTGTACTCCCGGAAGAAAAACATCTCTGATCTACCTTATCTTAATGGGAAACAAAGCGGAGAGTAGCAATTCTCAATCGGTGTGATTCATTCATATTAACTGAGACATTATCTTAACAACCTTGTTTCAACATGTATAAAGAACGAAAAGCGTAAAAGTATCATTCCTAAAACAATGCGATGATTCATTTTAACAGAGACATTATCTTAACAATACCTTGGTTAAACATGTAGAAAGAACTACAAAGCAGGATAGTACCATTTGTAAAACACTTTAAGTCTGTAACTGATATATAATAATAGAGACATTATCTGAACAATACGTTTCTTAAATATGTACTCCGGCCGATCCCTAACAGAAATGGTACTCCTGCCGATCCCTAACAAGTGTTTGAAGTTTTGAACTAAGATTCAGTAGTTAATTCTGAGGAAGGTCGGTACTGACCTTTCAAGACCAAGATTTGAAACAACTCGTGAGGAAGATCTCAAAGAGATCTCAACACATATATGGAAATCTGGTATCATTTTGTGCAGTTCCACCAAAATTAAGCGAAGCAAAACGTCGCAATAGCAACAAGTTGAATAGATATCCCTATTTTAACAGAGGCAAAAAAGGAATCAATTACTGGCCAATAAAGGAGGATGAAACATGCGGCCAAAAAAATGGTAATCCCGCCAATCCCTAACAAGTGTTGCAGTTTTGAAATAAGATTCAGTAGTTAATTCTGAGAGTGGCATTGCTTAATTTTACCAGTGGCATTAGATTAACAAAAAGCATAAACAGTTCCAGGGGAGAGTGGGCGCAAAAACAACATGTCCTTCCATCTACTTATAAAGGGGGTGATGCAGAGTTTGTTGTAACAAAGCAACAAGCATAATGTCTAGGTTGGTCCCATTTTTGTTCACTACTTAATGGGAAAAGACAGCAATACAATAGCTTCAATTCAACATTTATTTAAAACGGTACCAAAACAAGTAGCACACAATCTGTAACATCCCAAAATTCTAAATTTTGGAATGTTATAATAAACAGATAGTTTTGATTGATTGTTTGATTGAGTGACTGAAGGTGAGTGAATTCGAAACTTTTGAAAGTTAAATGAGAGGGAATAAAAGGACTTTCCCAAACTTTCATTTTTGGCTTTTATGATCTTCGGGAATTCAAATTCTTTTCATCACAAAACCCTAGAGAGAAGATGACATGACTTCTTCCATTTATTTAAATGACAAGGGGTGTTGAAAATATTTGAATTTCATTTGAAAAATATTTCCAATTCTGAAACTTTATGCAACTCAATGATTTTCACGAGCGAAGATAAAATGACTTCTTCAAAACATATGAAATATGAGTTGGGAGTTCAAAGAATTAAATTCAAAGTTCTTTTGAATTTATTTTTCAATTGGAGTTATTTGAGTTTTATTCAAATTATTTTCTCCAAAAATAAAATACATGGAAAATAGGGTAACATGATTCCTACAACCTAAAATTGGAGAGGAATAAATTTGAATTCATTTTGGTATTTTTAAAATGATTTTATTGGATTTTATTAGAGCTGAAGCACTCTTTACTTTATTTAAATTTATGTGTATTTTATTTAATGCTATAATAATGTCCATGTTGTAGAAAATCTTTTTCTGCAAATTTTGGTATATTATATGCCTATATAAAAGTTTTAGTCATTTTGTTTTTTTTTATTCTCTGAAAATTTTGTTTAAAAAAAATATCCGCAGCGCCTTGGGCCAAAGGCCCAAGCCGCTAGCCGCCGGCCGGCCAAGGCCAAGGCCTCCACGCTGCGTCTTTCACTAAGGAAACCAGGAGCCGCTTCCTTTTCCTTATACTAGTAGGACTCTTTTCCTACTTCGTTTATTCCGTATCTATTCCTAGATCTATTCCTCATGTTTCCTAATCCTAATCTATTTCTTGTCCCCTACCCCAAGCAAAACCCGCCCCTCCCCAATATAAATACCCGAGCATCCCCTCCAACACATCAAACCAACACCTCTCCTCTCCTCTCTCTCCTCTCCCCAACACCGCCGCCCACCGCATACACCGCCGCCTTCCACCCCGCCCGCCAAAGTGCCGCCGCCACCACCCGCCGCCGAGAGCCCTCGCCTCTTGAGGTACTAGCCCAGCAAGTCACCTTTTCTTTGCCGTTCGATTTCCGTTCGGATTTTTCTAGATCGGTTTTTCGTTTGGTTTTCTTTCCAAACCCTAGATCGGTTTTTCTTCACGGTTAGTCCCTGATTTTCAAGCGGCTATAACTTTTTACTCGTTAGTCCAAATCCACGAAACCAACGCCCACTTCTTCGTTCTGATCCCATCTATCCAGTAATCCAACTCAAACATGTTTTTGAAAGTTTAAAATTTGAATTAGATCAGATTTGAATTCAAACTTCGTTTGATCATAACTTGAGTTTCAGTAACTCCGATTTAGTTGATTCTTTTGCAAATCGAAGCTCTTGACCTAAACTTTCTGATAAGGCCAAATACACATGATTTTGGTACTGTTAGAAATTGCTTTATGTTGCGAGAGTTATTAAGCTTGGTTTTGATGTTTTTGAATCGTTTTCTTCGTTCTTTCCGATCTTTTGAGTGATTGCTTATGTGTGGTTACTATTGCTTGATTACGATAGATTGACCGGAGTGTGACGAGTAGAGCTATCAAGAGTTTGAGTGCGAATCATCTTCATCAACATTGCAGGCAAGTAACACTTTGATCATACTTTCTCATACCCAGTTTTATGCATTAGATCAAATCCTCAAACACTTGCATGATTAGGATCTAATTAAATTGTGGGATGGGAAGTAGATTGAGGTAGTACCTATTACCTGTTTTACTTATGAAACCTTGGGAGTTACTTCTACGTTTGCTTATTATGCCATGCTATGCTAGTAGACGTGGATTGGGTGAGTGATATCCATGACAGATGTGAGATGGTTAAATTAATGGTTTATCTAAGGTGGCAACTTAAATACACATCTGGGTGGATTGAGGCACCTGTTTTCTAGCAGGACTTGCATGTATTTCTTCGGACCGCCACCCAGGCTTAAAGGGATCATAAGATAATTCATACTAGTAACTTACGTGTGCAGCCACAAGCCATTATGGGCTCTGGTATAGTTGACTAAGTCGTGCGAACTCTTATAGTGGTGGACTAGCAGATGTAGGGGATGTAGGTGTACCGGTCCACCCATCGTAAGGTGCTAGCGCTTCTGAAAGACTATGTCTCGGTCATCCGTCTCTCAAACACCATGTAGTGCGAGAAACCAAACGGAGGCAATCGAGTCTTGTGGGGAAAAGTGCGCAAACCTCTGCAGAGTGTACAAACTAATCATGATTAACCGTGTCCCCGGTTATGGACATCTTGAGTATCTAGTACTGGAACATCCTGTTGATCTCATCACGTTACTTAATATAATTTGTTTGGGTTTTAATGAGTACTTTTAATTGGGATTGAGGATGCTGTCAACCATTCTCAATGTTTAACAACCACCATGATAGTTAAATAAATTTATTCCTTTGCAGTAGGGAAAAATTGGCCTTATGCAAAACTGTAATCGTAGAGCTTTCCACCAGCCATATATGCTTGTAGTATAGGCTTATTCTTTCACTACTCTCTATGTGTTACATTGCCAGCATATTCCATGTGCTGACCCGTTTCGGGCTGCAACTTTTCATGTTGCGACTTTTCGAACGACAGTAAGTGATACGTTAGGGTTACGATTTCCTATACTCAACTTTGCCGTTGGTGTTGATGGGAATCCACAACCTTGTTGCTTCCGCTATATTCGGATTGAGGTAATAGTATTTACGTTATTTATACATGTGATTTACCTCTGTTATAAATCCTTGATCTTGTGTGTGTCGACATATACCGATCCGAGGATGACATGAAAGTCAGAGACTTGATCCATTCGGTCGGGTCGCTACAAGATGGTATCGAGCACATGTTGACCGTGGGACGTGACCCTAAGCTGGCAAGCCCATAGGAAAGATTTTTCTCTACAACTTCCTTTTCAAAAGATCTTTTACCTCTCTTCTCTTCTGAGCTTATTCAAATATTCCCTTTTAGTGAGACCATACCCTTTTTCCCTTTTGACCACTTGAAGATTCGACTGATGAGACCACTCCAAGGAGACAAGATATCGGACAACTAAGACCATTTGGAATGAAGAGGATTTTACCATGTAAATGGAAACTACAACTGTTGAAGACTCCGAAGACTATGAGATTTTTGAAGGCTCTGAAGAATTCCCAGATTTTTATGACCTAGGAAGGTTACGCTTATGGAATTTGACAGACCAAGGAAGTTGTCAATACCCGAGATCAAGGTGTATCGGAGAAAGACCGGAACATGGAGAGTTAGAAACTCAAAATTTTTGTCAAGGAAACCCTAAGGCAGGAGATATCAACTATGGAGAGATAGCTCATGGAAATGACAAGAGTAGAAAGATGGCCATCCATGATGTTATCATTCGCCTATGCTATTGTCACCGTGCGGAGTTAAGTATGCAGATACATGGAAGGATGGATGGTAGAAGGCTGATGGAGCATCTGTCAGCAAAAGATGCAGTTTTAAAATCTTAGCTGGTGTATCACCAGGATCTGGAGTATTACACCAGGAAGTTAAGATGGACCTACAAGAAGCAATATTAGACAAGAAGGCAATTGGTGAAGAACACAGGAACCGAAAGCTGAAGTAACCAAACTGGAGGAACAAAACCTCGAGATACCGGAGATTCGTCAGGAATTGAAGGACAGTAGGACAATGGTTCATGCCAAGGATGTTGAAACCAGAAGTTTGGAATGCAACTCCAGAAATATTAAAGGACGTCACAAGAGACTTTGTGTCAACAGAGATGAGCTGGCAAAAAGGACTTAAGAAGGACAAGCATGATCAGAAGAAGCCATCAGAGACATGACCAAGACTTGAAGAGTGTGATGACTTTGAGATCTATTGACCTTTAGAAGACCAAACCCCTGTTACATACCTTCGTTAGATGCGACAATTGTGAGTTGTCATTTGTTTGATGTTTTTCCGACAGCCACAATAAAATCTGTCTTTTCAAAACTTTTGTTTGTATTGTGTGCATCCCTCTCTATCTATCTTATCTCACCCCAAAACCCATGGACCCAATAGAGGATGAATGGAGATGAGCTTATATTTTCTGGACCGATGAGTCAATTGGAGACAGACCGATGGATTCAGAACATGGAGGACATATGGAGAACAACCCTATAGTCAGAAAGGATATGGCCCAGCATGTTCTTCAATGCTTTGAAAGAGGTGCCGCTACTTGGTGGAGGATGTACCAAACCATGAATGGATGGCAAGGAGTAACCACTTGGAAAGAATTTAAGTTGACTTTGCCAAAGTCTCGGTTTGTGTCCCAGAAATTGGAGCCTTATGAACATATTATGAAGAAACCTTGTGCATGCAAGCTCTGTGGAGAAATAGGACACACCCATAACGAACACAAGGATGAATGCCCTAATTGTGAAGGAAGCCATCCAGCTGAAGAATGCCCAACTAGGCAGATCACTTGTTTCTTGTGTGAAGGGACTACCCACTACCCTGCTCAGTGCCACATTTACCCCATGGTACAAAGAACCACCCAGCAGAAGAAAGAAAAAAATGAAAGGAGCCCTCACGGAAGTTCTAAGGGAAGTTGTGATAAAGGAAGAGATGGAGAACACACCCAAAGAGGAACCAATTAAACCCTGCACCAAGTCTTGCTATTCATGCGGAGAAGAAGGACACATCTCCCAAGATTGTCTGAATGGAGATCTAGTAGAATTCCCGACAGAGGAAGTAGAGTATGACCCATAGGAAATAGAAGCCCTAATTGGAACGGAAAGGTCCAGGAAGAGAAGTAGGTTGGATTCCAGGAACAACCCAATTTCTACAAAGAAAGACCTGAGTCATATCACATGTTTCAGGTGCAAAAATTCAGGGCACTACTTCAATGATTGCCCAAGAGGGAAGATAAGGACCCAAAGAGGCTATGTGATCATGAGGAAACCGCTGAAACCTGTCGAAGTAATATGTTTCCGTTGTAATGTAGCAGGGCACTTTGCGAGATTGTCCAAGGAGAAGGAGGCTGTGGTATATAGTTGAATTTATAATGAAGAAATGGAGTAGTAGAAGTGAGAACTTTTTCTTTTATATTGAGGTGTTAAGTTGAGACATGTAATGGAAAGGCGAGAGATTGTAATAATTTAAGAATCAATAAAGTTAGCAGTGTTGGTACTGCTTTGGATTTTATGAGTTACCCTATGAGGAAAGATGTTGACCAATTTCGAGGATATGAGAAATATGGTCTATGGAATATCGGAACATTTTAAGGGTGGTAGTACCCTGTAAGAACCATTGACCCCTGGAAAAGATAAGGATACCCACTGAATGGATTTCAGACAAAAGGAATAGGAATTTTGTCTTGATATGTTTGATACCCCAAGAAAGTGCGGGATGACGTTGGAGACCATCAGTTGTTTGGACAAATGTGATCAAGGATTTGGAAGAGAATGTTAAGTTGATTCAAGATAGACTGAAAGTAGCTCAGTCCAGGCAACATAGTTATGCATACTCAAAAACGCAAGGAGGTAGTCTATAAAATTGGAGACAGAGCATATCTTTGTGTGTCCCCTCTGCGAGGAGTTAAACGATTTGGAGTTAAAGGAAAGTTATCCCCGAGATTTGTAGGACCATACCGAGTTTTGAAGCGTATGGGAGAAGTGGCCAACAAGTTGGAGTCACCCAAAGGACTGTCAGGAGTTCATAATGTGTTTCACGTTTCCCAGTTGAAGAAATGTCATGCAGAGATGGCCAATATTCCCTGTGGGACGCTTGACCCTGGAAAGGATAATGATGTTCCCCGAAGTGGAGTATGGATTTCGTAAGTACAAGTTTTTATCTCGGTATGTGGGATATCCCATGAGGATGAAGAGATGAATTTACTATTGGATATAAAGGAGGTATGATGTTGGAAGTATGGATCAATGGAAATTCCATGAAGAGTCTGAGTAATCATGTCCCGTTTGGTGCAAATATAAGGAAGGAAGACAGTACAATTGGATGGATTTAAGTATGACAGAAAGTTGGATGTTGGGATAATGATCAGTTGCCCAGATGAGGTGTTCAAGGATTTTAAGTGATGAGATGGGCCATAACCCACAGGCCCCATGACCTGCCAAGGAGCAAGCCCATTCTTGCTGAAGGAGAAACCGTGGCGGAAGTTATGATTTTATCGATAGACGATTCTATAGGAGTTTACGCAAAACCTGAGAGTTGTAAAGGAACGATAGATGTTTGTTTGGCTTGCAGAATCAATGGGTTTATCCGAACTTGGTTCGTCGACAAGAGAAATTCTGCTATGCTTGTGAGGATGACCGAGTGTTAGAATACGAGATTCACTAGACCATGTACAAAGTAATGATTTGAGTGCGGGATGGATTGATCACCATACCGACTTACTCTTATTATTCGCGTTGCTATATGGGATGGTAAATCTGAGTGACTTACCTGCAATAGAGAGACGACGATCAAAACCTTGTTTAAACCTTAGAATGGTATAGGTATTTTTTTTCTTTTCCCTTGTACACGGCAGTGGTTGCCAATCGTAGGTCATACGGTGAGGTTCAACCCAGACCCGTTTTCTGCAGGAGAAACCATAAATCATTGACCACCATGAGTTATCGATAGTTGTTTAGTATTGGCGCCAGACCCGTCAGCTATGAAGACCCAATCTCGGAATAACAGTACCAAGATGAAAGGACAGAAGAATTGCGGTAAATGTTATGCCACTGCCAAAAGAGCCCAGAGAATTAATTATCCAGAGGATCTGAGAAGACCGGCACTGTCAACGATGGATGGAGTATATGAGTTTTGATGGAACCGTAACCATGCTTCTAAGGGTGGTAGCACCCCAGACCCCGGAGACGATTGATGGATTTTTGAGAAGACCCCCAAACCCTAACCTATTTCTTGCTAGCCTCTCCAAATCTCGAGGACGAGATTCCTTTTAAGGGTGGTAGGTTTGTAACATCCCAAAATTCTAAATTTTGGAATGTTATAATAAATAGATAGTTTTGATTGATTGTTTGATTGAGTGACTGAAGGTGAGTGAATTCGAAAGTTTTGAAAGTTAAATGAGAGGGAATAAAAGGACTTTCCCAAACTTTCGTTTTTGGCTTTTATGATCTTCGGGAATTCAAATTCTTTTCATCACAAAACCCTGGAGAGAAGATGACATGACTTCTTCCATTTATTTAAATGACAAGGGGTGTTGAAAATATTTGAATTTCATTTGGAAAATATTTCCAATCCTGAAACTTTATGCAACTCAATGATTTTCACGAGCGAAGATAAAATGACTTCTTCAAAACATATGAAATATGAGTTGGGAGTTCAAAGAATTAAATTCAAAGTTCTTTTGAATTTATTTTTCAATTGGAGTTATTTGAGTTTTATTCAAATTATTTTCTCCAAAAATAAAATACATGGAAAATAGGGTAACATGATTCCTACAACCTAAAATTGGAGAGGAATAAATTTGAATTCATTTTGGTATTTTTAAAATGAATTTTATTGGATTTTATTAGAGCTGAAGCACTCTTTACTTTATTTAAATTTGTGTGTATTTTATTTAATGCTATAATAATGTCCATGTTGTAGAAAATCTTTTTCTGCAAATTTTGGTATATTATATGCCTATATAAAAGTTTTAGTCATTTTGTTTTTTTTTATTCTCTGAAAATTTTGTTTAAAAAAAATATCCGCAGCGCCTTGGGCCAAAGGCCCAAGCCGCTAGCCGCCGGCCGGCCAAGGCCAAGGCCTCCACGCGCGTGCGCACCAAGGGAGCCAGGGAGCCGCTTCCTTTTCCTTATACTAGTAGGACTCTTTTCCTACTTCGTTTATTCCGTATCTATTCCTAGATCTATTCCTCATGTTTCCTAATCCTAATCTATTTCTTGTCCCCTACCCCAAGCAAAACCCTCCCCTCCCTAATATAAATACCCAAGCACCCCCCCTCCAACACATCAAACCAACACCTCTCCTCTCATCACCTCTCCTCTCCCCAACACCGCCACCACCCAACGCCGCCACCGCCGCCTTGCACCGCCGCCGCCGTGCCGCCGCCGCCACCCGCCGCCGCCGCCACCGGAGCCCCTTGCCTCTTCGAGGTACTAGCCCCGCGCCGCGTCACCTTTTCTTTGCCGTTCCGATTTCCGTTCCGGATTTTTCTAGATCGGTTTTTCGTTTCGGTTTTCTTTCCGAAACCCTAGATCGGTTTTTCTTCACCGGTTAGTCCCTGATTTTCAAACGGCTATAACTTTTTACTCGTTAGTCCAAATCCACCGAAACCAACGCCCACTTCTTCGTTACGATCCCATATATCCAGTAATCCAACTCAAACATGTTTTTGAAAGTTTAAAATTTGAATTAGATCAGATTTGAATTCAAACTTCGTTTGATCATAACTTGAGTTTCGTAACTCCGATTTAGTTGATTCTTTTTGCAAATCGAAGCTCTTGACCTAAACTTTCTGATAAGGCCAAATACACATGATTTTGGTACTGTTAGAAATTGCTTTATGTTGCGAGAGTTATTCGCTTGGTTTTGATGTTTTTCGAATCGTTTTCTTCGTTCTTTCCGATCTTTTGAGTGATTGCTTATGTGTGGTTACTATTGCTTGATTACGATAGATTGACCGGAGTGTGACGAGTAGAGCTATCAAGAGTTTGAGTGCGAATCATCTTCATCAACATTGTAGGCAAGTAACACTTTGATCATACTTTCTCATACCCAGTTTTATGCATTAGATCAAATCCTCGAACACTTGCATGATTAAGATCTAATTAAATTGTGGGATGGGAAGTAGATTGAGGTAGTACCTATTACCTGTTTTACTTATGAAACCTTGGGAGTTACTTCTACGTTTGCTTATTATGCCATGCTATGCTAGTAGACGTGGATTGGGTGAGTGATATCCATGACAGATGTGAGATTGTTAAATTAATGGTTTATCTAAGGTGGCAACTTAAATACACATCTGGGTGGATTGAGGCACCTGTTTTCTAGCAGGACTTGCATGTATTTATTCGGACCGCCTCCCAGGCTCAAAGGGATCATAAGATAATTCATACTAGTAACTTACGTGTACAGCCACAAGCCATTATGGGCTCTGGCATAGTTGACTAAGTCGTGCGAACTCTGATAGTGGTGGACTAGCAGATGTAGGGGATGTAGGTGTACCGGTCCACCCATCGTAAGGTGCTAGCGCTTCTGAAAGACTATGTCTCGGTCATCCGTCTCTCAAACACCATGTAGTGCAAGAAACCAAACGGAGGCAGTCGAGTCTTGTGGGGAAAAGTGCGCAAACCTCTGCAGAGTGTACAAACTAATCATGATTAGCCGTGTCCCCGGTTATGGACATCTTGAGTATCTAGTACTGGAACATCCTGTTGATCTCATCACGTTACTTAATATAATTTGTTTTGGTTTTAATGAGTACTTTTAATTGGGATTGAGGATGCTGTCAACCATTCTCAATGTTTAACAACCACCATGATAGTTAAATAAATTTATTCCTTTGCAGTAGGGAAAAATTGGCTTTATGCAAAACTGTAATCGTAGAGCTTTCCACCGGCCATATATGCTTGTAGTATAGGCTTATTCTTTCACTACTCTCTATGTGTTACATTGCCAGCATATTCCATGTGCTGACCCATTTTCGGGCTGCAACTTTTCATGTTGCAGACTTTTCAGACGACGAGTAAGTGATACGTTAGGGTTACGATTTCCTATACTCAACTTTGCCATTGGTGTTGATGGGAATCCACAACCTTGTTGCTTCCGCTATATTCTGGATTGAGGTAATAGTATTTACGTTATTTATACATGTGATTTACCTCTGTTATAAATCCTTCGAGTACTGTGTGTGTCAGCATACCAATCCAGGGATGACACGAAAGCACAGAGACTTGATCCATTCGGGTCGGGTCGCTACACAATCTCAAAGCACACTGCACATCATGTGGTTGAGACCAAGATTTGAAACAACTCGCCACGAAGACTGGAAACAAATCTCGATCTCCTTTTGTGCAGTTCCACCAAAATTAAGCAAAGTCACCGGTGTGACATTCAAATTGAACTGCACAAAACACTCTTAAAACATAAGTGTTTCGAGTAGCGAAGCAAAATGTCGCAATAGCAACAAGTTGAATCGATACCCCTGTTTTAACAGAGGCAAAAAAGGAAACAATTATTTGCTGATAAAGGAGGATGAAACAAACGGTGATAGAAAGAAGCATCTAACTTATCTTGGATGGAAAACAAAGTAGGACAGTAGCATTTCTAAAACGGTTGCATTGGTTCATATTAACAGAGACATTCTCTTGAAACAACATCGGTTAAAAAATGTAATTTACTTTTAACAGTGGCATTTCTTCAATTTTCCGGCGGCATTCTTAGATCAACAACAACAAAATAGTTGTATGGGACATGCCAGCACCATGTGCGTCCACACGTATAAATGGGTGATGCAGAGTATGTAGCCAATCATCATATATGCACTGGTCCCATATTTGTTCTCTTTGAACCTTCTTCCTATGTGAGGGCAGCAAATCTAGTCCTCCACAAACTACCCGACCCCCCAGTTTCTTTCCCTTTTCAACAAAGAGATCGGTTCCTTACATATGTGTGTACTGGGTTACCCCCTTTTTCCCTTTTTGACCTACAAAGCGGCTGGATAGCCAGTCTATACTACTTTCCGCCCCTCCTTTCCTCATTGGATCACGTCCTAGATTCTTGCTCCAGCCCACCGCACCCTTCTTTCCTCTTTGAACCAAGACCTAGATTCAACTACAGATCAAAAAAGATCCACATGCAGCTAGAGCAACGACGGTTTCAAAGAAACTTATACCTTAGGGTCGTCGGGATGTGGCAAGGTGTGCGGCGGGAGGCCGGATCTGCCCACACTACGTACGCCAGAGGAAGAAGGGGTCGGTGGCCCTCCCTTACAAAGCGCTGGGTGAAAGAGAACAGCGCAACCGGCGTGGGCTTGCCTCCCTCGCCAAGGCGATAGAGTGAACGCTGCACCTCCTCCCTTCCCGTCGACGGGATACGGACGCCTCCTTCACCACCGTGTGGGGAGAGAGAGAGAGAAGAGGCCAACGCAGTCTTGTTTAGATCTGGTGAAGAGAGGGTGAGAGACTGTGAATATAGCAAACCCTAGCAAATGAGCGCTGAGCCTCCAGCGTGTAACATATATGTAGTCGACAGCGTGTGGAGAGTGCAAACTCGGCGAACAAGTGATGAGGCTCCGCTTATATATATACTACTGTAGTACGGATCGAGCTCCGGTGCCTTCACTTACTCGCTTTTGGCTGTATGACGGTGAGCCACCACATTTTGGGCCCACCTGTCATAAATCCAAAGGCAGGTGCACTAAGTCAATGAAGCCGCGTCCATATAGTAATCTCGTGTATACGACTAATATATAGTGGAGTGGTTTTCTTATTCTCTCCATAACAATCGTTTTAAATTGTGTAAGTACGAAACAAAACTCTTTATTTAATGTACAGTGAAAAAAACTAGTACTACTTCCGATGAACTAACGATCCACGCCCACGCGTCCTGGTCGCACTTCCCGTCCTTCACGTGTGGTACACTACCCTCCCTTAAGTGAACAACCACACATGCGCCAAATTATCCAACGTGTGAAACATTTGGTTCATAGCCAATTGTGTGATAAAGTTGCAGCAACGTGAAAGACGACTGTGTCTCCAATGCAACCAAGGTGAACTGACGAAGGATATCAGCTTTGTGCGTAACAAGCAAAGAGCACTGATGGAAGACAACTTGTTTTTCATTGAAAATCGATCAGCTTCACTAGCCGACACAACCATGAGGCGCAACCATGAGCATCGATAGGTCATCGTGGTGATGCATCATCCATTTGGCATCAAGTTTGGGTGAGGCACCTATGAAGTTTGACAAATCCTCACTATGGTCTGTTTCTTCTCAGTAATCAAGCTCGAGGAAGGAAGAACCACGTGGCGAGGACACAGTGGCGGAACAACAATGGCCATCAATTTTGTGTAGTTCCACTAAAATTGAGGAAGACATGCCCGGGTATGGAGACACGCATCGCTGTTTCCAAAAATATAAAAAAGGGTTACCAACGACATCTCAATTGTCAATAAGAATTAATGAAAAGTACACCAACAAACAGAAGCATCATAATTATCTTGATGGGAACTAAACCAGGATACCCGAGAAAATAAGCATTTCTTCATTTAACCACTGATAGTACTACCACCATATGTGATACAACCATGCGTAATTTAAATTCAGAGATCGACGCGGTTTCGACTGGAGCTGATATGGAGCGATGTATATCAAAATACCCACAGTTAAGTTTTGAATATGAGCAACCACTAGTAGATAGATGCATGCATCTTTGAAGCATTACAAGCGATGTGCATCGAGAGAGAAGAGAAGCCTATTCAGGTTAAGATGATAATTGCTTGGTGTTAGACAGTCATGCATCAAGAGGAAGCGAAGGAAAAGAATACTTTAGTTATTTTGGTAAGTTACGTTCAGGAGGAGGCACCAAGGAGTCCAACGTCAGAATCAAAAGAAGAAGAATATTATCCTTTCTTTTCCTGCCAATCAAGGAAGCCATGTACGTGAGAAGGCCATTTATTTGGGAGTTTTTGAGCTTGAAGGATATTGGTTGGGGCCCACCCAGATTGACCCAACGCATGCACAAACCAGCTCATGCACGAAAGCTAGTACTAGTTTTATTTTGTTTCAATCTTTCCAGTCGGTTTAGATATGCTTACGTGTTACCTTCGGTTTTAAGTACGTAGCAAGTCTTGCTTTCCAAGATAGTTAGGGTGCGGCTATTATATAAAGCCAAACTAGTTCTTTGTAAAGGAGGTTATTTTATATGAAATAGACACCTGTGTTTTTCGGGGTAGACACCGTATCAAGTTTTGGAGGATCTTTAGAAAACCTCGTGTTGCGATTTCTCTTTGTGGAAATTGTTTTATGCGTGAGTACCTTTGTCGAGATTGGTTTTCTCGTCTTTGGCCGCAAGGTTCAAACCCTCTACTTCGTGTACATCGCATGCTTGCGGCGAGGTTGCTACTGCTGGTGGTGGAGTGTCGTGAAAGGTCGGGCCGCAACAACGGATCGGATCTCGCCAACGAGGTTCGGTTTATATCAGGTGGTATTCAGAGCCGGGTTGTTCACGACACTGTCTAGGAGATGACTGAATTATCACGGAAGCTAAGCTATGGATTTCAAGCTGGAGGAGGAAGGTCGATGGGATGGGCTTTTTCATACTCGTGTTGTGGTACAGGAGAGATCATGTGCCATGACAATCGACCACATGAGTTTGATCAATGCTGTAAGCATCGAGATGGTGGAGAAGCTAGATCTAGCGGTGACACCACGAGCGCAACCATACTTGTTCGATGGGGTTGTGATGTGCTCACTGTCACGCACAAACCAAGGTACTGTTTTTGTTGGGAAATTATTTTTGCGAGATTTTCTGCGATGTGATTCCGGCACCGATGATTTCATGTCATTTGTTATTGGGCGAGCCATGGTACAAAGAGCATGATGTGGTGTATGATTGCAAAACACACACATATACCGTCAAGAGAGGTAAGAAGTATAACCTCGTGCCAATGGGTGAGGAACGTTTTCTTTCTTGGAGAAAAGAACATCTTGAGAAGATAAAAGAAGACAAGAAGAAGGCCGAAGTTGCTGAAATTTTAACCGCCGTCGTTCAATCTGTAGATCAAAATATTGCAAAAGAGATTGACTCGAAACCAGGGACGGTTTCGTTTCAAGGGGGAGAGGATGATACAACCATCGTAATTTAAATTCAGAGATCGACGCGGTTTATTTGGAGCTGATATGGGCGATGTATATCAAAATACCCACAGTTAAGTTTTGAATATGAGCAACCACTAGTAGATAGATGCATGCATGCTGAAGCATTACAAGCGATGTGCATCAGAGAGAAGAGAAGCCTATTCAGGTTAAGATGATAATTGCTTGATGTTAGACAGTCATGCATCAAGAGGAAGCGAAGGAAAAGAATACTTTAGTTATTTTGGTAAGTTACGTTCGGGAGGAGGCACCAAGGAGTCCAACGTCGAATCAAAAGAAGAAGAATATTATCCTTTCTTTTCCTGCCAATCAAGGAAGCCATGTAATGTGAGAAGGCCATTTATTTGGGAGTTTTGAGCTTGAAGGATATTGGTTGGGGCCCACCCAGATTGACCCAACGCATGCACAAACCAGCTCATGCACGCTAGTACTAGTTTTATTTTGTTTCAATCTTTCCAATCGGTTTAGATATGCTTCGTGTTACCTTCGGTTTTAAGTGCGTAGCAAGTCTTGCTTTCCAAGATAGTTAGGTGCGGCTATTATATAAAGCCAAACTAGTTCTTTGTAAAGGAGGTTATTTTTATATGAAATAGACACCTTTGTGTTTTCGGGTAGACACCCGTATCAAGTTTTGGAGGGATCTTTAGAAAACCTCTGTGTTGCGATTTCTCTTTGTGGAAATTGTTTTGCGCGTGAGTACCTTTGTCGAGATTGGTTTTCTCGTGCTGGGCCGCAAGGTTCAAACCCTCTACTTCGTGTACATCGCATGCGCGGGCGAGAGGTTGCTACTGCTGGTGGTGGAGTGTCGTGAAAGGTCGGGCCGCAACAACGGATCGGATCTCGCCAACGAGGTTCGGTCTATATCAATATGGACAATGACCGCACAACCACCATGTACTTTTTGTTGAAACAACATGTATACCTCCACCGAGGCATAAATTAGGACAACTTTTCGAGTGGCATTTCCTCTATAATAGTAGTACTAGTAGGTGATGTTGGACCAGCCAACGAACCCTAGCTACTATGCATGGGGAGCTGGGGTGTAGTCGCATAGAAGAAAACCCGCACGCAGCGACCTGGGGAGCTGGACCAGTACAAGAAGTTATACCTCAGGTGGGCGAGATGTCGTTTAGGCGGGCGGGCGGGATCTGCCCACACGACGGCAACGAACAAGAGGCGGAGGATCTTCGTCCGTGCCAGCGCCGACTCTGAGAGGGCGGTGCGCATCGGCTTCGTCCATCGCCGACGGCGACAACGTCAACGCTGCACCTCCTCACCTCCCGCAGCGGACGGGATTCGGCCGGATCTGTGACCACCAGTGAGGAGAGAGATAGAGTGGACACTGTCATCTTGTTTTGATATGGAGAGGGTGAGAGAGCGAGACGCGAGAAACTCTATCAAACAAGAGGCTATAATGGAGTAAAAAAATCTCTCCATAGCAGTGGTTTTAAATAGAATCTGCTGCGTTCCTGAAAAAAAGAAACGAAAACTGGCGGACAATTTTTAAGGTCTGTCTAGGACACATCTAGACGTGACATAGTTATGTCACATCTAAGTTGATGTCCACTCTGTTTGTGGTCTATTTTTTTCCTAGTTTTTTTGTTTCTTGTTGCTACATTATATACTTGTGGGAGCTTAGATGTGATATCCTTAAATAACATCTAGATGTGAATTAGACAAACTGATTTTCTAACGTACCAAGAAAGAAAACTCGATCAAAAACATGCCCCCGCTTCCAGGTCGCGAGAGTCGTTGCGCACACACACATAGACATAGACATGCATCTCCGTGTTTACGTAAAATTACATCTCCATCTCCATCTCCAATCATATTTGTCCAACTGGCACATTATTTACGTTGTCCATCTCTTCCAGTAGTGCTAGTACTCCATGGCGCGATCCATCGACAAGCAGGCGGGAAAGTTATCGTATACTTGGTTTGCGGTGAGTGGCATGCTGAGCGACCGTGTGGGTCGAGCCGTGGAGGAGGGTGAGACACGAACACGACAGACGTGATTTAAACGTTGGTTTTGCTCGATGGCGCGATCCAACGAAACAAAACGTTGGTTTCTCTCCGTTTCCATTTTTTCTCCGGAAAAAACGGAAACTTTTCTAGTCCATTTTCATTCCTATTCCAAGGTTGCCCCGTTACAACATTCCGTCAAATACAAAGGAAAACTAACACGCATGCTGATGCATCTCAATGATTCACAGATCATAGCCAATATTTACTTCACAACTAAAGAAAAAAGTTGTGAGGCGTGTCTGAAAGAAAAACCACCGATGGGGTCACTCGACTTAAACCCTAAACCCTAAACATGATTTAATTTCCTGGCCAGGTAGAACACAAGGAAGGAAAGGCCGGCACCCTCGGATCATATGATGCTTTTGTGCAGTTCCAATAAAATCGACTGAGCATCCCCGATGGCAAAGATATTGAAGAAGTGTGATTAGAATAATAATCGGCACTAGTTCATGAGACATAAACTCATCACAAGTAGAAACCGTAGAAGTAGAGAAAGATCGACATGGAGATGGAGCTACGGCAGTGGAGCAAGCCGGCTCCAAAAGGAAGATGGACTACCTGGGACGTCGGGCTGTAGCTAGAAGGGCGGTTGGGACGCGGCATCGGCCCATACCGCGGTGACCCCGATTGGGACGCACCGACCGTGGGTTTTCCCTCGCCGATGTCGACAAGTCTCACGAGAACATTGTTCCCTTCCCCCAGCTGCGGGATCAGGTCCGTCGTTCTATGCTTGTGAAGAGAGCAACCTAAGCAAGCAGGCTTGTAGCTTAGGCTCCTGCTAGTGTATATATAGTGGTTTTCTTTTTCTCTCCATATCAACCATTTTATATTGCGTACGTGTCATTCAAGAGTGAAAGCATGGTTGCTTCTTCCGACTAACTTACTGTGTGATTTGACTGCTCCTTAGTGGCCCCTACACGTACTCCCCCTACGTGTATACAACAGTCACACGTACACATGGATGCAAAAACGCGCGCGACGCCCTAATGCATGCATGTCCGAGCACACGACAGAACACACACGGTCACGCTCAAGTGCTCAACCTACACGTGCATGCACACACATACTCAGTCAGGGTGAGCTAGTAACCGTATGAACACCGGAAAATATATATATTGAGCGCAATGAGCGTATTATGAAGTCCATGACCGTATTTTTACAAATATACAAAGGACAGACGGTGTATTTATCTCGTTTGAAATTAAGCCATATCAATCGGAGAGGAGGCAGTATGGACTAGCATTACTTTGCTGTGTCCCGTCATTGCCAAACGAGGAGAAGGTTGCAGGACGAGAGAAGCTTGCGCACGGTGGCTCGCAGGACAAGGAGAAACTTTTGACTAATGCAAGCTCTCCCTCGCTCAGGCGGTGGACGTGCAACAGTTAATTCGGTGTCAGATTGGCAGAAGCATACACTATACTACTAGTGCTATTATTGTTCGACTTCCCGAATAGGCGAACAGCCAAGCACAAAGTTTACTAGCACTACTACTATAGTCTATAAAGGTACGTACTATACTAGTACTAGGAACCGGATGGAGGAGCGTCTGCACTCTTATTATAATTTTAAAATGTGATAAAGCAATCTTCAACACATTTGGTTCTCTTGAGGTTCTCGCATGTGATAATGGAAGTTGATTGCATGGAACACTCGCCACAATTCTCGCTTAATTCTGGCTCATATCCTGTTACAAATAGTAGCGCTCGGTAATATTTCCTCTTTTTTTGTTATTCAGCATGTAAACAGGTCAGCAAACCTTGCGGCGCATCTTCGTCGAACCGTGCTTGCTGCACTTTGAATGTGGCGAGAGCTGGCTTGATGAAACACCTCGCTTCCTACTTCTTTTTTATGGGTACCTCGCTTCCTAGTGACCAGATCTTGGCTGATCGTCCTAAGAATGCTTATATATGAATAAATCTCTCTCATTTACCCACAAAAAAGATTAAGCCATATTAACCGGAAAGGAGGGAGTATGGAATAGCACTACTTTTTGGTGTGTCCCATCAACTCGCAGAACGAGGAGAAGCTTGCAGGACAAGGTGAAGCTCGCTTACGCCTTTTGACTAATGCAACCTACCCTCGGTGGACATGCATCAGTCCATTCGGTGTCAAATTGTCAGAGGCATACACTGTAGTACCCAACATGCGGAGTACCATCATTGTTCGACTTCACGAAGAGGCAAAGAGCCAAGCCCAGTAGTACGAGTAGTACTACTACTAGAACTGCATGGTGGAGCGTCATACTCTTATTTTTTATCTCGATAAAGTACACGTTTATTCGAAGAAGGCGGAAAACGGCAGCCCAACATGTAATGAATGATATCGATCAGCCAACCATGCTCGAATATATCTTGGCTTCCGTGCGAGCCCGTCTGTGTGTTCTCGCTCTCGTCTCTCTCAAGGAACGCGGGTTGGCTCTTTGCCGTCAATTGAGATCGGTTTGCTCACACTCCTGTCCCACATGTCGGTGATATGCCAAGAGGAGGTGCGTTGACCGACCGCCATCTGCGTATTTGGTTTTGCACCTTCATACTACTCCTCCCTCCGTCCACAGTTCTGGTAGCGCTTCATTATGATGCATTTCTCTCAATGCATTTTCACCACCAGAGAGGCTTTAGACGCATTTGGTTTAATGCTCAATTAATTAGGGCGTGGTAACCGCAATCAAGTCCATAATTTTCTCTCCATGTACTGTACTACTACGGAGTGGAGTAAGTGCATGCATGTGTGTACCCGGGGTGGAAGCACTGCATGCATGTGTGTACGCATTATTCCCTCTAGTAATAGACGTCGTGCTATAACTACCAATGCTATTTTTCAGGCCGATCGCTAGTCGCCTTGGTCCCACCGATTTTATTTTCTTTTTTCTGAAGTGCGTTGTATAAACAGTGACGGATGGAGTAGTATGATCGAATTCAAAGAAGAGCATATTGATGGTTGCTTCTTCAGAGCAACTTACAGTGGGAAAGGTGGGGCTTATGATTTCACTGCTCATTACTCACTATTAATGTGGCGCAACGACCGGGCTGAGTCTCCCATGCGGTTGTGCACTACCCCCTCGGTTCTTAAATATACTCTGGAGTATTTGTCTTTCTAGAGATTTCAACGAGTGACTACTCAAATATTTGTCTTTTTAGAGATTTCAAATGGACTGGCACATACGAATGTATATAGACATATTTTAGAGTGTAGATTCACTCATTTTGCTCCGTATGTAGTCACTTGTTGAAATCTCTAGAAAGACGAATAGAATATTTAGGAACGGAGGGAGTACACATACGAAGCAAAATGAGTGAATCTACACTCCAAAATATGCCCGTTTGAAATTTGTAAAAGACAAATATTTAGGAGCGAAGGAGTATAATTTTGTGCATGGCACATGGACCCGTATGATGAAGAGGCTTCTGGCAATGCTATCAAGCTTCCATCATTTGTTTACATAATTGACGTACTATACAAATAATTTTCCAGCGACATGAAATTGTACAATGGTGTGAGCTTTCAGCTTTTGTTTCGCATGTCTTGCCATCGATGCTCTTTCGGAAACAATAAAAAACTAACTTCCTTGCTAATGCATGTCAATTATTAGCAGATCAGAGCTAATAATTACATCACAACTGAAGACAAAGTTGTGAGAAGGTGTTAAATTAAAATTGATCCATGCTTTCATTGGCAGCAACGTCCCCCCAGCTCTGTCTAAATCAACAAGGCATGTTGGGAAAAAAGTAGCTGTCTGGAGCATGCAACATTCGATCATTTTGTGCAGTTCCACTAAAATAGAGCTGGCGTCCCTGTTCCAAAGATATTAAGTGTGATTACGATAATAGAGGACTGCTGATGAAACAATAAACACACAAATAGAAGCCGGTCACCTTTGTAGTCTCTCTTAAGACTAACTAGTTGGAGAAGATTAGGCTCGGAGTTGGATGAGGAGGATAGAGCAAAACCAATCTCCCTTTGTGCGATCGCCTTTGAAATGTAGAGACGTTGCCCGTGTGACATTTTAGTACAACTGCACAAAACACTCTTAAGAAAAAAGTGATTTGTGCAGTTCACCAAAAGGTCGCAATAGCAACGAGGTGAAATGGATAGCCCTGTTTGCAAAAAAGAGGTAGAAAGGAACAATTACTGGCCAATAACAGTTGATGACACATGCGATGACAAAAAAGAAGCATATTCCTTGTCCTAAGGGAAGATAACAACACGGTTGTGTTTGTCTAAAATGGTGTGAGGACGAGAATGCAATATGGAAAGTACGCCGGACGAGCTACATTTTGGGCAAAGAACTATGGAAGATCCACATGCAGCAACGTGGGAAGACGGGCAATGGAGCAAGGACGGAGGGGATACCTGGAGGTCGTCGGGATGTAACTAGGTGGCGGCGGCGGCGGAATCTGCGAGCAGGTGGCGTAGGCCCTGCCGCGCGGAGCTTGGTCGAGAGAACGTGTGTACCGCAGATCGGGACGTGCTGCCTCGGCGCCGTCGAGCGGAGAAACGATGCACTTCCTCCCTTTCCCTGGCGGACGGGATGCGGCGGATCGGTGACCAGCGGTGTTAGAGAGAGAGCCACTGCCTCCCTTTCCCCGGCGGACGGGATGCGGCGGATCGGTGACCAACGGTGAGAGAGAGAGAGGCCACCGCAGCCTTGTGTGAGATACTCAAGAGCGACAAACCAGGCAGGCAGGCTCCATTGTATATAGTGAGCGGACTACCTTTTCTCCATAAAAATCATTTTATATTCTGTGTACATGCCATTGGCGCTATAACTTTATTTAAAAATAACGCGACAACGCGTCAAGTCGAACTTTGTTTCGTGCACGCGTGGTACATGACCTCCCTAGGTAAACAACCGCTCTGGTGTTCAAATTAGCACGTGGGCTGCTATTTAAGTAAAGAAATGAGCTCCACCGTGTACCAGCAGGTGTGGCTGGGCACGGCGTGCGTGATGCGTGCACGGTGCACCTATTCTCGCCTTGTATCGTACACCACCTACGTGGGGTTGTGTGAGAGAGATACAAACCTAGAGAGATATAGTGTGTGGGTTCTTGAGAGTTTTTTTTTGGGGGGTCAATCAAAAAATGTAACATATGCAATGTGTGTGAAATAGAGTCCTGGATATAACATATATAGAGAGGGGGCGATCCACGAGAAGAGAGTGGAGGTATCATCGGCTTGAGGTGTCCATAGAATCGAAGAGAGGATGATGTGTGTGTGTGTGTGCTGTGATCGATAAAGAGTGCCATCAATTTGTGTGTGCCCATGTCAAAGATATAGAGTGGCTGGCCCATTTGGAGCGTGAGATGGGACATGTGCAGTTTTTCTCTGTGGCATGGATACCTACCTGCAACGCCGACTATCGGTGTGTGGTGGGGAAGAGGATGCCCAATTAACTATAGAGGTACAATGGCTGGTATATGTGTGGAGGAGGAGAGGCCTACCTCATGTATTAAGGAGATCGATCTGCCTCATGTATTAAGGGAGATCGATCAGCATCCATGCATATGTGCAGGAGAGGAATAAGGTTGGGAGAGAGACAGAGCTAGAGTGTTGGAGGGGGTGGTAGTGGAGTTGCTTCTAACAAATGGTGGGATAGGCTTGCTAGACAAACGGAGGGCACGCCCGCAATATCAATAAGAGAGGAGATGGCTGCTTGTTGTCTATGCACGTGCGTGTGAGAGACGGGTCAGGAGGCATGCACAAATGATGAGGGGGGACGATGTGGCTGTGGTAAGCAGACGTAACTACATAGGAAGATCAATCGCCCTTTGTTAGAGAAAGGAGAGACATAACTTGTGAGGTACGTCGATTGATGGGGGGGTAGTTAAAGTCGATCTAGGTATATGTTGGGAGATCGATCGGTATACATGCATGTGTGTGTTAGAAGCAAATGAGGCATGAGGAGAAGGATAGAGAGTGAGGGATGCATGTAGGAGGTGGTACGAGAGGCATACTATATCGAGGGGGAGGAGTGTGCGAGTACGAGAACGATGAAAAGAGTGGTGGGAGTGAGGCATGGACGATGACAAGAGAAGAGGGGAAGCTTGTGTTTGTGCTAGGCACACCTGGCTAGAGAGGCATATCGATCGATGTGTGTCGTAAAGAAGGAGCTGGGGGGCCTACACACACCGTGGGTGACCGACCTAAAGTGAAAAGACGAATTTGCGCGATGGAGCTAGAGAATGCTAAGGGAGGGTGAGAAGGATGCGGGCGTGTGCATGCACAAGAGAAAGTTGGCGCTAGCTACAAAGCTAAAAGACGAATAGAGATCATATATAATTCATTATAAAAAGCGAATTCGAATATTTGAAGAATTTATCATAGTGTTTCAAACCGACGCATGTGTGAATATATATAACGGTGATACACATGGTGTGGTTATGAACATGTTATACTACATTTAATATATTTTATCTCTACTCTTATAAAAAACGGAGTTGTTGATGATGGTGTGCCTACCATCCTGCATTATAGGCCATCCGATTTATATCTGGCGGATAGCAAGGAAACTACGATGGTTGAAGTTGGCAACAATCATGATTGTAGATTCTTATTGAAATAGAGAAACAAATTCAAATTTAGTTCGAATGGGCAGCGGTAGTATAGACATTTGGAATGCACTAAAATGTTGGTATGAGTAGGTTACATGCATTATACAGCAAGCGAAAAAATTTAATCGGACATAACATGGATTCATACTCCCTCCTTCCATCTATATAGGGCGTAGTGAGATTTTTAAGACCGCCTTTGACGATTGACAAGATTAATAGTACATGACATGCACAATGTGAAAATTATATCATTGAAAGAACCTTTCACAGACGAATTTAACAGTGTGCTTTGTTTAAGTTGCATGTCATATATAATTGCTCTAATATTTGGTCAAAGTTAGCATCGAAAAACGCATTAGGCCCTATATAGATGGAAGGAGGGGCAAGACTCTCTCTTTGTGTGGTGTGAATAGTTTTATTTTTTTCGTTTTCTTTTTGGTTGAGGGAAGTGCGAATTGATTTGGTACGTACAAGTACAATATTACTACGTTAGGCTTGTCCTAAAATTCAACCAGCGTCTTGTTATATCCCGAAAATTCAGATATCGTGCTCCCAAAACTGGCGCCTTCACAACCTGCGCCTTGCTATCCCGAAATTACAACGCACGCGAAAACTCCCTCCAGCTGCCAAATCCTGACACGCGAAATCCCCCTTCTAACCCTGAGCCGAAAGGGCCGCTAGTTCAAATCGGTGGGGGTACTTTTGTAACACACCCTAAATTTTGGACAAGCGCGTCCCTAAGTCATGCTTCACCCCCTTCCATCGCCCCCTTTTCGCCATTCGAAATCCCAGGCCGCCATAACATCTCCGCTCCAGCCGCAAAACCCCACCCTCCTCCGTCTGCCACGTCACCACTGCCCAGCCAAAGCCTCTTCCCCGACGACGTCGTCCACCGCAACAGCTCGACGTCCCTCATCCACCTCCCCGGATGAGGATCTGTCGTCCATCTCGTCGTCCCGCCGGTTCAGCCGCCCCATCCTCCACCTCCAAGGAGCTGGTCCGACGATCGTCTCGTCTATCGCGGCTGCTCCATCCCCACAGCGCCGCCTTAACCTGCTCCACCGGAACCGCAGCATCCTCACGGACTCCTCGGATGAAGCGGAGGCCAACTCGGCGCCACCAAAGAGGTTGTACACTCATCGCATCGCACCTTCTCCTTAACTCGACCTCTCGGCGCCGACGGTGCTCCATCCCGCACCCCCATGGAGCGACTACCTTGAAGCCGGCGCCACGGGTGACATCTCCACGGCGACTCTCCCCAAGTGCGAGGCCCCTTCGGCGGCGGCGTCCATACCAGCCGCATCTGCTGCTGCTCCTGCTCTCGCTCGATCGCTCGCGCTGCTGCTGCTACTCCGGCTCTCGCTCGATCGCTCGCTCGCCCAGCTGCTGCTACTGCTCTCCCCCTCGCTCGTGCTGCTGCTCTGTTCCGATTAAGCCACACTTCAGTCGACTGAATCGAATTTTGGGTCAGTCGACTTTCAGGGGTTGGGGGGCTCGCCGGAGTTAAAGAAGAACCACCCGCAGCGGGGACGAGGGCTCACGGAGAGGTTCCCACTATCTATCTTAGGGTTCGAGGTGGGGGCGGGGGCCTAGAGGGCTGGCAGGCGGCGGTGGCGAGTTGTTTGAGGCGGCGGGCGGCTGGGGCAGCCAGTTCGGCCGGTGGGGGCTGGCGGCTCGAGGGGTGCTGGTTGAAGATGAACTGCAGGCCCTCCTAAACTACATGTCAAGTGCCTTTCTGCTACCATTGCGTTCAGTTTTGACATAGCATTCAGATTCCTGATAAATTTCAGTTTCGACAATTAAGTTCGAGTCAACAGTTTTTACCTCATCTGTTGTAGTCGGTGGTTTTGGTGATGTTAATTTTACATCCATTTTACATCATCTATTGGACATGCTATTAGAATCCCACTTGAGATTGGCGATGTACATCTTGTCTTGCTTCAGCCTTGGCGTCTTCGGCTCATCGGAGCTGCTCAACGACGAATGATCCATCACAACAGAGCGAGTGCCACGGGCGCCGTCTCTGATTCCTCGGATCTTCCTCCACCGTCCGACATCCACCTCTGCCTCAAGCGCTTCAAATGACCAACCCAATGATCTTTGAGGTCGACACGGCTCTGACAAAGAGGTTGTACACTTGTTGCATCACTTATTACTATACATTCACGTCGATCCATTAGGGCTATTTTGGTTCAACGGAAAAACGTCGATCCACTGGTTGTTACCATCACTCAAAATTTCTGCATGCTCTCCTTACATAATCTCACCATATTTTTTTCGTATGCATGTCAGATATTGTACACAGTCATGCTGAACATGTAGAGAAAAAGAGAAGAGTTTTGCACGGTAATACAATGTCATGCAGACATCGCTCCATGGTGGGTTCAATGGCAAACCCTCCCCACCCCTCTCCGGATTGTAATCCAGAGGAAGATATCTGTTCTGAGGCGGATTCAGACGCTGCTGACCACTCCTATTTACCCCCCAAGGTGTTTGCTCTACCTTGGCGTGATGATGTTAGTCATATCATGCATATGTTGCCTTGCAGTGCCTACTTTTGACATCATATATGTCATCTGCTTAGTTTAGACATGTTCTGTAATGCCACCTGTTTAGTTTCTATATCATATATGGTAATTATGCAGTCTCATGTCTTTTAGCCAGCCATAATATATGTGAAATGTGCAAT
Source organism: Aegilops longissima (assembly GCA_021605205.1). Lineage (NCBI taxonomy): Eukaryota > Viridiplantae > Streptophyta > Magnoliopsida > Poales > Poaceae > Aegilops > Aegilops longissima. Next base: position 128,033,909 of record CM038680.1, read on the forward strand.
GCCATCCTGTTTAACTAGGCATCATATATTTGAATGATATCTTGCCCATCCTTTTCTTCATTACATTTCCATTTGTCGACAATGTTTGTACATTAAACTACTCTTCCTGTGAATCAGCCATTTGGGTGGGAGATGGAAAAATCTGGAGTGAAAACAAGGCCTTCAGAGCAGACAGTGCTACATGTTGAAGCAGATCTCTTGTTGGGTCCCGATAGCTCCTTAGAGATGGATTCAGAGACAGATGACCAGTCCTATTCCCCCACTGAGGTGTATGCTCTAACTTGGCACGGTTATACTGCTCATATCATGCATACGGTGTCTTGCATTGCATAGTTTAGACATCATATACACAATATTCAACACCATGTTCTTAGTTCAGACATCATATCGAATGCCCTCTGTTTAGCATATAAATCACATATGTGAATTAAATGATGCGATCCTGATTACTTAGATAACATGTAGGTGAATTATATCATGCGATCCTGTTTAGTTATTCATCATATCTTTGAATTATGTTATGCTATGCTATCCAGTTTAGATAGACATCATATATGTGAAATTATGTCATGCTATCCGTTTTAGTTAAACAATATACATGTCAACTATTTCATGCCCTCTTTTTTCCACACTATCTATTGCATCATCTCTCATACAATGTCTGTACATTCAACTATGTTTCCTGTTTATTAGCCATTTGAATTGGAGCGAGTGATGCCAGTATCTAGCGGACTAAAAACACGGTCTTCAAATAAAACAGTGCTACCTCTTGGTGGAGATAGCACCCGGTTGCACATGCACAAGAACCAGCCCTACCACGCATAACCCAAACTCGCAGATTGTACCCCTCTGCGATGGACGAGAGAACCAGCTTCACCCAATCTAACCCCAACCCCAGCCGATAGTAACCCAGTTCCTGTTGACACAGCACCATCTCCACCACAGAGCTCCCAAACAAGAGCAGTTAGTAAGGCAGCTCCGGTGCCCAAAGGGCCAAGACTATCACGGCGAACCCCAACTCCACCGGTTAATACGCCTATTCCTGTGGAGGAAGCACAACCAGCTAGTCGTAGTTTAGCATCTATCGCATTTGATGTTGTTAAATTGTATGTGCGTATCTTCCCATCTTGAAAATATTATCTTCAAGATGAAGGAAAATGCGATTCAGGTGTTTGTCCGGGAGTTATGTGTAAGTAATGTTATTCATGGCAATTACTTTGCTTCGTCCCATGCATCCTATCTCCATGATGGTTATAATACAACAAATTTTCCCATTTTTCTCTATAAAGAAGGACCGATTTGGAAACTCGGGATGAGGTAACTTGTGCTAATGCCTCTGCTATCTTCAAGAATGCTTGGTGGCGATATCGGAATTACACAAAAAACGTACTTCACCGGCAAAGAAACTCATCAAATTCCCTTACGTTCTCCCCGAGACACATTTATTTGGGCGATGATCGGGCACGCCTTGTTCTATCTTGGTCCCGAACCAAGAATGTGGTAAGGCCTATGAGCTCATTTTCTATTTTAAGTATTATATTCTTGCGTCTTCTTGTACTCTGTTCATGTAGAACAAGTGCCTAAACCTGAAGAACAACTGTTCTAATTTAAGATTCCATTGCTATCATAGTTCAAAAAGCGCTAGGCCTTAATTGTGCGTTTTGCCAATGCCTTGCGATTCTTGACCAAAGCGCATGCTTATGCGCGATTATGCATAGATTATGCGTAGTTATGCGCAATGCGTTTATAGCCAACGCTAGAGCCTAAGCGGCGCTTAAGCGCTTCGCTTAGGCGTGCCTTTTTAACTATGATTGCTTTGCTCTTGTATCACTGTATTTACTCATACAAACTTATTTTTAAATTGAAGGATCCAATCGAAACTCCAATGGCACAACAGGTATGTTCACACATGTTTCTTTAACATGTTTGCTCTTATCAATAGCTCCGTTGATTCCAATTTCAATTGTGTATACAGTTGACTTTCATATCATGCACATTACTAGCATCACAACAGAGCCAGTAGTGTTGTTGTACATGTAGACCCGTGGTACCCATATGAAATCTTGTTGTGCCGTGTAGTTTCCCACGCTTTGTATTCTTTCACTGCTGCTTTGTCTTGAACTGATATGATTTGAACCGTGTCTCTATTTTGATTTGGCAAGACAATGCAGTGACCATATGACATAGATATATGTTTGTTTGATGCTTTTATTATGCACTAGTACTTGGCAATAGAAGACTTGGTAGTTTAATCCTGTCCACCTTACTAATGAACTGGTTCACGAAATGAGTTTCATATACTAGTACATGCTAAACTTGTTATGTGTCCGCTTGTTTCTTCTTTTAGAATCTTGTGAGAATATTGGGGAAGAGTGCCTTATTAAGCAATGGTAAAGGAAGTAATGCAGATAAGGTTCAGGATAGTGACACATCCTTGTTGGTCTCCAACAAAGCTGATAAAACAACTAAGGAAGACTATCTTGAAGACAATGAGACAACCCCAAAGTCTGTCTTGGTTTAGTGTTGATTCTTGGCCACTACCGCTTGCACAAGCTATTCAAACTAACTATGCGAATCAGTTCGGTTTCTTGAGTCTCAACTACAAGCTGAAAGACATCGATCAGTGTGTGCTGCGACAAGAAGCGGAAGGACTGTGGAAGTCCCTGGAGCATTCAGATGCATACTTTCTGGTGCAACAACAAGCGTTGGAGGATTTTAGCGCCAAACAGGACAAAGCCAATCAGCTTGCTAAGCTTATAGCCAGCATGGTGGATACCCAGGATAACGTTTCTTGAGCTCTTCTGAAGTCATTTCAGTTATGCTCTTGTTTTGCTGCCGCGTTTATTTGCACTGGTGGCCAATTTTGACGGCGATGTATGTAATGTCTGCTTTGTTCCTTTATTTGCACTTTGGTGGCGAACTTTGATGCCCAGTGGATGTAATATGTGTAATAGCGGTAATAGGCTAGCGTTAATTGCTTGCTTATTTATTTCCTTATTGTCTTGTTTAGTTGTTTGCTTGTAGTCACTGCAGTTCTTTTTCTGTTTTTTTCTAGTGGCCACAATAGCCTATTTTTGGTAACTAGGCCAAAATAATCATGGCAACACACGGACTGTTGTAACCATGGGCCTCCTGCAGGCCGTATGATCCATGGGCCTTCGTCCGGCCATAGGATCCATTGTCCTTCTATACGGGCCTTAGGGTCCATGGGCCTTCTACGGGTCGTAGGGTCCATGGGCCTTCTACGGGCTGTATGATCCATGTGCCTTCTATGGGGCATACTATCCATGGGCCTCATACGGGCCGTAGGATCCATGGGCCTTCTATGGGGCGTATCATCATTTTGCCAATCATGGGTCGTACTATTCGTGGACCATAACGGGCCTTTAATAGGCCGTATTTGATAACTCTATGAAAACAACCCAACATGTTTTTTACATGAAAACGCATTAGCGTATTAACGGTCCGCAAGCGGGCCGATCGTAACGACGGGCTGAATTTGGCCCACAAGCGAAAAATAGCGATGTGGGCCGTATGTAACGAATCTGCAAATGAGCCCAAGAATCAATGGGCCACGAGAAGGCGAAAGATAACTTGGGCTGAAGCGGCCCAATGGAATAACGGGGCGTTAATGGGTATAAAGTGATACCTTTGTTCATTACGGGCCGTTTCACCATGGGCCGTTAATGGGCCAAGAGTTACAAAGGTCCTCATATGGGCGAAAGAAGTCATGGGCCACACATGGGCGGAAGTTAAAACAGGCTGAATCATATTGGGCGGCCCAGATGACGCTCTCGGGCCTAATTCGGATAGGGCGAACGGGCCCTAGGTTAGCGGTGTAAATGAGCTATATGCGAGCAGGCCGTTAACGAGCTTTCAGGGGCGACCGCCACCTTTTGACCAAGTCAAGCGGGCGGCCTTTTCACAGAATGGGCCTCTGTTGGAGTCGTGCCGCGTGTCGACGTATCATAGGCGCCTATCTCGACCCAGCGACGGTGACATGTGTTTCGTCCGGCCAATTAGAATTTTACACGTGGAAATTTCCCATTGGTCGGGGCTGTTAACGGGTTATCAGATCCAAAACTCGACCCGATAGCTTAACGGCGTTCCGTTACGGTGGATGCCACGTGTTGGTCACCCTTGACGAAAGCACTTCTGTGATGCGCGATTTGTCATCATGGAAGTGGACACTTCCGTGATGATAATTTTGGTAATGTCATGGAACACTTCTACGACAGCACATGTATGACTATCTTGATTCTGTCATAAATTTGTCATGGATGTACATGCATGACAAAAAACCCGACCTACTGTGACAAACACGTATCATCACGGAAGTGTAGTTTTTTTGTAGTGACAATTTTTGGACACGACTTGATCATGAACCAAATAGCATTGGAGTTTTAAATGACCATGTTCATTGCAAAGTTCACAAGGGGCACGATAAATATTGAATCTTTCAGCGCAATCATCTAGACTTTCTTGCAACAATTTAGTTTCTAAGTACTTATGCCTCTTGCAATATCTATCTTCCCTATTTGGTGTATACTTGCAAACCCAATGCACTCCACAAAAATTGACATGTTTATAGGAGATATTTTCATCATAACTAGTGCAATCATCATTAGTACCATGGATATTCAAGGAGTTCATACTAACAACATTGCAATCATGCTCATCATTCAAAGATTTAGTGCCAAACATTTTAATGCATTCTTCTTCTAACACTTTGGCACAATTTTCCTTTCCATCATTCTCACGAAAGATATTAAAAAGATGAAGCATATGAGGCAAACTCAATTCCATTTTTTTGTAGTTTTATTTTATAGACTAAACTAGTGATAAAACAAGAAACAAAAAGATTCGATTGCAAGATCTAAAGATATACCTTCAAGCACTCACCTCCCCGGCAACGGCGCCAGAAACTACTTGATGTCTACTACACAACCTTCTTCTTGTAGACGTTGTTGGGCCTCCAAGTGCAGAGGTTTGTAGGACAGTAGCAAATTTCCCTCAAGTGGATGACCTAAGGTTTATCAATCCGTGGGAGGCGTAGGATGAAGATGGTCTCTCTCAAGCAACCCTGCAACCAAATAACAAAGAGTCTCTTGTGTCCCCAACACATCCAATACAATGGTAAATTGTATAGGTGCACTAGTTCGGCGAAGAGATGGTGATACAAGTGCAATATGGATGGTAGATATAGGTTTTGTAATCTGAAAATATAAAAACAGCAAGGTAATTAATGATAAAAGTGGCGTAAGCGGTATTGCAATGCTAGGAAACAAGGCCTAGGGTTCATACTTTCACTAGTGCAAGTTCTCTCAACAATAATAACATAATTGGATCATATAACTATCCCTCAACATGCAACAAAGAGTCACTCCAAAGTCACTAATAGCAGAGAACAAACAAAGAGATTATGGTAGATGCGAAACCACCTCAAAGTTATTCTTTCCAATCAATCCGTTGGGCTATTCCTATAAGTGTCACAAACAGCCCTAGAGTTCGTACTAGAATAACACCTTAAGACACAAATCAACCAAAACCCTAATGTCACCTAGATACTCCAATGTCACCTCAAGTATCCGTTGGTATGATTATCGATATGCATCACACAATCTCAGATTCATCTATTCAACCAACACATAGAACCTCAAAGAGTGCCCGAAGTTTCTACCGAGAATCAAGGCGAAAATGTGTGCCAACCCCTATGCATAAGTTCATGGCGGAACCCACAAGTTGATCACCAAAACATACATCAAGTGAATCATGTGATATCCCATTGTCACCACAGATCACGCATGGCAAGACATACATCAAGTGTTCTCAAATCATTAAAGACTCAATCCGATAAGATTACTTCAAAGGAAAACTCAATCCATTACAAGAGAGTAGAGGGAGAAGAAACATAATATCCAACTATAATAGCAAAGCTCGCGATACATCAAGATCGTGCCAAATCAAGAACACGAGAGAGAGAGAGAGATCAAACACATAGCTACTGGTACATACCCTCAGCCCGGGGTGAACTACTCCCTCCTCATCATGGAGAGCGCCGGGATGATGAAGATGGCCATTGGTGAGGTTCCCCCCTCCGGCAGGCTTCCGGAACAGGGTCCCGATTGACTTTTGGTGGCTACAGAGGCTTGCGGCGGCGGAACTCCTGATCTATTTTGTTGTCCGAAGTTTCTAGGGTATATGGAGTTATATAGGCGGAAGAAGTACGTCGATGGACCTCCGGGTTGTCCACGAGGCAGGGGAGCGCGCCCTAGGGGGCGGGCGCGCCCCCACCCTCATGTGCAGCCCGGGACTCCCCTGGTGCAGCTCCGGTACTCCGTGGGCTTATTCTGGTCCAAAAATAGGTTCCGTGGAGTTTCAGGTCAATTGGACTCCGTTTGATATTCCTTTTCTTAGAAACACTGAAATAGGCGCACAAAAAAAAGCAATTCTGGGTTGGGCCTTCGGTTAATAGGTTAGTCCCAAAAATAATATAAAAGTGGATAATAAAGCCCAATATTGTCCAAAACAATAGATAATATAGCATGGAGCAATCAAAAATTATAGATACGTTGGAGACGTATCAGTGCCCACGAGGCACGGGGGCGCGCCCTCCACCCTCGTGGACGCCTCGTGTCCCTTTAGGACTACTTATTAATTTCCTATTTTCTTAAATATTCCAAAACGGAGAAAATTTGCCATTAGAACTATTTTGGAGTCGGTTTACTTACCGTACCACGTACCTATTCCTTTTCGGAGTGTGAAACGTTCTAGAAGGTGTCCCTTATGTATTCCTCCGGGGTTACGGTTTCAATAACATTAGTTTCAACATTTATAGGATTACCTGAGATATATTGTTTGATTCTTTGACCGTTCACCACCTTCGGATTTGTGCCTTCGAAGTTGTTGATTTTTATGGCACCGGAATGATAGACCTCCTCGATAACGTAAGGACCTTCCCATTTAGTGAGAAGTTTGCCTGCAAAAAATCTTAAACGAGAGTTGAATAGCAACACATAATCACCTACATTAAACTCACGCTTTTGTATCCTTTTGTCATGCCATCTTTTAACTTTTTCTTTAAATAGTTTGGCATTCTCATAGGCTTGAGTTCTCCATTCATCAAGTGAGCTAATGTCAAATAGTCTCTTCTCACCGGCAAGTTTGAAATCATAATTGAGCTCTTTAATGGCCCAATATGCCTTATGTTCTAGTTCGAGAGGTAAGTGACATGCTTTTCCATAAACCATTTTATACGGAGACATACCCATAGGATTTTTATATGCAGTTCTATAGGCCCATAAAGCATCATCAAATTTCTTGGACCAATTCTTTCTAGATCTATTAACAGTCTTTTGCAAAATTAATTTGAGCTCTCTATTACTCAATTCTACTTGACCACTAGACTGTGGGTGATAAGGGGATGCAATTATATGATTAACATCATACTTAGCAAGCATTTTACGAAAGGCACCATGAATAAAATGTGAACCACCATCAGTCATTAAATATCTAGGGACTCCAAACCTCGGAAAAATAACTTCTTTAAGCATCTTAATAGAGGTGTTATGATCAGCACACTACTAGTTGGAATAGCTTCTACCCACTTAGTAACGTAATCAACAACAACTAAAATATGTGTATACCCGTTCGAGGAAGGAAACAGTCCCATATAATCAAAGCCCCAAACATCAAATGGTTCAATAACAAGTGAATAATTCATAGGAATTTCTTGATGTCTGCTAATATTACCAATTCTTTGACATTCATCACAAGATAAGACAAACTTACGGGCATCTTTTAAGAGAGTAGGCCAATAAAAACCGGATTGCAATACCTTATGTGCAGTTCTATCTCCAGCGTGGTGTCCTCCATAAGCTTCGGAGTGACACTTGCGTAGGATCTGTTGCTGTTCATGCTCAGCTATACAATGTCTAAATAACACCGCTACTCCTTCTTTATAAAGGTGTGGGTCATCCCAGAAGTAATGTCTTAAATCATAGAAAATCTTTTTCTTTTGCTGGTATATGAAACTAGGTGGTATAAATTTGGCAACAATGTAATTAGCATAATCAACATACCATGGAGCAGTACGAGAAATAGGAAAGCTATCATCAATAGGTAGTGGGTCATCGAGAACATTCTCTAACCTAGACAAGTTGTCTGCAACGGGGTTCTCAGCTCCCTTTCTATCAATAATATGCAAATCAAATTCTTGTAACAAGAGAACCCATCTAATAAGTCTAGGTTTAGCATCTTTCTTTTCCATAAGATATTTAATAGCAGCATGATCATTGCGAATAGTTACTTTAGAGTCTACAATATAAGGTCTGAACTTATCACAAGCAAATACAACTGCTAAAAATTCTTTTTCAGTAGTAGCATAATTTCTCTGAGCATTGTCTAGAGTTTTACTAGCATATTGTATAACATTTAATTTCTTATCAACTCTTTGTCCTAGAACAACACCTACAGCATAATCACTAGCATCACACATGATTTCAAAGGGTAAATTCCAATCAGGTGGCTGAACAATAGGTGCAGAAATCAATGCTTTATTAAGTATTTCAAATGCTTCTACACAATCATCATCAAAGACAAAAGGAACACCATTTTGTAAGAGATTAGTCAGAGGCCTAGAAATTTTAGAGAAGTCCTTAATGAACCTCCTATAAAAACCGACATGACCAAGGAAACTTCTTATACCTTTAATGTCCTTAGGACACGACATCTTTTCAATAGCATCAAGTTTAGCTTTATCAACTTCAATACCTCTTTCAGAAATTTTATGCCCCAAGACAATACCTTCATTAACCATAAAGTGGCACTTTTCCCAATTCAAGACAAGATTAGTTTCTTCACATCTCTGCAAAACTCGATCAAGGTTGCTCAAGCAATCATCAAAAGAAGTTCCATATACGGAGAAATCATCCATGAAAACCTCAACAATCTTTTCACAAAAATCAGAGAATATAGCCATCATGCGTCTTTGAAAGGTAGCAGGTGCGTTACATAAACCAAAAGGCATACGTCTATAAGCAAAGGTACCGAAAGGGCAAGTAAAAGTGGTCTTTTCTTGATCCTCTTTTGACCTAAGTATTTGAGAGAAACCAGAATAACCATCTAGAAAGCAAAAATGTGTATGTTTGGATAGTCTTTCTAGCATTTGATCAATAAAAGGTAAAGGGTGATGATCCTTTTTAGTAGCTTTATTTAATTTGCGGAAATCAATTACCATTCTATAAGGGTAATGATCCTTTTTAGTAGCTTTATTTAATTTGTGAAAATCAATTACCATTCTATAACCTGTAATAATTCTTTGTGGGGTCAATTCATCTTTATCATTAGGAACAATAGTAATACCTCCCTTCTTAGGGACACAATGGACATGACTTACCCACTGACTATCAGCAACGGGATAAATTATACCTGCCTCCAGAAGCTTTAGTATTTCTTTCCTTACCACTTCTTTCATCTTAGGATTTAACCGTCGTTGGTGATGAACAACTGGTTTAGCGTCTTTCTCCAATTTTATTTTGTGCTGGCATAGAGTGAGACTAATGCCCTTAATATCATCAAGAGTATATCCAATAACCAGCATGGTTCTTCTTCAGAGTTTTCAATAATTTCTTTTCTTCATGCTCTGAAAAGTTAGCACTAATAATAACAGGATATATCTTCTTCTCATGAAGATAAGCATATTTAAGAGTATCAGGTAATGATTTAAGCTCAAACACGGGATCACCCTTGGGTGGAGGAGGATCCCCTAGGATTTCAATAGGCAAGTTGTGTTTCAAGATAGGTCCTTGTTTAAAGAATACTTCATCTATTTCCCTTCTTTCATTCATAAACATATCATTTTCATGGTCGAGAAAATATTGTTCTAAAGGATCATTAGGAGGCACGGCAATAGAAGCAAGACCAATAATTTCATCTTTACTAGGTAATTCTTCATCACGGGGTTGTCTTCGAAATTTAGCAAAATTCAACTCATGAGACATATCCCCCAACCAATAGTAACAACATCCTTTTCGCAGTCTATCCTAGCATTAATAGTATTCAAGAAGGGTCTACCAAATATAATGGGACAAAAGCAATCTTGTGGGGAACCAAGAACAAGAAAATCAGCAGGGTATTTAACTTTCCCACACAAGACTTCAACATCTCTAACAATCCTAACTGGTGAAATAGTGTCTCTATTGGCAAGCTTAATTGTAACATCAATTTCTTCTATCTCAGCAGGTGCAATATCATGCATAATTTCTTTGTATAAGGAATGAGGTATTGTACTTCCACTAGCACCCATATCACATAAGCCATGATAACAATGATCTCCTATCTTAACAGAAATAACAGGCATGCCTACAACAGGTCTATGTTTATTTTTAGCATCAGGTCTAGCAATTCTAGCAGCTTCATTGCAGAAGTAAATAACATGCCCATCAATATTATCAGCCAAGCGATCTTTAACCATAGCAACACTAGGTTCAACTTTAATTTGCTCAGGGGGTTTGGGTGTCTTAATGTTACTTTTGTTGACCATAGTTGAAGCTTTAGCATGATCCTTTATTCTAATAGGGAAAGGTGGGTTCTCAACATAAGGGTAGGAATGACAGGATCATTATAAGTGATAGTTTTTTTCTTCAACTTTAATAGGTGCAACTACTTTTAGTTCAGTGGGAGGATTATATTTAAACCACTTATCCTTAGGGAGATCAACATGAGTAGCAAAGGATTCACAGAAAGTGTTGGGGAACGTAGCAGAAATTCAAAATTTTCCTACGTGTCACCAAGATCTATCTATGGAGAAACCAGCAATGAGGGGAAGGAGAGTGCATCTACATACCCTTGTAGATCGCTGAGCGGAAGCGTTCAAGAGAACGGGGTTAAAGGAGTCGTACTGTCGTGATCCAAATCACGGAGATCCTAGTGCGAGCAGACGGCACCTCCGCCTTCAACACACGTACAGCCGGTGGCGTCTCCCACGCCTTGATCCAGCAAGGAGAGAGGAGAGGTTGAGGAAGACTCCATCCAGCAGCAGCACAACGTGGTGATGATGGAGGAGCGTGGCAATCCAGCAGGGCTTCGCCAAGCACCGCGAGAGAGGAGAAGGGAGAGAGGTAGGGCTGCGCAAAGAGGAGAAGTTCTCATGTGTATGGCAGCCCCAAAACCTCAAGTATATATAGGGGGGAAGGGGGCTGCGCCCCCTTTAGGGTTCCACCCCAGGGGTGCGGCCAGCCCTAGATCCCATCTAGGGGGGCGGCCAAGGGGAGAGAGGGCGCCCACTAGGTGGGCCTTAAGGCCCATCTGGACCTAGGGTTTGCCCCTCCCCACTCTTCCCACGCCTTGGGCCTTGGTGGGGCGCCCCAGCCCACCTAGGGCTGGTCCCCTCCCACACTTGGCCCACGCAGCCTTCAGGGGTTGGTGGCCCCACTTGGTGGACCCCCGGGACCCTCCCGGTGGTCCCGTGCGTCTGGAAAAACCGAAACTTTTCCGGTGACCAAAATAGGACTTCCATATATAAATCTTTACCTCCGGACCATTCCGGAACTCCTCGTGACGTTCGGGGTCTCATCCGGACTCGAACAACATTCGGTAACCACATACAAACTTCCTTTATAACCCTAGCGTCCATCGAACCTTAAGTGTGTAGACCCTACGGGTTCGGGAACCATCTGAGACATGACCGAGGCGTTCTCCGGTCAACAACCAACAGCGGGATCTGGATACCCATGTTGGCTCCCACATGTTCCACGATGATCTCATCGGATGAACCACGATGTCAAGGACTCAATCAATCCCGTATTCAATTCCCTTTGTCTAGCGGTATTGTACTTGCCCGAGATTCGATCGTCGGTATCCCGATACCTTGTTCAATCTCGTTACGGCAAGTCTCTTTACTCGTTCCGTAACACATCATCCGTGATCAACCCCTTGGTCAGATTGTGCACATTATGATGATGTCCTACCGAGTGGGCCCAGAGATACCTCTCCGTCAACCTGAGTGACAAATCCGGTCTCGATTCGTGCCAACCCAATGACACTTTCGGAGATACCTGTAATGCACCTTTATAGCCACCCGATTCGTTGTGAAGTTTGGTACACCCAAAGCATTCCTACGGTATCCGGAGTTGCACAATCTCATGGTCTAAGGAAAAGATACTTGACATTAGAAAAGCTTTAGCATACTGAACTATGATCTTTGTGCTAGTCTTAGGATTGGGTCTTGTCCATCACATCATTCTACTAATGATGTGATCCGTTATCAATGACATCCAATGTCCATGGTCGAAACCGTAACCATCTATTGATCACCGAGCTAGTCAACTAGAGGCTTACTAGGGACATGGTGTTGTCTATGTATCCACACATGTATATGAGTTTCCTATCAATACAATTATAGCATGGATAATAAACGATTATCATGAACAAGGAAATATAATAATAACTAATTTATTATGGCCTCTAGGGCATATTTCCAACAGTCTCCCACTTGCACTAGAGTCAATAATCTAGTTCACATCGCCATGTGATTAACACTCACAGGTCACATCACCATGTGACCAACATCCAAAGAGTTTACTAGTGTCATTAAACTAGTTCACATCATCATGTGATTAAGACTCAATGAGTTACGGGGTTTGATCATGTTTTGCTTGAGAGAGAGTTTTAGTCAGCGGGTCTGCAACATTCAGATCCGTGTGTACTTCATAAATCTCTAGGTCATATTGTAAATGCTGCTTCCACGCTCCACTTGGAGCTATTCCAAATGGTTGTTCCACTATCGTATCCTGTTTGCTACTTAGAGTCATTCGGATAGGTGTTAAAGCTTGCATCGGCGTAACCCTTTACGCCGAACTCTTTATCACCTCCATAATCGAAAACATGTCCTTATTTACTCCAAGGACAATTTTGACCGTTGTCCAATGATCCATTCTTGGATCATTCTTGTACCCTAGTGACTCATGGCAAGGCACACTTCGGTGCGGTACACAACATAGCATACTATAGAGCCTATGTCTAAGGCATAGGGGCGACCTTCGTCCTTTCTCTCTTTTCTGCCGTGGTCGAGCTTTAACTCTTAACTTCATACCTTACAACTCAGGCAAGAACTCCTTCTTTGGTGATCCATCTTGAACACCTTCAAGATTATGTCAAGGTATGTGCTCATTTGAAAGTACCATTAAGCGTTTTGATCTATCCTTATAGATCTTGATGCTCAATGTTCAAGTAGCTTAATCCAGGTTTTCTATTGAAAACACCTTTCAAATAACCATGTATGCTTTCCAGAAATTCTACATCATTTCGATCAACAATATGTCAACAACATATACTCATCAGAAATTCTATAGTGCTCCCACTCACTTCTTTGGAAATACAAGTTTCTCATGAACTTTGTATAAACCCAAAATCTTTGATCATTTTATCAAAGCATATATTCCAACTCGAGATGCTTACTCCGGTCCTTAGAAGGATCATTGGAGCCAGCATACCTTTAGCATCCTTAGGATCGACAAAAACTTTCGATTGTATCACATACAACCTTTCCTTACAAAACTGGTAAGGAAACTCGTTTTGACATCCATCTGCCAGATTTCATAAATGCAGCTAATGCTAACATGATTCCGACGGACTTAAGCATCGCTACGGATGAGAAAATCTCATCATAGTCAACTCCTTGAACTTGTGAAAAACTCTTCGCCACAAGTCGAGCTTCATAGACGGTGACATTACCGTCCACGTCCGTCTTCTTCTTAAAGATCCATTTATCTCAATGGCTTACCGATCAACGGGCAAGTCCACCAAAGTCCATGCTTTGTTCTGATACATGGATCCTATCTCGGATTTCATGGCTTCTAACCATTTGTTGGAATATGGGCCCACCATTGCTTCTCCATAGCTCGTAGGTTCATTGTTGTCTAGCAACATGACATTCAAGACAGGATCACCGTACCACTCCGAAGCAGTACGCGTCCTTGTCATCCTACGAGGTTCGGTAGTGACTTGATCTGAAAACTTCATGATCACTATCATAAGCTTCTACTTCAATTGGTGTAGGCGCCACAGGAACAACTTCCTGTGCCCTGCTACACACTTGTTGAAGTGATGGTTCAATAACCTCATCAAGTCTCCACCATCCTCCCACTCAACTTTCCGAGACAAACTTTTCCTCGAGAAAGGACCCGATTCAAGAAACAATCCCTATTGCTTTCGGATCTGAATTAGGAGGTATACCCAACTGTTTTGGGTGTCCTATGAAGATGCATTTTATCCGCTTTGGGTTCGAGCTTATCAACCTGAAACTTTTCCACATAAGCGTCGCAGCCCCAAACTTTTAAGAAACGACAACTTAGGTTTCTCCAAACCATAATTCAAACGATGTCGTCTCAACGGAATTACGTGGTACCCTATTAAAGTGAGTGCGGTTGTCTCTAATGCCTAACCCATGAACGATAGTGGTAATTTCGATAAGAGACATCATGGTACGCACCATATCCAATAGGGTGCAACTATGATGTTCGGACACACCATCACACTATGGTGTTCTAGGCGGTATTAATTGTGAAACAATTTCCACAATGTCTTAATAGCGTGCCAAAGCTCTCAACTCAGATACTCATCTCTATGATCATATCATAGACATTTTATCCTCTTGTCACGATGATCTTCAACTTCACTCTGAAATTACTTGAACCATTCAATAATTCAGACTTGTGTTCATCAAGTAAATATACTCAAGATCTACTCGAATCATCTGTGAAGTAAGAACATAACGATATTCACTGCATGCCTCAGCACTCATTGGACTGCACACATCAAAATGTGTTACTTCCAACAAGTTGCTATCTTGTTCCATTTTACTGAAAAACGAGGCTTTTAGTCATCTTGCCCATGTGGTATGATTTGCATATCTCAAGTGATTCAAAATCAAGTGAGTCCAAACGATCCATCTGCATGGAGTTTCTTCATGCGTATACACCAATAGACATGGTTCGCATGTCTCAAACTTTTCAAAAATGAGTGAGTCCAAAGATCCATCAACATGGAGCTTCTTCATGCGTTTTATACCAATATGACTTACATGGCAGTGCCATAAATAAGTGGCACTATCTTATATTTTTGGCATGAAAATGCGTATCACTACGATCGAGATTCAATAAACCATTCCTTTAGGTGCAAGACCATTGAAGGTGTTATTCAAATAAATAGAGTAACCATTATTCTCCTGAAATGAATAACCGTATTGCGATAGACATAAACCAATCATGTCTATGCTCAACGCAAACACCAAATGACAATTATTCAGGTTTAATACTAATCTTGATGGAAGAGGGAGCGTGCGATGTTTGATCACATCAAACTTGGAAACACTTCCAACACATATCGTCAGCTCACCTTTAGCTAGTCTCCGTTTATTCCGTAGCTCTTTTATTTGAGTTACTAACACTTAGCAACCGAACCGGTATCTTAATACCCTGGTGCTACTAGGAGTACTAGTAAAGTACACATTAACATAATGTATATCAATATACTTCTATCGACCTTGCCAGCCTTCTCATCTACCAAGTATCTAGGGTAATGCTGCTCCAGTGGCTGTTCCCCTTATTCCAGAAGCACTTAGTCTCGGGTTTGGGTTCAACCTTGGGTTTCTTCACTAGAGCAGCAGCTGATTTGCCGTTTCATGAAGTATCCCTTCTTGCCCTTGCCCTTCTTGAAACTAGTGGTTTCACCAACCATCAACAATTGATGCTCCTTCTTGATTTCTACTTTCGCGGTGTCAAACATCGCGAATACTTCAAGGATCATCATATCTATCCCTGATATGTTATAGTTCATCACGAAGCTCTAGCAGCTTGGTGGAAATGACTTTGGAGAAACATCACTATCTCATCTGGAAGATCAACTCCCACTCGGTTCAAGTGATTGTTGCACTTCAGACAATCTGAGCACAAGCTCAACGATTGAGCTTTTCTCCCTTAGTTTGCAGGCTAAGACAACCGTCGGAGGTCTTATACCTCTTGACGTGGGCACGAGCCTGAAATCCCAATTCAGCCCTCGAAACATCTCATATGTTCGCGATGTTTGAAAACGTCTTTGGTGCCTCAACTCTAAACCGTTTAACTGAACTATCACGTAGTTATCAAAGCGTGTATGTCCGATGTTCGCAACATCCACAAGCGACGTTTGGGGTTCAGCACACTGGCGGTGCATTGAGGACATAAGCTTTCTATTGTCCGCATAATCGCTCATCAACTTTCAACTATATTTTCTCTAGGAACATATCTAAAGCGGTGGAACTAAAGTGCGAGCTTCGACATAATTTGCAAAGATCTTTTGACTATGTTCAGGATAATTAAGTTCATCTTATGAACTCCCACTCAGATAGACATCCCTCTAGTCATCCAAGTGATTACATGATCCGAGTCAACTAGGCCGTGTCCGATCATCACGTGAGACGGACTAGTCATCATCGGTGAACATCTTCATGTTGATCGTATCTACTATCGACTCATGCTCGACCTTTCGGTCTCGTGTTCGAGGCCATGTCTGCATACATGCTAGGCTCGTCAAGTTAACCCTAAGTGTTTTGCATGTGTAAAATTGTCTTACACCGTTGTATGTGAGCGTAAGGATCTATCACACCGATCATCACGTGGTGCTTGAAGCGACGAACTTTAGCAGCGGTGCACAGTTAGGGAGAACACTTCTTGAAATTGTTGTAAGGGATCATCTTATTTACTACCGTCGTTCTAAGCAAATAAGATGCATAAACATGATAAACATCACATGCAATCAAATAGTGACATGATATGGCCAATATCATTTTGCTCCTTTTGATCTCCATCTTCGGGGCTCCATGATCATCATCGTCACCGGCATGACACCATGATCTCCATCATCATGATCTCCATCATCGTGTCTTCATGAAGTTGTCTCGCCAACTATTACTTCTACTACTATGGCTACCGGTTAGCAATAAAGTAAAGTAATTACATGGCGTTGTTTAATGACACGCAGGTCATACAATAAATAATTCTCACGATGAGTGGACTCCGCTCATCATTCATGAGAAAATGGCTGGTAACTGGGATGCCCAGTCCCATGATCAAAAGATTGAAATCAAATCAAAAATAATTGCAAACAAAACTCCCCCAGGATTGATGTTAGTTGGAGGCACCCGTTGTTTTGGGCAAGCCATAGATTGATGATTGTTGGTGGAGGGGGAGTAAAAATCATTACCTTTCTGTTTGGGAACCGCCTATAATGTATGTAGTATGGAAGATATTGGGAACTCTTTGTCGTTATGTTGACAATGAAAGCATACCTCTCAAAATTATTTTCATCTCTGTTTTTGCTTCGAGCTCTGGCACCTCTGCAAATCCCTGTTTCCCTCTGCGAAGGGCCTATCTTTTATTTTTGTGCAAGAGTCAGTAGTATTCCTTCTCATTCCAACCTACTCTTTAGTTGGCAAGCATCATGTGATGGAAAGATCTAGGCATATATGGACATTCAAATATATTTGAGCATGAATTATTACTGTTGACATTACCCTTGAGGTAAATGGTTGGGAGGCGAAACATTAAGCCCCTATCTTTCTCTGTGTTCGATGAATACTATTTGTTCCAAAAATATGCTTTGAGTGGTAGCAATCATGGAAGATTAAATGATAGTTGAGTATGTGAAGTTTTCTGAATCAAAGCTCTGACATAGACTCTTCCTGAAAATAAGATGAATTGTAATTGTTTGATGACTAATAACACGGTTTGTTAGTTTTCAAGAAAGTTAATGATCTACACTTTAACATGTGAATAGTTTGTTACTTGATCATGCAAAGTTCTATGAGTTGAGCTACAGTTATGACATATAATGATGCTAGAAAAGGTGATTAAAATTATCATTGATCAAACCTGTGCACCTGCTAGCATTCACACTTCATAAATTATTTCTTTTATCATTTACCTACTCGAGGACGAGCAGGAATTAAGCTTGGGGATGCAGATACGTCTCCAACGCATCTATAATTTATGAAGTATTCATGCTATTATATTATCCATCTTGGATGTTTAATGGGATTTACTATACACTTTTATATTATTTTTGGGACTAACCTATTAACCCAGAGCCCAGTGCCAGTTCCTGTTTTTCCCTTGTTTCAGTGTTTCGAAGAAAAGGAATATCAAACGGAGTCGAAACAGAATGAAACCTTTTGGAGAAGTTATTTTTGGAAAGAAAGCAATCCGGGAGACTTGGATTCCACGTCAAGGAAGCAACAAGGAAGGCACGAGGCAGGGGGGCGCGCCCACCGCCCCTGGGCGCGCCCTCCACCCTCCTGGGGCCCTCATGGCTCCCCTGACGTACTTCTTCCTCCTATATATATCCATATACCCTAAAAACTTCGGGGAACAGAATAGAGCAGGAGTTCCGCCGCGCAAGCCTCTGTAGCCACCAAAACCAATCGGGACCCTGTTCCGCACCACAGCGGAGGGATCCCTCACCGTGGACATCTTCATCATCCGGCGCTTTCCATGACGAGGAGGAGTAGTTCACCCTCGGGCAGAGGGTATGTACCAGTAACTATGTGTTTGATCTCTCTCTCTCTCTCTCTCGTGTTCTTGAGGTGATACGATCTTGATGTATCGCGAGCTTTGCTATTGTAGTTGGATCTTATGATGTTTCTCCCCCTCTACTCTCTTGTAATGGATTGAGTTTTCCCTTTGAAGTTATCCTATCAGATTGAGTCTTTAATGATTTGAGAATACTTGATGTATGTCTTGCGTGGGATAACCGTGGTGACAATGGGTTATTCTATTGATTCACTTGATGTATGTTTTGGTGATCAACTTGCGGGTTCCGCCCATGAACCTATGCATAGGGGTTGGCACACGTTTTCGTCTTGACTCTCCAGTAGAAACTTTGGGGCACTCTTTGAGGTTCTATGTGTTGGTTGAATAGGTGAATCTGAGATTGTGTGATGCATATCGTATAATCATACCCACGGATACTTGAGGTGACATTGGAGTATCTAGGTGACATTAGGGTTTTGGTTGATGTGTGTCTTAAGGTGTTATTTTACTACGAACTCTAGGGCTGTTTGTGACACTTATAGGAATAGCCCAATGGATTGATCGGAAAGGATAACTTTGAGGTGGTTTCGTACCCTACCATAATCTCTTCGTTTGTTCTCCGCTATTAGTGGCTTTGGAGTGACTCTTTGTTGCATGTTGAGGGATAATTATATAATCCAATTATGTTATTATTGTTGAGAGAAATTGCACTAGTGAAAGTATGAACCCTAGGCCTTGTTTCCTAGCATTGCAATACCATTTACGCTCACTTTTATCATTAGTTACCTTGCTGTTTTTATATTTTCATATTACAAAAACCTATATCTACCATCCATATTGCACTTGTATCGCCATCTCTTCGCAGAACTAGTGCACCTATACAATTTACCATTGTATTGGGTGTGTTGGGGACACAAGAGACTCTTTGTTATTTGGTTGCAGGGTTGCTTGAGAGAGACCATCTTCATCCTACGCCTCCCACGGATTGATAAACCTTAGGTCATCCACTTGAGGGAAATTTGCTACTGTCCTACAAACATCTGCACTTGGATGCCCAACAACGTCTACAAGAAGAAGGTTGTGTAGTAGACATTAGCCACCACGATGAGGAGGGAGTAGTCCACACTCGGGGCTGAGGGTTTGTACCAGTAGCTATGTGTTTAATTTCTCTCTCTCTCTCTCTCTCTCTCTCTCTCTCTCTCTCTCTCGTGTTCTTGAGATGTCACGATCTTGATGTATCGCGGGCTTTGTTAATATAGTTGGATCATATGGTGTTTTCCCCTCTCTATCTTGTGATGAATTGAGTTCTCCCTTTGAGATTTCGATTTGTCGGATTGAATACTTTTATGGATTTGAGAGCACTTGATATATGTCTTGCATATGAATACTCGTGGTGACAATGGGGTATCATATTGCTTCACTTGATATGTGTTTTCGCACTCAACTCGCGGATTCCTGAGATGACATTGGGGTAATCTATGCATAGGGGTTGATGCACGTTCTCGTCTTTGTTTCTCTGGTAGAAATCTTGGGGCACTCTTTGAGGTTCTTTGTGTTGGATTGAATATTATAATTCTGAATTTTCTTTGGTGTTATTTTAGTACGAACTCTAGGATAGATTGATCGGAAATAATAGCTTTGAGGTAGTTTCGTACCCTACAAACAATTCCGTCTTATGTTCTCCGCTAGACAGGAACTTTGGAGTGATTCTTCATCGCACTTCAAGGGATGGTTATATGATCCAATTATATTGGCATTGTTGAGAGATTTCACTAGCGAAAGTACGGACCCTAGGCCTCATTCTCAAGCATTGCAATACTGTTCGTGCTCCATTTTATCAATTGCTACCTTTCTGTTTTTTATTGTTCTTATTAAAAAAAATCAATATCTACTATCCATATTACACTTGTATCACCATCTCTCCGCCGAGCTAGTACACCTATACAATTTGTCATTGTACTTGGTGTGTTGGGGACACAAGAGACTTTTTATTATTTGGTTGCAGGGTTGTTTGAGAGAGACCATCTTCATCCTACGCCTCCCACGGATTGATAAACCTTAGGTCATCCACTTGAGGGAAAATTGCTACTGTCCTACAAAACTCTGCGCTTGGAGGCCTAACACGTGTCTACAAGAATAAAGTTGCGTAGTAGACATCAAGCTCTTTTCTGGCGCCATTGACGGGGAGGTGAGTGCATGAAGGTACATCTTTAGATCTTGCAATTGAATCTTTTAGTTTCTTTTATTATCAGTAGTTTGGTTTATAAAAATAAAACTACCAAAAAATGGAATTGATGTTGCATCATATTATTCATCTTTATAATGTCTTTCGTGAAAATGATGTAAAGGAAAATTGTGCTAATTTGTTAGAAGAAGAATGCTATAAAATGTTTGGCATAGAATCCATGAATGATGGGCATGATTGCAATGTTGCTAGTATGAATTCTTTGAATATCCATGATTCTAGTGATATGCAAAGCCATAAGCTTGGGGGTGCTATGTTTGATAAAGATGATATTTTTATTCCCCCAAGTTTTGATGTGAAAATTTGTTATAATGGTAGCATGCCTCCTATTTATGATGATTATATTGATGAAAGTGGATTTGGAGAGGTCATGACTTTATTTAGTGATGAATCCACTATTTTGTAAGATGTTTCAATTGACTATGATAACAAAGTTGCTATGTATGATGATTATGGTGATGACATGTATGCTATAAATAATAATGATAACCATGAAACTTGTCATCATAATTTTAATTCTCAATATGATTATGGCAATCAAGTATCACATGATAGTTATTTTGTTTAGTTTGCTCCCACTACTATTTATGAGAATAAATTTTCTTATGTGGAGAGTAACAAAATTTCTATGCTTATGTATCATGAAAAGAATGATTTATGTGATAGTTATATTGTTGAATTCATTCATGATGCTACTGAAACTTATTATGAGGGAGGAACTTATGCTCGTAGGAATTGCAATAATATCAAGTTTCCTCTCTATGTGTTGAAAGTTTTGAAGTTATATACGCTTCTTTTGCCTTCCTATGATAGTTGATTCTTGCTCCCGTAAGTTTTTTGCTCACAAAAATCCCTATTCATAGGAAGTTGGTTAGACTTAAAGGTGCTAGTCATGTGCTTCATGATGCTCTCTTTGTGTCTCAATTCTTATCTTTTATGCGAGCATCATTGAAATCATCATGCCTAGCTAAAAGGCATTAAAGAAAAGCGCTTGTTGGGAGACAACCCAACATTTACCCCTACTGTTTTTGTGTGTTCACATGATTAGGATACTGTAGTAATCATGTTTTATTGCTTTTGTGTCAATAAAGTGCCAAGTAAAGCCTTTGGGATAGTGTGGATGATAGTTGACTTGATTCTGTGCAAAAACAGAAACTTTTGTGATCAGTCCAGGAATTTCTAAAATCTACTGGAATGTGCTTTTGATCTGAATTTATTACAGGTGATAGATATACAAATTATCTATGTTTTCCTAATTTTTCAGAATTTTTGGAGTAGCAGAAGTATGGTTGGAGTACAGATTACTACAGACTATTCTATTTTTGACAGATTCTGTTTTCAATGCATAGTTTGCTTGTTTTCTAGTTTCTATGGCTTATATTGCTCATCAATATAAATTGTGGAAATGATATGCTATAGTGGGCATTGTGTGGAAACAATTATGATATAGAATTTTTGGATAGCATAAAAGGATACTTGAATAAGAGTTTCTCAATGAAAAACCTCGGTGAAGCTGCTTATATATTGGGCATGAAAATCTATAGAGATAAATCAAGACGCTTAATTGGACTTTCACAAAGCACATATCTTGATAAAGTTTTGAATAAGTTCAAAATGGATCAGTCAAAGAAAGGGTTCTTCCTGTGTTACAAGGTGTGAAGTTGAGTCAGACTCAATGCCCGACCATTGCAGAAGATAGAGAGAAAATGAAAGTCATTCCCTATGCCTCAGCCATAGGTTTTATCATGTATGCTATGATGTGTACCAGACCTGATGTGTGCCTTGCTATAAGTCTAGCAGGGAGGTACCAAAGTAATCCAGGAGTGGATCACTAGACAGTGGTTAAGAACATCCTGAAGTACCTGAAAATGACTAAGAATATGTTTCTCATTTATGGAGGTGACAAAGAGCTCGTCGTAAATGGTTATGCCGATGCTAGCTTTGACACTGATCCGAATGACTCTAAGTCACAAACTAGATATGTATTTATATTGAATGGTGGATGAGGGAGTCCTGGATTAGGGGGTATCCGGACAGCCGGACTATATCCTTTGGCCGGACTGTTGGACTATGAAGATACAAGATTGAAGACTTCGTCTCGTGTCCGGATGGGACTCTCCTTGGCGTGGAAGGCAAGCTTAGCGATACGGATATGTAGATCTCCTCCCATTGTAACCGACTCTGTGTAACCCTAGCCCCCTCTGGTGTCTATATAAACCGGAGGGTTTAGTCCGTAGGACAACAACAATCATACCTTAGGATAGCTTCTAGGGTTTAGCCTCAAAGATCTCGTGGTAGATCAACTCTTGTAATACTAATATCATCAAGATCAATCAAGTAGGAAGTAGGGTATTACCTCCATAGAGAGGCCCGAACACAGGTAAACATCGTGTCCCCGCCTCCTGTTACCATCCGCCTTAGGCGCACAGATTGGGACCCCCTACGAGATCCGCGGTTTGACACGACATTGGTGCTTTCATTGAGAGTTCCACTGTGCCGTCACCGTAAGGAAGGATGCCTCGTCTCGTTGTCAAGGACAGCGTCACCTCTGGGGGAGCCCTGGCTGCCGGCCAGACTCTCCGGCTAGGCGGTTTCGTCATGACCGCCCGTTCGACTGCTGCGCCGAGATGACTTCTCGGGTCATCGAAAACAACCTCCACGTTAGCTCGGAACTTACCGAGCAGCTAGGTCCAATAGAGCTCTCCTCCCTAAACGAGCTCTTGGATCGCATCGCCGCTTTGGGAGTCGCTACAGACTATGATCGGATTGGGCTTAAACCCGGCCAAAGGGAGATTAACTCTCCGCCAGTCACCCATCAGGTAGTGGTGGTGGAGGAACAATGCGGCAATTCTTCCTCTATCTTGAGGACAAACTATGTCCGGATTCCAGAGCTCTCCGAGCCGGATACCCGTCCACGGAAGGACATCGCCCAAGCCTTGAGCCTAGAATCAGGCGGTGGGCCAGACCTATCGGGCAACATCCCGGAGCCCGAACTTCCAAGATAGGAAACTCCCATGCCCTTGGGTCTCAGATCGGGTCAGGGTCCGGACTTAGATCTTCCCACCCACCCAGATACAAGCGATCTCTCCCACATCAGAAAAGAGCCCCAGGAAACAGTACATCACTATTGGGCCAGATTCCTCCTTGTGATGAACAAGGTCAAGGACTGTCGCGAGGAAGACACAATTTTACTCTTCTGCAATAATTGCACGGACAAGGGAATCCTTAACGCCATAAGCCGCCGCAATATATCACACTTCGCTGACTTGGCGGCCATAGTACGGAAGTACTGCGCGATGGAAAGTGCTTGGAAAACCGAAACAAAATTTTGGGATAATCCGGCTCTGGCTAAACACCCAGTCCGAATTAAAAGGGTGCACCCTCGTAAGTCACCCGATTCAATTACAAAAAAGCAGAAGCCCACTACAGGGCATGGAACCGTATTGGAGGGATGGCTTAACGGACCCTGCAAAATTCACAGTACGGTGGATACCATAGCAACACACAGCCTTAGAGCATGTTGGGTACTCCGGCAGGTTGCCAAGAGCGGTGAGGATCTCCTCATTCAAAACACCGCAGAGCAACATCCCGTGGATTATAATACAGTTTTAACAGTCTTCGAGACATCCGCCTCAAATAATAGGCGCAAGCGAGCACTCCGCAGCCTTGCCGAGATCTGCCAGGTAGCAGCAATAAATCCATGGAGCGACACGGCTATCACTTTCAATGCCAGTGACGAACCTAAATTCCGAACAGCCCGAGTGCCAGCCGCATTAATCCTTAGTCTAATTGCGGACGGCTTTCGGCTCACTAAAGTGCTCATGGACGGCGGCAGCGGATTAAACCTCATTTATGAAGAAACTCTTCAAAAAATGGAAATAGACTGGAACCGCATTGATAAAAGCAGCACAACCTTTAGAGGAATCATCCCCAGTCGGGAAGCACGTTGCGCTGGGAAAATCACACTAGATGTGGTATTCGGCACACCGGAAAATTACAGGTCCGAAGAAATCACATGCCAAGTGGCCCCGTTCAGTAGCGGATACCACGCCCTTCTAGGGCGGGAGGCATTCCCCATTATGGGTACATGAAGCTCAAAATGCCTGGGCCCAACGGAATTATCACTCTAGCTAGTGATCCAAACATAGCGCTCCGCGCCGAGAACAAAACAGCCGCACTAGCCCTCGAGGCACTATCCGAGGCCCTCGCGGCAGAGGAGTTAACTGCACTACGCTCGACCGTGGACAGGGATGACGTGATACTCGACAAGAGATTCAAGTCCACCTCTTTCAAACCAGCAGACGAAATAGTCAAATTCCAAGTCCACCCAACGGACCCTACCAAAACAGCCTCAATTGGGGCACAGTTAAACCCATTGTGGGCGCCAGACTACGGAATTCTCTTGAGAACTGGGATATATTGCCCGGCACCCATCAGATATGCCAGGAATCCCACGCAGGCTGGCCAAGCATAGCCTTAACATTCTAAAAGGATTCAAGCCGGTTAAGCAGACTCTTCGCCGCTTCTCTGAACCTAAGCGACAAGCTATGGGAGAAGAGGTAGCCAAGTTATTGGAGGCCGGATTCATCAGAGAAATAAAACACCCGGACTGGCTAGCAAACCTAGTAATGGTACCAAAGAAGGACAAATCCTGGCGCCTATGCGTCGATTTCAAAGACCTCAATAAGGCTTACCCAAAGGATCCCTTCCCCCTCCTCCGCATCGATCAAATTATTGACGCCACCGTGGGACACGACTCATTGTGCTTGCTCGACGCATACTCCGGCTATCACCAAATCAAGATGGCGGAGTCCGACCAAGCCGCAACGGCGTTTATCACGCCATATTGCCCCTTCTGTTTCAACACAATGCCTTTTGGGCTTAAGAATGCCGGTGCAACGTATCAACGCATGATTCAAACATGTCTGGAAAAGCAGATCGGCAAAACAGTGGAAACATACGTAGACGATGTGGTCGTTAAAACCAGACACGTCGACTCTCTAATAGACGACTTGAGTCTCACATTCGACAATCTCCGAACATACGACATCAAGCTCAATCCGGAAAAATGCGTTTTCGGCGTGCCCGCCGGAAAGCTCCTGGGTTTCATCATCTCCAATAGAGGAATTGAAGCAAATCCGGCCAAAACCCGAGCCCTGTCATAGTTGCCTATCCCAACAGACCTCAAGCAAATTCAGAAATTAACTAGATGTGTTGCGGCCTTAAGCCGCTTTATCTCGCGATTAGGAGAAAAGGCACTACTGCTTTATCGCCTTCTTCGGCGCACCGAACACTTCGAGTGGACGGATGCCGCCACGGCCGGATTGGAAGAAATAAAAGCCATACTGGCCACCAACCCAATCCTGGCCGCGCCAAACATCGGCGAACCAATGCTGCTATATATAGCGGCGACCCATCAAGTCGTAAGCGCAGTGCTCGTCGTCGAGCGAGCGGACGGACATAAATTCCCCTTCAAAAGCGGTATATTATGTATCCACCGTCCTCACTCCATGCAAATCACGGTACCGCATTATCAAAAGATAGCGTGTCACGGTATTCATGGCATCCGGAAACTACAACACTACTTTCAAGAGTGTTCAATTACGATGGCCTCGGAAGTACCACTCAACGACATAATAAAAACCATAGCGCCACAGGCGGATTGCCAAATGGGCCATTGAGCTCCTTCCGTCCGACATAACATATAAACTTGGCGAGCTGTTAAGTCGCGGTATTAGCGATTTTGTCGCGAATGAATGACGAACTCCCCAAAAGTGCAGGCGCATACTCAATTGGATTATGCACATCGACGGCTCTAAAATGTTGGCGGTCTGGGGCTGGCATCGTCTGGCGTCCCCTACGGAGATCTGATCCAATATGTACTCCAAATACTGTACACAGACTCCAACAATGCAGCTGAATACGAGGCCCTGTTACATGGTCTCCGGATGGCAGTTTCCATGGGCATTCAACGCCTGGAGGTGCGTGGGGACTCCAACCTCGCAATATCCCAAATAAATGGAGACTTCGACGCCAAAGATCCGAAAATGGCGGCTTATCGCAATGCCGTCCTCAAGATGTCAGCTCGGTTCGAGGGGCTCGATTTCCACCATGTGGCCCGGGAAAACAATCAGGCGGCGGATATCCTCGCCCGTATCGGCGCTAAGCGCGATCCGGTCCCACCCAACATATTCTTGGAAAGGCTGTTTAAGCCATCCATGGTATGGGAAGGGGAAACCAGCAACAATAGTCCAGACCCGGCTACAACGCCATATACCGAACACTCTGACATAATCGGTGGCTCCGCCACCGAAATAACACCTTCAGACCACGTAATAATGGCCGTCATCGCCCCATGGACTGAACCATTCCTGGCCTACCTAACCAGGCAGGAACTGCCCGAGGACCAAAATGAGGCACGCTGCATTGTGCGGCGATCTAAAGCTTACAAAGTCCACGAGGGAGAGCTTTATAAGAAAAGCACCACCGGAGTCCTTCAAAGGTGCATCTCCGAAGAGGAAGGGCGGAAGCTTCTGGCAGAAATACATGCCGGACTCGGTGGCCACCACGCCGCAGCCCGGGCCCTCATAAGTAAGGCCTTCCGTACATGATTCTATTGGCCGACGGCCCGGGCAGATGCACAGGACTTGGTCCAATGCTGCGTTGGTTGCCAGCTTTTTGCAAACCAAAGCCATATGCCGCCCGTCGCCCTACAAACAATCCCCATTACCTGGCCTTTCGCGGTCTGGGGGCTTGACATGGTTGGACCCCTCAAAGGGGGAACCCATAAGAAAAAATACTTACTGGTAATGGTGGATAAATTCACCAAATGGATAGAAGCCAAACCTGTTAAAACGGCCGAATCCGGACCAGTGATAGACTTCATATCCGGGGTTGTACACTGTTATGGTGTCCCCCACAGCATCATCACTGACAACGGCACGAACTTCACTGCCGACGAGGTAAAACTATGGTGCAGCAACATAGGCATCAAGCTCGATTATGCTTCATCTATCATCCACAAACTAACGGTCGGTCGGCGAGAAAATGGTCTTATCATGGCGGCATCAAACCCAGACTAGTGCGGTCCTTAAAGGAAGCTAACATGCCTTTGGGTAGAGCTCGACTCCGTACTACGGGGCTGCGGACCACGCCAAATCGCACTACGGATCCACACGTTCTTCATGGTGTATGCGGTGCGAGGCGGTTCGCCTACGAGACATAATTCATGACTCACCTCGAGTGCGCATGTATGAAGAAAGAGAGGCCGAGCTCGATCGGCAGGACCATTTGGACGCCCTGGAGGAGGAGCGTGACGTGGCAAAATCCCGTTCCGCATTATATCAACAACAGGCTCGAAGATACCAAAGCAGAGAAGTATGGGCCAAAACTTATAATGTTGGCGAGTTAGTTCTACGTCTGCCGGAGAAGAAAAAGGACAAACTCAAGCCCAAATGGGAGGGTCCCTTCATTATCGACCAAGTTCTGACCGGTGGAGCGTACCGTCTGTGGGATGCATCAGATAATCGACTCGAGCCGAACCCATGGAACGCAACCAGACTCCGAAGATTCTATGCCTAGCGCCGGACTCTATGTTCGTCTCCTTACTCCTGTCCATTTTTTGCTTATACATTATCTGTCTTCTCTCTCTCTTTCTTTCTTCTTTTTCCTTCTCCTCGAGGCCTTTAAGGGCCAGCTTGTGTCTTGCTTACACACGGATAAAACGCGCTAGCCGCGCTCATTATACCTGGGGGCTTCTTTTACAGAAGCTTAATTATTTTATGGGCTTCATGCCCGCACATGTGTTATCCTTCCGCATGTACCTTTTTTCGCCATTATATGCATCGATATGACTTAAGTTTTGGCCAAGCCGGGTTGCCTGGCTCTTGTATTTATGCCCTACGTTCCCGTTAATTCGGCTAGGGCATAAGGGGAGCACCTCTGCGATTGTTATTGCCGGGTCAGCCGGATGTGTACCTCAGACTGGGTGAAGCCGAAAGCTAGCATTCTTAAGGGAATATTCGGTCGGTGAATAAAAGATGACTTTTTATTTTATTTTCACTTGCCCCCAGATGTTTTTTGCCTGCGTCTCTTCTTGCAGTTCGGACATGCACATTAGGGCATGCGTACCTAGGGAAAGGAACCCTTAACGGAACTATTCTCCATGGAAGATGTTTCTTACTACCCATGTAATATAACATAACTAGCTGGGTACTTATCTGTTAAAGCACTTATGACCCCTACGCCTGGTCTCCACGCATACCCCGGTTTTTACATAACTGAGCGGGTATTCGGATACACTCCGGACTATCGGGTCCAGAGGTCGAAGCGAAAAGGTCCGCCATGAAAAATGATTGACAATCCAGCTAGAGACATTCTGCATGTCATTTAAATTACATAGTCACTTAGACTGGTTAAATTCTTCTTCTATACCATCCAACAGGCTGTCTAGCCTACAATCCTGTTGGGAATACTTGGCGGCTAATTCTACTTGGTGATGTACCAAACTGACGGGGATCTCTTTCCCATCGGGCCCCACAGGTCCGACCTCGGCCATGTGGTTTGGGTCAGCCTTGGTATACCGCGTCTTCACCATGGCCCAGGCTTCCCAGGCACCTTGACGGCATGCCGATATCTTCCATAATTGGAAGCGCCGCCGCGCTCCCTTGAGCTTCTCCGCAAGCTCTCCAAGGCCCTCGGGCAGGGAGACGGATGGCCACAAGGCCTGGGCAATACCTTGCATCACCTGCCGGACTTGTTCGTGCAGCTGTGAGAGCTCTGGTAGAAGATCACCCGCAGACCCGGGCATCTCATCCGCCGGACGACCCATCATCATACCTACAGACATAACTCTGTTAGCTGGCTTCTTCGCCGAACTCTTTTTGAAGTTCGTTCAAGCACTTACTGAAAATGCCGCGTCGAAGCCGCTTATTCTCCTTCACGGAGTCCGACAGCTGGGAGCGAACATCCTTTAGTTCCACGCTCAGCTGGGTATTGGCATCCTGGAGATCGTTTTTCTCCTGCCTAACTTTTGTAAGCACGCGCTCGCCAGCCTTTAGCTGCCGTATGGCATGTTGCTCATCCGGATTCACTCCGGCGTCATCTGCAATATTTATTGTCAGATTTGCAGGCATACCGCACTCTATGTGGTACCTATCATTCTTTGAAATAAGTGTTACCAGAGGAGGCCTTCTCGGACTCCTTCAATGCGGCAACTGCGGCCCGTAGCTGGGTCTTGCACTCTTCGAGCTCATGAGACAATTGGGCATTCTTCTCTGTAAGAACCTGCACAAATAGTGATCCTTAAATCAGTTGTGCCAACTGTTTCAAGTCTCAGGGGCTAATGCTATACATAATAATCAAATTTTCTTACCCGTATATCCTTTACATACTGATCCGTGGCTCTGGCAAGACCATTTTGAGCAGCACGGATGTACGCGTCTCCTGAGTTGAAGGCATCAAAAGCCTCTTGGGAGAAACAAGCGTCGCGGAGTATGGCCCGACGATGCCTATGATTCATGGCGCTCTCCACTTCGGAATTTGTGGCGGATATTTTATCCGCATCCTCTGTCGGAGGATCAATGGACGGACGCCCCGTGTTAGCTTCCGCCTCTGTGTCCGGCCCCGGAGCCCAGCTAGTAGAGGCGTGATCGGCGATCTCTCCGGATATAGTCCGGCGAGCGCTTTTCCTTCATCAAAACATGGGCATTAGTACGTTTTAAATATGATGATCACGGAGTGACTTTTTGTAAAATACCTCTGTGCCGGCGTCTCCATCCGGACCGCCTTCCTTTTCAGCCTGCCCGGCTTCGGCGCCCCTCGTTGGCGATTCACCACGGGCTCAGCGTGGTGTCCCGAGGACCTTCCCTGTAGAACACCGTACAGATACGGTAGGTGAAGTGCGTGAAAAGGGATGCTTCTCAAAGGTTGGGACCCTGGTCTCACTTACCTGTGAGGCAGGGAGTAGCCCTGGATAGTCGGCTATAATAGCCACCATGGCCTCATCGCGGCTTAATTGATAAAATATCCTATCAATCAGCTCCACGAATATGTCCGGATCCTCTTGAAGGCCGGGGTCGAGGGACCGTTCAGGATCCTCTGGTTGTGGAGGTGGGCTGTTGATCTCCCTTACTGCCTTACGCAGCTCATGTGGTGAACGGGCAAAGTAAGATATTTGTTGCAAAAATGTGAAAGGGAAGGGTATAAAAAGTGGTAGCTCACCCAGCTCGGAGGATTGTACATGGAGAATCCGTCCCGCGGCTTGATGCGGAGGAACTCCTCTTCCTCTCCCTTGTACAGACCGGACAGAATTTTTGCCAGAGCGGCAGCGGAGTCCGGCCCCTTACGGCCGCAGCGGGTGGCATTATCTTCCCCATTGAAATCCCACATAGGGTGACCTCGATATTGAAGCGGCTGCACCCCTCGCATAATGCATATTGACATAACCTCAGTTATAGTCAGTCCTGATAGAGCCAGTGTCTTTATCCGGCTCATCAAGTAAGAAACGTCTTTATCATCTTCCTCCTGAGGACTCCTTGGTCGCCAACTTAGGCGCTTCGTCAAAGGACCATTGTCAAACTCAGGAAGGCCGATCCGAATAGGATCCGGGAGGGGGACGTCCTCCATATAAAACCACTCTAAAGGCCAGTCTTCGGACGTCTTCTTCGGGGTACCGGGTGGTAAATGTAAAAATGCCACGGCGCTTCGCATTAGCTTAAACCGTGGGAGATGGCCATTATTGGACGCGGAAGCCGAGAAGCGCAACATTTATGAGAAGCGGACACTATTTAACAGGTATTCGAATTTGGAGAAGAACTCGCCTTGCAATGCCGAAGACAATCTGCTGCGCGGACTCATCGTCATTGAAGCCTGGTTCGGGGCTCTTGAGGAGTCTGGATTAGGGGTATCCGGACAGCGGACTATATCCTTTGGCGGACTGTTGGACTATGTAGATACAAGATTGAAGACTTCGTCTCGTGTCCCGATGGGACTCTCCTTGGCGTGGAAGGCAAGCTTAGCGATACGGATATGTAGATCTCCTCCCATTGTAACCGACTCTGTGTAACCCTAGCCCCCTCCGGTGTCTATATAAACCGGAGGGTTTAGTCCGTAGGACAACAACAATCATACCTTAGGCTAGCTTCTAGGGTTTAACCTCAAAGATCTCGTGGTAGATCAACTCTTGTAATACTCATATCATCAAGATCAATCAAGCAGGAAGTAGGGTATTACCTCCATAGAGAGGGCCCGAACCTGGGTAAACATCGTGTCCCCTGCCTCCTATTACCATCCGCCTTAGACGCACAGTTCGGGACCCCCTACCCGAGATCCGCCGGTTTTGACACCGATAGTGGAGCTGTCAGTTGGTGCAGTTCCAAGCAAAGCATCATGGCGGGATCTACGTGTGAAGCGGAGTATATAGCTGCTTCGGAAGCGGCGAATGAAGGAGTCTGGATGAAGGATCTAGGTGTAATACCTAGTGCATCGGGTCCAATGAAAATCTTTTGTGACAATACTGGAGCAATTGCCTTGGCGAAGGAATCCAGATTTCACAAAAGAACCAAACACAGCAAGAGACGCTTCAACTTCATCCGTGATCAAGTCAAGGATGGAGACATAGAGATTTGTAAAATACATACGGATCTGAATGTGGCAGACCCCTTGATTAAGCCTCTTTCACGAGCAAAACATGATCAGCACCAAGACTCCATGGGTGTTAGAATCATTACAATGTAATCTAGATTATTGACTCTAGTGCAAGTGAGAGACTGAAGGAAATATGCCCTAGAGGCAATAAAAAATTTGTTATTTATATTTCCTTATATCATGATAAATGTTTATTATTCATCCTAGAATTGTATTAACCGGAAACTTGACACATGTGTGGATACATAAACAAAAACACCGTGTCCCTAGTAAGCCGCTACTAGACTAGCTCGTTAATCAAAGATGGTTAAGTTTCCTAACCATAGACATGTGTTGTCATTTGATGAACGGGGTCACATCATTAGGAGAATGATATGATGGAGAAGACCCATTCATTAGCTTAGCACATTAATCGTTATGTTTTATTGCTATTGCTTTCTTCATGTCATATACATATTCCTTTGACTATGAGATTATGCAACTCCCGAATACCGGAGAAATACCTTGTGTTCTATCAAACGTCACAACGTAACTGGGTGATTATAAAGATGCTCTACAGGTATGTCCGAAGGTGTTTGTTGGGTTAGCATAGATCGAGATTAGGATTTGTCACTCCGAGTATCGGAGAGGTATCTCTGGGCCCTCTCGGTATTACACATCATAAGAAGCCTTGCAAGCAATGTGACTAACGAGTAAGTTGCGGGATGATGTATTACAGAACGAGTAAAGAGACTTGCCGGTAACGAGGTTGAACTAGGTATGAAGATACCGATGATCGAATCTCGGGCAAGTAACATACCGATGACAAAGGGAATAACGTATGTTGTCATTACGGTACGACCGATAAAGATCTTCGTAGAATATGTGGGAACCAATATGAGCATCCAGGTTCCGCTGTTGGTTATTGACCGGAGAGGTGTCTTGGTCATGTCTACATAGTTCTCGAACCCGTAGGGTCAGCACGCTTAAGTTCGATGACGATTTTGTATTATATGAGTTATGTGATTTGGTGACCGAATGTTGTTCAGAATTTCGGATGAAATCACAGACATGACGAGGAGTCTCGAAATGGTCGAGAGGTAAAGATTCATATATAGGACGATGATATTCGGATATCGGAAGTGTTTCGAGGTGTATCGGGTACATATCGGAGTACCGGGGGGTTACCAGAACCCCCGGTGGATTAATGGGCCTTATGGCCATAGGAGGGGAGCACACCAGCCCATAAGGGTTGGCGCCCCCTTAAGGCCATGTTCGGTTAATCCCCTTGCCACAGGGATTGAAGGGGATTGGGGAGGTTTGAGAAAGATTTTGACTTGCAAGGGATTTAATCCCCATCGATCCCTGCCAATCCCCTTCAAAATCCCTGTCAACCAAACAAGGGCTAAGGAAGGAGGCCGAATAGGAGAAGGAGGGGGTTCCCCCCCCCTTCCTTCCTCCCCCCTCTCTTCCCTTTTCCCCTTCCGCTAATAAGGAAAAGGGGGGGCCGAATTAGACTAGGGGCCCAAGTAGGATTTCTCCTACTTGGGGCGCCCCATGGCAGCTCCCCTCCCCCTCCCACCTATATATACGTGGGGAGGGGGCGCCTAGAACACGCACCAACAATTATTAGCCGTGTGTGGCGTCCCCCTCCACAGTTTACGCCTCCGGTCATATCTTTGTAGTGCTTAGGCGAAGCCCTACACGGATCACTTCACCATCACCGTTACCACGCCGTCATGCTGACGGAACTCTCCCTCGACACTTTGCTGGATCAAGAGTTCGAGGGACGTCATCGAGCTGAACGTGTGCAGAACTCGGAGGTGCCGTACATTCGATGCTTGATTGGCCGGAACGAGAAGAAGTTCGACTACATCAACTGTGTTATCAAACGCTTTCGCTTTCGGTCTACGAGGGTACGTGGGCACACTCTCCCCCTCTCATTGCTATGCATCTCCTAGATAGATCTTGCGTGAGCGTAGGATTTTTTTGAAATTGTATGCTACGTTTTTTAACATGAAGAGTTTCATAAAAAACTGGGAGTTGTATCCCGGATTCTAGATTTTTTGCGGAGCGGCATTATTGTCGAGATACCCCGTTTGACTTGTGTTTTCTGAAGCAGAGCTAAATTTTAAGGAGCGGAGTAGTCCTAAATAAGCTTTAAATATGGTAAAAGATATATTACCTTAATAGTTAAGGGAAGACAAGACTTTTCTTCTTGCTTCTCTCTCTACCCGATATTTCTAAATAGCAATGTCCTAAGGCAAGGGATGGGTGGTTGTATGTTGCCGCCTAATCCAGCCTATCACTTTTTTTGACACAAATCATCCCGGGCAGCATTAGTCATCAGACTACTGACAATTGTATCATATCATACTAGTACTATGCCCTCGGATGAAATAAGATGAACGTTGGATTGGCTATAGTAGAGAACCCACGCTACTCCCTCCGTCTAGGTGTGTAAGTCATCTTACGTTGTGCACCGTGATCAAGGTGGAGGGGAAAACGAGAGAACTTAATGTGTTTTTGCTAATTAATAACAATGCATGCAACGAACTGACCAATGCATGTCGTGTTTGGTTGTCTCAAATCATTTAAAGCATGCATGACCCACATCTCTTATTGGTTGATATGTCACGAAACAAGAAACGAGATGATAGTTAATGTACCGCGTCTAAGTGTTTTGGGATTATTTGATTTTCGTAAGATGACTTATACACCTAGACGGAGGGAGTAGATAGGTAATTAAGTACGTGTCTTGCATTAATGTTTCCTGTAATTGTGTGCTTCATAACTACTAGGAGGCCCATTACGTGGAATTTCCTTTATTTAACAAGAATTCCTTTCATTACGTATCTAATCTGGTTAACTACTCCCGAAAATTACTCATGATTCGTTGGTTCATTGAACAAGGACGACTGAAGCAAAACACTTTGGTGTATCCATGTGGTGTTAGATGCATTACCAAAATAATGTTAGATGCATAGTTGCCTGGAGTACAACGAAAGCTTTACTAGGTTGCGTTTGAAGCATAATGCAGTAATATTAGAATCATGATTAGTACTACCTCCGTTCAAAAAAGCTTGTCTCTCAAATGGATGTATGTAGCATCAAGTTAGTGCTAGATATATCCATTTGATAAATAAGCTCGGGACAAACTTTTTTGGACGGAGAGAGTACGTAACAAAAAATTTCTCTGTTGTGTACGAAGCATATTAGTTTTGTGAAATTGTGTAAACAAAGGCTTATTCATCCGTATTTGTGTATGAAGCATTAGACAGTAACGTTGGAAGCATGATTAATATTGGTTCTGCAAAACTTGCATCGTTTGGTTGTTGTGTGACAGAAATATTGGAGATCTGCCAGTGAGTACAGGATGAGATGTAGTACAATTTACTCCACGGAAAATAGATCACGACATCTTATCATCACGAAATTAACTGAACTCAAACAAGTTGAGCCGAATTCTCTCAAAAGGAAAAACAAATTAAACCAAATTAACAGCATTTTTTAACAAGCTAATATCTTTCCATCGGACATGCTCCCTCGTGCTAAGCTCCCTCCATTCACGCGCCTGTCGTGCAGCTGCTCTTCCAGCTCGGCACCGCTCCGTTCAGCCGCTGCCCCGGCTCGCGGCCCGAATGCTCGACGTCCCCGGGGATTACAGGCACAGTAACCATAGTCGCTGGTGAAGGCGGGGAGATGGCGGCCCCGGCTGGAGGCGGCGGCGGTGGCACCTCAAGGTTTGCTGCCGGTGGAGGTGGAGCCTCGAGACCTGCTTCTGGTGGAGGCGGCGGCAGCTCGACGGTAGTTCTTGGTGGAGGCGGCGGCAGCTCGACGGTAGTCGTTGGTGGAGGCGGGGGTTCTAGGCGTGCCGCTGGTGGTGAAGACGGTTGGCTGGTGCCGAGACAATTCACTGCTATTTTCCAAGCATTTTCCCTGTCACATGTCGCAGATGCTTGCGACAAAGACAGTAGCAGAAGTAGCAGAAAAATTGCTGCCAATCCGGAGTAGGTCAAGGAAGAGGCCAACTTCCTGGAGATGTCCCCTGCCCAGAGGAGAAGGCCGGTGTCGTCCTCCACGACGGTGCGGGGGACGTCGTTGTCTTTACTCATCTCGTTCGTCCAACCGGCCTCTTCACTTGAACTCTGCACAAACCAAGTAGCAATTCCGATCAAAAGAAATCCAACTATTTGGAGCTGTAACTAGCAAACTTCATGCTTTGACAGTTGACAACAGAGAAGCCCTGCAAAACTTCCACCGGAAAACGAGGTAAAACAATGTGCAGAAGGACTGTGCAGAGCCATAATGCTACAAAATCTGTCTCATTTGCTACCGATCGAAAACATCATGGTAGAGATGGAAACAGGACAAAAGAAAAGCCAACGAAGCACAACTAGAAGCATTACTGGAACTCAACGGATCCGTCGATCGCCTTAGCTAAAGAGCCTTGTAATTATTAAGCACTTGAAAAGGAACTAAAATAAGGCTACCTGAACAGCCTTGTAATTTATCTTAGCTGCATCGCTGTGCACTCGTGTAAGACCTAGTTTGTTCCCCTGGAAAACTCTGGCACCATTCTTCAGCTGGAGCCACTCAGTCCTGCACAAAGACACAAGACAACTAAGGACACTTGGAAATAGCGAGAACAACCATCTTACTGTTTAGCTGTTAATGGAGCAGAATTTTGAAGAAGAGCACCTTGGCTCTTGTGTGCTTGAGCTACTACTGAGGCAGCAATGAAGTGCTGTGTTTACTTCGGGGTCGGTTTCATTGACATCAACATCTCCCATCAGAAGCATCTTTGTGACATTCATATCTCCGGCCTACACAAGGAATCAATCATTACTGCAGCTTGTTAGGCGTAGCATGATTACAGTTATATTGCATGAACCGAACATAAGAAAATGTAGAACTGCTTCTTGATAATACAGACAAAGCATGTACTCCCTCTGTCCCATAATGTAAGACGTTTTTTGACACTACACTAGTGTTAAAAAATGTCTTACATTATGGGACGGAGGGAGTAGATCATAATCATAGTAACTCATTTCATACACATGTTCTGCTACACAAGAAATTTATCGTCTACCGTAAGCGGGAGACCCCCAACAAAGATTTTGCGAGTGTAGTCATGCTTCTCCCAATGATCATTATGCTATAAATAAAATGCGTTGTAAGGAGGCCATGTAAACAAAACAATGTCACTTGGTAATACAGATAGAGGATATCTAGATTACCTGAGATAATTTGGGACCTTCTTTCGGGGCACTGTGGCTCTTACTTTTAGCCCCTTGGGCAGATAAATTGCTGGAACGAAAATCCCCGTGACTTACTGACGCCTTTGGCACAACATAGCTGCAATGATATTCAAAGCAATATCTTAATTTTTAACTTTCACATGAGCAGCACTTTCTCTACATTTCATGTAATCGTGTACAGATATAAGAAATACCTTCCATAGTAATCGCCGTTGTCATAATCATCGAAATCATCATCCAGCAGTTCTTTATGCCTTTCTTTTTTCATCGCATGGTTCTTTACTGTTGAGCCATGGTTCACTAAAAAGGAACAAAAATCAGTTGAGAATGCAGTTTGCTTGATGTCCATGATCATAAGTACTACCCAAAGTACCTAACCAATCTTTATATAGTTCAAATAATAAAATTCCTTCCAGTGAAATGAAATAGGTCAGACAAGAAAACATAACAGAATGTGATCTTATAGCAGAACATGTGCTTTGGTTGAAGAATCAAACACAAAACTAAGGACAAGTGAAGTGCTTTTATTTACATATAAGAGATACACAAAACTAAGGACAAATGAAGTGCTTTTGTTTACATAAGAGATGTTCTCTTTGTGAACACAGTCAAATGTTTTAATACCCCAGGAAATCATCTTACTTGGTACCACATTTGCAGAGTTGAGAAAGAACTGCATGTCCTGGGATGTCGCCACGTCTATTGGTCTTTGTTTTCTGATCAACACCAAAGAATCGCGTCACAGTAAGTCAACCAACTCATTGAATACAAGAATTCTTCAGAAATACTGCTCACCGTAGGTTCTGGGTTTTGGCGTTATCACCATAGCGCAAAGGAAATCGTACACAGCTCAAAGAACCATTTTTCGCTGCAAGGAATAATGGGGTTTCTTTGGTCTTGGAAGGTATATCAACGCAATCTTGTGCATGAAGCAGAAGTGACTTGCAGAGCAAAGAAACACAATAATGCCAATTAGCCACAGTGGTATTATTAAGCACTTGAAAAGGAAGTAACAAAGGCTACCTGAATAGCCTTGTAATTGTCCTTAGCTGCAGCACTGTGCACTGGTGTGAGACCTAGTTTGTTCCCCTGGAAAACTCCGGCACCATTCTTCAGCAGGAGCAACTCAATCCTGCACAAAGACAGAAGACAACTAAGGACACTTGGAAATAGCGAGAACAACCATCTTATAATTTAGGTGTTAATGGAGCAGAATTTTGAAAAGAGCACCTTGGCTCCTGTGTGCTTGAGCTACTACTGAGGAACCAGTGAAGTGCCGTGTTTCCTTCGGGGTCGGTTTCATTGACATCAACATTCCCCATCAGAAGCATCTTTGTGACATTCATATCTCCGGCCTACACAAGGAACCAATCATTGCAAGTTTTTCATGTGTATAAGATGCAGCTTTATAAATTGCAGCTTGTTAGGCGTAGCACGATTACAGCAATATTGCATCAACTGAACATAGGAAATGCAGAGCTGCTTCTAAATAATACCTAAAAACAATGTGTGTAGTTCATAATCATAGTAACTCATTTCATGTATTATTTTAGGAGTTTTTCATAAAATAAGGTGTGGACCTCAATTAAACACATTGATTACTCACTAAACTTCATGGCAGTCCTAGCAACAAATTTCATGTGCAATGCAAATCCAGAAGTGTTTATAAGGAAAAAAGCTTGTGTAGACCACAAAGTAAAGACAATGAACACTCAATCATTGTAAATTTTTCTATATATAAGTTGCAGTTGCACGATTACAGCACTACTGCATCAACTGAACATAAGAAAATGCAGAGCTGCTTCTAGTTAATACGTAAAAACAAAGCGTGTAGATTATAATCATGGTAACTCAATTCATGTACTCCCTCCGTCCCATAATATAAGAGCGTTTTTGACATTAGTGTAGTGTCAAAAACGCTCTTATATTATGGGACGGAGGGAGTATTATTTTAGGAGTCTTTCCTAAAATAGGTGTGGACCTCAATTACACACAATGATTACTCACTTAACTTTATGGCAGTCGTAGCAACTAATTTCATGTGCAATGCAAATGTAAAAGGGAAAAAGCCTGTGTAGACCACAGAGCTGCTTCTTGATAGTACAAACAAAGGGTGTGGATCATAATCATAATACTCATTTCATGTACGTATAATTTAAAAGTCTTTTCAAAAAATAAGGCGTAGACCTCAGTTACACACACTGATTACAGCAATATTGCATCAACCACAGAGCAGTCCTAGCAACTAATTTCATGTGCAATGCAAATCTAGAAGTGTTTCAAAGGGTAAAAAGTCTGTGTAGACCACAAAGTAAAGACACTGAACACTCAGTCATTGTAAGTTTTTCCATATATAAGTTGCAGTTGCATGATTACAGCAATATTGCATCAACCAAACATAAGAAAATGCAGAGCTGCTTCTTGATTATACAAACAAAGGGTGTCGATCATAATAATACTCACTTCATGTATAATCTAAAAGTCTTTTTTGAAAAATAAGGCGTAGACCTCAGTTACACACACTGATTACTCAATTAAACTTCTTTTTTTTGCGGGGGTACTCAATTAAACTTCATAAGAGTCATAGCAACTCATTTCATGTGCAATGCAAATCTAGCGGTGTTGAAAAGTGAAAAATAATCGGTGTAGACCTCAAACTAAAGACACTGAATACTCAATGCATTGCAAAGCTTGGGAATACTAGTGGTGACAATTTAAGTGTAACATGAAACTAACAGCAATCGGTACCTTTGCAGCCCTATGTAGAGGGGGCAAGCTTTTCCTGTCAACTTTTCGGTCCCTCCAAGACGTGGCCCCAAATTGGTTAGGCAGCTGAATCTCGCAGAGCAAGGCTTTCCTCCTCATTTCATTGCCGTCTCTAGCTGAAGCCTCTCCAATGGACAGAACCTCATCCACAACAGAGTTGTAAATTGATCTCTTTGTCCTGACGCCATCAATCACCACGCTCACCATCGCCGATATCCTTTCCTCAGCCACCAGGAGCAGCATTGCGAGTGCAGAACGCCCCTCCATGGCGTGTCTGTAAGCCACCTCCCCAACCTCCCTGGTCTTCTCTGCCAGAAGCCTCACCGCGTTCAGATCCTACACACACATTCAGGCAAGTTGCAGTTTGGCATGAGAAATTGATCCTATCTAGTATCAACCACGTAAGAGAAGTTTGGAGCTGTGGGTGAGTCTAGTGATGGGACAAACGTTTTGTTGCAGATAAGCCAGAAGATCCTCGACCGAGTTGTCCGGTGACCAATCAACTTGAACCCTGGAGAGAAAGCAGGCAGTGAACAGACAGATGCATTGCTGTCAGTTTGATCTCAAATAGCATCGACCAAATGAACAATCATCAGTACTAGCAAGTACTAGTAGCACGCAGTTGGTGCCATGCCATTGACACACCTTCTGCTCATGAGCGCGACCTCGAGCGCGACGAGGCATGTGCCGTCGAGCAGCCTGACGTCCGTCCGGGCGTTCCTGGAGAGGAGCAGCTGGATGCACCTCTTGGAGTGCGCGTCGGCGGCGACGTGGAGTGGTGTACGCGTGAGCTGGTCCCTGGCGTCCACGGAGGCCGGCGTGACCCCGTACTCCCCGTCGAGGAGGAGCCTGGCGCACTCGGCGGCGTCGTGCCTGCAGGCGAGGTGGAGGAGCCTGTTGGACATCTCCTGGTCGAGGATCCTGGCGGCGTCGGAGCCGTTGCGCAGCCGGCCTAGCGCCGCCTTCTTGATGCTGTCCACCGCCGCGAGGAGGAGCGCGGTGTCGTCCTCCACGACGGCGCGGGAGACGTCGTCATCCTTGCCCATCTTGTCCGTCGTCCCGTCACCCTCTTCGCTCAAGCTCTGCACAATCCAAGCACCAAATCGAATCAAAATTTTGAAAGTGACAAATCAATCGCGCTTTATTCAAATTCAACACAGTGCTGCAAACCAAGACGAAAACCGATCGAAAACAACGTGGTAATGAGGAAAAAACTGGCCCAAAAAATGAAGAGGCTGACGCGTAAATACATGGAGTGGCGGATTATTTGGACAATGCAGGCAACGTAGCATAACCAGTCTGCAGCCCCTCTCTTATTTCTCTCCCTCCACCGGCGCCTCGTCAAACCAAATCGCCCCAGAAGAAGAGAAAAGAAAAGGCAAAGCCGGAAGGGAATAAACATGACCTCATCAAACGGCACAAAGAAGAAGAAGACCACGCGCGTCTGCGTTTGCTAATCTGATGTAAAAACTTCAAAATAGCGCGGCAGGGAGAATACAAAAACATGAACAGCGCGGAGAAGGAAATCGGCTTCTAATTAACCTCCAGCGTTTGCAACGACGGTGCAAAAGCAACCCACCAATGGACGGAAACCAGAAACTCGACAGTAACCGGTGGATCTCCAAAAACTATTCGACCGAAATGGCGAACTGGAGCGGTGGAGCGTGATGAAGGATCATGAACACGCAAAACCGCGAGAAACCCGGACCAGGTCGTGCGAAACATTCACGGGAACGAAACCTCTGCAAAACCCCACCGGAAAAAGGTAGGTAGGGGAAACCCCAACCCCATGCCCCGAAACCAACGAACCAACCCAGCAGCAGAACCAGCAAGAACGAAACACGCAAAACCAGAGCACCGCTGCACTCGCGAGAGCTCATCGGGAAGCCACACCCAAAACCGCAAGGCCAAAATCATGTCGTGCCCCGAAGGAAGAAATCGATCGAATCGAACACAAGGCGCAAACAAATCAGCAACACGAAGATCACGCAGCAATGCTGTCGACGCAAGGCCTCGCTCGCTCGCGTGCTCACCTCTCCCATGCGCGCGGCCGACCTCCCGGAAACCCTCGCCGGGCCTGCTGCTCCCGTAAAAATGCCTCTCCGCCCTCCCGCCCGCTCACACAAACACCCCTGCGCACCGCTCGATCGCTTTTATGTGGACTACTTTTTTTTTTTGAGGAATTTTATGTAGACTACTATGCTACTGCTCCTCTCCCGCCCTCCGGTGCCCACCCATGATGGGCCAACCCAAACTGCAAAAGCAAAACTTATCCTTCGCCCGGGCTTTCGTCGTCTGCACTGGTCTGAATTTCTATCTGGTCAAAATATTATTACTGCCGGATGCCAAAGTTTGGATGCGAATAATACTGCCAAATTGGAAAGAGAAGTAAACCCATGCTTCTCCGTTCGCAATGCCAATTTTTACCCAAAAGCAATAAAGTAACATCTGTTTGCCCAATGGCCAAAATCGTCAGATTTCCCACCCGTTGAAGACATGCCCACATCCTTCGAGCGTCCCTATGCCCCAACTCGAACGTGTCAAAATGTGTTACGTGGACAGTTATAACGGAGCCGGTCATGTAACCTCGTGTACCAATCGTTCGCGCTAATTCAAACTGACAATTCAAAAAGAACGACGAAACTCAAAAAGACCGCGCTGATCAATTTGGCGCCGGCAATGGGGCAGATCTGCCCGATGATCCTGGACCGATCCTCGGTCGAGGCCAAGGTGAGATCCGGGTCGGCGCGGACCCAGTCCGGCGACAAATTGGACATACCAAACGCCATCCGGCTTGTCGCGCCTCCTCCACTGCTACC
This sequence comes from Aegilops longissima, assembly GCA_021605205.1. Lineage (NCBI taxonomy): Eukaryota > Viridiplantae > Streptophyta > Magnoliopsida > Poales > Poaceae > Aegilops > Aegilops longissima. The sequence continues at coordinate 128,077,191 of CM038680.1, forward strand.
TTGTGGGTCGTTGTCATGGTGCGAGCTAGAAGAGGAGGCGGCTGCGCGCGTTGGCAATCATCCGATCGGGATCCTCATCCTCCTCCTTCTTCATCGGGTGCCACTCACAATCGGACTGGCAACGGGGCACGATGGCACCATCTCCTTGTCATATCGAAAACGGCGCGGCGGGGACGTCTGCCCGACGAAGCGACTCGCCTGGCTGCAGTGGCGCCCCCAGCTCCTCCTTGACGCGACCTCTAATTTGGACGTCATAGTTACAGGACGCCGAGGGCAGCTCCTCCTTGGCGCAGTGTCTGATTTCGATGTCGTGGTTGCGCGGCAGCGAAGGTAGCGTCGGATGCAATCGCTCGAGCAACAGCTCTCTGTGCACTGTGAAATCATTGTCCGTGCGTGCGGGCCTCTGCAGGGAGGGGTGACTGTTGCTGCTACTCATCGTCGTCGTAGAGCTCCACCTCCTCCTTGATCGTTCGAGTGGTGGATGCCGACGAGCCTAGAGACCGTGGGTGGCAGAGCCACGATCCGGAGCTCCCTACGGATCAACATGCCAGAACCGAGAACCAATAGCCAGACTTGCCCATCGTTGCGTTCTGCGACTAAGAGGAGAGGAGAGGACGATGACAACGGTGTGCGGAGGAGAGGAGAAACGGTTTGCCTGGCAAGCCCTGACTGCTTTAAAATGCCGGGGAAGCGAACCAACCGCTTCAATGCGGGCTCATCTTCTGAAGTAGGCTTCTCGATCGCTGCATCATCATTGAAGTGGTGTCGATCAATCGTTCGGTCACGTCGGTCTGACCGGCATGAATATGGTAGGAGGAAGCCCCAGCGCATCCGCTCCGAAGCAGCATGATTGTGCGGCAAGGGTTTTGGAGTGGAACGCGCAACGATGGCTTTGGTTGGGATAGTGTAGTTCGGACGCCAACTGAAACGCCCTCGATGCGGCTATATCTCCCACGTGTCGAAGCACGACTTAGAGGCATAACCGCATTGAAAGCAATGTCGCAAGTGAGGTAATCTTCACACAACCCATGTAATACATAAGGGAAAGAGATACATAGTTGGCTTACAATCGCCACTTCACACAATACATGAGTAAAACATTACATCATACAGATACAATCAAGGTCCGGCTACGGAACCAAAACAAAAGAAGACTACCCCACAAGCTACACAGATCCCCGATCGTCCCAACTGGGCTCCACTACTGATCTGCTGAAGCGAAACAACACAATGAACAAGGTCTTCATCGAGCTCCTCCATGAGCTTGGATCGTCACCGCAGTTTCATCGGCACCGCAAACTGGTTTTGAAGTATCTGTGAGTCACGGGGACTCAGCAATCTCACACCATGAGATCAAGACTATTTAAGCTTAAAGGTAGGACAGGGTAGTGAGGTGGAGCTGCAGCAAGCGACTAGCATATATGGTGGCTAACATACGCAAAAGAGAGCGAGAAGAGAAGGCAAAAGCACGGTCGAACAACTATGATCAAGAAGTGATCCTGAACTCCTACTTACGTCAAACATAACTCCAACACCGTGTTCACTTCCCGGACTCCGCCGAGAAGAGACCATCACGGTTACACACGCGGTTGGTGTATTTTAATTAAGATCAACTTCGGGTTTTCTACAACCGGACATTAACAAATTCCCATCTGCCACATAACCGCTGGCACGGCTTTGAAAGTTCAAAACCCCGCAGGGTGTCCCAACTTAGCCCATGATAAGCTCTCGCGATCAACGAAGGATATTCCTTCTCCCGGAAGACCCGATCAGTCTCGAATCCGGCTACAAGACATTTCACAGCAATAAAACAAGTCCAGCAAAACCGCCGGATGTGCCGACAAATCCTGATAGGAGCTGCACATATCTCGGTCTCGAGGCACACTCGGATGAGCAGTCCGTACAACTAAAACCAAACCTCAAGTTGCCTTGAGGGGCGCTGCACAAGGCTCTAGTTCGGGCCAGCACTCAAGGAGCACTGGTCCGGGGCTAAAATAAAGATGACCCTCGGGCTCCGAAACCCAAGGGAAAAAGGGCATAGGTGAGGCAAATGGTAAAACCAATGTTGGGCCTTCTTTGGAAAAGTCTTATTCAAAGCGAACTGTCAAGGGGTCCCATAAATCACCCGACCGCGTTAGGGACGCAAAATCCGGGAACATAACACCGTATGACGGAAACTAGGGCGGCAAGAGTGGAACAAAACACCGGCATAAGGCCGAGCCTTCCACCCTTAACCAAATATATAGATGCATTAATAATATAAGATATATTGTGATAACCCAACAAGTAATCATGTTCCAACAAGGAACAACATCTCCATGTTCAACAAGGAACAAACTTCATCTTCACCGCAACTAACAACGCTATAAGAGGGCTGAGCAAAGCGGTAACATAGCCAAACAACGGTTTGCTAGGAAAGGATGGTTAGGGGCTTGACATGGCAATATGGGAAGGCATGATATAGCAAGTGGTAGGCATCGTAGCATAGGCATAGCAAAAGAGCGAGCATCTAGCAAGCAAAGATAGAAGTGATTTCGAGGGTATGGTCATCTTGCCTGAAATCCCGCAAGGAAGAAGAACGAGTCCATGAAGAAGACAAACGGACGAAGTCGAATGAATCCTCACAACTCCGGAACGGAACCGAAGCTAACGAGAGAAGCAAACCGGAAAGAAACAAACGACATAGTAAACAACCATCACATAAACATGGCATGATGCGCAAACAAGTATGATGCATGTCCGGTTTAAATGGCATGGCATGGCAATATGCACAAACAATCCTACAAATTAAGTGGAGTTCAATATGCAACGAATTGCATATTGGCGGAACACCACATTCAATTATTTAGTTTGATCTCGGTTAGGGAATCAACAATATTAAATGTTTTTAAACATGGCAAGAGGTGAAGCAAAATGAAACTACCTATCTAGGCAAGTTTAAATGAGGCCGGAAACAACGAACAACAATTCCGGAAAATCCCCATATGCAAATTATGGATTCGGTACAGATCTGACCTAAAGCATATTTTAGAGTTGTTAAACATGCAAAGTAAAGCTACCATGTTAAACTAGGCATTTTTCTACCCCATTTACATATATAATTTATTTAAAATGGAGCTACGGTTATTAAGTTATGAAATAAATCATTTTAGCATGGCATTTAAGCAAATTAATGCAAACAACAATTATAAACATTTAAATGTTGTTATCATGATGCGGATGACATGTGCAAGTTTTATGCAATATTATGAAAACGTTGACAAGAGCATTATGAAGCATTCCGCCACCGTGGTGGAAGAAAAAGGGTGCCACGGCAACGAATCCGAAAAATGGTGCCACGGCAACATATCGGTTCCGGTAGCTCACGAAGATACCGATGCAAAAGGAAGGGGTGACGGAAACGAGTCATGCAAGATGGTGGGGTGATTCCGGATTCCGGGTTCCCACGGAACGGTGGCATGGCAACAGAGGGGCATCGCAAGGATGATTCGATCACGGTCGGTCATCTCGGTGGTTATACCTTCGAAGCGAGAAATCGGGACGGAAAGCGTTTCGTAGAGGGAAGTAGACGTTCTCGCGATGATCGCCGAGGGAAGTAGGGGAAGTAGTCGTTCTCGTTCGATGGTTGTGGTTCATCTCGTCATCGAAGTAGTTGTACACGTCCATGGATGTTCGGGTCCACGGGATCTTGAGGGTCGACGGTAGTGGTACCGTGTCACCGGGTACTTGTCGTTTCGGTTCGGTGGTCGTCGGTCGTCGTAGTGGTACACACGCATCACGTAGTCGAACTTGGTACATTCCGAAGGGGTACTTAGCGTTTCCGGGTGTAGTCGAACTTGACGAAAACGGGTCTCCTCGAAGTAGTCGTGGTACTTGACGATTCCACGCTCGGTGACCGTTGTACTTGGCGAAAATCCTGCAACTGGCCCTGGCGTCCTGCTTCGGAGGTAGCGGAGGCAGCTCAGATGCATCACCTCCTGGGGGTCGCCGACGGCGGCGGGTGGCGATGGGCAGGACCTCCCGAGGCAGGGCGCGGAGTTGAAGATGCTCGGAGGCGGAGAGGAGCACCGGTGGCGGCGGGCGCGGCTCGGGACGGAAGCAGGGAGGCGACGAGGAGCTCCTGGTGGTGTGGCAAAACCGCAGCAGGAGGACCTGCGGGGAGGGAGAAGGCGGAGGACGGAGGTCGAGGCGGGGATGAGAAGGGATGGCGGCGAGCTACGGCCGGCCGGGCGCGGGCAGCAGCGACGGGACATGGTCTCGCTGGTCGGCGCGAGGGGGCGGGGCGCGAGGCGAAGGAGAGGTGGCCGCGATGCCACAGGGAGGAGGCGACGAGGAGATGGATGGTGGTGACCATGGAGGAGAGGAAGGAGTCTGAGGGAGGAAGAGAGATCTGGCGAGGGAGATGGGATCGAGGGAAGGACGAGGGAGATGGGGAATCAGGCGGGAGGCGACAGCAGCTGCTGGGAGGACGAGAGGAGAGAACGAGATCTGCCTGGGGACTAGGGTTAGGCGGCTGGAAGGGGCTGCTGGGCCTTGGGAGGCCGGCCCAAAGGAGAGGGAGGCTGCCGAATGGGCCTAGAGGCGGCCTGGGAGTAGGCCGGCTGGAGGAGAGAAGAAAAGGCCGGGGGCTGGCTGGGCTCTTCCTCTCTCTCTATATTCTTTAACAGAAAACAAGAGAAGAAAAATAAATGAAGAGGGGTTTAGGGAGCAAAGTTGGACTCACGAATAAATTTCCGGACTCAAAAAAAATGTTAGGTCCGAGAAAATTAGGAAAGACCAAGATTGAAAGAATAAATTCAAATTTCTTTGAATTTAATTCAAAAGGTTTGAACTAGGGTAGGTTCTAGGAGTTTCCAAAAATGTTGAGAGTTTTGGTAGAGCTCCGAAAAAATGATAGAATAATAATGGCAAGGTTTGGAGACCAAACTTGAAGCAGAAAAAGGAACGAAATTATTTTGCAAGTGTGTTATGGTGAATTCCAATTAATGGAATATTTTTAATATAGCTCCCTAATATCGGGAGGGTATGTTATAAAGAGAAGTCAACCTTCCCTCGATTTAAATGGATCGAAAAATCCATACGATTTATTTAGAAGAGTTTAAAAAAATTAATGATATGATGGCATGATGACATGATGCAATGCAAGAGATGACATGATGCAATGCAAAAACAAAACAAACCACAAGGCAAAACTCAGAAACCCTGGAAGGCAACTGAAGCTCCGGTCTGGGGCGTCACAACACTCCACCACTACGAGAGGATCTCGTCCCGAGATCTAGGATGGCACCGGAGAAAAACGGAAGAGGAAGAGGTAAAACAAAGTTGCTTCTCCGACAAACGAGTGAAACCAAAGAACCTTGAGAGGTTGAACAAAATGAAAGAAAGAAAACAATGAAGATGAAGAAAGTTGAAAACACTCTGTTAGAAAAGAGGAACAAGGGATACGACGAAAACCAAGAGGTTAAGTGATAAGATAGATACTGAAACCACTCCGGTTAAAACTAGATAGACTAGGAATAAGATGATATAATTTGGGCAGCACTCCGTTTAAAAGAAGAAGGAAAACTTGATAAGATGAAAAGAACTTGAAGAAGGACACGACACTCCGGTTAAATGGATAAGCACGAAAAGAGCACGATCCTCACAATCGGGATGATGAGTGAAAAGAGCAACATCACAATGCCTCCGTAAGAAAGAATAGAAGATAGATAATTGAAATAGAAGAATGGAGAAGAAAATGCCAACATCTGCCACCAACGGAAACAAATGATTGGATTGATATCAACAAGGAGACGAGAAACTTATTTCACCGGGAGGACAAATGAAGAACTTGGGTCATTTATAAGCACCATAAATAGTAACAATCCTTAGGGAAAGATTTAGGTGAAATATAGCCCAAGATAACTCCAATGAAGAGATTGATGGATTTAAAATACCTCATTCTTGACAACATGTGAATCATGAAACACGAAATCAAATTGTCGAGAATGACATAACACCACCTCAAATGATAAGGTAGAACAAATTGCACTTCGAAATGCAAGAAGAAGAATACTTGAACTCCTCAAAACAAAACATGTGTTGGAGACCATGCTTATTTTGAGTATAGCTTGACGGATCTTAACTCCGAGAGAAATCTTGAAGAACAATTGAAGAATGAAAAGAATCCTTGAGGAAGCACCATGTAGAGCCTCCATGAAGAACTCCGGTAAGAAAAGATGAACAAATGAAATCACGAATTTTTGACGATCCTCCGGAATAAGGAATTGAATTTACTCGATGAAACAAGAATAAGAATTACATTATGTTGAACCTCCACCAAAAAAATTGATGGCAAGCAACGGATTAGGCATACTACTTATTCTCATTGAAAAATGATTACAGATAGAGATATAGCGCGAACTTGAGAAGGTATTGATGGAACCACCGGTGGGATTCGAAAGAACGAATGAATTGATGTGATAAAGAAGGAAGAGAACTCTTGAACAAGCCACCGTAAGAATTGAGAATGAACGAAGAAGGCACAATTCACCGGGAAGAATTTGGAAAATGAATAATGATGCTTGACAAAATTTAGATACATTAGAACGAAGAGATCATGAACTGATTAGAGGATATTTCGACGATGCACCGGTGAGATTTGGAAAACAAGAGTTGAACGCTTGAATGAATAATTCTGAGATGATGGGCTCCGAAGAATCAAACTGAAAAGATTTCTGAAATGCTCCGGGTGGGTTAAAAGAATTCTCACAACCGAAAATAATTATGAGAGGAAGGCATCAAGCTATAACCATGGATCTTGAAGAGAATGGAGCAAGATTAAAGAGAAACTCTTCTTCGGTCTTCAAATGTTGAGAATGACGACGAGAACATCACCATGAATTGTTAAGACACTCCAGAATGAAAATTAGAAAGGTTGAACCAACAATGAAAATAATTTGGAAGATCTTGGAGAAAACCATGACTGATGATAATTCATTCTTACGTCAAACTTTGCAAAGAATTTGAGAATAACTCCGGAAAAATTAGAAGAGTTAGGTAAGATCCTGGGAAAAGACCTGTGGGTTAGGGCCCACTCAGAAGAAACATCGTTGAACAATTGTTTGAAAAGAGAGATTGCACCGGTTGAATTAAATGTCTTGAATGAGATAGCATCCTCAAAAGAACTTGAGTGAATTGAGAATGGAAACTAGAATCTTCTGAGATATCTTCAACACTCCGGAACAATTGAATAACGAGAAGTGAAAGACTATGAGGTGCACCGGTATGGGAAAACATTTGAAATGATGAAAAGAATACGACCAACACCGAAAACTTGACTTAAATCCGCCGGAAAAGAAAAATAAGAATGGAACAATGATATAAGGTTGAAGCTTCCTTAGCGTCTTCATGAGAAATCACCGGATAAAACATTAAAGGAAAAGAATGAAGAAACTTCACTCAATAAAAATGGATACTTGATTAAGAAATCCGAGTCCTTGAAGAAAAAAGGGTGGAGGCGGAAATCAAAACAACTTGGGTCGGATGAAACGAACACCGTTGAGAAAAAGGTTAGAATTGATCTTGCGAATGTTGGAATGATCGGATCCACTTGAAGAGAAGCACGCCGGTTGGAAAAGAATTAACATGACAAGCTCAGTGATCAAGAAGGATTAGTATTCACATAGCAATATGAGAACACCAATTAGGAAAGGTATGGAATCAACACTTGGCATTGAAGCAACTTGAATACCACAAAAACAAAACAAAAACAAAGGATTGGCTTGCAGAATAAGCCAGAAACAAACATATGATAGAGATTTACCCAATCCAATATCATGCATCTGTCGGAAAGATATCCTACGAGATACTTGAATTCCCACCTATAAACTCCCGAAACTCTCTGGTTATGCAATCTGGTGTTGGGGATACAGGGGACACAAAATATATCACCCAAACTAACAATACCTAGATCCAGCTGTATCCATCCGTCAACACATAACCAAGAAATCCTCGGAAATCGTGTACCTCGACCTTGAAAAACATCCGTTATACAAGTCATGGCAATACTCCCTTTTCGCCACAATCTCGGGCTATCGGGGTTATCTCACCAACAACTGCACAAAAGAGATTTCGATGTCGGCAAAACTCGGGTATTCCAGAATCGCAACGATAAAATTGTGACGACAACACCTCGGAGCTCAACTCCCGGGACACCGCCACAACCCCTAAATGTCGAGGCACCAAGAACAATGTTCTCGTCACAAAACCATCGAACGATTCCAAGATACCAGCGTGATCCTAAAAAAATTTAGTGAAATTTGAGGAAAGAAAAGTCAAAACTCTACGTCGGGATACCTCACCAGAGCGACGAAGGACCGAGGAGTAAAAGAATCCTACTCTCCGATATATATAATCCTAAGACTCAAAACATTTTCCATTCTAGACTCAACAACGCCACAAACAATCAAGTAGGGGCTCCTAAGTCGGGAAGGCTCGATACCAACTTGAACGCCTCGATGCGGCTATATCTCCCACGTGTCGAAGCACGACTTAGAGGCATAACCGCATTGAAAGCAATGTCGCAAGTGAGGTAATCTTCACACAACCCATGTAATACATAAGGGAAAGAGATACATAGTTGGCTTACAATCGCCACTTCACACAATACATGAGTAAAACATTACATCATACAGATACAATCAAGGTCCGGCTACGGAACCAAAACAAAAGAAGACTACCCCACAAGCTACACAGATCCCCGATCGTCCCAACTGGGCTCCACTACTGATCTGCTGAAGCGAAACAACACAATGAACAAGGTCTTCATCGAGCTCCTCCATGAGCTTGGATGCGTCACCTGCACGGTTTCATCGGCACCTGCAAACTGGTTTTGGAAGTATCTGTGAGTCACGGGGACTCAGCAATCTCACACCCGCGAGATCAAGACTATTTAAGCTTAAAGGTAGGACAGGGTAGTGAGGTGGAGCTGCAGCAAGCGACTAGCATATATGGTGGCTAACATACGCAAAAGAGAGCGAGAAGAGAAGGCAAAAGCACGGTCGAACAACTATGATCAAGAAGTGATCCTGAACTCCTACTTACGTCAAACATAACTCCAACACGTGTTCACTTCCCGGACTCACGAGAAGAGACCATCACGGTTACACACGCGTTGGTGTATTTTAATTAAGATCAACTTCGGTTTTCTACAACCGGACATTAACAAATTCCCATCTGCCACATAACCGCGGGCACGGCTTTCGAAAGTTCAAAACCCTGCAGGGGTGTCCCAACTTAGCCCATGATAAGCTCTCGCGATCAACGAAGGATATTCCTTCTCCCCGGGAAGACCCGATCAGTCTCGGAATCCCGGCTACAAGACATTTCACAGCAATAAAACAAGTCCAGCAAAACCGCCCGGATGTGCCGACAAATCCTGATAGGAGCTGCACATATCTCGGTCTCAGGGCACACTCGGATGAGCAGTCCGTACAACTAAAACCAAACCTCAAGTTGCCTTGAGGGGGCGCTGCACAGGGCTCTAGTTCGGGCCAGCACTCGAAGGAGCACTGGTCCGGGGGGGCTAAAATAAAGATGACCCTCGGGCTCCGGAAACCCAAGGGAAAAAGGGCATAGGTGAGGCAAATGGTAAAACCAATGTTGGGCCTTCTTTGGAAAAGTCTTATTCAAAGCGAACTGTCAAGGGGTCCCATAAATCACCCGACCGCGTTAGGGACGCAAAATCCGGGAACATAACACCGGTATGACGGAAACTAGGGCGGCAAGAGTGGAACAAAACACCAGGCATAAGGCCGAGCCTTCCACCCTTAACCAAATATATAGATGCATTAATAATATAAGATATATTGTGATAACCCAACAAGTAATCATGTTCCAACAAGGAACAACATCTCCATGTTCCAACAAGGAACAAACTTCATCTTCACCTGCAACTAACAACGCTATAAGAGGGGCTGAGCAAAGCGGTAACATAGCCAAACAACGGTTTGCTAGGAAAGGATGGTTAGGGGCTTGACATGGCAATATGGGAAGGCATGATATAGCAAGTGGTAGGCATCGTAGCATAGGCATAGCAAAAGAGCGAGCATCTAGCAAGCAAAGATAGAAGTGATTTCGAGGGTATGGTCATCTTGCCTGAAATCCCGCAAGGAAGAAGAACGAGTCCATGAAGAAGACAAACGGACGAAGTCGAATGAATCCTCACAACTCCGGAACGGAACCGAAGCTAACGAGAGAAGCAAACCGGAAAGAAACAAACGACATAGTAAACAACCATCACATAAACATGGCATGTTGCAAAACAAGTATGATGCATGTCCGGTTTAAATGGCATGGCATGGCAATATGCACAAACAATCCTACAAATTAAGTGGAGTTCAATATGCAACGAATTGCATATTACGGAACACCACATTCAATTATTTAGTTTGATCTCGGTTAGGGAATCAACAATATTAAATGTTTTAAACATGGCAAGAGGTGAAGCAAAATGAAACTACCTATCTAGGCAAGTTTAAATGAGGCCGAAACAACGAACAACAATTCCGGAAAATCCCCATATGCAAATTATGGATTCGGTACAGATCTGACCTAAAGCATATTTTAGAGTTGTTAAACATGCAAAGTAAAGCTACCATGTTAAACTAGGCATTTTCTACCCCATTTACATATATAATTTATTTAAAATGGAGCTACGGTTATTAAGTTATGAAATAAATCATTTTAGCATGGCATTTAAGCAAATTAATGCAAACAACAATTATAAACATTTAAATGTTGTTATCATGATCGGATGACATGTGCAAGTTTTATGCAATATTATGAAAACGTTGACAAGAGCATTATGAAGCATTCCGCCACCGTGGTGGAAGAAAAAGGGTGCCACGGCAACGAATCCGAAAAATGGTGCCACGGCAACATATCGGTTCCGGTAGCTCACGGAGATACCGATGCAAAAGGAAGGGGTGACGGAAACGAGTCATGCAAGATGGTGGGGTGATTCCGGATTCCGGGTTCCCACGGAACGGTGGCATGGCAACAGAGGGGCATCGCAAGGATGATTCGATCACGGTCGGTCATCTCGGTGGTTATACCTTCGAAGCGAGAAATCGGGACGGAAAGCGTTTCGTAGAGGGAAGTAGACGTTCTCGCGATGATCGCCGAGGGAAGTAGGGGAAGTAGTCGTTCTCGTTCGATGGTTGTGGTTCATCTCGTCATCGGAAGTAGTTGTACACGTCCCATGGATGTTCGGGGTCCACGGGATCTTCGAGGGTCGACGGTAGTGGTACACGTGTCACCGGGGTACTTGTCGTTTCCGGTTCGGTGGTCGTCGGGTCGTAGTGGTACACACGCATCACGTAGTCGAACTTGGTACATTCCGAAGGGGTACTTAGCGTTTCCGGGTGTAGTCGAACTTGACGAAAACGGGTCTCCTCGAAGTAGTCGTGGTACTTGACGATTCCACGCTCGGTGACCGTTGTACTTGGCGAAAATCCTGCAACTGGCCCTGGCGTCCTGCTTCGGAGGTAGCGGAGGCAGCTCAGATGCATCACCTCCTGAAGTCGCCGGCGGCGGGTGGCGATAGGCAGGACCTCCCGAGGCAGGGGCGCCGGAGTTGAAGATGCTCGGAGGCGGAGAGGAGCACGGGTGCGCGGCCGCTGCTCGGGGCCGAAGCGGGGAGGCGACGAGGAGCTCCTGGTGGTGTGGCAAAACCGCAGCAGGAGGACCTGCGGGGAGGAGAAGGCGGAGGACGGAGGTCGAGGCGGGATGAGAAGGGATGGCGGCGAGCTCTGGCCGGCCGGGCGCGGGCCAGCAGCGACGGGCATGGTCTCGCTGGTCGGCGCGAGGGGGCGGAGGCGCGAGGCGAAGGAGAGGTGGCCGGGCGCGATGCCACGGGAGGAGGCGACGAGGAGATGGATGGCGCAAGCGGCCATGGAGGAGAGGAAGGAGTACGAGGGGAGGAAGAGAGATGCGGCGAGGGAGATGGGATCGAGGGGAAGGACGAGGGGAGATGGGGAATCGGGCAGGGAGGCGACAGCGCTGCGGGAGGACGAGAGGAGAGAACGAGATGCGCTGGGGACTAGGGTTAGGCGGCTGGAAGGGGGCTGCTGGGCCTTGGGAGGCCGGCCCAAAGGAGAGGGAGGCTGCCGAATGGGCCTAGAGGCCGGCGCGGGGAGTAGGCCGGCCTGGAGGGAGAGAAGAAAAGGCCAGGGGCCTGGCTGGGCTCTTCCTCTCTCTCTTATATTCTTTAACAGAAAACAAGAGAAGAAAAAATAAATGAAGAGGGGGTTTAGGGAGCAAAGTTGGACTCACGAATAAATTTCCCGGACTCAAAAAAAAATGTTAGGTCCGAGAAAATTAGGAAAGACCAAGATTGAAAGAATAAATTCAAATTTCTTTGAATTTAATTCAAAAGGTTTGAACTAGGGTAGGTTCTAGGAGTTTCCAAAAATGTTGAGAGTTTTGGTAGAGCTCCGAAAAAATGATAGAATAATAATGGCAAGGTTTGGAGACCAAACTTGAAGCAGAAAAAGGAACGAAATTATTTTGCAAGTGTGTTATGGTGAATTCCAATTAATGGAATATTTTTAATATAGCTCCCTAATATCGGGAGGGTATGTTATAAAGAGAAGTCAACCTTCCCTCGATTTAAATGGATCGAAAAATCCATACGATTTATTTAGAAGAGTTTAAAAAAATTAATGATATGATGGCATGATGACATGATGCAATGCAAGAGATGACATGATGCAATGCAAAAACAAAACAAACCACAAGGCAAAACTCAGAAACCCTGGAAGGCAACTGAAGCTCCGGTCTGGGGCGTCACACCAACATAGCACACGTCTAGACACCCCAAACATCCCTAGTTTGCTTGCTAGGAATTCGGACCGGTCCGTCGACATTTGATGCATGGTGTTGGATGGCAAAAAGCGTCCGACCAGGGTTGTTTGGACGTTGTGGGGCGTTTCAATGCGCGGCATTGAAGTTACCCTAACATCATTAAATTTACAACCGTTGGAGGCATATACACATACTCCCACCCTTCTGGTTTTTAGGGCTCAAATCTCAAATCTCATCAACCAAGGCATTTGTGAGTGGAGGAATGTATCTCGTGCATTAATTTAGATTAATTACAGTGCATGCATGCTTGGCCACTAGATGAGTAGGAGCATTGCATGCATTGGTGTGTTCATTTTTAATTCTTGCATGCAAAGATTTAATACACATTGGAAACTAAAAATGATATGGAGATGAGCCCTCTAAATTGGAAAAACAAAAAAGTTAAGATAAGCCTTATAAACCGGAAAGGAGGGAGTATATGTTTTCTTTTTCTACAACTAGATAGACAAGATGACTATTAATCAGAAGTCCAATATATTAAACTTACACCCCAAGCAAGAAACAAATCTACATGCCATGAGTTACACACACAAGTTGAACAACATTTCTATCTTCTGATCAAATACAAGCAATGGTGAGTAAGAGCATCTACAATTGAAGCCCCCGTATCCGCTTCAAACGTACGGGAGGCCTGTATTGGAGATATGCCCTTGAGGCAATCATATATGATGATATTTTCTATGTGTTTATGGATAAGTATAGTCCTTGGACATTATCAATGATGTGTATCAATAAGTACGTGACTTGTTTGTGAGACTATGCATTGTCTGATGACTATCCTAAATGGTCCCTAGCCAATTTGGTTGTGTGGACGCGTAGCCAACTAGACTAGAATATGACACGGTGAATGGCTCGCTCTCACTTGCCAATTAGCATTGGATGCTAGACGGATAATATGGACTCAGAAAGATCTGGTCGGATACGACGTAGTCGGATCCAAGTCCAAATAAGGTCCGAGTCGGATAGACCCGACTATGAGACGCGGCGATAGGTCATCTGTGAGTCTCTAGTACAACATACATTTTGGGTCCTAGACCTGAGCTGGCTCATGGACTTGGAATGGTGACAGAGCTACTTTGGACCGACCAAACGCTACTCTGTAATTGGGTAGTTATAAAGGAAGGTTTTAAAAAATTCAGACCCATGCTACGGAAGATGGTCGAGCAAGATGGGATTTGCCCCTCCGATTCGGAAAGATATACTCTGGTCCCCTCAGGTGATCCGACCTGGATAAACATGGCCATGCTATGAGGATTATGAGATAATCCAAAGTGTTAGTCGGATTCACTGGAACGAGAAAGAGGTTGAGCTGCAACAAGGAGTGACAACATATATCATGTGGCAAAGGGAACAGAAATGTGATATACAGGTTTGCGAGAACCGGCCTCATAGTCTGCTTGGTGGTTGACACGCTTTGCTAGAGGTTGGTACCAACCGAGAAAGTCAGATGTGATCCGAACTACGATCAAGCCAACTTGAAACTAAAGGGTCGCGCGCTTAAGGGAAGGAACCTACAAGGTCGGATCTGAGGACATTGGTCGGAAGTGATCCGAGCTGGACTTGGATCATGACTAAGTAGACTTATGGGCTTTAGGATCCATGCGAGACCCATCTCTTGAGCCTGCGAAGGATGCCTATATATACTATTCAGGGGGGTCTTCCCTACCCATATGATTGATAATACCTTATCAATATTTAAAGGATCTATTATGGGAATTTCTATCAATTATTCAGGCGCGGAGGACCTATACTCGACCCGAATATTGATAGAAATTCCCATAATAGATCCTTTAAATATTGATAAGGTATTATCAATCATATGGGCAGGGAAGACCCCTGAAAATATATATATATATATATATATATATATATATATATATATATATATATATATATATATATAAATTCCCATAATAGATCCTTTAAACATTGCTTAATATTATATATATATATATATATATATATATTAAGCAATGTTGAAAATGTAAGCAGCCTTGGCATTAATGTACGCATACACTGGCACAAGGATTCTTGAAGGCAGAAAAAACTCTCAAGGCTAATCGCATGAAGATCTTGTTGGGTAACGTAGTAATTTCAAAAAATTTCCTACGATCACGCAAGACCATGGTGATGGCATAGCAACGAGAGGGGAGAGTGTCCGTCCACGTACCCTCGTAGACCGAAAGCGGAAGCGTTATATCAACGCGGTTGATGTAGTCCTACGTCTTCACGATCCGACCGATCCAAGCACCGTTATTCCGGCACCTCCGAGTTCTTAGCACACGTTCAGCTCGATGGCGATCCCGGGCTCCGATCCAGCAAAGCGTCGGGGAGGAGTTCCGTCGGCTGCAAGACGACGCGTGGTGACGATCTTGATGTTCTACCGTCGCAGGCTTCGCTAAGCACCGCTACAATATGACCGAGGTGGAATATGGTGGAGGGGGCCACGACACGGCTAAGGAACGATCACGAAGATCAACTTGTGTGTTCTAGGGTGCCCCCCTGCCCCCGTATATAAAGGAGCAAGGGGGAGGGCCGGCCGGCCTAGGAGGCGCGCCAAGGGAGGGGGGAGTCCTCCTCCTAGTAGGAGTAGGACTCCCTTTCCTAGTCCTACTAGGAAGAGGAAGGGGAAGGAAGAGGAGAGGAGAGGAGGGGGGCGCCCCCCCTCCTAGTCCAATTCGGACTCCCCATGGGGGGCGCGCCACCTCCTGGTGCAGCCCTCTCTCTCCCCTCTTGGCCCAATAAGGCCCATTACTTCCCCGGGGGGTTCCGGTAACCCTCCGGCACTCCGGTTTTCTCCGAAACTTCCGAACCTTTCCGGTGTCCGAATATAGCCGTCAATATATCAATCTTTATGTCTCGAACATTTGAGACTCCTCGTCATGTCCGTGATCACATCCGGGACTCGAACTCCTTGGTACATCAAAATACATAAACTCATAATATAACCGTCATCGAAACCTTAGCGTGCGGACCCTACGGTTCGAGAACTATGTAGACATGACCTAGAACCATTCTTGGTCAATAACCAATAGCGGAACCTGGATGCCCATATTGGTTCCTACATATTCTCTGAAGATCTTTATCGGTCAAACCGCATAACAACATACGTTGTTCCCTTTGTCATCGGTATGTTACTTACCCGAGATTCGATCGTCGGTATCCAATACCTAGTTCAATCTTGTTACCGGTAAGTCTCTTTACTCGTTCCGTAATACATCATCTCACAACTAACTCATTAGTTGCAATGCTTGCAAGGCTTATGTGATGTGTATTACCGAGAAGGCCCAGAGATACCTCTCCGACAATCGGAGTGACAAATCCTAATCTTGATTCATGCCAACTCAACATATACTTTCGGAGACACTTGTAGAGTACCTTTATAATCACCCAGATTACGTTGTGATGTTTGGTAGCACACAAAGTGTTCCTCCGTAAACGGAGTTGCATAATCTCATAGTTGCGTGAACTTTGTATAAGTCATGAAGATAGCATAAGCAACATACTAAGCGATCAAGTGCTAAGCTAATGAAATGGGTCAAGTCAATCACATCATTCTCCTAATGATGTGATCCCATTAATCAAATGACAACACATGTCTATGGTTAGGAAACATAACCATCTTTGATTAATGAGCTAGTCTAGTAGAGGCATACTAGTGACTATCTGTTTGTCTATGTATTCACACATGTATTATGTTTCCGGTTAATACAATTCTAGCATGAATAATAAACATTTATCATGATATAAGGAAATAAATAATAACTTTATTATTGCCTCTAGGGCATATTTCCTTCAGTCTCCCACTTGCACTAGAGTCAATAATCTAGATTACACAGCTATGATTCTAACACCCATGGAGTCTTGGTGCTGATCATGTTTTGCTCGTGGAAGAGGCTTAGTCAACGGGTCTGCAACATTCAGATCCGTATGTATTTTGCAAATCTCTATGTCTCCCACTTGGACTTGGTCCCGAATGGAATTGAAGCGTCTCTTGATATGCTTGGTCCTCTTGTGAAATCTGGATTCCTTTGCCAAGGCAATTGCACCAAGATTGTCACGAAGATCTTCATTGGTCCCGATGCACTAGGTATGACACCTAGATCGGAAATGAACTCTTTCATCCAGACTCCTTCATTTGCTGCTTCCGAAGCAGCTATGTACTCCGCTTCACATGTAGATCCCGCCACGACGCTTTGTTTAGAACTGCACCAACCGACAGCTCCACCGTTTAATAAAAATACGATCCGGTTTGCGATTTAGAATCGTCCGGATCGGTGTCAAAACTTGCATCGGCGTAACCATTTACGACTAGCTCTTTGTCACCTCCATATCGAGAAACATATCCTTAGTCCTTTTCGGTATTTCAGATGTTCTTGACCGCTGTCCAAAGATCCACTCTGGATTACTTTGGTACCTTCCTGCCAAGCTTACAGCTAAGCA
The DNA here is from genome assembly GCA_021605205.1 of Aegilops longissima. Lineage (NCBI taxonomy): Eukaryota > Viridiplantae > Streptophyta > Magnoliopsida > Poales > Poaceae > Aegilops > Aegilops longissima. The sequence continues at coordinate 128,094,540 of CM038680.1, forward strand.
TCGTCGGTCTGGTACACAGCATTGCATACATGATAGAGCCTATGGCTGAAGCATAGGAACATTTTTCATTTTCTCTCTATCTTCTGCTGTGGTCGGCATTGAGTCGACTCAATCTTACACCTTGTACTACAGGTAAAAACCTTTCTTTGCTGATCCATTTTGAACTTCTTCAAAACTTTATCAAGGTATGTGCTTTGTGAAAGTCCTATTAAGCGTCTTGATCTATCTCTATAGATCTTGATGCCCAATATGTAAGCAGCTTCACCGAGGTCTTTCATTGAAAAACTTTTATTCAAGTATCCTTTTATGCTATCCAGAAATTCTATATCATTTCTAATCAACAATATGTCGTCCACATATAATATCGAAATGCTACTGAGCTCCCACTCACTTTCTTGTAAATACAGGCTTCTCCAAAAGTCTCAGATAAAACCAAATGCTTTGATCACACTATCAAAGCGTTTATTCCAACTCCGAGAGGCTTGCACTGACCATAAATTGATCGTTGGAGCTTGCACACTTTGTTAGTACCCTTTGGATCAACAAAACCTTCTGGTTGCATCATATACAACTCTTCTTCTAGAAATCCATTCAAGAATGCAGTTTTTACATCCATTTGCCAAATTTCATAATCATAAAATGCGGCAATTGCTAACATGATTCGGACAGACTTAAGCATCGCTACTGGTGAGAAAGTCTCATCGTAGTCAACCCTTGAACTTGTCGAAAACCTTTTGCAACAAGTCGAGCTTTGTAGACAGTTACATTACCATCAGCGTCAGTCTTCTTCTTAAAGATCCATTTATTCTCAATAGCTTGCCGATCATCGGGCAAGTCTACCAAAGTCCATACTTTGTTCTCATACATGGATCCCATCTCAGATTTCATGGCTTCAAGCCATTTTTGAATCTGGGCTCACCATCGCTTCTTCATAGTTCGTGGGTTCACCATGATCTAGTAGCATGACTTCCGAATAGGATTACCGTACCACTCTGTGCGGATTTTATTCTGGTTGATCTCTGATTCAGTGACAACTTGATCTGAAGTTTCATGATCTTCATCATTATCTTCCTCACTAAGCGGTGTAGGTGTTACGAAACTGATTTACGTGACGAACTACTTTCAATAAGGGAGCTGGTACTATTACCTCATCAAGTTCCACTTTCCTCCCACTCACTTCTTTCGAGAGAAACTCCTTCTCTAGAAAGGATCCATTTTAGCAACAAATGTCTTGCCTTCGGATCTGTGATAGAAGGTATACCCAGTGTCTCCTTTGGGTATCCTATGAAGACACATTTTCCGATTTGGGTTCAAGCTTATCGGGTTGAAGTTTCTTCACATAAGCATCGCAACCCCAAACTTTCAGAAACAACAACTTTGGTTTCTTGCTAAACCATAGTTCATAAGGCGTCGTCTCAACGGATTTTGACGGTGTCCTATTTAACGTGAATGCGGCCGTCTCTAAAGCATAACCCCAAAACAATAGCGTTAAATCGGAAATAGACATCATAGATCGCACCATATCTAGTAAAGTACGATTACGATGTTCGGACACACCATTACGCTGTGGTGTTCCCGGTGGCGTGAGTTGCGAAACTATTCCGCATTGCTTCAAATGTAGACCAAACTCGTAACTCAAATATTCTCCTCCACGATCAGATCGTAGAAACTTTATTTTCTTGTTACAATGATTTTCAACTTCACTCTGAAATTCTTTGAACTTTTCAAATGTTTCAGATTTATGTTTCATCAAGTAGATATACCCATATCTGCTTAAATCATCTGTGAAGGTGAGAAAATAACGATATCCACCACGAGCTTCAACATTCATCGACCACACACATCTCAGATGTATGATTTCCAACAAGTCTGTTGCTCTCTCCATACAACCGGAGAATGGTGTTTTAGTCATCTTGCCCATGAGGCATGGTTCGTAAGTACCAAGTGATTCATAATCAAGTGATTCCAAAAGTCCATCTGTATGGAGTTTCTTCATGCGTTTACACCAATATGACCTAAACGGCGAGTACCACAAATAAGTTGCACTATCATTATAAACTCTGCATCTTTTGGCTTCGACATTATGAATATGTGTATCACTACTGTCGAGATTCAATAAGAATAGACCATTCTTCAAGGGTGCATGACCATAAAAGATATTACTCATATAAATAGAACAACCATTATTCTCTGATTTAAATGAATAACCGTCTCGCATCAAACAAGATCCAGATATAATGTTCATGCTCAACGCGGCACCAAATAACAATTATTTAGGTCTAAAACTAATCCCGAAGGTAGATGTAGAGGTAGCGTGCCGACCGCGATCACATTGACTTTGGAACCATTTCCCACACGCATCGTCACCTCGCCCTTTGCCGTGCTCGTCTATTCGTAGTCCCCTGCTTGAGTTGCAAATATGAGCAATGAACCAAGATCAAATACCAGTGCTACTACGAGCTCTAGTAAGGTACACATCAATAACATGTATATCACATATACCTTTGTTCACCTTGCCATCCTTCTTATCCGCCAAATACTTGGGGCAGTTCCGCTTCAAAGGTCCAGTTTGCTTGCAAAAAAACACTCGAGTTTCAGGCTTAGGTCCGACTTGGGTTTCTTCTCTTGATCAGCAACTTTCTTGCTGTTCTTTTGAAGTTTCCTTCTTCTTTCCTTTGCCCTTTTCTTGAAACTAGTGGTCTTGTTGACCATCAACACTTGATGCTCTTTCTTGATTTCTACCTCCGCTGCTTTTAGCATTGCGAAGAGCTCAGAATTGTCTTAGTCATCCCTTGCATATTATAGTTCATCACGAAGCTCTTGTAGCTTGGTGGCGTGATTGGAGAATTCATCAATGACACTATCATCCGGAAGATTAACTCCCAGCTGAATTAAGTGATTATTATACCCGCACATTTTGAGTATGTGCTCACCGATGAACTATTCTCCTCCATCTTCCAGCTATAGAACTTATTGGAGACTTCATATCTCTCAATCCGGGCATTTGCTTGAAATATTAACTTCAACTCCTGGAACATCTCATATGCTCCATGACGTTCAAAATGTCGTTGAAGACCCGGTTCTAAGCCGTAAAGCATGGCACACTGAACTATAGAGTAGTCATCAGCTTTGCTTTGCCGACGTTCACAACTTCGTGCAGCTCCTGCAGCAGAGCACGCACCCAGCGGTGCTTCCAGGGCGTAATTCTTCCGGGCAGCAATGAGGATAATCCTCGATTACGGACCCAGTCCGTGTAATTGCTACCATCATCTTTCAACTTTGCTTTCTCAAGGAACACATTAAAATTCAATGGAACAACAGACGAGCCATCTATCTACAAGAAACATAGACAAGCAAAATACTATCGGTACTAAGTTCATGATAATTTAAGTTTTAATTAATCATATTAAAAACTCCCACTTAAACAGACATCTCTCTAGTCATCTAAGTGTTTACGTGATCCAAATTAACTAAACCATGTCCGATCATCACGTGAGATGGAGTAGTTTCAATGGTGAACATCACTATGTTGATCATATCTACTATATGATTCACATTCGACCTTCGGTCTCCGTGTTCGAGGCCATATCTGCATATGCTAGGCTCGTCAAGTTTAACCTGAGTATTCTGCGTGTGCAAAACTGGCTTGCACCCGTTGTAGATGGACGTAGAACTTATCACACCCGATCATCACGTGGTGTCCGGGTACTACTGAACTTTTAGCAACGGTGCATACTCGTGGAGAACACTTCTTGATAATTTTAGTGAGAGATCATCTTATAATGCTACCGTCAAACAAAGCAAGATAAGATGCATAAAGGATAAACATCACATGCAATCAATATAAGTGATATGATATGGCCATCATCATCTTGTGCTTGTGATCTCCATCTCCGGCACCGCCATGATCACCATCGTCACCGGTGCGACACCTTGATCTCCATCGTAGCATCGTTGTCGTCTCGCCAACTATTGCTTCTACGACTATCGCTACCGCTTAGTGATAAAGTAAAGCAATTACATGGCATTTGCATTTCATACAATAAAGCGACAACCATATGGCTCCTGCCAGTTGCCGATAACTCGGTTACAAAACATGATCATCTCATACAATAAAATATAGCATCACGTCTTGACCATATCACATCACAACATGCCCTGCAAAAACAAGTTAGACGTCCTCTACTTTGTTGTTGCAAGTTTTACGTGGCTGCTACGGGCTGAGCAAGAACCGTTCTCACCTACGCATCAAAACCACAACGATACTTCGTCAAATAGACTCCGTTTTAACCTTCTCAAGGACCGGGCGTAGCCACACTCGATTCAACTAAAGTGAGAGAGACAGACACCCGCCAGCCACCTTTAAGCACGAGTGCTCGTAACGGTGAAACCAGTCTCGCGTAAGCGTACGCGTAATGTCGGTCCGGGCTGCTTCATCTCACAATACCGCTGAACCAAAGTATGACATGCTGGTAGGCAGTATGACTTGTATCGCCCACAACTCACTTGTGTTCTACTCGTGCATATGACATCAACGCATAAAACCTGGCTCGGATGCCATTGTTGGGTAACGAGTAATTTCAAAAATTTCCTACGATCACGCAAGACCATGGTGATGGCATAGCAACGAGAGGAGAGTGTCCGTCCACGCACCCTCGTGACCGAAAGCGAAGCGTTATATCAACGCTGTTGATGTAGTCGTGCGTCTTCACGATCCGACCGATCCAAGCACCGCTATTCCGCACCTCCGAGTTCTTAGCACACGCTCAGCTCGATGACGATCCCGGGCTCCGATCTAGCAAAGCGTCGGGGAGGAGTTCCACAAGACGACGGCGTGGGACGATCTTGATGTTCTACCGTCGCAGGCTTCGCCTAAGCACCGCTACAATATGACCGAGGTGGAATATGGTGGAGGGGGCACCGACATGGCTAAGGAACGATCACGAAGATCAACTTGTGTGTTCTAGGGTGCCCCCTGCCCCGTATATAAAGGAGCAAGGGGAGGCCGGCCGGCCCTAGGAGGCGCACCAAGGGAGGGAGTCCTCCTCCTAGTAGGAGTAGGACTCCCTTTCCTAGTCCTACTAGGAAGAGGAAGGGGAAGGAAAGAGAGAGGAGAGGGAAGGGGGGCCCCCCCTCCTAGTCCACCGGACTCCCCATGGGGGGCGCGCCACCTCCTGGTGCAGCCCTCTCTCTCCTCTTGGCCCAATAAGGCCCATTACTTCCCGGGGTTCCGTAACCCCTCCAAGACTCGGTTTTCTCCGAAACTTCCGAACCTTTCCGTGTCCGAATATAGCCGTCAATATATCAATCTTTATGTCTCGAACATTTCGAGACTCCTCGTCATGTCCGTGATCACATCCGGGACTCCGAACTCCTTCGGTACATCAAAATACATAAACTCATAATATAACCGTCATCGAAACCTTAAGCGTGCGAACCCTACGGTTCGAGAACTATGTAGACATGACCTAGAACCATTCTTGGTCAATAACCAATAGAGGAACCTGGATGCCCATATTGGTTCCTACATATTCTACGAAGATCTTTATCGGTCAAACCGCATAACAACATACGTTGTTCCCTTTGTCATCGGTATGTTACTTACCCGAGATTCGATCGTCGGTATCCAATACCTAGTTCAATCTTGTTACCGGTAAGTCTCTTTACTCGTTCCGTAATACATCATCTCACAACTAACTCATTAGTTGCAATGCTTGCAAGGCTTATGTGATGTGTATTACCGAGAAGGCCCAGAGATACCTCTCCGACAATCGGAGTGACAAATCCTAATCTTGATTCATGCCAACTCAACATATACATTCGGAGACACTTGTAGAGTACCTTTATAATCACCCAGTTACGTTGTGATGTTTGGTAGCACACAAAGTGTTCCTCTGGTAAACGGGAGTTGCATAATCTCATAGTTGCAGGAACTTTGTATAAGTCATGAAGATAGCATAAGCAACATACTAAACGATCAAGTGCTAAGCTAATGAAATGGGTCAAGTCAATCACATCATTCTCCTAATGATGTGATCCCATTAATCAAATGACAACACATGTCTATGGTTAGGAAACATAACCATCTTTGATTAATGAGCTAGTCTAGTAGAGGCATACTAGTGACTATCTGTTTGTCTATGTATTCACACATGTATTATGTTTCCGGTTAATACAATTCTAGCATGAATAATAAACATTTATCATGATATAAGGAAATAAATAATAACTTTATTATTGCCTCTAGGGCATATTTCCTTCAGATCTGTATGGCCGAAGAGCAAAGACTGGTACACAGAGGCCAGCCAATTATCCACAGAGAGACAATGCCCACGTGAACAAAGCAAAGATTTGATAGATTCCTGAAGATTGAAGTTTGTCGGAGCACTATTCTCTCGCTCTTATCCATCGCCTAAAGGGACACGCATACATCCCTACTACATATAAAATAAGAGGTGCATTCTCCCTGAAGCCATTGAGAGAGCTGCTCTCTCGCCTATAAAAGGAGACACTTGCTGCGAAGAGAGACACAACACTGCATTTAAGGAGAACCAGCCACCGATAGAGCAAAGAGCGACCCAGCTAGCAAGCTCGTTGCTCAAGAGTAGTAGTAGTAGTTTTATCCTGCAATAAGAGCCACCATATCCAGAGCATTGTAAGGCTCAAGAAGGTAGTTAGAAGGTAATTTTCTTTAGTTTGTGTAATCCCTTGGGGGCCTCCCGAAAGGGAAAGCCATATGTAAATTATGTTGTTGAAATGATGTAGTTTCTTGGTTTCACTTCGTATTTTTACTTATGAATTTATGGGACGAGTTCTTATGCTAGGGATCCTATAGGAGAAACCTCTGCGTGTGTAGTTCAACTGTAGCCCAGTGGCGTTTGAATGAGATCCTTGTGGCCGTGAAAGTGTTCCTTGGTGGAACTGCTGGAAAGACGATAGGAATTTACCCCATAAATTTGCAATTAAAAATGCTAAGTGAACGTAACTAGCTACATCTGATACAACATAATGAAAAATATGGTGAGTACTGAGTAGGATTTTACACCACTGCGTACATTCGTCGGTCGAACCATTGGCCTCACCAGCCCAGAATAGATCTTGTATCAAATATATAATCAAGTTAGAACATGAAGGTAATCATATTGAATATTGTTGTGCATAGTGGAATACTATTCCAAATAGTGTATTCAATTGTGGAGCACTATTATGAATAGTCCCCTACCTAGTGAATAGTAAATACTATTCAAGATAAAAAGCATACATGTCTACCACTTTCACCTAATCCCATATTAACCTAATCAAAATCTAATCACATATTAAGTTAATAAATTTTGTATCCCTATATTGTTGGTATCGAGTTTAATATAGGGATACAAATTTTGTTGGTTAATTAATATTAGGTTAGATTTTGATTAGATTAATATGTGATTAGTGAAAGTGATAGACAAGTATGCTTTTTATCTTGAATAGTATTTACTGTTCACTAGGTAGGGCACTATTTATAATAGTGCTCTACAGAAGAATTTACTCTACACCTTATATTTAGATTTTCCTTAGTATTTATTACTTTACCGGCGCTAACTTCTAAGTATTTATTACCCTACCTAGTGAACAGTAAATACTATTCAAGATAAAAAGCACACCTGTCTATCACTTTCTCCTAATCACATATTAATCTAATCAAAATCTAATCTAATATTAATTAACCAACATAATTTGTATCCCTATATTCGCCTCGATACCAACAATATAGGGATACAAAATTTATTTAGCTTAATATGTGATTAGATTTGTATTAGGTTAATTTGGGATTAGGTGGAAGTGGTAGACAGTATGCTTTTTATCTTGAATAATATTTACTATTCACTAGGTAGGGCACTATTCACAATAGTGCTCCACTATTGAATATACTATTTGGAATAGTATTCCACTATTCACAACAATATTCAATATGATTACCATTACGTTCTAACTTGATTATATATTTGATACATGATCTATTTTGGGCTGGCGAGGCCAATGGTTCGACCGACGAATGTACGCAGTGGTGTAAAATCCTACCAAGACTCACCATATTTTTCATTATGTTGTATCGATGTAGCTAGTTACGCTCACTTAGCAGTTTTAATTGCAAATTTATGGGGTAAATTCTATTGTCTTCCTGTGCAGTTCCACCCAAGGAACACTTTCTACGCCACAAGGTTCTCATTCAAATGCCACTCTGGGCTACACAGAGAACTACACACGCAGAGGTTTCTCCTATAGGATCCCTAGCATAAGAACTCATTGTCACGCCCAAGATGTGACTCTATCCTAAAGGAACTCAAAGGTCCCACCAGGGATAGAAGCGCATCTTGAAGACGCTTTTGCAAGGTGGATATCATTACATCAACATTACATAATAGATGGGGATACAGCCAAGATATACAAAGGCACATGAGTACAACAATACAATATACATAAGATCAACATCCGACTACGGATGAAACATAAACAGAAACTCAAACAAAATCCACCCTGCTAGCCCAGGCTGCCGACCTGGAACCTATCCCCGATCAAGAAGCGTAAGAAGAACTCCAAAACAAGCAACATCGCTCTCGCGTCATGATCATCGCAAACCCGTACTGCAACTCGTGGTGTAGTAATCAGTGAGCCACGAGGACTCAAGAATCTCATTACCATGGGTATCAAGACTAGCAAAGCTTAAAGGAAAGGAAGGGTAAAGTGGTGAGGTTGCAGCAGCGACTAAGCATATATGGTGGCTAACATACGCAAATGAGAGCGAGAAGAGAAACAAAGGAACGGTCGTCAACTAGTAATGATCAAGAAGTGATCCTGAACTCCTGCTTACGCCGACATAACCCAGAAACCGTGTTCTCCTCTCGATCAACCCCGAAAAGAGACACTCACGGTTACGCACACGGTTGGTGTATTTTAGAAGAGTTTACTTCAAGTTTACTACAACCGGATGTTAACAAATACCCATCTGCCACATAACCGCGGGCACGGCTTTCGAAAGTTCAAACCCTGCAGGGGTGTCCCAACTTAGCCCATGATAAGCTCTCGCGATCAACGAAGGATATTCCTTCTCCCGGAAGACCCGATCAGTCTCGAATCCGGCTACAAGACATTTCGACAAAGAATAAAACAAGACCAGCAAGACCTCCCGCGGCCGACATCCTCATAGTAGCCGCACAGATCTCGCCTCGTGCCACGACCGGATGAGCAAGACGCATAACTAGAACCAGCCCTCAAGTTTCCCGAGGTGGCGCTGCAAGTGGCTCTAGTTTGGACCAACACTTAGACAAGCATTGGCCCGGGGCTAAAATAAAGATGACCCTTGGGATGCGCGACTCCCAAGGGAAAAAGGTAATAGGTGAGGCAAATGGTAAAACCAATGTTGGGCCTTCTTTGGAAGAGTCTTATTCAAAGCGAACTGTCAAGGGGTCCCATAAATCACCCAACCGCGTTAGGGACGCAAAATCCGGGAACATAATACCGATATGACGAAAACTAGGGCGGCAAGAGTGGAACAAAACACCAGGCATAAGGCCGAGCCTTCCACCCTTTACCAAGTATATAGATGCATTAATAATATAAGAGATATTGTGATATCCCAAGATAAACATAATCCAACATGGAGCAATCTTCATCTTCACCTGCAACTAGCAACGCTATAAGAGGGGCTGAGCAAAAGCGGTAACATAGCCAAACAACGGTTTGCTAGAAGGGGTGACAAAGGTTAGAGGTTCATGGCAATTTGGGAGGCTTGAGCAGGAAGTGGTAGGTAACGCAGCATAGCGATAGAATGAAGCAACTAGCATAGCAATGATAGTAATGAGATCCAAGGTGACGGTCATCTTGCCTGAAATCCCGCTAGGAAGAAGAACGAGTCCATGAAGAAGATGAACGGAAGTAGTCGAACGAATCCTCACAATCGCAACATTACCGGGACTGAGAAGCAACACCGGAAAGAAAACAAACAACAAGATAAATGCACAAGCATAAACATGGCATGATGCAAAATCAAGTATGATGCATGTCCGGTTTAATGAGGCATGGCATGGCAAAGTGCAACAAACAATGCTACAAGTTAAGTGGAGCTCGATATGCAACGAGTTGCATATTGACAAAACACCATATAGACATATTTAGTTTAATCTCGTTTAAGCTACCAAACAATGTTAAATGTTGTTAAACATGGCAAGAGGTGAAGCATAATTAAACTACCTATCTAGGCAAGTTTAAATGAGGCCGAAACAACAAACAACAATTCCGGAAAATCCTCATGTACATATTTTTGATTTGGTACTGTTCTGCCCTAAAACATACTTTATTATTGTTAAACAGGAAAATAAAGTGGACCATGTTAAACTAGGCATTTTTCCACCCCATTTACATATAAAGTTTATTAAAATTGGAGCTACGGTTATTTAGTTATGAAATAAATCATTTTAACATGTCATTTGAGCAAATTTAAACAAATAGCATTTTAAACATTTTAAACATGGATGAAAGTGGCTGATTATGAAACTAGATGAAAAACTAAGCATTTTACATATTTAAATTATTTACATATGATGCATGGTTGATGAGTTATTATATGCATGAAGACTAGGGACTTTTCTGTAAAACCGCAGTCTCTGGAATAATTAGGCAAAATCGCAGACGGGGAAAAAACTACACTGAGCCGAATCCGGCTAGCCCAACAGTGCACAGGGGGGCTCGGGTGTTGGCTCACCATGGGCTTGGCCCATCTGCAGAGGAGGCCAGCTTGGGGCGCTGGGCCTCGCGCGACGGAGGGGAACAACTGAGCGTGGGCGCGGTCAACGCACGCAGGTGATGAGCGGTCGTGGCTCGAGGCGGGGGCGTCGACCTCCTGCTCAAAGCAGAAGTAGAGGAGGAGGTGGCCGGACTTGGCGCGGCGGCCTGGAGGAGCTTGGGTCTCCAGCGAAGGGCGGCGCGACGGGGAGGCTACGGGCGAGGGAGGCCCGGATCTGACGGCGAGCTCCTAGGACGGCGCCAGATCAGAAGAAGAGGAGGGCCCCGGCGTGGTCTCTACAGGTAGAAAACGTGACTGGGCAGTCAGCAAGGAGCGACGCGAGGAGAGGAAAAGGAAGGTCAGAGAGGCATGGCCTGACGGCGGAGCTCACCTCCGACGATCTGCGGCGCGGGAAGGTTCTCGCGACGATGAGGAGGCAGCAGCAGAGGGCGTTTGAGGCAGGGCGGAACTCGCCGGCGCTCGCAGCGCAGCGCAAGGCGAGGAGGCGAGGATGGTGCTGCGAACTATTGTTCGAAGCAGGGGAGCAAGCGGGCGCCGCGGTGCTCCGGCGAGGAGTGGCCGGATCCGGCGATGGACGACGAGCTTGGGGCTGCGGGCGCCATGGCCGACGGGAGAATCTCCTGTGAGAGAGAGAAACATGACGAGGGGGTGGTCAGAGAAGCTTCAACGAAGAAGAGGAAGGGAAGGTAGGAGGGGCGACAAGGACGGCCTGCTGGTGGCGCCTGGTCTCGGGTCGTCAGCGGCGGCTGGACCGACGAGGCGCACGGGAGGAGGAGGAGGAAGGCGCATGGAGGAGGGAGCGGCGCTGCGGATGGATGGATTTGATGGGTGGCGGCTGCGGCTGATCCGAGGAGGAAGGAGGCTGGTCGGCTGGCTGCAAGATGGATCTGGGAAGATCCCGAGGTGGGAGGAGACAAGAGGAGTGGCGGCGGCGGCGGAATGGGAAGGATGGGACAGCTCCCCTAGATTTTAGGGTTGCTCTATTTATATAGCAAGTGGAATTTGGGTAGGGGTTATTAGGTCCCTCCGATCATAATCGGACGGTCGAAAATAAATAGGCTAGGTAACCCAAATAAGAAAATGGAGATATTTTATAGATGTTTGGGGATGAACTGAATCCAACGGAGATGACTGAGCGGGTCAGGTTCGGGGCAGGTTTCGGACGCACGCAAGAGGGGTCGGTGGTTGACGAAGACAAGGGTCTGACAAATGGTCAACAGAGACAAAGAGAGAATCGGCAACTACGAACGGTAACGAGTTTTATGAAAACATGCGGATGCAATGCGAATGATGACATGAGATGAGATGCATGCCATGAACAAAATGCAAAACAAAAGACAAAACCCAACCACGAAGGAAAAACATATCGCATCTCCGGAAAAGGCAAGAGTTGGAGTTACGAATATGGAAAGTTGTATCCGGGGCATTACACTCGTCCCATAAATTCATAAGTAAAAATACCAAGTGAAACCAAGAAACTAGATCATTTCAACAACATAATTTACATATGGCTTTCCCTTTCGGGAGGCCCCGGAGGGATTACACAAACTAAAGAAAATTACCTTCTAACTACCTTCTTGAGCCTTATAATGCTCTGGATATGGTGGCTCTTATTGCAGGATGAAACTACTACTACTACTACTGAGCAACGAGCTTGCTAGCTGGGTCACAGCTCTTTGCTCTATCGGTGGCTGGTTCTCCTCCGTCTGGTGTTGTGTCTCTCTTCGCAGCAAGTGTCTCCTTTTATAGGCGAGAGAGCAGCTCTCTCAATGGCTTCCGGCAGAACTCTTATTTTATATGTAGTAGGGATGCATGCGTGTCCCTTTAGGCGATGGATAAGAGCGAGAGAATAGTGCCCCGACAAACTTCAATCTTCAGGAATCTATCAAATCTTTGCTTTGTTCACGTGGGCATTGTCTCTCTGTGGATAATTGGCTGGCCTCTGTGTACCAGTCTTTGCTCTTCGGCCATACAGATCTTCATGCGATTAGCCTTGAGAGCTTCTTCTGCCTTCAAGAATCCTTGTGCCAGTGTATGCGTACATTCATTCCAAGGCTGCTTACATTTTCAACATTGCTTAATATTATTATTTATTTATTTATATAAATAAATATATATATATATATTAATTTTTTTTCAGGGGGTCTTCCCTGCCCATATGATTGATAATACCTTATCAATATTTAAAGAATCTATTGTGGGAATTTCTATCAATATTCGGGTCGAGTATAGGTCCTCCGCGCCCGAATAATTGATAGCAATATCAATTTATGCAATTTGGGCTTTATTCAGGCCGCTGGCCATGCCCTGCTATGTCCATATGATCATCATCATTTAACAGATTGAAATCATATTTTTCATCACATTCTTTCTTTATTTCTTTAAATTTTTCATCCATTTTTTGCCTTAATTCTTTTAATATTTCCTCCTTTAATTCTTTCTTTATTATCTTTGAAAATTCTTCAAACCTTTTATCCATTTCTTGATCCATGTATTCACTGTCTAAAGGGTCAAGCCCCTTTAGAAGGCATTCTTGATATGTCTTATATTTTGGGGGATTCTTCCTTCTTTATATTTTTTGAGCTTGATGCCTCCCCCTTTGTGGGAGTTGGTGAAGCAGGTATGCCTCTTCTCATTTGGATATAGTCTTTAGCATTTGGGTCAATATAATAATCTGGTCCTAATACCTTTTTTGCCCAAAGTAAGGCATCATCTATGCTATAATATCTTTTGAATGTTAAATCTTGTCCTTTTCTTTTTGCATCTAATTTTTCAATCATAATATTTTCCCATTCTAAATATATGCCAGGTTTGTTTCCATCAAATATAAGATATAGTGTTTCTCCTTTTGGTATTTCAGTCTTTTCTGGCTTTGGCAATTTTTTGTTTAGTTCACTAAAATATTCTGCCAAGCTATTCAGAATTGATAACATATATCCCATTTCCTCTCTTTTGGTGGTATATTGGAACCAGAAATTATCCAATATGCAGCGTTGAACTTCATCAAGCTTGATATGAGCCTTTGGCTTGAAATTGAATGTATTTGGCTGACATACTTTCAGCCTATTTTCTTCTCCAAAGAAGATATATTCCTCCTTGGTGTGGAATAATCCTTTCCTCATATCTGCAAATTTGATGCACGAGAAAATATATCAGGTAAGGTATTATCCTTTCCCTTAATATGCTAAAAAATAACTTTATAACCATTCCCAGCTATGGTGTCTTCAAATAAGACCCATCTTCTGGTTGAGCTTTTCTTACTATTAATTTTATTGTAATATCGACATATGGCTTCACAGTCTGTTCGTATTGTAAATTCTTTAAATCCTAGATATAACCTAAATACATTTATTGCATTTACAACTGCAAGAATTTCTCTATCAATATTATTTACCGTCTTTAATTTGTAACTTCCTGAAGCATATCTGCATATTTTTTTCATCTGCCTTTGGAGAGTATTTATTGGGCTTTTGTTTTAGTATCGCACCCCATCCTACCTTAGATGCATCTGTCTCAATTATGAAATAATTGTCTTCTAGAGGCAATTCTAGGGGTTTTAAATTCTTGACTTTTTCTTTGATGGCCTTTACTAATTTTATATCCTCAGAATTGAAGTATCTTTGACCATTTTTTCTTAATTTAGCATATAAAGGTCCTGCTAGCTTTGCTAAGTTATCTATGTAGTTTCGCGCATAGTTTACAATTCCTAAGAACTGTTGTAAACCTTTTTATCACTCATATTATCAGGAAACTCTAATATTTTCTTTGCAATATGTTCTTGTAGATATATTTTTCCTTCTCCTATTTCATGACCAAGGAAATTTATTTTCTCTTTGCAAATTTCCATCTTCTTTTTAGATAGTATGAGCCCATTTTGTTCTACCTTTCGAAAGAACACTTCAAGATGGGCTATATGCTCTTTGTATGATTTTGAGAATAGTAACAAATCATCTACGTATACTAATATAAATGCTTGATTCTCATTAAATATATTTTGCATCTTTCTTTGAAATAGTGCAGGTGCATTCTTTAGACCTAATGGCATTACTAGCCATTCATAATGGCCTTGTGGACAAGTAAACGCTGTCCATGAAATAGATTCTTCAGCCATTTTTACTTGCCAAAATCCTGCCTTTAAATCGAATTTGGAGAAATATTTACTTCCTTGTATTCTGTTAATCCATTCCTGCTTATTAGGTATGTTGTATGCATCGTCAACTGTATTATCATTAAGCCTTTTAAAGTTAATTCCCATTCTAGATTTACCTCTAACCTCTTCAGCATGATTTCTAACTATAAAAGCAGCAGATCGATGAGGGCTTCTGCTTTCTGTTATAGCTTTTAACTTTAATAACTCTTCACTATGCATTTTGAACTCTTCGATATCTTTAGGAGTTGCTTCTATTGGTCCTGACTTAATTATATAATCTGGATTTATGATATTTATTTTGCAAACTATAGAGTTCTTATCCCAATGTTTCATTGGTATTTCTCCAATAATTTGTATACTTTCTAGTCTTTGCACAATCTTATCTATATCCTTTTTAGATTTTATATCTCTATACCAATTTGGAGAGAATGATTGCAACCCAATGCATTCTGTATTTTCTATATGATATTCTTCTATGGTCTCACTAAGTTCTTCGTCTTTACAGAATTCAAGGGGATCTGGACTTGTGCTATATTCATCATCTAAATTAGATATTTCTACATTTTGTAAGGACTTTCTTTGTTTTTGCACTTCAATATGTATGGAACATTATCTTGATAAGGGATAAATGTTACCCCCTCTTCATGTATGATTGTGGTTTGTAAAGATTGTTGTGAAAATCTTAACCCTATTATCATGTCATCATTTATTACTGACAAATCTCTTATTGTAATTTCATCTATTATATATTTTGTGCCATTTATGTAAGCTTCAATATTATATGCTAGCTGATTATGGATCTTCTTTATTCCTGACATATTGGTATATAGATACTTCAGCTTTATTATCATCTATAGTTTCAACTATTTGGGACATCTCATAAAATATTTATCATGGATGATATTCTTAGTGCAACCAGTATCTAATAGTGCCAGATTTTATATGAAATATTTGGCTTCGAAAAATCTTAACTGGGATCCTTATTCCTAACACTTCTTTGAATGGTAATCGAACAATATATTTGTTTCCAAAACTAGTAATTGCATCTTTCAATTGTATTAATTTGTCTCCTTTTTTATCCCTTACTGTTATCATTTGCTCTTTCATTTCTGTGTTTTTTGGAACATTATCATTTTCCTATTTACTATTATCTAACTCATCTTTAGGTTTTTCTAGCTCTGCTTCTAGCTTATTTATTCTATTTTCTAAATTTCTAACCCTACTGGATAATATTCGCTCTTCTGGTTCCAATTCTATCTCTTGTCTCCACTTTTGATTATTGGCTCTTAGACATGAGGCATATGCTTGTTTTAAACACAAGCTACATGTAAACCTATTATCTTGGCTTGGATAATATATACAGAAAGCACATTTTATGTTATAATCACCTTTTCCTCTAATCCAATCATGTTCACAATCTACTTGGTTCATCATTTCAATTTTAAACCTGCTAAATCATTTATTAGGTCTATTTCATCTTCACTTGATTCATATTCTGCAGCCTCATTTTCTACTTCATCTGTTTCTATAATTGAATATATTGACTCGTCGTCTTTTATTTCATCATCACATACTAATATATTTTCATTAACGCTATCTATAATTAACACTCTCTCTTGTTCTTCATATTTGCTAGAGTATCTTTTCTGGTCTTTATTAGGGCAAGTTCTACTTAGATGATCTGGTGAGTTACATATGAAACACCTGCATTTTTTATCATAGGTTTTCTTAGGATTGTATCTTCTTACATTTCTTTTATGCGAGAATGGGGCTCTATTGTCTGATCTTCTTAAGAAATATCTTTTCTTTGTTCTAAAATTTCTATTATCTCTCCTTTGTGGTTTATAATATTTGTTTTTCCTATGCCTTTCTTCTCCATATGTAAGTGGTATTTGGACTATGTTATTGCAAAAATTATAATCTGATTTCTTCATAGATCTTTGGGCTTGAATACTAGTACACACCTTTCTTAATTGTTTGAAAACAAATGTTACAGCTTGAGATATGTTTACCACGTTTCCCGCGTTTCCTTTTTATATTCTTCAAATATTATTGACCCTAGGGGATCAGGCAACTTATTAAAATATCTTTCTACTACGCCTACATTAAAACCTTGTTTAGTAGTAGTAGCATTATACAAATAATGCTGGGAAAATTCTTTAATACCTTTCCAGCTAGTTAAATGTTAACTTTTCTATTTCTCTTAACCTTTCATTTTGCAATGAGGTATGTCCTAATTCTGGATCTTCTGCTATGATCATATTTGAGATAACATTCGCAAAGTTATTAGGGTTACTTCCTGCCCTTTTTAATTCTTCATATTGACTAGGGTATGATTCTACCCATTGTTCCCAAAGAACTTTTACAGATTCTCCTAAAAATGTTTCAAGATATGTTAACATATCTTCTACCTTAGTGCCTATGCTATACTGATTTTGTATATATTTTTGTACTATTAAGCCTTTTCATATGCTGATTATATTCGGCCAATCTATTGGATCATGAGCTGCTAGGTTTAATATAGCACCGTCATTTTTATAATTTTGGAATTGCACTGGTTTTTCAAAATCTCTTCTTTTAGTACCCATGTATCTATATTGTCCTGGGATATATGTAGGTTGATAATCATCTTTTTCGGAGGCCATTGTCCAGCTGTCCTGGTAGGTCTCTCTCTTTCTCCTTCTCTTTTACAGATGATTCTCCATATCCCTTCTTCTTTTACCACTACTTTCTACTTCCATGGCTTCCATTGCATTGTCTAAATTATGTAGTCCCACATCATCTAGTGAGTTATAGAAATCACTATTTTGTTCTGAATCATCATATCTTTCATCTTCTAACCACATTTCTTTTATTAATTCCTCCTCTTCCTCATAACTTTCTAATAATAACTTATTATTGATATCACATTGCTCTTCTTCACTAACAATTTCTTCTTTTTGAATAATATTCTTATCTTTATTATTATTATTAATGATAGAATTTTTATTAATGATAGCATTTGCTTTTCTTTCTGCGGATGCTATAATTTTATCTTCCATGCTTGAACTACAAGTGGCAGACATTTTATCATTTTTTAGTTTCTTTAACCTTGCAATTTCTCAAATAATAAATAGTTCTCTTTCTCTAATTTTCGGCCAATCGTTTGTCATAGAATGACTATATTCCCATTCAATATGCTTTAGCTTCTTTTCCCAATGAATTATTTCATCATCTAAATTAGCCTTTTCCATACATTTAGATATACCTTTATTCTTATCATCATTAATTTCCGATTCTGACATAAATGATTCAGAGTCTTCTATTGATGCAGCTTTATAGTTTATAAATCGAATACTGCTACTTCCTTCACAATTTTGATAGCTTATGTAGTTTTCAGGTTGCTTTAATTCTTTTTTCTCTATTAATTCTCCTATCTTCCATTCTTCTCCTACTCTTTCTTCAGAGCCAATTTTAAGAGGATTCATAAATTTAATACCTTTTGATTGCATGCTATCAATTACGTCATTCACATTCACTCTATATCTGGAGCTACTTCTATTAGTGAGCCTTCCTATAAATTCTATGCTTACTAGCAAATTTGTTCCTTTAAAATCTTCATAACCTTTAGTTTGGAAACCAAAACTCATTTTTTCAATAAATTCTTTTACGGGAATCATTAAGTCTGGAGCTATATAGGTTATTAATCTATTTTCATTCATGTCTCCTTCCAAAAATTCCTAATGCTGCATTATCTACAGATTCCCATCTCCTGTCTAATAAAGTTATCAAAACCTTCGCACCTAATTTCTTCCTTGTCATACCTTTGACTCCTATGATATACATGCCTTGATGAATATATTTGTAACCACAATATTTTAATTCATTTTCAATATTTTTGCTTACAATTCTTAAATCTACTGGATGTGTTAACACACTTAATTCTACTTCTCGAGATATTCTGTATAGACCACTCTTACTTTCAAACATACCCATGTGATATACTTGTTGTGGCTTTATTTTTCTTAGGGTATCTTTCTGATATCTTTCTAGATCTCTTTGTATATCTATAACTTCTTCAATACTATCAATATCATCAGCTTTGCATGATAATCTATGCTTCATGGCTAGAGGTCTTGAATCTTGCCTTACTAATTGGAGAGTTTTGTCTCGTCTAAGGAAGCCTTTAAATACGTCCATTTTTCTGAATTAATATTTCTAGTAGAGGCAACTATTCCAGATGATGATAACACAATTTCTTTGTTGCTTTGAACACTTTTTAGCTTATCTAATACTTGAATTAATAGTTGGATGATTGTGTTATTTTGTCTTATTATTACTTTGGAATCTTCTTTTGGAGAGTCGTGATTGGAAAACCCGACAGGAGGTGACAGGTATTTAGCTACTTCGTTTAATGCTTGAGTATATTCAGTCATATAATTATGAGATAATCAAAGTTTTAACCTCTTGCACCAACTTTTTTATTTCAAATATATCTTGTCTTGATTCAGTGCGTGGGAGTGACTCTTTGCCTTTACTTAAGTAACGGCCTATTGATAACACTTCCTCTTTAATATAATCGTTATTCTTGGAAAATGTATTCTGTCTTGCTTTTGCTTCTTCTAGCTTATGTAAAGCTAGTTCAATTTTATTATTCAAACCTGAATACTTATTAGCAAGCTTTTGGTATTCTTTGAATAAACTTTCAAATTTTTGCTCTAAATTATCTTGTCTTTTTCCCCCAGATATGTAAAAGTTATATATCAAATCGACGACTGTATTTAACTGGCTATGAGATGAATGCCAGATATGCTCTTCAGAAGGATTTACTCTACACCTTATATTTAGATTTTCCTTAGTATTTATTACTTTACCTGCGCTAACTTCTAAGTTTAAATATTTTAACCTTTCAATGATTAAACGCTGGACCTGATACCAACAATATAGGGATACAAATTATGTTGGTTAATTAATATTAGATTAGATTTTGATTAGATTAATATGTGATTAGGTGAAAGTGATAGACAGGTATGCTTTTTATCTTGAATAGTATTTACTGTTCACTAGGTAGGGCACTATTCATAATAGTGCTCTACTATTTAATACACTATTTGGAATAGTATTACACTATTCACAGCAATATTTAAATCTTTGGTATTATATGCTCGTTCCGTATTCACTAAGCAGCTTATATCTTAATGCAGGATCTATTTAGAGGCTAGCGAGGCCAACAATTTGTCCGGCGATGTGTGCAAAGGTGTAAAATCCTACTCAGTACTCACCATATTTTTCATTATGTCGTATCAGATGTAGCTAGTTACGTTTACTTGGCAGTTTTAATTGCAAATTTATGGGGTAAATTCCTATCGTCTTCCCAGGCAGTTCCACTCGAAGGGAACACTTCTCTATGGCCACAAGGTTCTCATTCAAACGCCACTCTGGGCTACACAAAGAACTACACACGCAGAGGTTTCTCCTATAGGATCCCTAGCATAAGAACTCGTCCTATAAATTCATAAGTAAAAATACCAAGTGAAACCAAGAAACTACGTCATTTCAACAACATAATTTAAATATGTCTTTCCCATTCGGGAGGCCCCGAAGGGATTACACAAATTAAAGAAAATTACCTTCTAACTACCTTCTTGAGCCTTATAATGCTCTGGATATGGTGGCTCTTATTGCAGGATGAAACTACTACTACTACTGAGCAACGAGCTTGCTAGCTGGGTCGCAGCTCTTTGATCTATCGGTGGCTGGTTCTCCTCCGTCTGGTGTTGTGTCTCTCTTCGCAGCAAGTGTCTCCTTTTATAGGCGAGAGAACAGCTCTCTCAATGGCTTCCAGGAGAATGCACCTCTTATTTTATATGTAGTAGGGATGCATGCGTGTCCCTTTAGGCGATGGATAAGGGCGAGAGAATAGTGCCCCGACAAACTTCAATCTTCAGGAATCTATCAAATCTTTGCTTTGTTCACGTGGGCATTGTCTCTCTGTGGATAATTGGCTGGCCTCTGTGTACCAGTCTTTGCTCTTCGGCCATATAGATCTTCATGCGATTAGCCTTGAGAGCTTCTCCTGCCTTCAAAAATCCTTGTGTCAGTGTATGCGTACATTCATGCCAAGGCTGCTTACATTTTCAACATTGCTTAATATTATTATTTATTTATTTATATAAATATAAATAGGATGGCCATTTGGAACACCTAGGTGCCCAGGCTCCTTGTTTGTCTACCTTCGAATTGCATTAGGATTTGTGCATTGTAACAGGTGTAGACACTAACGGGTATAACCGTTAACCGTTTGCAGTATTTAATTTGGAAAGTTATTGCAACGTGCTAATTAATTCCATTTAACTATATGTTAATTAGCGGTTCCTTGCTCTAATTTGGACGTAGGCATTAATTAGGATGCATGCACCAACACTTCCTTTAGAAGATCCATGTACGTGTGAGTATACGAAAAATGGTTTCTCTTTCCATGATACTTAGTTATGTTTACGGTATATACTCATAAATTATGTTAGGATAATACATATTATTTTCCGTATGTAGCTGTATTTTTTTGGATATGATTCCTCTATTATCATACATCAGATACATCACCATCAGGTATGTTTTATGGATGATTTTAACGATATGAATGTAACGTATCATTTGTCAAGGTATTTAGTTTACGTACATGAATTCACTCATAAAAAGGAAATAACACTTATGGGTATATACCAACAAATTTCACATTGAGTATTTACAGATATATCTTGAGTATGCATTGTTTGTTTTTGGCAAAAACTTAAGTATCCACTTACGAATATAACGGATACGCTTGTAGGTATCTAATACCTATAATAAATCATAGGATATATATACTATAGTATTTAACGAAAGGCATCTAATACATAGAATAAATCATAGAGTATCCGCAAATAATCATAGGGTATATATATATACGTGCCTAAATAAAAATCATAGTATTTAAGGAAAACCATAGGGTATATATACATACTCAAATGAAAAAAAATCATAGGGTATATATTTACGTACCCAAATATGAGTTTTTCGCTATTTTTTAACATTACTATAGTATTTAAGGAAAGAAGTTGTTTATGAGGGAATCAATAACATGCCATTTTATGGAAACTAATCGACAATCAATGGCACTGCATGCAAGTACAAAAGGAAAGTGAATTATTTGAAAGGTAGTATTGATTATTTGTAAGCAAAAAATGAATTAGCGGGTCGGATCCGAACTAGGTGCCCAGGCACCTAGGTGCCCCAAACATTTTACCTGGATGGCCATTTGGGACACCTAGGTGCCCAGGCTCCTTGTTTATCTACCTTCGAATTGCATTAGGATTTGTGCATTGTAACAGGTGTAGACACTAACGGGTATAACCGTTAGCCGTTTGCAGTATTTAATTTGGAAAGTTATTGCAACGTGCTAATTAATTCCATTTAACTATATGTTAATTAGCGGTTCCTTGCTCTAATTTGGATGTAGGCATTAATTAGGATGCATGCACCAACACTTCCTTTAGAAGATCCATGTACATGTGAGTATACGAAAAATGGTTTCTCTTTCCATGATACTTAGTTATGTTTACGGTATATACTCATAAATTATGTTAGGATAATACATATTATTTTCCGTATGTAGCTGTATTTTTTTGGGTATGATTCATCTGTTATCATACATCAGATACATCACCATCAGGTATGTTTTATGAATGATTTTAACGATATGAATGTAACGTATCATTTGTCAAGGTATTTAGTTTACGTACATGAATTCACTCATAAAAAGGAAATAACACTTATGGGTATATACCAGCAAATTTCACATTGAGTATTTACAGATATATCTTGAGTATGCACTGTTTGTTTTTGGCAAAACTTAAGTATCCACTTACTTAATATATCGGATACGCTTGTAGGTATCTAATACCTATAATAAATCATAGGATATATATACTATAGTATTTAACGAAAGACATCTAATACATAGAATAAATCATAGAGTATCCGCAAATAATCACATGGTATATATATATACGTGCCTAAATAAAAATCATAGTATTTAAGGAAAACTATAGGGTATATATACACGTACTCAAATGAAAAAAAATCATAGGGTATATATTTACGTACCCAAATATGAGTTTTTCGCCATTTTTTAACAATACTATAGTATTTAAGGAAAGAAGTTGTTTATGAGGAAATCAATAACATGACATTTTCTGGAAACTAATCGACAATCAATGGCACTGTTACAATGCACAAATCCTAATGCAATTTGAAGGTAGACAAACAAGGAGCCTGGGCACCTATGTGTGTGTGTATATATATATATATACACACACACATAAGTAATTGATCCTTTCAGTACCTTCATTAGGGATTTGTATATGTGCTGCAACTAGACACCTCCGCGAGCCGTCGGCTGTGTGATCAGACCTAGGAGTCCACCGCACGGTGTTCGTCCTGCACGCGTGGATATCGTTAAAGGCGGTGCGCCATTTCAGTGAACCTGCTCATGGGATCCGATCAGGGAGACGTACAAGGAGGAGACGATTCCTAAGGCGCGCTGCCTCAACTCTTCTTCTGTTGTGCGGCACTGTGCGTCTAGTGATAACGATCTATGATTCATCCACCATAGCATGTTCCTAGTTGTTCTCCGTGTAGGGAAATATTTATATTCTAGCCAACGCACCTAGCATAGAACCCAACAGCCTACCTGATCACTCACGGCTGGAGAATTTGTGATATTTTTTGAGTGATTCTTATTTGGTTTTTATCGGATCTTTGGCACCGGATACGACGGCGACGGCCAAAACTCCTACGAAAGCGCGGGTGTAGTGGAGGCCATGGCGAGACGTGGTTTGGTATGGACGGCCGGGGGGTGAGCAATGAGGAGGCGGCCAAAAAATAGTGGCGGCGCCGGCGGCGGGGTGGGGCGGGGAGGGTAGGTGGAGGCGTTGGAGATGAATGAAGTGCTAGTGTCCCCGACAAGCTTGCCACGGGGAGGATAAGGGCGTCCGTCCCGCCCGTCCGCGTGTTGTCCGTTTCACTCCATACGCGGCGCATGTTTGGACCGTGAATGGATCGAAAACGGACGAAAACCGAATATTTGTCCGTTTGGGACCGCGCGTTGGACCGCGCTATTCATCTGTTCTACCTCAAACGGACTAGGACGGACGTGACGGGGTCGCGCGGTGGAGTTGGCCGACGGTATCATCTCATACTTTCCGGCTAGGAGAGGCATGTCTACTCTCCTATACATTCTGATCGATCATTGGGTAGAACTACGGAACTACTCGTAGTCTACGAAGCACCGATACGTGCAAAACCTGTGTATCGCCGTCCTGTACGTTGCTGATACGCCGATACGGCAGATATGGCCGTGATACGCGTATCGCCGGAGTATCGTGTTTTTCGATTAAAAAAGATGGAAAAAACGCCGATACGTGCTGTTCACCGTTCACGACACGGCTGGGATACGGTCGGCCCAGTACAAGCCCAATATATTAACCCTAACTCGTGTACTCCTTTCACTCTGTTCGCTTCACACGCGCACGGCAGGGGAGAGGCCCACAAGCGAGCCGCCGGCGGCGCCTGGGCTCGCCTCGCCGCCGCCGCCGGCTGGAGTCGCTCGCCACCTGGAGTGGTCGCCTCCGCCGGCTGTAGTCGGCTCCCTGACCTGTCAACTCCCAACCCGCCGGTAGTTGATTCAGTAGGTTGGCAGCTTGTAGTTGTAGATTACTTGATCCAGTAGGTTGTACGTTGTAGGGACTGTAGTTGCTTGCTAATCTTACTGCTTTGCTAATGATTAGCCATACGCTAATGTGTTAACTCTGTCGTGATCGCTGGCTCGCAAAGAATAGAAGCATGAATTGCTGAGAGAGAACACCTGAAGAATTGTGCCAAAATGCTAACCTCCTTAAGTCTTCTCTGTAGCCAATAAAATCCTTCAGTAGTGAGCCTCTCAAAGTACAAGCAGCCAGCCTGCAAGTAGTATCAAGGTAGGTTAATTGACTGTATGCAGATATACTAATGACTCTGAAGACATCCAATGGACTGCAGAATACTTGACTGATGCCTACAGCTTGCTAATGTGCCTACTGCCTATAATATTTTGGTCTCATCTCACACATTTTATTATGTTTGCTTTTATTATATGTCATTTTAGTATTATTATTTATATATGCTCGCCGTATCGCTGTATTGCTGTTTCTAGAAATTGCCGTATCCCGTATCGCCGTACCCGTATCGTTGTATCAGTGCTGCCGTATTCTTTTGAGAGGGAAGAGGCCATCGCGCCCGCGCGAGCTGATGCCTGACCATGCCCTTGTCTTGCTTTGCGCCACCTGCTCGCTCGCGTCGTTTGCATTGCATGCATGCAGGTCGCGCTGGGCTGTCCAGGCTTTGCTAGGAGCAGGTTTTGTCTGCCAGTTCAGGCACGCCAATGCCGTGCCACGGCAGGTCAGGCCGGTCTGAGCCGTGCAGGAGCTCGCAGGTGCAAGAGATCATTCATTTACCAGCAGCAACGTAGTACATATCGGCAAAGATACTTAAAATGAATCAAGCCAGAAAACATTGCTAGGAGTACAAGTGTAGACGTGTAGTGGTCGTAGGGTGAGAAACGGACATCCAAGACACGTGTTTACCTTGATCCTCAAAATGAATCAAGCCAGAAAACATTGCTAGGAGTAGTAATAAATATGAAGAGGCAGAAATCAGTAAATGCATGAACAAACGCTGGCAATTCGAAGTGCATCCGTTGGCAGTACCCATGATGGCCGCTCGTGTCACGTACAAGATGCCACCGCGGTCGTGTGCAACGTTCGGAGGTGCACCGTCGATGAGTCCATGCATCCACGCGCGCTCAAGCCTGGTCGTTTGGCGCCATGCCATGCGCAGCAGGTCTGCCACCGCAGTGGAATCTCTGGACTTGCAGGAGCCTTAACCAGCGCGCTGCAGCTGGGTCGGGGGAGCACGTACATAGGTATACCGGTTACCAGCAGGGCAGGCATGCATCTTGGTCGGAATGACTAGTGATTTCTTTCTCCCATTTGATTTGAGAAACGACTGAGAATTGTTTGTGATGTTTTACAAGTCATGCGTAGAATTCATTTATATGCTACCAGGCAAATGAAATCGCCGAGGGATAATCGAAGCCACAACATGATCGCCATCAATTTGCATCGTACCAGCTGCACCTCGCTAGAACGCACTGTTCGGTTCCTCTGCATATTCCTGCCACCGTATCCATCTTTTTATACCACGTAGACATATCATATTTAGAGCAACTTCAATGGGGCGACCCATTTCGTCCACCGTTGTCCGTTTGGGTCGGTATGTCCGCTTTTCGTCCGCAGGTGAACCATTCCCGGTCCATTTTTAAGCCGGATTTGCATCGGTGCGGACACGCGGCGGACGCGCGCACGCTCGCCTTCTCCTCTCCCCGGGCCCGCTGGTCGGTGTCACATTGGCCTCCCCCCTAAACCCCAGCCAACAGCAACCCTCGCCCGCCTCCTTCGTCACCGACGCCACTGCCCAATTTTGCCGGCGACTCTGCCAGCCGCCGCCGCCTCCACATCCGCCCAGCAACGTTAGGATGTTTTGCTAGGTTTGCCGAAGGCAACATCCCACCAGTGAACTTTATTGTCAACGGCCACAACTACGACAAAGGATACTACCTGGGTGACGGTATCTATCCTCAGTGGACCATTATTGTCAAGACAATACCTGACCCTCTCGGAGAGAAGAGGAAAAGATTTGCCCAAGAGCAAGAGAGTGCTAGGAAGGATGTCGAACGTGCCTTTGGTGTTTTGCAATCTCGATGGGGCATTGTTCGGTATCCTGCTAATACTTGGAGCACGCAGAAACTATGGGAGGTGATGACTGCTTGTGTGATCATGCACAATATGATCGTAGAAGACGAGTACCTGAAACGTCTGTACGATCAAGGGTTTCAGTTTCAGGATGAGAATGTTGTACCTGAGCATGGAATAGCGGCAACGTTTGAACAGTTCACCCAATTTCATCAAGATGTGTGTGATTGGGAAACTCGCGTGGAACTGAAAAATGATTTGGTTGAGCATATGTGGGCTCATGTTGGCAACCAATAAATGTATCTTCTTTTATTCGTTTGTAAAACTATGTTAAACATTTTTATTTGTATTCATCTTGTAAAATTATACTATTTTATTCGGTTTATTTGACAATATGTTTGAATGCAAATGATCAATGTAAAATTGGGCGGCCAGCCGGCCACGCCGGTACATATAGGTCGGCGTGTTGGGCGCGCTGCCGACTCATATAAAAAACAGGACGGACGCCGGACGGGCGGCCGACCCAAACAGATAAAAGGTGGACGAAATCGCCGTCCGGTTGGGTTGCACATTGGAGTTGCTCTTAGTTTGCAAATCAAACGGATGGCACTACAAATCAAACACAAGAATGCATGAATTATCACCTTCGAAGTATGGTGATCCCGATCAATCCATCAAACCCATCCATCCGTCCATGCATGCATCGGCGCGGTCATGCATTGCATATGTCCGTGCGATGCCAAGTTGCCAGCCAAAGCAACGACAGGCTTTCGTCATCGTCATCATGGCACTGAGAAGGATATCCTCGCAGTCGCAACCGCAGACTCCCGGCCTCTCCCTGCGGACGCACCCATGGCACTGGCGCGCGGGCCACTCCCGCATCCCAGCCCCACCCGTCTGCGAGCGAGCGCGCACACTACAGGAGATACATCCACCATCCGGGGCGGTTTGGTGATTGGCGATCTCTCCGACGAGACGCGACGGACAAGCCAAGGCTGCTGCGAACGTACGTAGTACTCCTGTAGCAGAGAGCCTGTCCCCTCCGCCCTGACACCTGATCCTGTGGTCCGCCGAACGCGACAAAGTGCACCAGCAAAGCGAAAAAGCATTCTAGCAACGTGAGTGACTCTGTGCGTCTATCGGCAGATGCGCGCGATCGATCGCCCCATGCATGGAGCCCGGCCGGTGCACGCTTGACCAGCTCAGACGTGCAGACAGTGGCCCGTTTGCAACCCAGCAGATTCCTTCCTCGTAGCACATTCACACTAGTACACAGCATATCTTGCATGCGTTGGAGGAGAATGACTCCGAGGATAAAGCTTATCGTGACAGCCTCGGAGAGCTCAAAGGTGAATCAAGAGAATATGCACCCCTGATGAACAGAGTGGTAAGAGCATCTCCAGCCGTTGCCTGTCCAGGGGGCTTGAAAAAAATCGCCGCTACTCAGTGATCATGTTGTGCAAGATGACACAAGTCATGATCTCCCACATTTGATCTTCGAGTGAATAACCGGGAGCTCCGTATGCAAGCATTCTCATACCTGTAGTGCATTTCTGGAGTGAGGTGAATCCCAGTGTGCCGGTGCAATCCTTCTTGCACTTGAAGTAGCTGTCGAACTCCCAGATGGAATTCACAATCCTGAGAAAGAGCTTTCGGCTCATCCAATAACGGCGCCGAAATACTTTGTCTCCGAGTAGTGGAGCGTCGGCGAAGTAGTCGGAGTAGAGCAAGCAATAGTCTTCCAGTCGACGCCGGTTCTTCGCCTTCAGCCGGGCCGACACCGAGCCACCTCGCCGCAGCTTACCATGAGATGCTCTTTGTCCTGGGCGTCGGCATCGGCTTCCTCCTCCAGCAGTGCCACGAGCACCTCCTCGTCGTCCGAGTCCATTGCCGAGCGGACAAATCACCGAACACCTGGCGGGCGTGGTAGGCCGCAGCCGCATATCCCGCTTCAGGCGGCCGAGCACCGGAAGCTTCGCCAGAACGAGGTGGAGGATGACGCGGCGGAACCCTTCTCTTTTCTGACAGGGGAATGGCCTATCTAGCGGTGGTGGGGGTGGTCGGTGTCGGGATCGGCAAGGCGGCACGAGGATGCGTCTTGTGGCGGGGGGCGAACTGGGCATGCAAAGATACGTTTTCCGACGGTGGTGGCTCACCGCTCTTTTCCTTCCGCGGATCCCCAAGTGTCCCGGTCATACTGGTTGGTCTGGATCGTTGGGCCCAAAAACGGGCCGAGCCGGCGGATTTCAGCGTCTTGGGGGCGTGACTGGGGGTTTTTCGGTGCCGGCGCGAAAAAGACGCCATGGGGGGGCTGTTGGGGGCATGGCTGGAGATGCTCTAAGTGGTGTCCTTCATTGTTTTGAGCTGTCAGCGGTTGGATGAAAACTGCTTCAGTCAGTGTCACTGACTTACAAATGATGGTTACATTGCAGACTTCAGAGCTTAACAGAAGCATTTTTGATGGCTCGGACACACTCGCGTATGACCCCGAGACCGTGGAATCTGACAGCAAGGGGAGAGAAACGGTGAAGGTAACATCGAGCCTCCTAGCCATGTTATAGTTTAATTGTAACCCTAAAGTTGATATGCATTATGTTCTTGGTTGATTGTTATTACAGAAGTTCATGACCCATTGTCGTAAGATAGTGGGCATGCTTGGGTGCGCTCGCGCGGCCAATGTCCATATTCCTGCTCAGTGGAGGGTCAATGTGTGCCATCGCTTCATCGAGCCACGCCGATGGAGCTTCCTCTACCCATGACACCTCGTCGTCTCGCGTTGTTGAGGAGGACGAGGAAGAAGATGACGGGGAAGAAGAGGAAGAGGAGCAAGCTGATGAAGGAGGTGGTGATGATGAGGAGTACGACGATGACGATGACGGACCTCCGCCGAATCATCCAACCCAGGACAAGAGGTGGAAACAACCGAAGAAGGATTGGAAGAGTCCATCGCCGTTTCAGAGAGAGCATCCTCGTCATCGCACGTAGAAGCCGGATGAAACCCGCTCGAAGAGAAACGAGGAGCGTACCGCCAAGAGGGGGATGAACAAGTTATATGGTCATGTTGAACTCGCTTAGTTAAACTAGTTGTGAATGAGAACTTGTTTGCTATGGCGAACTACTTGGTGTTGTCGATTTGCTACATGTTTACTATGTTGAACCTATTTGATATGTTGATTTGCTACCTACCTATTTGGTGTTCCCGATTTGCTATCTATAATGTGTGAGATCATCATATTTCGATTTACAAACACTATTTGCTGCCTGTGTTGAACTATCATTCATATTTGTAATTGAAATGATCAAGATCTTCTAAAAAAAATAAGTGACAAAGGACCCTACCGCTAGGGACTATGCCGGTAGGTTCTCATAGTCTACCGCAAAATATTTGCGGTTTCTCGTTACACTAGACCCTACCGCCAGATCACCTGGTGGTAAGGTGTGATACCCTATTGTAAAACATACACTAGTAGAAAAACACCTATTAGTCCCGGATCGTAAGGGCCTTTAGTCCCGGTTCATGAACCGGGACTAATGGGTCGTTACTAATACCTCCCCCCTTTAGTCCCGATTCTAACACGAACCGGGACAGATGGTCCTCCACGTGGCCTGTGCGCCGAGCCCAGGCAGGGGGGCCATTGGTCCCGGTTGGTGGCACCAACCGGGACCAAAAGGCATCCACGCGTCAGCATTTCAGTGGCTGGGTTTTTTGTTTTTTTTTTTGAAGGGGGGGGGGGGGTTGGGGGTTTTGGGGGTTAATTTAGGTGTTTCATATATTGTGTTAGCTAATTAATAGAGAGAAGTGTCCCCTCTTATGTCCGTGCTTGGTCGACGCTACGTACTATACATAGAGAGGCCCTCGACACGCTAGCTAGTAAGAAAATGATGGAAACCATTAAGTACAGAAGTTCGTCATGCATACCGGGAGAATTGATCGATCGACCTCTCCTTCTCCGAGAGATTGGTCGAACAACAAGTTTTCGTATCATGTACGTCCGACGCTACTGGCTACATACAGCATGTACAATATATAAGATCTCTCAATTACAGTCCCCTAGCATTTGAAATCAAGTTCCACATGGTATTCTCCGGCTTTATTGATGACGTGGTCAAGAAAGAATCCCGCCAATTCCTCTTGAATTCCTTTCATGCGATCTGGTTCTAGGAGTTCATTCCGCATCTGCCACGTCTAATTTGAAGAAGGGGTTAATTAATACATACATACATATATATATATATATATATATATATATATATATATATATATATATATATATATATATATATATATATATATATATGAAACTCAACAGAAATGATGGTGTAATAAAATGAAATTGTGAATATTATTAATTGCTTACGCACTTCATATTGTCTTTGAGAGTAGCCCGCTTATTTTTCAAAGTCGCGTTGTAGATGAACTCGCACGTAGTATCCACGAAATCATTCCTTGTTCCTGCCACAAGCACTTTTACGAGAAATAGAGGTCAATCAAACTGATAATGAAGCATTATAAATGTGATGAAAGTATAGCTATAGAATCAGCGGAGATGCACACAACTAGCTAGCCAAGAGTACTTACTTTCGGTATATATACG
The DNA here is from genome assembly GCA_021605205.1 of Aegilops longissima. Taxonomy (NCBI): domain Eukaryota; kingdom Viridiplantae; phylum Streptophyta; class Magnoliopsida; order Poales; family Poaceae; genus Aegilops; species Aegilops longissima. The sequence continues at coordinate 128,125,875 of CM038680.1, forward strand.
CAGCTCCTTGGCAGTCCCGAGCTACTGCGGTGAACTGTTTCAAACCCTGCAAGACAAAGAAAATAATTATTATTACTTGAGATATCAGGAAATGAACAAAAAGTTGCCGCTATGGTGCGATAATGATCGATTGAACTTACTTGCTGAGCATTTCAGTCATGTCCGCATAGGTGCTGGGATCTTTCCGTCTCGAGTCTAAGACGGTTACTAGTCCACGCTCAAGCTTAATCTCCAGAAGAATATAGTGGTACCTGTGCACGCATGCATAACTCATCAATTACATTACTATAACCTCGCTCGAGTAATAAGGGAAACCGAATATGCAAATGATTAGTAACACTCACTTGGTGTTGTAAGGAAAGAGTATGGTATCTTTGTTTTGATTTTTGATCAGTGATCGTAGCAAGTTGTCCTCGGCCTCTTTGACGTGCTTTTCAACCAGAAATACATCTATGATATTTGTGTTAATGAACCCAATATCATATATTTCGTTTTTTTTTTGCACTCGACGATCTTCAATCTGCATAATATATTGAGGATAATTAATTATAAATACATGCAATGAAAGCCGAGCTATATATAGAGACTTAATGACAGAAATAGTACTTACAGGCAGTAGCAAAAGACCGTTAATTTATCGGGGGCCTTTTGATTGAAGAACGCGAAGAACTCCTCAAATGGAACACACAACAGATCAGTTCCAACGAGGTCGTGCTCCTCTTTAATGTGCAGATACAAACTATTCGTCTCCTCAGACTCTCTGCAGGTTTTCATGTACCAAGTATGGAATCTTCGCATCATCGTTGTTAGAGATTTTACATCTTTGACGAGAGGCTTCCCGTACTCGTATCTGTGTTCTTCCACCATCATGAATTCAGGAAGTGCATCGTCAGGCAGGTAATCTTGTGGATTGCCATAACCGGCCACCATCCCCTGAACATTAGTGACGATGTTGCCGCTAGACACATTGAGCGGGGGGCACGATTGGTTTGGTTGTTCGCCGAGCTGGTCAACTTTTTTCGCAGCTGCTCGTTCTTTTGCTCTTTGATGTCCGACAAGATACTTCCGACCGCTCCGCTTGGAGATATGTCTGCTCAAGAATGTCGCTCATAGTTGGTTCTCGGCGGAGACTTTGCGGTTTCCTCGGGGCAGCCAGAGTGCGCTTCACTTTCACGGATCTACCTTCTCCTCCGGAGGTGGATGTCTCTTTGCTTTCAACCCCGCAAACCAGCCATCCAGTTCGTTCGCGCGATCTCGCGTTTTCCTCCTCGGTCCTCTCGTCGGTAACTTCTCTCGAGTCTTCAGAGAAGGACCGAATCTGTATTCTTCCGCCTTTGGCTGTACTGCTAGACGCCCGGCAGCGAGCGGAGCAGATGTCTTCTTTGCTTGCTTTTTGCGAGGCGGAGGAGAAGAACTACGACGCGCCGGAGCAGCCGGAGCGGCAGCGGGTCTCTTCCGCCCTTGCTGACGAGGCGGAGAATGAGGAGGCTGGCTGCTCGGGCGCGCCGGCGCAGGCGGAGAAGGAGGTGGAGTGCCGCCAAGCGCCGGAGAAGGAGGCGGAGTGCCGCCACGCGTGCCCTTATCGTCACTCGCCGGAGGAGGAAGCGGTGGAGGAGGCGGAGTGCCTTGACTCGCCGGAGGAGGAGGAGGAGGCGGAGGCGTCCAGTTCGGAAGGTTGATGAGCTCCTTCCGCCATAGGCATGGAGTCTTCAGAGCAGAACCCAGCCTAGTCTCCCCTTCACCGGTAGGGTGCTCAAGCACGAGGTCCTCAAATCCCTCCGTTATTTCATCCACCATCTGAAGGAAATATGCCCTAGAGGCAATAATAAAGTTATTATTTATTTCCTTATTTCATGATAAATGTTTATTATTCATGCTAGAATTGTATTAACCGGAAACATAATACATGTGTGAATACATAGACAAACAGAGTGTCACTAGTATGCCTCTACTAGACTAGCTTGTTAATCAAAGATGGTTAAGTTTCCTAACCATAGACAAAGGAGTTGTCATTTGATTAACAAGGTCACATCATTAGTTGAATGATCTGATTGACATGACCCATTCCATTAGCTTAGCATCCGATCGTTTAGTATGTTGCTATTGCTTTTATCCATGACTTATACATGTTCCTATAACTATGAGATTATGCAACTCCGTTTACGGAGGAACACTTTGGTACTACCAAACGTCACAACGTAATCGGGTGATTATAAAGGAGTACTACAGGTGTCTCCAAAGGCAGATGTTGGGTTGGCGTATTTGAGATTAGGATTTGTCACTCCGATTGTCGGAGAGGTATCTCTGGGCCCTCTCGGTAATGCACATCACTAAGCCTTGCAAGCATTACAGCTAATGAGTTAGCTGTGAGATGATGTATTACGGAACGAGTAAAGAGACTTGCCGATGCGAGATTGAACTAGGTATTGGATACCGACGATCGAATCTCGGGCAAGTAACATACCGATGACAAAGGGAACAACGTATGTTGTTATGCGGTCTGACCGATAAAGATCTTCGTAGAATATGTAGGAGCCAATATGGGCATCCAGGTCCCGCTATTGGTTATTGACCGGAGGCGTGTCTCGGCCATGTCTACATTGTTCTCGAACCGTAGGGTCCATGCACGCTTAAGGTTTCGATGGCGGTTATATTATGAGTTTATGTATTTTGATGTACCGAAGGAGTTGAGTCCGGATGTGATCACGGACATGACGAGGAGTCTCGAAATGGTCGAGACATAAAGATTGATATATTGGACGGCTATATTCGGACACGGAAAGGTTCGGAAGTTTCGGAGAAAACCGGAGTGCCGGAGGGGTTACGGAACCCCGGGAAGTAATGGGCCTATTGGGCCAAGAGGGAGAGAGAGGGCTGCACCAGGAGGTGGCGCGCCCCCATGGGGAGTCCGAATTGGACTAGGAGGCGCGCCCCCTTTCCCTCTCCTCTCCTCTCTTTCCTTCCCCTTCCTTCTTCCTAGTAGGACTAGGAAAGGGAGTCCTACTCCCACTAGGAGGAGGACTCCCCCCTCCTGGCGCGCCTCCTAGGGCCGGCCAGCCCTCCCCTTGCTCCTTTATATCTGAGGCAGGGGGCACCCTAGAACACACAAGTTGATCCTTGAGATCGGTTCCTTAGCCGTGTGCGGTGCCCCCTCCACCATATTCCACCTCGGTCATATTGTAGCAGTGCTTAGGCGAAGCCTGCGTCGATAAAACATCAAGATCGTCCTGCGCCGTCGTCTTGTGGAACTCTCTCTCCGGAGCTTTGCTGGATCGGAGTCCGAGGAGCGTCACCGAGCTGAGCGTGTGCCAAGAACTCGGAGGTGCGAATGTTGGCGCTGGGATCGGTTGGATCGCGAGGAGAACGTCGACTACTTCCTCTACGTTGTGATCGCTTCGCTTCGGTCTCACGAGTGCGTAGACAACATTCTCCCCTCTCGTTGCTATGCATCACCATGATCTTGCGTGTGCGTGGGAAAATCTTTGAAATTACTCGTTCCCCAACAGTGGCATCCGAGCCTGGTTTTATGCGTTGATGTCATATGCACGAGTAGAACACAAGTGAGTTGTGGGCGATATAAGTCATCTTGCTTACCAGCATGTCATACTTTGGTTCGGCGGTATTGTGAGATGAAGCGGCCGGACCGACATTACGCGTCGCTTCGCGAGACTGGTTTCACCGCTGCGAGCACTAGTTGCTTAAAGGTGACCGGCGGGTGTCTGTCTCTCTCACTTTAGTTGAACCGAGTGTGGCTACACCGGTCCTTCGAAGGTTAAAACAGCACCAACTTGACAAACTATCGTTGTGGTTTTGATGCGTAGGTAAGAACGGTTCTTGCTCAGCCCGTAGCAGCCACGTAAAACTTGCAACAACAAAGTAGAGGACGTCTAACTTGTTTTTGCAGGGCATGTTGTGATGTGATATGGTCAAGACGTGATGCTATATTTTATTGTATGAGATGATCATGTTTTGTAACCGAAGTTATCGGCAACTAGCTGGAGCCATATGGTTGTCGCTTTATTGTATGAAATGCAAACGCCCTGTAATTGCTTTACTTTATCACTAAGCGGTAGCGATAGTCGTAGAAGCAATAGATGGCGTAACGACAACGATGCTACGATGGAGATCAAGGTGTCGCGCCGGTGGCGATGGTGATCACGACGGTGCTTGGAGATGGAATCACAAGCACAAGATGATGATGGCCATATCATATCACTTATATTGATTGCATGTGATGTTTATCCTTTATGCATCTTATCTTGCTTTGATTGACGGTAGCATTATAAGATGATCTCTCACTAAAATTATCAAGTAGTGTTCTCCACAGTATGCACCGTTGCCAAAGTTAAATGTCGTGCGAGACACCACGTGATGATCGGGTGTGATAAGCTCTCGTCCATCTACAACGGGTGCAAGCCAGTTTTGCACGCGCAGAATACTCAGGTTATACTTGACAAGCCTAGCATATGCAGATATGGCCTCGGAACACGGAGACCGAAAGGTCGGCGTGAATCATATAGTAGATATGATCAACATAAGATGTTCACCATTGAAAACTACTCCATCTCACGTGATGATCGGTTATGGTTTAGTTGATTTGGATCACGTGATCACTTAGATAACTAGAGATGTGTCTGTCTAAGTGGGAGTTCTTAAGTAATATGATTAATTGAACTTAAATTTATCATGAACTTAGTACTGATAGTATTTTGCTTGTCTATGTTTACTATAGATAGATGGCTCGTCTTTGTTGTTCCGTTGAATTTTAATGCGTTCCTTGAGAAAGCAAAGTTGAAAGATGATGGTAGCAATTACGGACTGGGTCCGTAACTTGAGGATTATCCTCATTGCTGCACGGAAAGAGTTACGTCTGGATGCACCGCTAGGTGCCAGACTCTTCTTGATGCAACCGACGGCGTTAAGAGCGTCTGGCGAGCAAAGCTGATGACTACTCTATAGTTCGATGTGCCATGCTTTACGGCTTAGAACCGGGTCTTCAACGGCGTTTTGAGCGTCATGGAGCATATGAGATGTTCCAGGAGTTGAAGTTGATATTTCAACAGAATGCCGGATTGAGAGATATGAAGTCTCCAATAAGTTCTATAGCTGCAAGATGGAAGAGAATGGATCTGTCGGTGAGCACATACTCGAAATGTCAGGTATTACAATCACTTGACTCAACGGGAGTTAATCTTCCGGATGATTGTGTCATTGACAGAATTCTTCAATCACGCCACCAAGCTACAAAGGCTTCGTGATGAACTATAATATGCAAGGGTTAGTAAAGACTATACAGAGCTCTTACGCAATGCTAAAGGCTGCGGAGGTAGAAATCAAGAAGGAGCATCAAGTGTTGATGGTCAATAAGACCACTAGTTTCAAGAAGAAAGGCAAAGGGAAGAAGAAGGAACTTCAAGAAGAACAGCAAACAAGTTGCTGATCAGGAGAAGAAACCCAAGTCTGGACCTAAACCTGAAACGAGTGCTTCTCTTGCAAGCGGTGAGTCCTTTGGAAGGAACTGCCCCAAGTATTTGGCGGATAAGAAGGATGGCAAGGTGAACAAAGGTATATGTGATATACATGTTATTGATGTGTACCTTACGAGCTCGCAGTAGCACTGGGTATTTGATACTGGTTCTGCTTGCTAATATTTGCAACTCGAAGCAGGGACTACGGATTAGCGAACACCGGCAAAGGGCGAGGTGACGATGCGCGTGGAAATGGTTCCAAAGTCGATGTGATCGCGATCGACACGCTACCTCTACATCTACCTTGGGATTAGTTTTAGACCTAAATAATTGTTATTTGGTGCCAGCGTTGAGCATGAACATTATATCTGGATCTTGTTTGATGCGAGGCGGTTATTCATTTAAATCGAGAATAATGGTTGTTCTATTTATATGAATAATATCTTTTATGGTCATGCACCCTTGAAGAGTGGTCTATTTTAATGAATCTCGATAGTAGTGATACACATATTCATAATGTTGAAACCAAAAGATGCAGAGTTGATAATGATAGTGCAACTTATTTGTGGCACTGCCGTTTAGGTCATATCGGTATAAAGCGCATGAAGAAACTCCATATTGATGGAATTTTGGAGTCACTTGATTATGAATCACTTGGCACTTGCGAACCGTGCCTCATGGGCAAGATGACTAAAACCCGTTCTCGGTACTATGGAGAGAGCAACAGATTTGTTGGAAATCATACATACAGATGTATGTGGTCCGATGAATGTTGAAGCTCGTGGCGGATATCGTTATTTTCTCACCTTCACAGATGATTTAAGCGGATATGGGTATATCTACTTAATGAAACATAAGTCTGAAACATTTGAAAAGTTCAAAGAATTTCAGAGTGAAGTTGAAAATCATCGTAATAAGAAAATAAAGTTTCTACGATCTGATCGTGGAGGCGAATATTTGAGTTCTGAGTTTGGTCTACATTTGAAACAATGCGGAATAGTTTAGCAACTCACGCCACCGGAACACCACAGCGCAATGGTGTGTCGAGCGTCGTGTCGCACTTTACTAGATATGGTGCGATCTATGATGTCTCTTACAGATTTACCGCTATCATTTTGGGGTTATGCTCTTGAGGCGGCCGCATTCACGCTGAATAGAACACCATCAAAATCCGTTGAGGCGACACCTTATGAACTATGGTTTAGCAAGAAACCAAAGTTGTCGTTTCTTAAAGTTTGGGGATCGATGCTTATGTGAAAAAGCTTCAACCTGATAAGCTCGAACCTAAATCGAATGTGTCTTCATAGGATACCCAAAGGAGACAGTTGGGTACACCTTCTATCACAGATCCGAAGGCAAGACATTTGTTGCTAAGAATGGATCCTTTCTAGAGAGGAGTTTCTCTCGAAAGAAGTGAGTGGGAGGAAAGTAGAACTTGATGAGGTAATCTGTACCTTCTCCCTTATTTGAAAGTAGTTTATCACGAAACCGGTTTCTGCGACATCTACACCAAATAGTGAGGAAGTCGATGATGTTGATCATGAAACTTCAGATCAAGTTACTACAGAACCTCGTAGATCAACGAGTAAGAACCGCACAGTGAGTGCGGTAATCCTGTTCGGAAGTCATGCTACTAGATCATGATGAACCTACGAACTATGAAGAAGCGATGGTGAGCCCAGATTCCATAAAATGGCTTGAGGCCATGAAATCGAGATGGGATCCATGTATGAAAACAAAGTGTGGACTTTGGTTGACTTGCCGAGGGTCGGCAAGCAATAGAAAACAAGTGGATCTTCAAGAAGAAGACCGGCGCGACGGTAATATTACTGTCTACAAAGCTCGACTTATGCAAAGGGTTTCGACAAGTTCAAGGGATTGACTACGATGAGACCTTCTCACCCGTGGCGATGCTTAAGTCTGTCCGAATCATGTTAGCAATTGCGCATTTTATGATTATGAAATTTGGCAAATGGATGTAAAGACTGCATTCTGAATGGATTTACGGAAGAAGAGTTGTATATGATGCAACGAAGGTTTTATCGATCCAAAGGGAGCTAACAAAGTGTGCAAGCTCCAGCGATCCATTTATGGACTGGTGCAAGCATCTCGGAGTTGGAATAAGCGCTTTGATAGTGTGATCAAAGCATTTGGGTTTATCTGAGACTTTTGGAGAAGCTTTGTATTTACAAGAAAGTGAGTGGGAGCTCTGTAGCATTTCGATATTATATGTAGATGACATATTACTAATCGGAAATGATATAGAATTTCTGGATAGCATAAAGGGATACTTGAATAAGAGTTTTTCGATGAAAGACCTCGGTGAAGCTGTTTACATATTGGGCATCAAAATCTATAGAGATAGATCAAGACGCTTAATTGGACTTTCACAAAGCACATACCTTGACAAAATTTTGAAAAAGTTCAAAATGGATCAAGCAAAGAAAGGGTTCTTGCATGTGTTACAAGGTGTGAAGTTGAGTATGACTCAATGCCCGACCACCGCAGAAGATAGAGAAAATGAAAGATGTTCCTATGCCTCAGCCATAGGCTCTATCATGTATGCAATGCTGTGTACCAGACCTGATGTGTGCCTTGCTATAAGCTTAGCAGGAGGTACCAAAGTAATCCAGAGTGGATCCTGGACAGCGGTCAAAAACATCTGAAATACGAAAAGGACTAAGGATATGTTTCTCGTATATGGAGGTGACAAAGAGCTCATAAATGGCAGTTACGTTGATGCAAGCTTTGACACTGATCCGACGATTCTAAATCGCAAACCGGATCGTATTTACACTAAGCGGAGGAGCTGTCGGTTGGTGAAGTTCTAAACAAAGCGTCGTGGCGGGATCTACATGTGAAGCGGAATACATAGCAGCTTGAAGCAGCTAATGAAGGAGTCGGATGAAGGAGTTCATATCCGATCTAGGTGTCATACCTAGTGCATCGGGTCCAATGAAAATCTTTTGTGACAATCTTTGGAGCAATTGCTTTAGCAAAGGAATCCAGATTTCACAAGAGAACCAAACACATCAAGAGGCGCTTCAATTCCATCCGGGACTTAGTCGGTGGGAGACATAGAGATTTGCAAGATACATACGGATCTGAATGTAGCAGACCCGTTGACTAAGCCTCTTCCACGAGCAAAACATGATCAACACCAAGACTCCATGGGTGTTAGAATCATTACTATGTAATCTAGATTATTGACTCTAGTGCAAGTGGGAGGCTGAAGGAAATATGCCCTAGAGGCAATAATAAAGTTATTATTTATTTCCTTATTTCATGATAAATGTTTATTATTCATGCTAGAATTGTATTAACCGGAAACATAATACATGTGTGAATACATAGACAAGCAGTGTCACTAGTATGCCTCTACTAGACTAGCTTGTTAATCAAAGATGGTTAAGTTTCCTAACCATAGACAAAGGAGTTGTCATTTGATTAACAAGGTCACATCATTAGTTGAATGATCGATTGACATGACCCATTCCATTAGCTTAGCATCCGATCGTTTAGTATGTTGCTATTGCTTTTATCCATGACTTATACATGTTCCTATAACTATGAGATTATGCAACTCCGTTTACGGAGGAACACTTTGGTACTACCAAGCGTCCTGGCGTGGCGGGTGATTATAAAGGAGTACTACAGGTGTCTCCAAAGGCAGATGTTGGGTTGGCGTATTTGAGATTAGGATTTGTCACTCCGATTGTCGGAGAGGTATCTCTGGGCCCTCTCGGTAATGCACATCACTAAGCCTTGCAAGCATTACAGCTAATGAGTTAGCTGTGAGATGATGTATTATGGAGCGAGTAAAGAGACTTGCGATGCTGAGATTGAACTAGGTATTGGATACCGACGATCGAATCTCGGGCAAGTAACATACCGATGACAAAGGGAACAACGTATGTTGTTATGCGGTCGACCGATAAAGATCTTCGTAGAATATGTAGGAGCCAATATGGGCATCCAGGTCCCGCTATTGGTTATTGACGGAGGCGTGTCTCGGCCATGTCTACATTGTTCTCGAACCGTAGGGTCCGCACGCTTAAGGTTTCGATGGCGGTTATATTATGAGTTTATGTATTTTGATGTACCAAAGGAGTTGAGTCCGGATGTGATCACGGACATGGCGAGGAGTCTCGAAATGGTCGAGACATAAAGATTGATATATTGGGCGGCTATATTCGGACACGGAAAGGTTCGGAAGTTTCGGAGAAAACCGAGTCTTGGGAGGGTTACGGAACCCCGGGAAGTAATGGGCCCTATTGGGCCAAGAGGGAGAGAGGGCTGCACCAGGAGGTGGCGCGCCCCCCATGGGGAGTCGAATTGGACTAGGAGGCGGCCCCCCTTCCTCTCTCTCTCTCTCTCTTCCTTCCCCTTCCTTCTTCCTAGTAGGACTAGGAAGGGAGTCCTACTCCCACTAGGAGGAGGACTCCCCCTCCTGGCGCGCCTCCTAGGGCAGGACGGCCCTCCCCTTGCTCCTTTATATCACGGGGGCAGGGGCACCCTAGAACACACAAGTTGATCCTTGAGATCGTTCCTTAGCCGTGTGCGGTGCCCCCTCCACCATATTCCACCTCGGTCATATTGTAGCAGTGCTTAGGCGAAGTCCTGCGTCGGTAAAACATCAAGATCGTCCACACGCCGTCGTCTTGTGAACTCTCTCTCCGGAGCTTTGCTGGATCGGAGTCCGAGGCGTCACCGAGCTGAGCGTGTGCCAAGAACTTCGGAGGTGCCGAATGCTTGGCGCTGGGATCGGTTGGATCGCGAGGAGAGCGTCGACTACTTCCTCTCGTTGTGATCGCTTCGCTTGGTCTCTGAGGCGCGTAGACAACACTCTCCCCTCTCGTTGCTATGCATCACCATGATCTTGCGTGTGCGTAGGAATTTTTGAAATTACTCGTTCCCCAACACCATCACCTTAGCAAATCATACGGAATCAGTGGCGGTGATAAGTTGTGCGGGTCCACTAGGATAAACTTGGCCAACAGCCGCCTTGACCTTAAAATTCATCCATCGCGCCATAATGTAGCAACTTTGAGACTCCGTGATACCATCCACGGGATAGCTGGCGAGCCGTCAAGACATGCTCCGGTGAAGCAGCTCGGTGGAAGCCACGCTGCTTCTCCGCTGAGATGGCGGGGTAACCGGGGAAGCTTCGGCATGTCGTTTGCTGCGATCTGCGCTTCTCGTTCCTCTAGCCCCATTACCCTTTAGTGCAGCGCTTTGCATTTGGTCCTGCTCTAGTTTCTTCCTCCTCTCGTGGGTTTTGTAACCCCTGCGTGCGGAAAACCAACCTTCCACGGAATGGAGCTGGCGTGCCTCGTGTCCGTCCGGGGTGCTCGGGATTCCCAAGGGCGATGTGAGCTCGTCCTTCTCCTGTTTGGAAGGAACGTCCCTCGCTGCGCTGCATCGATATAGTGTCGAAGTTTCTTGACTGGTATTTGCGAGTTGCTCGTCCGTCCCATCGGCACTTCCTGTTACGGGGTCCAAGGTTCCGCCAGCCCGAAGAACCAAGTCCGCAGCGGTGCAGCGATACATTGTCTGGTTCGATCCCTTTTCAAGCAGATCATGCTCAGCCTTGGACCACTTAGGCCGGGCTTTGAGGTAGCCACCTGACCCCGTGCGATGGTGAAGCTTCTTCTTTGCATCATTTTTCTTGTTTGTCGCCGACATCTTCTTACTCTTTTCCGATGTCTTGTGGGCCACAAATGCGGGCCAGTGATCTTTGATCTTCTCATATTTGCCGATGAATTCTGGTGTCTTATCTTTCTCGACAAACTGGTTCAGCTCTTTCCTCCACCTCCTCACTAGGGTTGCCATCTTCTTAAGAGCACAAGACTTGATTAATTGCTCTATAACTGGCTTCTCCGGATCCTCCTCTGGCGGTAGGGTGAAATTTGCCTTCAGCTCACTCGAAAGATCTTCTTTCTGCATATCATTGACATAAGACACCTCAGGGTCTTCCTCCTTAGGCTTATACCATTGATGGATGCTGATCGGGATCTTGTCCCTAACAAGAACCCCACACTGAGCGAAAATGCCTTCCTTGTCGGATGGGTTCAATCGGTTCGCCGTCGGTAGCGATTTCTATGATCTCAAACTTTTCATCCGAGCTCAACTTTTCTTGGGCCTCGTCTCCTTACGAAGTTGTGCTCGATCCGGAGGCTAGAAATTATAAGGAAGAAAGACGAGAGTAATTAATATGTGTACATATACCAAAACAATGGATGCATCAATTAACTAGTCAAGACGGGCTTAACTTATATATATATATATATATATATATATATATATATATATATATATATATATATATATATATATATATATATATATATATATATATATATATATATATATATATATACTGGCTGGACTCGGTTCGGTCACCGGAGCGATCAAGACGGTCTCCTTCTTGTACCTCCATTGTGTCACCGAGCCATCATGAACATAGTCCTCTTCTTGTACGGCATTAATGGGTTGAAGCCATCATGAACATAGCCCTCTTCTTCACCCGATCGTTCTGACCATCGGTGTCGTTGAGAAATGGCGCTTAACTTCATCACTTCCTTGTGCGATAATGTCCCCCAACATCGCTTCTGTTTCTTCGTCTCGAGAGTGCTCCATAGTTTCTGCAAATATTTAAAACATGTCAATTATTATTCAAAGATGGTACAGATGGATCGATATATATATATATATTAGTGGCAAACGTAGAAATAAGGATTCATGTTAGTGGCCTCGACGCTGCTTCTCTAGGGTTTGGGGTCGCCTCGACACAACGCTTCAAGGGTTTGGGGTGGCCTCGACGACAACGCTCTTTTAACTTGGTAAATTTGGGTGGCCTCGAGAGAGTTAATTTGTCGGGTAGGGGCGCGGCTGGAGGGGGTAGGAGACCAACATCGTTTTCTCTCTAGGGTTTGGGTGTCCTCGAGAGTTTTCGTCGAGCGAGAGGGCCGAGGGGGGTGCTGCCGTTGTATAAGTTATCACGGTCGAGAGGGGGTATATATATCGAGGGGGTTATATCGACAACGACGCGACATACATATACATGGGAAAATAATGTTATCGGGAGGTGGTATTGGTACCCCCCCCCCCCTCGTGTTAAAGTTTCTTCTTTCTCCTCTATTCCTTTCTTCTTCTTCTACTCTTCTTTTTCTTCTTCTCCCTCGAGAAAGGAAAATAAGGAAAAGGAAGAAAAGAGGAAGAAGGAAGAAGAAAAAAAAGAGGAGAAGAAGAAAGGAATAGAGGAGAAGAAGAAAATAGAAATTTTCTATTTTCTTCTTCTCCTCTATTCCTTTTCTTCTCTTCTTCTTTTCCTCTTCTTATTTATTTCTCCTCTTCTTCCTCTCCTCTTCTTCTCCTTTCTTCCTCTTCTTATTTTCCTTTTCCTCTCATTCTTTTAGTATTGCTTGTTTTAAAAAAATGTTCAAATAGAAATTTGAAAAAACCAAAGGTTTTGCCTAATGCATTGTTCATATGAATATACAAATATTTGCATATTCTACAATAATTAATATCACCCAAAAAATCTATGAACAGAAAAAAAACCTGACTTTTTAAAAATCTATCTTTTGCATATATGAAAACATTAATACACATATGAACAAAAAATACATATATGAACAAAAACATGCTCTGAACAATTTTGAACATCTACATACACATATATAGCCACATACATACACATATACATTATATATATATATATGAACAAAAAAGCTAATTAAACTAATAAAATGAAAAAAACCAGAGCAGGTGCTTGTGTGACCATCACAATGACAGTGGGGCGGCAGATAGCGATGGCGGCGGTGGGGGCGGCGGCGGCGGCGCAGGCGAGGCGAGACAGGCAGGGGCTCGGGCGGCAAGCGGGCGGGGCTGGCGCGGGCTCGGGAGGCCGGACGAGGCAGCACGAGCTCGGTGAGGCGACAGCGACAGCGAGGTGGAGCAACTGGCGGCGTCGAGGAGGTCGGCGTCGTCGAGAACAGCTGGCGATGGGATTCTGAAATTTTGCAAAGTGTTTGCTTATATAGCAAAGGCATTGGTACCGGTTCGTGAAACCAACCGGGACTAATGCACCCTTAATCCCGGTTGGTGCCTCCAACCGAGACCAAAACCTCCTTTTCGGCAGCCCAAAGGCGGGGAAGCGATGGCCTTTGGTACTGTTGGTGCCACGAACCGGTACCAATGCCCCCCTTTAGTCGGTTGGTGCCACCAACCGACCAAACCTGTCTTGCTGCCAGCGTCCTTTGCCAAAGTTTAGTCCCACCTCGCTAGTTGAGAGGCGTGCGATGGTTTATAAGCCCCACCGCCGCACCCATCTCGAAGCTCCTCTCCACCGTAGGCTTCGGGCCTACTTGCTATTGCTTTGCTGGTGGGCCTTACGGTCTCTGCGGGCTGAATCACGGCCCATAGTAGGGTTTCTAGTCGTATTCGAGCCGTGGGGGCCCGATGAGAGAGCATTTTTTGTTTTCTTTACTTATTTTTGCTATTTTATTTTTTTCCAGTTTTTTGTTTTGTTTTCTGCATTATTTATTTTCTTTTGTTTTTTGCTTTATTTTTTAATTCTTTTTGCTTTTAGTTTTAGGAAAATTATAAACTTTCATTAGTGCCATTAGTTTTCAAATTTGAAAACACTTTTTGTTTTTTGCTTTCTTTCTTGCTTTATTTATTTTATTTTGTTTCTACTTACAACAAAATACTTATTGTTGTTTTTTGTTTTGATTTCTGCATTATTTATTTTCTTTTGTTTTTGCTTTATTTTTAATTCTTTTTGCTTTTAGTTTTAGGAAAATTATAAACTTTCTGTTAGTGCCATTAGTTTTCAAATTTGAAAACACTTTTTTGTTTTTTTGTTTTCTTTCTTACTTTATTTATTTTATTTTGTTTCTACTTACAACAAAATACTTATTGTTATTTTTTGTTATGATTTCTGCATTATTTATTTTCTTTTGTTTTTTGCTTTATTTTTCAATTCTTTTTGCTTTTAGTTTTAGGAAAATTATAAACTTTCTGTTAGTGCCATTAGTTTTCAAATTTGAAAACACTTTTTTTTTTTTTGTTTTCTTTCTTGCTTTATTTATTTTATTTTGTTTCTACTTACAACAAAATACTTATTGTTGTTTTTTTGTTTTGATTTCTGCATTCTTTATTTTCTTTTGTTTTTTGCTTTATTTTTCAATTCTTCTTGCTTTTAGTTTTAGGAAAATTATAAACTTTCTGTTAGTGCCATTAGTTTTCAAATTTGAAAACACTTTTTTTTTTTTTTTTTTCTTTCTTGCTTTATTTATTTTATTTTGTTTCTACTTACAACAAAATACTTATTGTTATTTTTTTTTTTTTTGATTTCTGCATTATTTATTTTATTTTGTTTTTGCTTTATTTTTCAATTCTTTTTGCTTTTAGTTTTAGGAAAATTATAAACTTTCTGTTAGTGCCATTAGTTTTCAAATTTGAAAACACTTTTTTTGTTTTTATGTTTTCTTTCTTGCTTTATTTATTTTATTTTGTTTCTACTTATAACAAAATACTTATTGTTATTTTTTTTTATTTCTGCATTATTTATTTTCTTTTGTTTTTTGCTTTATTTTTCAATTCTTTTTGCTTTTAGTTTTAGGAAATTATAAACTTTCTGTTAGTGTCATTAGTTTTCAAATTTGAAAACACTTTTTTATTTTTTTTGTTTTCTTTCTTGCTTTATTTATTTTATTTTGTTTCTACTTACAACAAAATACTTATTGTTGCTATTTTTAATTATTACGAGGCGAACCATAAGACATTAAAGCATTTCAAATGAACTCTGAAAAAGTTGAAAGTTGGCATGGTATCATAAATTGACCCACATAGCATGTGCATGTACAAAGCGGACAATGGTATCATACTAAATCGGTTACAAATTTGGCATGGTATCATCATAATAGTTGCGGGAGAAAGTCTTCACTTTTTCTTCGCTTGTGTCATTGCTTATTCTTGCTGTAACCATGGATAATCTTCATCGTTTATCGGGATCTTTGAGGTCAGCCTTGACATTAAAGGAGGAATTTCATGAAACTTTTCATAATCTTGAGACATATCTCATCTTGTCCTCCACTCCCACGATGTCCCTTTTTCTGAAAGAATTATGTGGCGCTTTGGCTCATCGTATGATGTATTAACTTCCTTATCTTTTCTCTTTCTCGATGCAGTAGACATGTCCTTCACATAGATAACCTGTGCCACATCATTGGCTAGGATGAGCGGTTCGTCGGTGTACCCAAGATTTTTCAGATCCTTGTTGTCATTCCGTCTTTGTGGGTCCACACATACCCGCCTCTGACAGATTGACCCATTGCACTTAAACAAAGGGACCTTAAAATCGTGTCCGTAGTCAAGTTCCCATATGTCCACTATGTAACCATAATATGTGTCCTTTCCCTCTCGGTTGTTGCATCAAGCGGACACCGCTGTTATGGTTGGTGCTCTTTTGATCTTGGTCGATCATGTAAAATGTATTCCCATTTATCTCGTATCCTTTCCAAATCAATACAGTCAAAGATGGTCCCTGGACAACAAGTACAACTCATCACAAACAGTGTTGTCACCTCGATCGTGCTTCCAACCAACTGCTAAAAGTCATGATGTGTTCACATGTAATCCGATCGTCGCCTTTGCTCCGCTGTTTGGGCCTGATTGTTCTTGTGTTCATCGACATCTGGGGTCACCAAGGTAGAGTTACAGTAGAACTGTGTAGTGTGCTTGAGACCAAGAATATCCGTCCCTGCATATAATTGAGTCCCTTCTAAGCGTGCCTTTTCCAATCAGTCTCCCCTCATATCGTGATTTAGGGAGACCTATCTTCTTAAGGCCAGGAATGAAGTCAACACAAAACCCGATGACATCCTCTGTTTGATGGCCCATGGAGATGCTTCCTTCGGCCTAAGCGATTCTGGACATATTTCTTTAGGACCCATGAACCTCTCAAAGGGTACATATTGTGTAGAAATACGGGGCCCGAATGACAATCTCGTCAACTAGATGAACTAGGACTTGCGTCATGATATTGAAGAAGGATGGTGGGAACACCAGCTCGGCCCGACAAG
This sequence comes from Aegilops longissima, assembly GCA_021605205.1. Lineage (NCBI taxonomy): Eukaryota > Viridiplantae > Streptophyta > Magnoliopsida > Poales > Poaceae > Aegilops > Aegilops longissima. The sequence goes on from CM038680.1 coordinate 128,142,433, forward strand.
ACATTGCACCACATCAGTCCTTAGCCTTGGTATAATTTCGTCGATCACCTTCGAGAGATTGCATTGAGGAATGCACATAGCTTCACAATGGCTAATCGGACGTTTTCGGTAAAGCCCCTCAATGCAACGGAAGCGATTGCGTCATAATCATGTGGCGATCATGAGAGTTTAGGTTACGGAACTTTTGTGCAGCATATTTATTATTCCCTTTATATTCGATGAGAAGCGGTCGGGACCTTCATCTTGGCGGGCATTCAAAGAAGATTTCTTTCTCTTCTTTCGTAGGCGTGGCTGGCGGGACCTTCATCTTTGCTTGGAGGCATGCCCTCTTTTTCGTTACTGGCGTTGCGGGTCCTCCGTGCCTCGGTGTATCTTTTGTCTTCCCATACACGCCCAAGAAGCCTAGCAGGTTCACGCAAAGGTTCTTCGTCACGTGCATCACGTCGATCGAAGAGCGGACCTCTAGGTGTTTCGATAAGTAGGTCCCAAAATATAGATTGCTTCTTCCACATGGGTGCGTGATTCTCGGCGTCATTGAACAGCTAGTCCGCGGGACCCTTTCCAAAGATTACGTGTAAATCATTGACCATAGCAAATGCGTGATCACCGATGCGCATGGCGGGCTTCTTCCGTGATCGCCTCGTCTTTGAAATGCTTGCCTTTCTTTCGACATTGATGGTTGGTCGAAAGAAATCGGCGATAACCCGGTACACATTCTTCTTGCAGCTTGCGGTATATACTATCGGTGTCAAGTAAGCGGTGCGTGCATGCGTGGTAACCCTTGTTTGTCCGTCACGAAAGGTTCTTGAGAGCGGGCCAATCGTTGATGGTCACGAACAACAACGCCTTTAGGTTAAATTCCTCCTGTTTGTGCTCATCCCACGTCGTACACCGTTTCCATTCCACAGCTGTAAAAGTTCTTCAACTAATGGCCTTAGGTACACATCAATGTCGTTGCGGGTTGCTTAGGGCCTTGGATGAGAACGGCATCATAATGAACTTCCGCTTCATGCACATCCAAGGAGGAAGGTTATACATACATAGAGTCACGGGCAAGGTGCTGTGATTGCTGCTCTGCTCCCCGAAAGGATTAATGCCCTCCCGCTTAAAGCAAACCATACGTTCCTTGGGTCACATGCAAACTCAGTCCAGTACTTTCTCTCGATTTTTCTCCACTGCGACCCGTCAACGGGTGCTCTCAACTTCCCGTCTTTCTTAAGGTCCTCACTGTGCCATCGCATCAACTTGGCATGCTCTCCGTTTACGAGCAGACGTTTCAACCGTGGTATTATAGGAGCATACCACATCACCTTCGCAGAACCTTCTTCACAGGGGCTCGCCGTCAACATCACGGGGTCATCTCGTCGATCTTATACCGTAATGCACCGCATACCGGGCATGCGTTCAGATCCTTATGCGCACCGTGGTAGAGGATGCAGTCATTAGGGCATGCATGTATCTTCTGCACCTCCAATCCTAGAGGGCATCGACCTTCTTTCTGCGTCATGTCTTGTCGGGCAATTCGTTATCCTTTGGAAGCTTCTTCTTCAATATTTTGAGAGCTTCTCAAATCCTTTGTCGAGCACAAGATTCTCGCCTTCCACTGCAGCGATTCGATGCGGTGCGAGCTTTGTGTTGCCATCTTCGCAATTGGGGTACAACCCTTTTGTGGTCCTCTAACATGCGATCGAACTTCAGCTTCTCCTTTTGACTTTCGCATTGCGTCCTTGCATCGACAATGACCCGGCGGAGATCATCATCATCGGGCACATCGTCTGGTTCCTCTTGATCTTCAGCAGCTTCGCCCGTTGCAACATCATCGTGCACATCATCTGGTTCCTCTTCATGTTCAGTAGCATCACCGTATTCAGGGGGCACATAGTTGTCATCGTACTCTTCTTCTTCGCCGTCTTCCATCATAACCCCTATTTCTCCGTGCCTCGTCCAAAATTATAGTGTGGCATGAAACCCTTGTAAAGTAGGTGGATGTGGAGGATTTTTCGGTCAGAGTAAGACTTCGTATTCCCACTGTTGGGGAACGTAGTAATTTCAAAAAAATTCCTACGCACACGCAAGATCATGGTGATGGCATAGCAACGAGAGGGGAGAGTATTGTCCACGTACCCTCGTAGACCATAAGCGGAAGCGTTATGACAACGCGGTTGATGTAGTCGTACGTCTTCACGATCCGACCGATCCAAGCACCGAACGTACGGCACCTCCGAGTTCAGCACACATTCAGCTCGATGGCGATCCCGGACTCCGATCCGGCAAAGTGTCGGGATGAGTTCCGTCGACCTGACGGCGTGGTGGCGATGATGATGCTCTACCGGTAGCGAGGCTTCGCCTAAACTCTGCGACGATATGACCGAGGTGGAATATGGTGGAAGGGGCACCACACACGGCTAAGGAACGATCCGTAGATCAACTTGTGTCTTCTGGGGTGCTCCCCTGCCCCCGTATATAAAGGAGGGAGGGGGGTGCGGCCGCCCTCAAGGGGTGCGCTGGAGGAGTCCTACTCCCACCGGAGTAGGACTCCCCCTCTGCCTTGTTGGAGAAGGAAAGGGGGAGGGAAAGAGGAAGGGGGGCGCCACCCCCCCTCTCCTTGTCCTATTCGGACTAGGGGTGGAGGGGCGCCCTGCCTGCCTGGCCGGCCCTCCTCTTTTCCCTCATGGCCCACTAAGGCCCATTATCCCCGGGAGGTTCCGGTAACCCGGTGTTCGGTAAAATCGATTTCACCCGAACCATTCCGATATCCAAATATAGGCCTCCAATATATCAATCTTTATGTCTCGACCATTTGAGACTCCTCGTCATGTCCGTGATCACATCCGGGACTCGAACAAACTTCGTACATCAAAACTTGTAAACTCATAATAAAACTGTCATCGTAGCGTTAAGTGCGGACCCTACGGGTTCGAGAACTATGTAGACATGACCTAGAACTATTCTCGGTCAATAACCAATAGCGGAACCTGGATGCCCATATTGGTTCCTACATATTCTACGAAGATCTTTATCGGTCAAACCGCATAACGACATACATTGTTCCCTTTGTCATCGGTATGTTACTTGCCCGAGATTCGATCGTCGGTATCCAATACCTAGTTCAATCTCGTTACCGGCAAGTCTCTTTACTCGTTCCATAATACATCATCTCGCAACTAACTTATTAGTTGCAATGCTTGCAAGGCTTATGTGATGTGTATTACCGAGAAGGCCCAGAGATACCTCTCCGACAATCGGAGTGACAAAACCTAATCTCGAAATCGCCAACCCAACATGTACCTTTGGAAACACCTGTAGTACTCCTTTATAATCACCCGATTCGTTGTGACGTTTGGTAGCACCAAAGTGTTCTTCCGTAAACAGGAGTTGCATAATCTCATAGTTCTTGGAACATGTATAAGTCATGAAGAAAGCAATAGCAATATACTAAACGATCAAGTGCTAGGCTAACGGAATGGGTCATGTCAATCACATCATTCTCCTAATGATGTGATCCCATTAATCAAATAACAACACATGTCTATGGTTAGGAACATAACCATCTTTGATTAATGAGCTAGTCAAGTAGAGGCATACTAGTGACTATATGTTTGTGTATGTATTCACACATGTATTATGTTTCCGTTTAATACAATTCTAGCATGAATAATAAACATTTATCATGATATGAGGAAATAAATAATAACTTTATTATTGCCTCTAGGGCATATTTCCTTGATCTCCCACTTGCACTAGAGTCAATAATCTAGATTACACAAGAATGATTCTAACACCCATGGAGTCTTGGTGCTGATCATGTTTTGCTCGAGGAAGAGGCTTAGTCAGCGGTCTGCAATATTCAGATCCGTATGTATCTTGCAAATCTCTATGTCTCCCACGGACTTGGTCCCGAATGGAATTGAAGCGTCTCTTGATATGCTTGGTCCTCTTGTGAAATCTGGATTCCTTTGCCAAGGCAATTGCACGATATTGTCACGTAAGATTTTCATTGGTCCCGATGCACTAGGTATGACACCTAGATCGAAATGAACTCTTTCATCCAGACTCCTTCATTTGCTGCTTCGAAGCAGCTATGTACTCCGCTTCACATGTAGATCCCGCCACGGCGCTTTGTTTAGAACTGCACCAACCGACAGCTCCACCGTTTAATAAAAACACATATCCGGTTTGTGATTTAGAATCGTCCGGATCGGTGTCAAAGCTTGCATCGGCGTAACCATTTACGACTAGCTCTTTGTCACCTCCATATCGAGAAACATATCCTTAGTCCTTTTCGGTATTTCAGGATGTTCTTGACCGCTGTCCGATGATCCACTCTGGATTACTTTGGTACCTTCCTGCCAAGCTTATTGCTAAGCATCGTCGTGTCGGTACACAGCATTGCATACATGATAGAGCCTATGGCGAAGCATAGGAACATCTTTCATTTTCTCTCTATCTTCTGCTTTGTGGTCGGGCATTGAGTCGACTCAATTTCACACCTTGTAATCTGGTAAAAACCTTTCTTTGCTGATCCATTTTGAACTTTTCAAAACTTTATCAAGGTATGTGCTTTGTGAAAGTCCAATTAAGTGTCTTGATCTATCTCTATAGTTCTTAATGCCCAATATGTAAGCAGCTTCACTGAGGTCTTTCATTGAAAAACTTTTGTTCAAGTATCCTTTTATGCTATCCAGAAATTCTATATCATTTCCAATTAATAATATGTCGTCCACATATAATATCGAAATGCTCTGAGCTCCCACTCACTTTCTTGTAAATCTGAGGCTTCTCCAAAAGTCTCATATAAAACCATATGCTTTGATCACACTATCAAAGCGTTTATTCTAACTCCGAGAGGCTTGCACGGACCATAAATTGATCGCTGGAGCTTGCACACTTTGTTAGCACCTTTTGGATCAACAAAACCTTCTGTTGCATCATATACAACTCTTCTTCTAGAAATCCATTCAAGAATGCAGTTTTACATCCATTTGCCAAATTTCATAATCATAAAATGCAGCAATTGCTAACATGATTCGGACAGACTTAAGCATCGCTTCTGGTGAAAAGTCTCATCGTAGTCAACCCCTTGAACTTGTCGAAAACCTTTACGCAACAAGTCGAGCTTTATAAACGATTACATTACCATCGGCGTCGGTCTTCTTCTTAAATATCCATTCATTCTTAATGGCTTGCCGATCATCGGGCAAGTCAACCAAAGTCCATACTTTGTTCTCATACATGGATCCCATCTCAGATTTCATGGCTTCCGGCCATTTTGCGAATCTGGGCTCACCATCGCTTCTTCATAGTTTGTAGGTTCACCATGGTCAAGTAACATGACTTCCGAATAGGATTACCGTACCACTGCAGTGCGGATCTTACTCTAGTTGACCTCGTGATTCGGTAGAAACTTGATCTGAAGTTTCATGATCATCATCATTAACTTCCTCACTAATTGGTGTAGGTGTCACGAGAACCGATTTACGTGATGAACCATTTTCCAATAAGGGAGCTGATACATTACCTCATCAAGTTCTACTTTTCTCCCACTCACTTCTTTCGAGAGAAACTCCTTCTCTAGAAAGGATCCATTCTTAACAACGAATGTCTTACCTTCGGATCTGTGATAGAAGGTGTAACCAACTGTTTCCTTTGGGTATCCTATGAAGACACATTTTCCGATCTGGGTTCAAGCTTATCAGGTTGAAGTTTTTCACATAAGCATCGCAGCCCCAAACTTTCGAAGCGACAACTTTGGTTTCTTGCCAAACCATAGTTCATAAGGAGTCGTCTTAGCAGTTTTGATGGTGCCCTATTTAATGTGAATGCGGCCGTCTCTAAAGCATAACCCCAAAGCGATAGCGGTAAATCGGTAAGAGACATCATAGATCGCACCATATCTAGTAAAGTACGATTACGACGTTCGGACACACCATTACGCTGTGGTGTTCCAAGTGGCGTTAGTTGCGAAACTATTCCGCAATTTTTCAAATGTAGACCAAACTCGTAACTCAAATATTCTCCTCCACGATCAGATCGTAGAAATTTTATTTTCTTGTTACGATGATTTTCAACTTCACTCTGAAATTCTTTGAACTTTTCAATTGTTTCAGATTTATGCTTCATTAAGAAGATATACCCATATCTGTTTAAATCATCTGTGAAGGTGAGAAAATAACGATATCCGCCACGAGCTTCAACATTCATCGGACCACATACATCTGTATGTATGATTTCCAATAAATCTGTTGCTCTCTCCATAGAACCGGAGAACGGTGTTTTAGTCATCTTGCCTATGAGGCACGGTTACATAAGTACCAAGTGATTCATAATCAAGTGATTCCAAAAGTCCATCAGTATGGAGTTTCTTCATGCGCTTTACACCGATATGACCTAAACGGTAGTGCCACAAATAAGTTGCACTATCATTATTAACTCTGCATCTTTTGGCTTCGACATTATGAATATGTGTATTACTACTATCGAGATTTAATAAAATAGACCACTCTTCAAGGGTGCATGACCATAAAAGATATTACTCATATAAATAGAACAACCATTATTCTCTGATTTAAATGAATAACCGTCTCGCATCAAACAAGATCCAGATATAATGTTCATGCTCAACGGCGGCACCAAATAACAATTATTTAGGTCTAAAACTAATCCCGAAGGTAGATGTAGAGGTAGCGTGCCGACCGCGATCACATCGACTTTGGAACCGTTCCCACGCGCATCGTCACCTCGTCCTTTGCGATGCTCGCTTATTCCGTAGTCCCTGTTTTGAGTTGCAAATATTAGCAGCAGAACCAGATCAAATACCGAGTGCTACTACGAGCTCTAGTAAGGTACACATCAATAACATGTATATCACATATACCTTTGTTCACCTTGCCATCCTTCTTATCCGCCAAATACTTGGGGCAGTTCCGCTTCGGTGACCAGTTTGCTTGCGGTAGAAACACTCGGTTTCAGGCTTAGGTCCACACTTGGGTTTCTTCTCTTGAGCAGCAAATTTCTTGCTGTTCTTTTGAAGTTCCTTCTTCTTCCCTTTGCCCTTTTCTTGAAACTAGTGGTCTTGTTGACCATCAACACTTGATGCTCCTTCTTGATTTCTACCTCCGCAGCTTTTAGCATTGCGAAGAGCTCGGGAATTGTTTTGTTCATCCCTTGCATATTATAGTTCATCATGAAGCTCTTGTAGCTTGGTGGCGATGATTGGAGAATTCATCAATGACACTATCATCCGGAAGATTAACTCCCAGTTGAATCAAGTGATTATTATACCCGGACATTTTGAGTATATGCTCACCGATGAAATATTCTCCTCCATCTTGCAGCTATAGAACTTATTGGAGACTTCATATCTCTCAATCCGGGCATTTGCTTGAAATATTAACTTCAACTCTTGGAACATCTCATATGCTCCATGACGTTCAAAACGTCGTTGAAGACCCGGTTCTAAGCCGTAAAGCATGGCACATTGAACTATAGAGTAGTCATCGACTTTGCTCGCGGACGTTCACAACTTCGGCGTTGCTCTGCAGCGAGCACGGCACCCAGCGGTGCTTCCGGGGCGTAATTCTTCATGCAGCAATGAGGATAATCCTCAAATTCTGGACCCGATTCGTGTAATTTCTACCATCATCTTTCAACTTTGCTTTCTCAAGGAGCATTAAAATTCAACGGAACAACAAAGACGAGCCATCTATCTACAATAAACATAGACAAGCAAAATACTATCGGTACTAAGTTCATGATAAATTTAAGTTCAATTAATCATATTACTTAAGAACTCCCACTTAGATAGACATCTCTCTAGTCATCTAAGTGATTCGTGATCCAAATCAACTAAACCATAACCGATCATCACGTGAGATGGAGTAGTTTTCAATGGTGAACATCACTATGTTGATCATATCTACTATATGATTCACGCTCGACCTTTCGGTCTCCGTGTTCGAGGCCATATCTGCATATGCTAGGCTCGTTAAGTTTAACTTGAGTATTCTGCGTGTGCAAAACTGGCTTGCACCCGTTGTAGATGGACGTGAGAGCTTATCACACGGATCATCACGTGGTGTCTGCAGGCACGACGAACTTTGGCAGCGGTGCATACTCGGGAGAACACGTCTTGATAATTTTAGTGAGAGATCATCTTAAAATGCTACCGTCAATCAAAGCAAGATAAGATGCATAAAGGATAAACATCACATGCAATCAATATAAGTGATATGATATGGCCATCATCATCTTGTGCTTGTGATCTCCATCTCCGAAGCACCGTCGTGATCACCATCGTCACACGTAGCGACACCTTGATCTCCATCGTAGCATCGTTGTCGTCTCGCCAACTATTGCTTCTCGACTATCGCTACCGCTTAGTGATAAAGTAAAGCAATTACATGGCTTTTGCATTTCATACAATAAGCGACAACCATATGGCTCCTGCCGATTGCCGATAACTTCGGTTACAAAACATGATCATCTCATACAATAAAATATAGCATCACGTCTTGACCATATCACATCACAACATGCCTGCAAAAACAAGTTAGGCGTCCTCTACTTTGTTGTTGCAAGTTTTACGTGGCTGCTACGGGCTGAGCAAGAACCGTTCTTACCTCGCATCAAAACCACAGCGATAGTTTGTCAAGTTGGTGCTATTTTAACCTTCGCAAGGACCGGGCGTAGCCACACGGTTCAACTAAAGTGAGAGAGCAGACACCGCCGGTCACCTTTAAGCAGCGAGTACTCGCGGCGGTGAAACCAGTCTCGCGTAAGCGTCTGCGTAATGTCGGTCCGGGCCGCTTCATCTCACAATACCGCCGAACCAAAGTATGACATCTTTGGTAAGCGGTATGACTTGTCTCGCCCACAACTCACTTGTGTTCTACTCATGCATATAACATCAACGCATAAAACCAGGCTCGATACCCTTTGTTGGGTAGCGTAGTAATTTCAAAAATTTCCTACGCACACGCAAGATCATGGTGATGGCATAGCAGAGAGGAGAGTATTGTCCACGTGCCCTCATAGACCGTGGCGGGCGTTATGACAACGTGGTTGATGTAGTCGTGCGTCTTCACGATCGACCGATCCAAGCACCGAGCGTCACGGCACCTCCGAGTTCGGCACACGTTCAGCTCGATGGCGATCCCGGACTCCGATCCAGCAAAGTGTCGGGGATGAGTTCCGTCGACCGACGGCGTGGTGACGATGATGATGCTCTACGGTGCGAGGCTTCGCCTAAACTCTGCGAAGATATGACCGAGGTGGAATATGGTGGAAGGGGGCACCGCACACGGCTAAGGAACGATCCGTAGATCAACTTGTGTCTTCTGGGGTGCTCCCCGGCCCCCGTATATAAAGGAGGGAGGGGAGGTGCGGCCCGCCCTCAAGGGGTGCGCTTGGAGGAGTCCTACTCCCACGGGAGTAGGACTCCCCCTCTGCCTTGTTGGAGAAGGAAGGGGAGGGAAAGAGGAAGAGGCGCCGCCCCCTCTCCTGTCCTATTCGGACTAGGGGAGGCGGCGCGCCTGCCTGGCCGACCCTCCTCTTTTCCCTCATGGCCCACTAAGGCCCATTATCCCCGGGAGGTTCCAGTAACCCGGTGTTCGGTAAAATCGATTTCACGGAACCATTCCGATATCCAAATATAGGCTTTCAATATATCAATCTTTATGTCTCGACCATTTGAGACTCCTCGTCATGTCCGTGATCACATCCGGGACTCGAACAAACTTGGTACATCAAAACTTGTAAACTCATAATAAAAGCTGTCATCATAACGTTAAGTGTGCGGACCCTACGGGTTCGAGAACTATGTAGACATGACCTAGAACTATTCTCGGTCAATAACCAATAGCGGAACCTGGATGCCCATATTGGTTCCTACATATTCTCGAAGATCTTTATCGGTCAAACCGCATAACGACATCGTTGTTCCCTTTGTCATCGGTATGTTACTTGCCGAGATTCGATCGTCGGTATCAATACCTAGTTCAATCTCGTTACGGCAAGTCTCTTTACTCGTTCCGTAATACATCATCTCGCAACTAACTTATTAGTTGCAATGCTTGCAAGGCTTATGTGATGTGTATTACCGAGAAGGCCGAGATACCTCTCCGACAATCGGAGTGACAAAACCTAATCTCAAATCGCCAACCCAACATGTACCTTTGGAAACACCTGTAGTACTCCTTTATAATCACCCGATTCGTTGTGACGTTTGGTAGCACCAAAGTGTTCTTCCGTAAACAGGAGTTGCATAATCTCATAGTTACGGAACATGTATAAGTCATGAAGAAAGCAATAGCAATATACTAAACGATCAAGTGCTAGGCTAACGAAATGGGTCATGTCAATCACATCATTCTCCTAATGATGTGATCCCGTTAATCAAATAACAACACATGTCTATGGTTAGGAAACATAACCATCTTTGATTAATGAGCTAGTCAAGTAGAGGCATACTAGTGACTCTATGTTTGTCTATGTATTCACACATGTATTATGTTTCCGGTTAATATGATTCTAGCATCAATAATAAACATTTATCATGATATGAGGAAATAAATAATAACTTTATTATTGCCTCTAGGGCATATTTCCTTCACCCACATATAGGGCATGGACAACACATAAAACCATTCTGCTTGTTTGCCCCAGCCACTTTGAGAAAATCATGCACGCCCTTAATGTACTCGGAGGTGTGTCTTGAACCGTATATCCATTGCCGGTTCATCTGCGTGCATTATATATAATTAAGTGTGCCAAAAATCATTACAGAACATCATGAATAGATAATTAAGTGACCAAATTAATAGAAGTTCATCATCACATTAAAACCAAAGTACATACATAGTTCTCATCTATCAACATAAAGCTCTGCAGAGCATCTAAATTAATTAAATCATACACTGAAACTATGTAAAACATTTCAATGCGAAAACAAATGCGATCATAATCGCAACCAATGTAACAACTGATCCAACGGCATAATGATACCAAGCCTCGGTATGAATGGCATATTTTCTAATCTTTCTAATCTTCAAGCGCATTGCATCCATCTTGATCTTGTGATCATCGACGACATCCGCAACATGCAACTCCAATATCATCTTCTCCTCCTCAATTTTTCTAATTTTTTCCTTCAACAAATTGTTTTCTTCTTCAACTAAATTTAACCTCTCGACAATAGGGTCGGTTGGAATTTCCGGTTCAACAACCTCCTAGATAAACACGTTGGTCGGCATAATTGTCATAAACAATAAATGAACCATTAGTTATGAAAAGATAATATATACCACATCCGAATCATAGACAGGACGAGGGCCGACGGGGGCGGATACCAAAACCATCGCACTATATAAGATGCAATAATAGAAGTAAGAAAATTATACAAGTATCTATATAAACATACAAGTAAGATTTTTTTCCTTTCAGAAAGAAGATAAGAACGAGAGGCTCACCACGGTGGTGCCGGCGACGAGATCGGCGCGGGCGATCGACGGCGGTGAAAACGGGGACGGGACGTGACGGACCGCTAAACCTAGACAAATATTAAGGAAAATGGAGCTTGGAGGTCGAGCTTGGAGAGAAGAAAGCTTAAGTAGTGTGGCTCGGGCATTCCATCGAACACCTCGTGTGCATAGGAGGTGAGCGAGCACCACAAAGCTCTCCCCTCGCCCGGCCAAAAAGCGAGCCTGGGAGTGCTCGCTCGGCGAGGGTATATATAGGCAACTAATTGGTCTGGTTGGTGACTTGAACCGGGACTAAAGGGAAGCCTTTGGTCCCGTTCGTTCCACCAACCGGGACCAATGGTGATGAGCAGGCGAGGCCCATTGGTCCCGGTTCGTCCCACCAACCGAGACCAAAAGGTCCAGACGAACCGGGACCAATGGCCCACGTGGCCCGGCCGGCCCCCGGGGCTCACGAACCGGGTCCAATGCCCCCGTTGGTCCCGGTTCTGGATTGAACCGGGACTAATGGGCTGGACCAGCCTGGACCATTGGCCCCTTTTCTACTAGTGATAGTAGACTTTCTGTTACAGAACCTTGGCGCGCACGCAGGGCCTGCAACATCCTACCGCCATGGAGGGTGGCGCTAGCTTTAGCTACCCTACCGTTGTCTACCCTGTCGGTAGTGTCGTTAGGCCACATCAGCCCGATATAGTTGGTTGACGGCGGCTGCTATTAACCTATCGCCCTTAGGCCTGGCGGTAGGAAAATGATCAGATCCTAAAATACTTTCGAATAAGGGTCAAATTCGGCTAAACTTGGTCAAAAGGGCCACGAAAATTGGCCACGAGCTGATGGCTGACGATGCCCTTGTCTTGCTTTGTGGCCTCCTGCTCGCGTTGTTTTCATTGGCCCTGTTTGGATCCCTAAGTTAGAGTTAGTTTTGGTTAGTTGAGGCTCAAATAACCCAAAAGTATCCAAACATGATGGGTTAGTTTGGGTTAGTTGGATCTAACCCACCCCAAAAAACTAGCCCACACTAGAGGAGCTTATTTGGGTTAGTTCTCTTGGACCCACTAAAAGAATTAGAAGAATTAGTAAAAAAAAGTTACCCCTCCCATCCAAACATGGTCTAAAGTAGTCAAATGATTGAGAAAAAATATTTATTGTCAATCTAACCCTACCATCCAAACAGCTCTTTGGTTAGAGTTAGTTTAGGGTTGGTTTAAGGTTAGAATCTAACTCTAACCTCTAACTAAGTTAAAGTATCCAAACAGGGCCATTGTATGCGTGCAGGCAGGTCGCTGGGCTGCCCAGGCTTTGGTAGGAGCAGCTTTTGTCTGCCCATTCAGGCATGCTAATGCCGTGCCACGGCAGGTCAGGTCGGTCTGAGCCGCTACGTCCACGCTCAGATCATGGGCCGTTGTACGTAGCGTACATGTCGGAAAGATACAGGCCAATGCTGTAGAGTGCGGGAGGAAAAACGGACGCCCGGAAAAGTTGGATCGCAGGAGGCGATCAAGTAGGCGACTAGGGGTCCCTTGCGCGCCGCCGGTTCCCTCTCTCTCCGTCGGCCGCTCCGGCGGCGGGAGGGAGGAGGAATCTCGGGTCTGTTCACTAGGTGGGTGTGTGGTAGGGTTAGGGTTGAGGGAGACGCTGCCGAGGCCGTTGCGGTGGTGTCGCGTCGGAATAAGTTTCTCCGGGCTCTGTTCGCGGTCAGGCGAGGCTTTTGCCTTCGTCTAGGAGCCAGCGGTGTTGGGGATCCCCGGATCTCGTCGAGGTCGCGGGCTATGGTGGTTGGAGGTCCATCGACACTGGCCGTTTGGATCCTCATATGGGCGATGGAGGCAGGGAGACGAAGACCTTTCTTCTTCCTTGTTGGTATGATTTTCTGCTGCTGTTCTTCTCCTTCCTCTCCGCGATCTTTGGTGGGAGATCCTGCTTTGCCGGGCGGATGGCCCGGCCGCGGTGCTGGACGGTCGGATGACTCGAGTTCTCTTCCTTCCGGAAAGGGACACTTTTCGCGGTACTCAAAACCAAAGATGGCGACGGCTGTTGTAGGTGTGTTGGATTGATGTCCATGCCCTCTCAGCGCTGGTGTCAAAAAAGGAGGAAGCAACATGGCGGCAATTGTACCGTGGTCGAAGATGATGACCTGTTTGCGACTGGTTGCAGATCCTTCTGCTGCAGGGGTCTTCTCTCAAGATTTAGGGATGATGACACAGGCCTCCGGAGATCTTCTTGTGTTATGATTATCTTAGTGTACTCTAGGTGTTCATGGTCCTTTGTGTTTGTGTTTCAGTGTGCATATAAGGGTCACCTACTTTGTACTGATTCGTGATTTGAATGTAGATTTTCTCAAAAAAAAAATGCTGTAGAGTGCGAAACGGACATCCATGACACGTCCTTGATCAGAATGAATCAAGTCAGAAAACATCGTTAGAGCAACTTCAAAGGCCGATCCATTTTCTTCCGGCTGCATCCATTTGGATCGGCGCGGACAAAAATGACAGCCCAACGCGCCAATCCAAATTCAAATCACGTCCGCGCCGACGCATTTGTGGCCCAAATTTGCGCCTCAAATGCTTTGGCGTGGACGCTGAATGGATGCTACGCGCGCCTTCTCGCTGTCCGCCGCGTCTTCACATGGCGGCCCTCCAACTACCCGCTGCCCACACGATCAGCTTAATTTATGATCACGGGCCCACGCGTCAGCGACGATCCTCGTCCTTTTTTAAGCCGACCGTGCGGCAGGGCTGTCCTCATCCAAACTCGCCGTCCACATCTAGCAAGTTTTGCTCCCCCGCCACCGACAAACCCTAGCCACCACAACCACAGCGAGATGGGGCTCTTCTCCGACGCCGGCAGCAGCAAGGCCAAGGGCAAGGCCCCCGCGCACCCCTTTCCCCTCAGAGTTCCTCCCGCCTCCGCCGGCGCCGGCGCCTCGCCGACAGAGGCAGCGCGTGAACGTGCCAGTGCACCAGGCGGAGTGGCACTGGCAGCACCGCCAGCCTCTGCCGTACCCCGACGTGACCTGCCGCGACGATCGCATCTCGGATCGAATAGGATCCCGATGCGGCGGCGCGCCATGAGACGCTAGGGCTCACGCGGAGGAGGTGCGGCGCCGGTGGGCGCTGCTGACACCGGAGCAGCGCCCATGAGGCGCTTCGCATCGACTTCGCCAACCGGGCGAGTGGTTCGCCGAGCACGAGGAGGCGGCGACGCAGCGCGCTTGAGGTCGGCCGGAAGCGAGCCGCCGCCGCCGCTTGTCGTCCGCGAGAGGACCAGTGGTGAGACACCTACTAAGCGCTCTTCGGCCGTTCACGGAAAGCGAAGAGGACGAAGCGCGCGGCGGGGCGGTGGAGGAAGAGGAGGCTCGATGCGGCGACAATGGCGCAAGCACTTGCCCTTACCGCGGCGGCGATGCGTGGTGCCGCCAGATGGCCCCGCCGTCCCCCCCGGTGCCTCGTCTAGCGGAGCCCGAGCCCGAGCCGTCCCCATCGGCGCTACTCTGGGCGGGAGTAGTCGCGAGTGGGTACGCTGTACGCCGCTGATGCAGGTGAAGCGGCGCTTGGCCGGAGGCGGCGTACCTCGAGCATGGCGCTGATCGGTGGCGAGGCGCGCCATGACGGCGAGTACCTCGAGATGCTCGAGTCACGACCTCAAGGAGGAGCAGCGAGCGAGGCCGAGGAGGAGGCGCGCCAGCCATGGCAGCACAGCGACGACCGCCACCACCAGCAGCAGACCTTTGCTGCGCCCGACATGAACGCGCTCTGGAACATGGCGTTCCCCTGGGCCGGGCCGGCGCCGACGCTCATCGACCTCACGGACCCCGAGGACGACGACGCCGCCGCCGCCTAGGACAGCGCGCCGCCTCGTAGTTTAGGTTGTTTTTATTTTTTTGAAATGCAAATGTGGACGCGTGGACTCTCGCCGGCCTTCATGTCCGGCTTTAATGTTTAATTAATGTTGTTTTTTCTTTTTTAATATGCATGCGTTATTTTTTTTCTAGCGCCGTCAAAATGGGTTGGGCTAGCGTTGGGCGCATGCGCCGACCTAAACGCGGAAGCGGACATCCATATCCGCCTGGCCGACACAAACGGATAAAAAACGACAAAAGCGCCGTCCGTTTGGGCTGGCCCGTTGTAGTTGCTCTTAAACAGTAAATATGAAGAGCCAAACTAAAAAATTTAGCACGGTGCAAATGCAGGAACGCTGGAAACGTTGTGGGCGCGCCCCGTCTAGGAGGCCATCCACGCGCGCTCATGCCCTGTCGTTGTGGAGCGCGCGCGCAGGTGCCATCGGGCAGCCCTGCCGCTGCAGTTGGAATCTCTATGGACCCTTAACCGGCTGGGTAGGGGGAGCAGAGCACTGTAAGTTTGGAAAAGATGGCTTTCCAAACGACATAGTGGTACAAATAAAAAACAAAACTGCATGCTCATGATCACCTGCAATTCTGCAAAGTTTATCCTGATGGACCCATCCATCCATCCATGCATGCACCCTGCCGGTCATCCATTTCCGTGCGATGCCAAGTTGCCAGCCAAAGCAATGACACGCTTTCGTCATCGTCATCATCCTCCTGCCCCGCGCGCCTACCGAGGAGGATATGCTCGCACTCGCAAGCGCAGAGCCGCAGACTGCCCTCTCCCAATCTACACATGGCCCTGGCGAGCGGGCCACTCCCTCATCATAGCCCCACCCGTCAGCGACCGAGCGCGCACAGCACAGGAGATACAACTACCACCCGGGGCGGATTGGTGACTGGTGATCTCTCCGACAGGAGGCAAAATTTCGTGTTTTCACCCTTTTTCTAAACCTATTCGAGATCTGACCCTAGTTTGAAATTTTTTGAGATCTCGACCTTTTATCTGCAGAACCAATGGCGGTGAGGGTATAACAACCTACTGCAGGCCCTGGCGGTAGGATTGCACGCCCTACCGCCAAAACCTCCTAAGTATTGAACACAAATCGTCTTCGTCTTTCTCCGTCAAGAACCTTGGCGGTAGGGTTATCTTATTCTGCGCCAAATTTGTTTGGCGGTAGCGATATTCTATCGCCAAAGTCTCCGGCGATAAATCATATACCTCTACTCATCGTGGTCGCAGCGGTAGCAAAGTCGAATCTCGAATTTTTTAAACTAAGGTCAGATCTTGTATAGGTTTTAGAAAAGGGTTAAAACACGAAAATTTAGCCCCGACAGGACGAAACGGGCTCCTGTAGCAGAGAGCCTCTGTCACCTGATCCTGTGGTCCGCCGAACGCGACAAAGTGAACCAGCAAAGCGAAAAAGCACAGCAGCGTGTGTGTGTCGATCGGCAGATGCGCGCGCGCGCCATTGATCGATCGCCCCGTGCATGGAGCCAGTAGCCCGGTGCACGCACCCACGCTAACCCTTCCTACGCTTGACCAGCTCAGACGTGCAGTCGTTGGCCCGTCTCCAGCCCTGCAGATTCCTTCCTCGCAGCACATTCACACCAGTACGCACCATTTCTCGCATGCACACAAACCATCTTCCAATTTCTCACCGTGTTCACCCACACTACTACTAGAGTCTACTAGTAGATCTGAGACGCACGCCCAACCAATTGGATGCCCCCTCCAGGAAAGGAAAGCTTGGCGCGTGCGCGCCCCGTCACGAGCCCCCGCAGCGGCAAGTTCACGGTGTGCGATGGATCCATCTCACCAACACAGACAAGCAAAGCAAAGCAGTTCCTTCCTTCCTTCCTTCCGCCGGCCATACAATGAATGAATGAATCTTTCCCGCCACCGGAAGCCATGCCAATGCCCATGTGCCATGCACATTACACACGCACGCACGCACGGATCAAACAAACAAACAAACCACACGCTGGTTCACACAGCAGCGATGGTCTCCATCAATCATTATCCCTTCTCATCCATCGGTCCAGCCCACTCCGGGTCTTTGGCGATCGTCCTTGTCCTCGTCCACAGCGTAGTACAGGAGTAGTACGAACTCCACCAACACACTCCTACCTCCCCGTGCCCCGAGGAAGATACTACGACCCACCCCAACCAAACCCCTCCCACGCACGGGCTACCGCCACCTTCTTCTCCCCAACCAACCAAACCCCTAGCTCCCACAAAACCCCACCACCGCACACTGGCACGACGGGGCCACGGCTCTCCGGCCCCACCCGTCAGCGACCGAACGAGCAGCAGCAGAAAACTCCCGAAGCTACCCCGTCTCTCTCTCTCTCCTGGACGAGCCCCGCCCCACAGCAGCGGCGGCAGCAGAGACTGTCCCCTCGGCTCTGACATGGCAGCGGGGGCCAGGGGAAGGCGACAAAGCGGACCAAAGCGAGCGCGGCCCCTGCCTTAGCCTCGCCATCGCTCTCCTCTGGACGAGCTTGCCCCTATCCCGCCTTCCAAGCAGCTTCCGGGGTGGAGGAGTGGCCAGTGGCGGAGCGCCACGCGTCAAGCGGGTCATGAACGCAACGGGGTTCCGCGTTTCCGTTTCCGTGCTACGGCCCGCCCACGGCGCGGCCCGGATGCCAGGAACGGCAAAAAGCGCAGAGCTTTTAATGGGGGGAGGAGGTGGGGTGGGGGCACGAAAGCTGTGAAGGGGTACCACAACAACGGGCGGGTGGGTACCGACTACCGAGACATGCTGTGGTAGAGAGACAGTGACCAGGGAGGGACAGGCAGACAGGCCAGTGCAGGATAAGTGCGGCTTTTGCAGTCTGGGTTCGCCGTGCGCGGTGGGTGTCTGTGGGTGCCGGAGGGCGGAGGGGGGAGGAGCGCTCCACTACTAGCAGCAGTCTACATAAGAGAGGGGCGATCGAGCGGAGGCGCAGGGTGTTTGTGTGTGTGAGCGAGCGAGGAGAGGGCGGAGAGGGGTTTCTCGGGGACAAGCAGAGCAGGCGCGGCGAGGGTTTCCGCGACACCGGCCGCGCGCATGGGAGAGGTGAGCGAGGCCTTGCGACGCCGGCATTGTTGTGTGTTGCTGATTTGTTTGCGCGTGTTCGATTCGATCGATTTCCTCGGGGTACGACATGATTTTGGCCTTGCGGTTTTGGGTGCGACTCTCCGATGATCTCTCCCGACTGCGGCGGTGCTACGGTTCGCCGACTGCCGGAGTGAGAGGGAGGGAGGGAGGGAGGTGGTAATGGTCCTTCGTTTTCGGTGCTTCTGCTGGGTTGGTTCGTTTTTCGGGGCATGGGATTGGGGTTTTCTCCTATCTTCTCCGCTGGGGTTTTCAGAGGTTTGGTCCCGGCCGGTGTTTCCGGACGATCTGGTCCTGGTTTCTCGCGGGCTTCGTTGTCATGCGTCTGCACGATCCTTCATCACGCACCCCCGTCCATGACCCACCGTTTGCCGTTTGCTGTCTCTCAACCCAAATTCTCTTCAATTTGCTTCAGGGGATCAAGTGTCCCGTCACTCCTTGCGAATCCTTTGCTCCTCCTGCTTGTGCTAGTTTTTCCCCCTGGTTTCCGCTCGGTGGTGCTTTGTTTTTGATCCGTCGTTGCAAATGCTGGAAGTTGATTTGGGTGTTGTTTTGGGGTTTTTTGTCCCACTTCTTCGATGTTTTTTGCGTCAGATTAGCAAGCGCAAACGCGCGTGTTCTTCTTCTTCCTGGTGCCGTTTGATGAGGTCATGGTATATTCCTTCCGGCTTGGCTTTGCTTTGCTTTTCTCCTTTGGGGCGATTTGATTTGACGAGGCATGCACTCTCTGGTGCCGGTGGAGGGAGCCGATCATAACCGGAAAGCTTTTCGTCCTCGGCGATCGCTTTGTACGGGGAGCAGATTCTTTTCCGAGCTTCGTCTCGGGCGTCGTGTCGCTCCGGCCCGTGATCGACGCCCTGGCGTGACCAGGATGCGTTCCCTTCATGATTCGATTGAATCGAGAGCCCTTTCCTGACGGAGCTCTCGTCTCATCTGCTTGTTCTTCTTGGGGTCTTTTCCCTTGCGTGTCCTCGCGGCGATCCAGTTTCCAGTTTCGTGCCTGCGCTCTGAGGGGCTGCAGACTGCCACTCCATTTATGCTACGTTGGCTGGCTGCATTGTCCCATTTAATTTTGTCATGTTGTTTTCGATCGGTTTTCGTCTCGTTTTTCGTGAGAAATTTTGGAGCAGTTTTCTGGTGTCAAAAGGAAGTTTGGTTTGTCACTTCAAAATTTTGATTCGATTTGGTTTGGCGCTTGGATGGTGCAGAGCTTGAGCGAAGAGGGTGGCGGGACGACGGACAAGATGGGCAAGCAGGACAACGACGTCTCCCGCGCCGTCGTGGAGGACGACACGGCGCTCCTCCTCGCGGCGGTGGACAGCATCAAGAAGGCGGCGCTGGGCCGGCTGCGCAACGGCTCCGACACCGCCAGGATCCTCGACCAGGAGATGTCCAACAGGCTCCTCCACCTCGCCTGCAGGCACGACGCCGCCGAGTGCGCCAGGCTCCTCCTTGACGGGGAGTACGGCATCACGCCGGCCTCCGTCGACGCCAGGGACCAGCTCACGCGGACGCCGCTCCACGTTGCCGCCGAGGCGCACTCCAAGAGGTGCATCCAGCTGCTCCTCTCAGTCTCCAGGAACGCACGGACGGACGTCAGGCTGCTCGACGGCACACACCTAGTCGCGCTCGAGGTCGCGCTCATGAGCAGAAGGTGCGTCAATGGCACCAACCGCGTGCTACTAGTATTTGCTAGCTAGTACTGATGATTGTTCATTCATTTGAGATCAAACTGACAGCAATGCATCTGTCTGTTCCCTGCCTGCTTTCTCTTCAGGGTTCAAGTTGATTGGTCACCGGACAACTCGGTCGAGGATCTTCTGGCTTATCTGCAACAAAAGGTTTGCCCCATCACTAAACTCACCCACAGCTCCATACTTCTCCTACCTACATGGCTGATACTTGATAGTACTAGATAATGTAGATAGGATCAATTTCTCATGCCAAACTGCAACTTGCCTGAATGTGTGTGTAGGATCTGAACGCGGTGAGACTTCTGGCAGAGAAGACCAGGGAGGTTGGGGAGGTGGCTTACAGATACGCCATGGAGGGACGTGTCGCCGCACTCGCAATGCTGCTCCTGGTGGCTGAGGAAAGGATATCGGCGATGGTGAGCGTGGTGATTGATGGCGTCAGGACAAAGAGATCAATTTACAACTCTGTTGTGGATGAGGTTCTGTCAATTGGAGAGGCTTCAGCTAGAGAGGGCAATGAAATGAGGAGGAAAGCCTTGCTCTGTGAGATTCAGCTGCTTAACCAATTTGGGGCCACGTCGTGGAGGGACCGAAAAGTTGACAGGAAAAGCTTGCCCCCTCTACTTAGGGCTGCAAAGGTACAGATTGCTGTTAGTTTCATGTTACACTTAAATTGTCACTATTCCCAAACTTTGCAATGCATTGAGTATTCAGTGTCTTTAGTTTGAGGTGTACACCCATTTATTTTCCCTTTTAAAACACCGCTAGATTTGCATTGCACATGAAATGAGTTGCTATGACTGTTATGAAGTTTAATTGAGTAATCAGTGTGTGTAACTGAGGTCTACGCCTTATTTTCCTAAAAGTTTTTTAGATTATCCATGGAGTATTATGGTTATGATCTACACCCTTTGTTTGTATGATCAAGAAGCAGCTCTGCATTTTCTTATGTTTGGTTGATGCAATATTGCTGTAATCATGCAACTGCAACTTATATATGGAAAAACTTACAATGACTGAGTGTTCAGCGTCTTTACTTTGTGGTCTACACAGACTTTTTTCCCTTTGAAACACTTCTAGATTTGCATTGCACATGAAATTAGTTGCTACGACTGCCATGAAGTTAAGTGAGTAATCATTGTGTGTAATTGAGGTCCACACCTTATTTTAGGAAAGACTCCTAAAATATTACATGAAATGAGTTACTATGATTATGATCTACACGCTTTTTTTTTACGTATTATCTAGAGGCAGCTCTGCATTTTCTTATGTTTGGTGGATGCGATATTGCTGTAATCGTGCAATTGCAACTTATACATAGAAAATTTTACAATGATTGAGTGTTCAGTGTCTTTACTTTATGGTCTACATAGACTTTTCCCTTTTAAACACTTCTGGATTTGCATTGCACTTGAAATTAGTTGCTAGGACTGCCATGAAGTTAAGTGAGTAATCAATGTGTGTAATTGAGGTTCACACCTTATTTTAGGAAACACTCCTAAAATAATACATGAAGTGAGTTACTATGATTATAATCTACACGTTGTTTTTACGTATTAGCGAAGCAGCTCTGCATTCTCTTATGTTCAGTTGATGCAATATTGCTGTAATCGTGCAACTGCAACTTATATATATATAGAAAAATTTACAATGATTGAGTGTTCGCTGTCTTTACTTTGTGGTCTACACAAACTTTTTCCCTTTTAAACACTTTTGGATTTGCATTGCACATGAAATTAGTTGCTAGGACTGCCATGAAGTTTAGTGAGTAATCAATATGTGTAATTGAGGTCCACACCTTATTTTAGGTGAGTAATCAGTTGATGCAATATTGCTTTAATCGTGCTACGCCTAACAAGCTGCAATTTATAAAGCTGCATCTTATACATATGAAAAAATTGATGATTGATTCCTTGTGCAGGCCGGAGATATGAATCTCACAAAGATGCTTCTGATGGGGGATGTTGATGTCAATGAAACCGACCCCGAAGGAAATACGGCACTTCACTGGTGCCTCAGTAGTAGCTCAAGCACACAGGAGCCAAGGTGCTCTTCTTCAAAATTCTGCTCCATTAACAGCTAAACTGTAAGATCGTTGTTCTCGCTATTTCCATGTGTCCTTAATTGTCTTCTGTCTTTGTGCAGGATTGTGTGGCTCCTGCAGAAGAATGGTGCCAGAGTTTTCCAGGGGAACAAACTAGGTCTCACACCAGTGCACAGCGCTGCAGCTAAGGGCAATTACAAGGCTCTTCAGGTAGCCTTTGTTACTTCCTTTTCAAGTGCTTAATAATACCACTGTGACTAATTGGTATTTTGTTTCTTTGGTCTGCAAGTCACTTCTGCTTCATGCACAAGATTGCGTTGATATACCTTCCAAGACCAAAGAAACCCCATTATTCCTTGCAGTGAAAAATGGTTCTTTGAGCTGTGTACGACTTCTTTTGCGTTATGGGGCTAACCCCAAAGCCCAGAACCTACGGTGAGTAATATTTCTGAAGAATTCTTGTATCCAGTGATTTGATCGACTTACAGTGACGCGATTCTTTGGTGTTGAACAGAAAGCAAAGACCAATAGACGTGGCGACATCCCAGGACATGCGGTTTCTTCTCAACTCGGCAAATGTTGTACCAAGTAAGATGATTTTCTGGGATATTAAATATTTGACTGAGTTCGCAAATAAAACATCTCTTACGTAAATACAAGCACTTCATTTGTCCTTTTGTGTATCTCATGTAAATAAAAGCACTTCACTTGCCCATAGTTTTGTGTTTGATTCTTCAACCAAAGCACATGTTCTGCTATAAGATCACATTCTGCTATGTTCTATTGTTTGATCTGGTTCATTACACTGGAAGGATTTTTTTTTTTGCGAATAAAACTGGAAGGAATTTTATTGTTTGAATTACATAAAGATTGGTTAGATACTTTTGGTTTTGCTGATAATAATGCATATCAAGCCAACTGCATTTTCAACTGAATTTTGTTTCTTTTCAGTGAACCATGGCTCAATGGAAAAGAACCATGCGATGAAAAAAGAAAGGCACAAAGAGCTTCCGGATGATGATTTCGATGATTATGACAACGGCGATTATTATGAAAGGTATTTCTTATATCTGTACACAATTACGTGAAATGCAGAGAAAGTGCTGCTCATTTGAAGTTAAAATTAAGATATTGCTTTGAATATCCTTGCAGCTATGTTGTGCCAAAGGCGTCAGTAGGTCACCGGGATTTTCGGGTTAAAAGTAAGGGCCATAGTGCCCCAAAAGAAGGTCCCAAATTATCTCGGGTAATCTAGGCATCCTCTATCTGTATTACCAAGTGAATTTTTTTTACATGATCTGCTTACAACATATTTTATTTATAGCATGATGATCATTGGGAGAAGCATGACTATACTCGCAAAATCTTTGTTGGGGGTCTCCCGCTTTCGGTAGACGATGGTATAGTTTCATAATCCCGAACCAGTTATATTCAACACAGTGAACATGAATGTACTTCTAACACTTTCTTTGGCATTTGTTTTTGGCAGCGTACCTTAGCAGATTCTTCAGTAGTGAATTCGGACCTGTGGAGGAAGCAATAGTCATTACCTTAAAAATAGACGAGAGGATACAGTCCCGAGGCTTTGGCTTTGTCAAATTCAAAAGAGAGAAGGATATGATTAGTGCAAAGGAAGCTCATCATGTCTATGTGCTTGGGAAGAGAGTGGAGATAAAGGATGCTGTTGCTAGACCGTCCCTGCCTGAACTCGAAAGAGCAACTTCCTTCAGGCACCATGTACGTGAGTCCCCAAGAGTGACTCATAGTGAGCTGGAGGATGAACAACCTGAGCAATATAACTTTGGGAAACGGAGGCCAATGCCAGAGAAGCACCTCCCATCTTGGTTCTTCATATTCAGGAGGTGGTTGCCAGGATTTCTCATGGAAGCAACCGAACGATATGGGGAGAAGTACCCATTATGCTCTGTGAAGACTGATTTCAGATCATGTTGCAGAATGGAGCTTGATCATTCTGCCCTTGGCTATCCTAAGCTAAGCGATTTCATGCGCTCCCTCCCTGGCATCTGCAGGATGCGTGTAGTCCCTGTAGGAAATGGCCCTGCAACACATATGGTCCTTCTGCCACCGCTCTCAAGGCCAAAGTATGTACCCTTGCTGGAGCCTTACTCGTTTGATCATGACGAGCTCCCAGAATCAGTGTCAGATCATCACTCTCCAAGATCACCACTTACCGGCAATATCACTGAGAATGCTCCTTATAGCACTAACAGTCCACATGGTGATGCTTGCAGCGAGAGCAATGTCCAGAGCCAGCATGATGATGAGTGCAGCAGAAGCAATGGTGAAAGCCTGCCGGATGGCGATTCCACCTCCAATGGCAGCTTGCTTGATGAGATTACTGTGAGCACACCAAAGTCTGATTTGATCGGGTCACCTGCAAGAAAGCCTGATTTGATTGTGTCTGGATCTCCTCCTGAAAAAATCGAACAAGGACCGTTAATGAAGCCTGATTCGGTCGAGTCTGCACCTACAAAGAAACTCGATTTGATTGAGTCCAGTCCTCCTAGCAAGGCTGATTTGGTTCAGCCTGGGCCTGCAGGGAAGCTTCATTTCGTTGAGTCCAGTCCTCCTAGGAAGGCTGAATTGATTGAGCCTGGACCTGCAAGGAAGATTGATTTGAATCAACCCAGACCAACAACACGCTTTGCTGATCGTCCTGTTGAAAGGCCAGCAGTCACTCCAAGCAGCTGCGACAATGAAATGAGATTCTCCTTCTTCCACTCACAGTGGGACAAGTACCTAGTAAGTGCTCCCTTCTTCTGTGTTGCATTGCTTGCCACATTAGTTAGGCTCAGAATCATGTCTTGACTAACACACTTCTTTCTACCTGTAGACTCCACATGCCAAGAGTGATTACTGCATCATATGCCGCTCCTGCGAGGCCGCAATGGAGCTTGTCCCCTGCCTCCATAAGATATGTGTTGCCTGCATGATGAGGTGCAATGTCAGGGCATGCATGACCTGTGGCACTGCTGTAAGTGGAGTCAAGTCTGCCCCGGCGCTGGATGCAAAATCTCGACACGTGGTAACAAATTTTCTCAGCAGCTAAAATTTGCTCCAATGTTCTACTTTCACCACATCTGAATTCAGTTTTGCCTGATGATTAATTGCTGAACACGCAGGGAGTCATGGAGTGCGTCTCGGATCAAAAGTGCCAGTTGATGGTTGTCTGCAGTGGAGCTGATGCAGTTGTGAGATGCTCCCCCTGCATGCACACCATAGCTTGCCGAGGCTGCCTCCTGGCCTCAGTGACACTGCTCAAGAAGTGCACTGTCTGTGACGGCATGATTGAGCACTTCAAGTTTGGTCCATAAGGTTTACCTCCCTAATACCGAAGACTGATCTAGTGATACATAGAATAAGGCAGGCAATCCCACATGCTGAAGGAGACATTGACCCCATCTCCTTCGATATTCCGAGCTTGTGGGATGATACGCCTAGATAGGCCATGTTTAGAGGAGTGCCCTTTGCTGCTCCCTTATGTTTTTTTGCGTAGGAATGCCTTCTCCTAGATGCTTGATGGTCATGGTTCTGTAAGCTTTGCGACGGGGGGCTGCGTCCCCTTCGATTTTTGGCAAGCTTACAGCATCGGTACCATGTGAAGCCCCCCTTTATTATCTGTTATCGTGCTCTTTCACTGAACCTATGTATTAGTACTATCTAAGTAAGAAGGATCCTTTTCAGTTATATCTCTTGGTGAGCAGTGCTGGAGCTTGTGATTTGCAGCTTTTTCTGATATGCCTGGTGCTTGCTTCTCTTCTGTATGGGTTGGTTGAATTTAACCGAAAGTTATCTGTCTGCTGTGTGTTGCATTTCCAGTGTGTAATTGGCAACTTGCAGTTGTTTAGCTGAAAATTTTGGAGTTACTATTGTTCTATATAATTCATGAGTCAAGTTTCACCGCTTGTTCTTTGCACTGCTGCTGCTAAAGTTAGAAGTTACCTGTTCTCTGGGAGACTATTGAATTTTCTTATTTTCAATTCTCTCAGAATTGTTTTGAATGGTTGAATAAGAGCCAAGTATGTGCTTTCTCGGGTGTCAGCCAGCCTAAACTTATCTTTGCTTGACTGTATTGCTAATAGATTAATCTATGGGTGCAGTAGTATGTTCTATTTGAAATGGTAACTTATACTGTGCAGAATATTCTTCTGTTCGTTTTCTTGGTTGTTAGTAAATCATGGCGTCTTTCACTAGTTCTTTCAGAAGTAGGTTGCGGATTACAAGTTGGCCAGTTAGAAATTGCTTGAATGGGCCAATAAGGAAATATTTTTGGATCTACATTCTTCTGTAGGGATGTTTGAATTCGAGTTCTATCTCCGTAAATAATTTTGTAATTCAGATCTTTGACTACACTAAGTAAAAGATTTCTCAGCATATGGCGAACAAACGGCGATGGCGAGCGCCTCCATCGACCACCCACTCGCCGCCGTGCCTCAAAGTCCCTTTCTTCTCTTTTGTATGGGTTGGTTGAATTCAACCAAAGTCATCTGTTGTTGGATGATCTGCTGTATGTTGCATTTCCAGCGTGTAATTAGTAGGTTGATGTTGTTTAGCTGAAATTTAGAGTTACTATCGTTCTGTTTGGTTCATGGGTAGTTTCACCGCTGATGATAATCCTTCAGGTTGGATTCTCTGATCTTCAGTTCTCTCAGAATGGTTTTGAGTGATTGAACCGTTCTGTTTTGCTATTTTTTTCAGAATTGGGCCGCGGATTACAGATCGGCTTGTTAGAAATTGCTTGAATAGATCAATAAGGAAATACAAGATTTTTGGATCCACATCCTTTTGTAGGGATGTTTGAATTCGCATCGTATGTACTCCCGTTCCAAATTAGTTGACTTAAATTTGTCTAAATACGGATGTATTTATACTTGTTTAGTATCTAGATACATTCGTATCTAGATAAATATGGGTCAAGTAATTTGAAACGGAGGGTACATGAATAAATCTGTACTACGTACTAGATTTCTCACCGTACAGGCAGCGGCAGCACACACGCGGCGGTGACGTCGGGAGTCGTCCTGAGACGACGACGGTGAGCGCCTGACAATCCACTCGTCGTCGTGTCTCAAAGTCAGGCCGCCGCCTTGTGGGAAGCGAGGGTGGCGGGCTGACGGCTGAGCCTGGGGACGCCAACCCGCTCCCCTACCTTGGGCCCTCTCTCCACTCTGGTGCGGGCGCTCTCGTGTCTCGTCCTTGGATAGGGTGGCCGTCATTGGCGGCGCCCTCTCGTCCCTGTAGAGGATTCTCGACGGCCCTGCATTGGACGTCACCCGTAGCTAACGAGAAAATTCACGTTAAAGCCCCAAACTAACCACTCCGTTTATTATTCAATCTTCAACTTTAAAACCGGTTATTTCATACTCTTAACTTTGCTACTTACCTATGCAATAAATTAGCCATGATGGCATTCCCTAAAAAAAACTTGTTTTGACTGTGATGACTAGTTTTGACTGAAGACTGGACAGTGCCACGTCAACTTTTGACTACGCGGTCAGCTCGGACAAGATCAAATTATTTGAAATGTTATTTTCTGTGTTTAATTAAGATGGGGTTCATGGGTCAACTACACATCAACAGAGAGGGTTAGGTTAAATGCGGGATTAGCTCACGACTTCTTCCCTTCTCCTCTTACTTTCATGTTGTTCTTCCTCTCGACCGAGCACGGAGGAGATGTTGACGCCAACAAAGCGTCGAATGGCAGCACTAGGATGCTCGTCGGTAACCTTGGGGTGACCGCCGAGCCCTATTGCGTCCATGATGGCCCACAAGACACACAAGATCGTTCAACATAATTCAAGTAAGTATCGAATTAGTGCTCGTTTCCAACGTGGAGCAGAGTAGAGTATTACGCTTATTGTTTCTCTCAAGCACAAGTTGTCACATGTCTTGTCTGAGTTAACAATCTGAAAACCTGTAGTGGTTAGTATTGTTCCAGAAACACAAATATACGAGATGGGCATTTGAAGTTGGTTGTAGACAATAGAAAGTAAAGGGCATAAAAAGTAAAAGAGTGAAAATAAAAGGTTGGTTTGACTGCAGTAGAGAGGTTAGGCGCAGGAAAACTTCAGATCATAATGTACATCAAGTGTGTGAGTGCATCGGTAACTAATTACCTTTTCATGTGATTCTACTTCAATTATATGTTCAATAGGCGGTTCACCCTTGAGTACTCGAGCTCGTCAATGCAGGGATAGTCTGCTCTATTATCCTGCATCAACATTCCATATGTCTGGTCGTTCCAACAATTAAGGTCATGAGATCGGACCAATGCTTTAATTGTCGTGGATTTCCATTATCCTCATATCATCTTCACTCCTCGTAGATATCAACACATGTCATCTGGATATCACACATTCGCTAAACAGTATGTGTTACTCATGTAGGTATATAGGTCATGTTGCATGCGCCCTTAAATTGGACAATATGCATTGTGCTCGCCATGGATAAACAATGTAATAATCAGCCATATGTGTAGTTTGCAAATAACGACATACAGAATGGTCATAAAATGAATCTCACCAATCCCCGACATCTCCCACGCCTATGGAGAATTACTCACGCATGAGAGTGGAATAACCAATAAATACAATATTAGACAAAGATAAATCATACTGATAGTATCGTAGAAGACCCACAATAATATGAATGATCGATCTGATCTCAGTCTCTCGAAAGTAAGAATAGAGTTCCAAACCCAAGCCTTGCAAATTGTTACAACTCTCTCGATGGTGATGTTGCCGATGAATGAATGAAAGGGGAATGAAGATTGGAGAAGTTCGGAATGAATCTAAGTGAAGCCCTTCTCTCCTCCTCAAATGTGGAATTCTCCTCCCTGGTGGTGTCTGATCATCAATGTCACTCACTTCCATTGACGCAAGCTCGTTAAGTTGAGAAGACAAGGTGAAGCCTATACGATGGAACTTACGAGCTCGTCCAAATGTGCCGAGCTAGCTCATCAACGTGCCAAGCTATGCCACCATGCACCGGGCCCATGCTAGTTGATACGTCTCAAATGTATCTATAATTTTTTATTATTTCATGACATGTTTATATCATTTTGGTATAGTTTTGAGTTTTGACACCTATTATATTATTTTTTGGACTAACCTATTAATTCAGTGCCTAGTGTGAGCTGCTATTTTCTACATGTTTTTGGTTTTTCGGGTAAGTCAATTTTATCAGGCTAAAAAAGCCAGCGAAGGTTTTGTATCGAGAAGCATCCACCAGCAACGGACATAGGCCGGGGGCCATCCACATTCCCCACATGCTTCACGCGACCAAGGGTGCATGGTGGGGCCGCATGGGCCCCATGTGGCTCCGTTCGACCGCCTCTCGGTCCATGTGCCTTTGTATACTTCTGAAACCTCCTCGGACTTTTCCGCCCTAATTTTTCCGCCGTTGCACACCTATGTTTTATGAGGTCCAATCCGGAGGCCTTCTCTGGTACCCTGCCAGAGGGGGAATTCTTCATAGTGGCCATCTCCATCAACTTGAAGGCCATAATGATCACCCATGAGTAGTTTCCTTTGGACTATGGGTTCGTAGCTAGATGGTTCACTCTTCCCTACTTCTCAATACAAAGATAACATGAGCTGCCATACATGATTGTGATCCATCTGACGTAATCTGTTGGTGCATTTGTTGGGATATGATGAACTATCACTTTATGACCAGATTCATGCATGAATATGTTTTAGCACTATTTGGTCTCTTTGCTGCATAATTCTTATTTATATATGCTCGCTGATCTATTCTTCTTTATTTTTACCAAGATTGGGGTTTCATATTAAAGAGGGAGTTGTGTGTGATACTTGGGTTCAATCTTGCAAGTAATCTACCGCAACGACAGAAAGTGGAAAGGCTTGTATTGTATTGTATTGTATTGTTGTCACTAGGGATAAAAATATGGTTGCGTAGTTGTCCTTTGAAGCAGGGTGAATACAATATACCATCTACTTCATGTCATCATGCTTATTGCAACACTCAATTTTTACTTAATACTTTAAGATGCATGTTGGATAGCGGTCTTCTGTGGAGTATTAGCTATAGATGCAGTTGGATAATAGTCTATAGATATTGGGACGTGATGCTCATATGTTGATTATGCCATGGATAGTCGTAGTTACAAAAATTACAATTTAATTGATGCTCAACTATAATTTATTACCATATAGTGCTTTCTTTAGAGAGAAACCACTAGTGAACCTATGAACCTGGTCTTTTTCTTCCTATAAAATTTCGATCTCAATCAACGGTCTTTTAATTTCTTACCTTTACATTATCCTCAACTTGCCATTAAGTCCAAGTCTTTCTCTGTTTCTGTTGCTGCTTTTATTTCCTTAGTAACTAGAAAGTAGTGGGAATAAAAATCTCACTAGTCTAGTTTGGGGCCGACAAAGTTTTGTATTTGTGTGTGCAAGTGTTGATGTTTGCTTGTGTTACTAAGCTCCTATTGGTTTGATAAACCTTGAGGTCACTTGAGGGAAATTGATGCTTGCTACAAACCCTTGCACCTGGGGGGCCAACACATTCCCAGTTAAGAGGACGCACTAAGCAACAACGATGGTCATGGTGGGCCGGGATCTGTGCCCCTTCTAGCCAGCACCTAGTGCCCCTGGCCGCATTGGACATGTGCAGCCCCCTCCTCCCTGAGAGGCTTAGATATAGTGCCTTGATCCTCGCCATCTCTGGCCCGTTCTCCGTGCCTATGCAACTCCTCTTCTATGTGTGGCCGCCTGCTCTCGGAGTGTCCTTGTCGGAGCATAACATGAGAAGCCGCACCAAATCCACCTAATTCCCCCCCAACTTCCCTACCTAGAGTGGCAAGAGTGAGGCCTCGACCTCCTCTTCCCAGCAACCTCCCCTCTTGGATGCGGTCAGTCGGGGATGGCGGGTGGTCGGGTTCAATACATGTGGGTGTGGAGAAGGCTAGGCGATGGTGGCGCCCAAGAGAGAGGGAGAGGTTTTTTTGGATGGGTCCTGATACGTCTCCAACATATCTATAATTTTTTATTGCTCCATGCTGTTATATTATCATTCTTGGATGTTTTACAATCACTTTATAGCAACTTTATATCATTTTTGGGGACTAACCTATTGACATAGTTCCTAGTGCCAGTTGCTATTTTTTGCTTGTTTTTTACATCACAAAATATCAGTACCAAATAGAGTCCAAACGCAGCAAAAGTTTTTGGAGAAAATTTTTATGGACCAGAAGGAACAATATGTGCCAAAGAAGTACAAAGGGGTGTCCCGAGGGGGGCACAACCCACCTGGGCACGCCCGGGGGCCCAGGCGCGCCCTGGTTGGTTGTGTCCACCTCGGTGGCTTCCAGCATCGCCTCTTCGCCTTATAAATACCCAAATATTCCAGAAACCCTAGGGGAGTCGACGAAACATCCAGCCACCGCAAGTTCCAGAACCACGAGATCCAATCTAGACACCATCACAGAGGGGTTCATCATCCTCATTGGTGCCTCTCCGATGATGCGTGAGTAGTTCATTGTAGAACTACGGGCCCGTAGTCAATAGCTAGATGGCTTCCTCTCTCTCTTTTGATTCTCAATACAATGGTGTCTTCGAGATCTATTTGATGTAACTCTTTTTTGCGGTGTGTTTGTTGGGATCCGGTGAACTTTGATTTTATGATCAGATCTATATATCCATGAAAGTTATTTGAGTTTTGATCTCTTATATGCATGATTATTTATAGCCTCATATTTCTTATTCAAATCTTTGGTTTAGTTAGGCCGACTAGATCAATTTTTCTTGCCACGGGAAGAGGTGCTTTGTGATGGGTTCGATTGTGCGGTGTTCTTTCCCAGTGACAGAAGGGGCAGCAAGACACGTATTGACCGTTGCTATTAAGGATAACAAGATGGGGTCTATTCCTACATGAATAGATCTTGTCTACGTCATGCCATAGTTCTTATTGGATTACTCCATTTCTCCATGAACTTAATACACTAGATGCATGTTGGATAGCGGTCGATGTGTGGAGTAATGGTAGTAGATGCAGGCAGGAGTCGGTCTACTAATCTCGGACGTGATGCCTATATATTTTGTCATTTCCTGGATATCATCACAATTATTTGAGGTTCTATCAATTGCCCAAGAGTAATTTGTTTACGCATCGTGTGCTATTTCTTGAGAGAAGCCACTAGTGAAATATACGGCCCCGGGGTCTATTCTTTATCATATTTGCCTTGAGATCTTTTTTTATTTTCTTTTCTTTGCAGATCTATTATTCCAAAAACCCAAAAATACCTTGCTGCACTTATTATTATTATTATCTATTTTATTTCGTGTTTTATCGAGATTTATTTATCCAATCTATCACAATTTTATCCCGTCAACCTGAAAATTTCCTACGCTGTTACCCGTAAGAGGGATTGACAACCCCTCATAAGCATCGGGTTGCAAGTATTTGTTCTTTGTGTGCAGGTACCGTTTACATAGTGTTGCTTGGTTCTCCTACTGGATTGATAACCTTGGTTTCATAACTAAGGGAAATACCTACCGTAGATGTACTGCACCATCCCTTCCTCTTTGGGGAAATACCGACGTAGTTCAATCCGCATCAGGTCCCACATGTAAGGAGGGTCAAAGCTGATGTGGCGGTGGTGAGTCAGTAGTCTACGCAGTAAAAACCGCTCACGTGGCCAAAACCAGTCACAACTGAGCACCGGGGTTGACTCTAAACCGAGTGGTAAGTTAAGCGTGTGAAACAACTGGTTTTTAAGTTGGAGTTGAATATTAATCCAGTGGTTAGTCCACGGTTGTAATGTGGAATTTACTATAGCTAATTTGTTTGATTTCTAGCGAATGAACAACTAAACTTTGCGTTTAAATTAACTTCACAAAAAAATTTAAGGCATAAATTAATTTTACAATTAGATCATGGCATCCCATGGACTTTGCAACTTCACGAGTGTGCCTTCCATAGCACCCCGCACCACTAAGCCACCTCTCCTAATCTTCTTCCTTCCCAACTCCCAAGCAGACAGTTGTCTCCTTCCTCCTGCATTGCTACTCCATGGCTCCAGTTGCCCCTAGAACAAAAATAATCTGCAGTAATCTGCTATATGGCTCAAATTTCAAACCTCAAACCCGATCCTTCCTACTTGCAGTAACTTCTTACTCCTTCCTCCATGCACATGCACATGATACTTTGTCTGCATCCCTCAGCCCAAAAGTTGCCTTGAGGCAAATCTAGAAATTCCAGGAGAAAATGTAGGAGTTACGATGAGGCTAAAATCTTGGAGTTGCACCTAATCCTTCACTTTGACCTCACCTAAAGTTGCTAGGAGGCACACCTAGGAGTTGTGCCTCATACTTTGTTCTCACTGGTAGAAAAAGGGCCTATTGTCCCGGTTGGTAAGGGCCTTTAGTCCCGGTTCCTGAACCGGGACTAAAGGGTCGGTACTAATGCCCTGGCCCTTTAGTCCCGGTTCAGTCCAGAACCGGGACAGATGGGCCTGTTGGAAATATGCCCTAGAGGCAATAATAAAATGATTATTATTATATTTCTTTGTTCATGATAATAGTCTGTTATTCATGCTATAACTATGTCATCCGGAAATCGTAATACACGTGTGAATACATAGACCACAACATGTCCCTAGTAAGCCTCTAGTTGACTAGCTCGTTGATCAACAGATAGTCATGGTTTCCTGACTATGGACATTGGATGTCATTGATAACGGGATCACATCATTAGGAGAATGATGTGATGGACAAGACCCAATCCTAAGCATAGCTCAAAGATCGTGTAGTTCGTTTAGCTAGAGCTTTTCCAAGTGTCAAGTATCATTTCCTTAGACCATGAGATTGTGCAACTCCGGATACCGTAGGAGTGCTTTGGGTGTGCCAAACGTCACAACGAATCGGGTGACTATAAAGGTACACTACGGGTATCTCCGAAAGTGTCTGCGGTTGGCACGAATCGAGACTGGATTTGTCACTACGTGACGGAGAGGTATCTATGGGCCCACTCGGTAATGCATCATCATAATGAGCTCAATGTGACCAAGTGTCCGGTCACGGATCATGCATTACGGTACTAGTAAAGTGACTTGCGATAACGAGATTAAATGAGGTATTGGGATACCGACGATCGAGTCTCGGGCAAGTAACGTACCGATTGACAAAGGGAATTGTATACGGGGTTGCTTGAATCCTCGACATCGTGGTTCATCCGATGAGATCATCGAGGAGCATGTGGGAGCCAACATGGGTATCCAGATCCCGCTGTTGGTTATTGACCGGAGAGGCGTCTCGATCATGTCTGCATGTCTCCCGAACCCGTAGGGTCTACACACTTAAGGTTAGGCGACGCTAGGGTTGTAGAGATATGAGTATGCAGTAACCCGAAAGTTGTTCGGAGTCCCAGATGAGATCCCGGATGTCACGAGGAGTTTCGGAATGGTCCGAAGGTGAAGAATTATATATAGGAAATGCAGTTTCGGCCATTCGAAAAGTTTCGAGGGTCACCGGTATTGTACCGGGACCACCGGAAGGGTCCCGAGGGTCCACCGGGTGGGGCCACCTATCCCGGAGGGCCCCGTGGGCTGAAGTGGGGAGGGGAACCAGCCCCTGGTGGGCTGGTGCGCCCCCTCTTGGGCCCCCCTGCGCCTAGGGTTGGAAACCCTAGGGTGGGGCGCCCACTGCCTTGGGGGCAAGCCTCCCCTTGGCCGCCGCCCCAGAGATCTCATCTCCCGGGGCCGGCGCCCCTCTAGGGGCCTATATAAAGGGGGAGGAGGCAGCCGCACCCATGCCATAGGCGCCCCCTTCCCCTTGCTACACCTCTCCTCTCGTAGAAGCTCGGCGAAGCCCGCCGAGATCATCGCTGCATCCACCACCACGCCGTCGTGCTGCTGGATCTCCGTCAACCTCTCCTCCCCTTGCTGGATCAAGAAGGAGGAGACGTCTTCCTCAACCGTCGCGTGTGTTGAACGCGAGGTGCTGTCCGCTCAACACTAGGATCATCGGTGATTTGGATCACGACGAGTGCGACTCCTCAACCCCGTTCTCTTGAACGCTTCCGCCGCGATCTACAAGGGTACGTAGATGCACTCCTCTCTCGTTGCTAGATGAACTCATAGATAGATCTTGGTGAAACCGTAGAAATTTTTATTTTCTGCAACGCTCCCCAACAAAGGTATCGAGCTAGGTCTATGCGTAGTTCTCTTTGCACGAGTAGAACACAATTTGTTGTGGGCGAGATGTTGTCAACTTTCTTGCCACCACTAGTCTGATTTTGCTTCAGCGGTATTGTGGGATGAAGTGGCCCGGACCGATCTTACACGTACGATTACGTGAGACAGGTTCCACCGACTGACATGCACTAGTTGCATAAGGTGGCTAGCGGGTGTCTGTCTCTCCCACTTTAGTTGGAGCGGATTTGATGAAAAGGGTCCTTATGAAGGGTAAATAGAAGTTGACAAATCACGTTGTGGCTTTTACGTAGGTAAGAAAACGTTCTTGCTAGAACCCTATTGCAGCCACGTAAAACATGCAACAACAATTAGAGGACGTCTAACTTGTTTTGGCAGCATGTGTTTGTGATGTGATATGGCCAAAAGTTGTGATGAATGATGAATGATATATGTGATGTATGAGATCATGTTCTTGTAATAGGAATCACGACTTGCATGTCGATGAGTATGACAACCGGCAGGAGCCATAGGAGTTGTCTTAATTATTGTATGACCTGCGTGTCATTGATTCAACACCATGTAATTACTTTACTTTATTGCTAAACCGTTAGCTATAGTAGTAGAAGTAATAGTTGGCGAGCAACTTCATGGAGACACGATGATGGAGATCATGATGATGGAGATCATGGTGTCATGCCGGTGACAAAGATGATCATGGAGCCCCGAAGATGGAGATCAAAGGAGCTATATGATATTGGCCATATCATGTCACTACTATTTGATTGCATGTGATGTTTATCATGTTTTTGCATCTTGTTTACTTAGAACGACGGTAGTAAATAAGATGATCCCTCACAATAATTTCAAGAAAGTGTTCCCCCTAACTGTGCACCGTTGCGATGGATCGTTGTTTCGAAGCACCACGTGATGATCGGGTGTGATAGATCCTAACGTTCGAATACAATGGGTGTAAGCCAGATTTACACACACAATACACTTAGGTTAACTTGATGAGCCTAGAATGTACAGACATGGCCTCGGAACACGGAAGACCGAAAGGTCGAGCATGAGTCGTATAGAAGATACGATCAACATGGAGATGTTCACCGACGTCGACTAGTCTGTCTCACGTGATGATCGGACACGGCCTAGTTGACTCGGATCATGTTTCACTTAGATGACTAGAGGGATGTCTAATCTGAGTGGGAGTTCATTAAATAATTTGATTAGATGAACTTAATTATCATGAACTTAGTCTAAAATCTTTACAATATGTCTTGTAGATCAAATGGCCCACGTTACCCTCAACTTCAACGCGTTCCTAGAGAAAACCAAGCTGAAAGATGATGGCAGAAACTATACGGACTGGGTCCGGAACCTGAGGATCATCCTCATAGCTGCAAAGAAAGATTATGTCCTAGAAGCACCACTAGGTGAAGCACCAATCCTAGAGAACCAAGACGTTATGAACGCTTGGCAGTCTCGTGCTGATGATTACTCCCTCGTTCAGTGCGACATGCTTTACAGCTTAGAACCGGGGCTCCAAAAGCGTTTTGAGTAATACGGAGCATATGAGATGTTCGAAGAGCTGAAAATGGTTTTCCAAGCTCATGCCCGGGTCGAGAGATATGAAGTCTCCGACAAGTTCTTCAGCTGTAAGATGGAGGAAAATAGTTCTGTCAGTGAGCACATACTCAAGATGTCTGGTTGCACAACCGCTGACTCAGCTGGGAGTTAATCTCCGGATGACGCGGTCATTGACAGAATCCTTCGCCGCTTCCACCGAGCTACAAGAGCTTTGTGATGAACTTCAATATGCGGGGATGGAAAAGACCATTCCCGAGGTATATCCAATGCTGAAATCAGCGGAGGTAGATATCAAAAGGAACATCAAGTGTTGATGGTGAATAAAACCACTAAGTTCAAGAAAGGCAAGGGTAAGAAGAACTTCAAGAAGGACGACAAGGAGTTGCGCGCCCGTAAGCCGCCATCGGGAAGAAGTCAAACAATGGACCCAAGCCCGAGATCGAGTGCTTTTATTGCAAGGGAAGTGGTCACTTTGGCGAAACTGCCCCAAGTACTTAGCGGACAAGAAGGCCGGCAAAACCAAAGGTATATTTGATATACATGTAATTGATGTGTACCTTACCAGTGCTCGTAGTAGCTCCTGGGTATTTGATACCGATGCGGTTGCTCATATTTGTAACTCAAAGCAGGAGCTGCGGAATAAGCGGAGACTGGCAAAGGACGAGGTGACGATGCGCGTCGGAATGGTTCCAAGGTCGATGTGATCGACGTCGGCACGTTACCTCTACATTTAGCTACGGGATTAGTTTTAAACCTCAATAATTGTTATTTAGTACCAGCTTTGAGCATGAACATTGTATCTGGATCTCGTTTAATACGAGATGGTACTCATTTAAATCCGAGAATAATGGTTGTTCTATTTATATGAGAGATATGTTTTATGGTCATGCCCCGATGGTCAATGGTTTATTCT
This sequence comes from Aegilops longissima, assembly GCA_021605205.1. NCBI lineage: Eukaryota > Viridiplantae > Streptophyta > Magnoliopsida > Poales > Poaceae > Aegilops > Aegilops longissima. The sequence goes on from CM038680.1 coordinate 128,180,270, forward strand.
TAATGAATCTCGAACGTGATGTTACACATATTCATAGTGTGAATACCAAAAGATGTAAAGTTGATAACGATAGTCCCACATACTTGTGGCAATCGCCGCCTTGGTCACATTGGTGTCAAGCGCATGAAGAAGCTCCATGCTGATGGACTTTTAGAGTCTCTCGATTATGAATCATTTGACACATGCGAACCATGCCTCATGGGAAAAATGACCAAGACTCCGTTCTCCGGAACAATGGAGCGAGCAACCAACTTATTGGAAATCATACATACTGATGTGTGCGGTCCAATGAGCGTTGAGGCTCGCGGAGGATATCGTTATGTTCTCACTCTCACTGACGACTTGAGTAGATATGGGTATGTATACTTGATGAAACACAAGTCTGAGACCTTTGAAAAGTTCAAGGAATTTCAGAATGAGGTAGAGAATCAACGTGACCGAAAGATAAAGTTCTTACGATCAGATCGTGGGGGAGAATATCTAAGTCACGAATTTGGTACGCACTTAAGGAAATGTGGAATCGTTTCACAACTCACGCTGCCTGGAACACCTCAGCGTAACGGTGTGTCCGAACGTCGTAATCGCACTTTATTGGATATGGTGCGATCTATGATGTCTCTTACCGATTTACCGCTATCATTTTGGTGATACGCTCTAGAGACAACTACATTCACTTTAAATAGGGCACCGTCTAAATCCGTTGAGACGACACCGTATGAATTATGGTTTGGCAAGAAACCTAAGCTTTCATCTCTAAAAGTTTGGGGATGCGATGCTTATGTCAAGAAACTTCAACCTGAAAAGCTCGAGCCCAAGTCGGACAAAGACGTCTTCATAGGATACCCTAAGGAAACCATTGGGTATACCTTCTACTTAAGATCCGAAGGCAAGATCTTTGTTGCCAAGAACGGGTCCTTTCTGGAGAAAGAGTTTCTCTCGAAAGAATTAAGTGGGAGGAAAGTAGAGCTTGATGGAGTATTGCCTCTTGAAACGGTAAGTAGCGCAACTCAGGAAGATGTTCCTGTGGTGCCTGCACCGACAAGAGAGGAGGTTAATGATGATGATCAAGATACTTTGGATCAAGCTCCTACTGAACTTCGAAGGTCCACAAGGACACATTCCGCACCAGAGTGGTACGGCAACCCTGTCTTGGAAATCATGTTGTTAGACAACGGTGAACCTTCGAACTACGAAGAAGCGATGGCGGGTCCAGATTCCAACAAATGGCTTGAAGCCATGCAATCCGAGATAGGATCCATGTATGAAAACAAAGTATGGACTTTGACAGACTTGCCCGATGATCGGCGAGCAATAGAAAACAAATGGATCTTTAAGAAGAAGACGGACGCGGATGGTAATGTTACCATATATAAAGCTCGACTTGTCGCTAAGGGTTATCAACAAGTTCAAGGGATTGACTACGATGAGACTTTCTCTCCCGTAGCGAAGCTGAAGTCCATCCGAATCATGTTAGCAATTGCCGCATACTATGATTATGAGATATGGCAAGTGGACGTCAACACGGCATTCCTTAACGGCCATCTTAAGGAAGAACTGTATATGATGCAGCCGGAAGGTTTTGTCGACCCTGAGAATGCTAACAAGGTATGCAAGCTCCAGCGATCCATTTATGGGCTGGTGCAGCATCTCGAGTTAAACATTCGCTTTGATGAGATGATCAAAGCGTTTGGGTATATGCAGACTTATGGAGAAGCCTGCGTTTACTAGAAAGTGAGTGGGAGCTCTGTAGCATTTCTCATATTATATGTAGATGACATACTTTTGATGGGAAATGATATAGAACTTTTGGACAGCATTAGGCCTACTTGAATAAGTGTTTTTCAATGAAGGACCTTGGAGAAGCTGCTTACATATTAGGCATCAAGATCTATAGGGATAGATCGAGATGCCTCATAGGTCTTTCACAAAGCACATACCTTGATAAGATATTGAAGAAGTTAAATATGGATCATTCCAAGAAAGGGTGCTTGCCTCAGATTGCAAGGTGTGAGATTGAGCTCGCTCAATGCCCGACCACGCAGAAGATAAAGAAGAGATGAGTGTCATCCCTATGCCTCAGCCATAGGGTCTATTATGTATGCCATGTCGTGTACCGACTGATGTAAACCTTGCCGTAAGTTTGGTAGGAAGGTACCAAAGTAATGCCGACAAGGAACACTGGACAGCGGTCAAGAACATCCTAAAGTACCGAAAAGGACTAAGGATATGTTTCTTGTTTATGGAGGTGACGAAGAGCTCGTCAAAGGTTTACGCCGGCGCTTAGCTTCAACACGATCCGATGACTCTAAGTCACAGACGGATACGTACATTTTGAATGGTGGGGCAAGAAGCTGGTGCAGTTGCAAGCAAAGCATCGTGGCGGGATCTACATGTGAAATAGAGTACATGGCAGCCTCGGAGGCAGCGCATGAAGAAATATGGGTGAAGGAGTTCATCACCGACCTAGGAGTCATACCCAATGCGTCGGGGCCGATCACACTCTTCTGTGACAACACTGGAGCTATTGCACTTGCCAAGGAGCCCAGGTTTCACAAGAAGACCAGGCACATCAAGGTCGCTTCAACTCCATACGTGAAAATGTTCAAGATGGAGACATAGATATTTGTAAAGTACATACGGATCTGAATGTAGCAGATCCGTTGACTAAACCTCTCCCTAGAGCAAAACATGATCAACACCAGAACGCTATGGGTGTTCGATTCATCACAATGTAACTAGAATATTGACTCTAGTGCCAGTGGGAGACTGTTGGAAATATGCCCTAGAGGCAATAATAAAATGGTTATTATTATATTTCTTTGTTCATGATAATAGTCTGTTATTCATGCTATGACTGTGTTATCCGGAAATCGTAATACACATGTGAATACATAGACCACAACATGTCCCTAGTAAGCCTCTAGTTGACTAGCTCGTTGATCAACAGATAGTCATGGTTTCCTGACTATGGACATTGGATATTATTGATAACGGGATCACATCATTAGGAGAATGATGTGATGGACAAGACCCAATCCAAAGCATAGCTCAAAGATTGTGTAGTTCGTTTAGCTAGAGCTTTTCCAAGTGTCAAGTATCATTTCAGAGACCATGAGATTGTGCAACTCCGGATACCGTAGGAGTGCTTTTAGGTGTGCCAAACGTCACAACGTGGCGGGTGACTATAAAGGTACACTATGGGTATCTCCGGAAGTGTCTGCTGGGTTGGCACGAATCGAGATCGGATTTGTCACTCCGTATGACGGAGAGGTATCTCTGGGCCCACTCGGTAATGCATCATCATAATGAGCTCAATGTGACCAAGTGTCGGTCACGAGATCATGCATTACGGCACGAGTAAAGTGACTTGCCGTAACGAGATTAAACGAGGTATTGGGATACCGACGATCGAAGTCTCGGGCAAGTAACGCATCGATTGACAAAGGGAATTGTATACGGGTTGCTTGAATCCTCGACATCGTGGTTCATCCGATGAGATCATCGAGGAGCATGTGGGAGCCAACATGGGTATCCAGATCCCGCTATTGGTTATTGGCTGGAGAGGCGTCTCGGTCATGTCTGCATGTCTCCCGAACCCGTAGGGTCTACACACTTAAGGTTAGGTGACGCTAGGATTGTAGAGATATGAGTATGCAGTAACCGAAAGTTGTTCGGAGTCCCGGATGAGATCCCGGACGTCACGAGGAGTTCCGGAATGGTCCGGAGGTGAAGAATTATATATAGGAAGTGCAGTTTCGGCCATCGGGAAAGTTTCGGGGTCACCGGTATTGTACCGGGACCACCGGAAGGGTCCCGGGGGTCCACCGGGTGGGGCCACCTATCCCGGAGGGCCCCGTGGGCTGAAGTGGGAGGGGAACCAGCCCCTGGTGGGCTGGTGCGCCTCTTGGCCCCCCGCGCCTAGGGTTGGAAACCCTAGGGGGGGGCCCACTTGCCTTGGGGGCAAGCCTCCCCTTGGCCGCCACCCCCCAGGAGATCTCATCTCCCAGGGCCGGGCGCCCCTAGGGGGCCTATATAAAGGGGGGAGGGAGGGCAGCCGCACCCATGCCATAGGCGCCTCCCTTCCCCCTTGCTACACCTCTCCTCTTGTAGAAGCTCGCGAAGCCTGCCGAGATCATCGCTGCATCCACCACCACGCCGTCGTCTTCTTTGGATCTCCGCCAACCTCTCCTCCCCTTGCTGGATCAAGAAGGAGGAGACGCTTCCTCAACCGTCACGTGTGTTGAACGCGGAGGTGCTGTCCGCTCAGCACTAGGATCATCGGTGATTTGGATCACGACAGTACGACTCCCTCAACCCCGTTCTCTTGAACGCTTCGCCGCATGATCTACAAGGGTATGTAGATGCACTCCTCTCTCTCGTTGCTAGATGAACTCATAGATAGATCTTGGTGAAACCGTAGAAATTTTTTATTTTCTGCAACGTTCCCCAACAGGGCCTCCACGTGGCCTGTGCGCCGAGCCCAGGCAGGAGGGCCTTTAGTTCCGGTTGGTGGCACCAACCGGGACCAATAGGCATCCACGCGTCAGCATTTCTGTGGCTTGGGTTTTTCTTTTTTTAAAGGGGGGGGGTTGGGTGTTTTGGGGGGTTAATTTAGGTCTTTCATATATTGTGTTAGCTAACTAATTAATAGAGAGAAGTGTCCTCTCTTTTGTCCGTGCTTGGTCGACGCCACGCACTATACAGACGATAGAGAGGACTAGCTAGAAACGCTAGCTAGCTAGTAAGCAAATGAAGGAAAGTAAGATCGTCATGAACATATATGCATACAGAGAAGTGATATCGACCACCTCTCCTTCTCCGAGAGATTGGTCGAACAACAAGTTCTCTTATATATATCCGACACTACCGCTACATATATACAATAATTATCTTTACAAATATAATCTCCTAACATACGGACACGTGGTCCACATAGTATTCTCCGCCTTCAGCGATCACGTGGTCAAGAAAGAATGCCGCCAATTCCTCTTAAATTGCTCAGATGCGATCTGGTGCTAGGAGTTCATCCCGCATCCAAACATCTAATTTTAAGAAGGGGTCACACACACACACACACACACACACACACACACACACACACACACACACACACACACACACACACACACACACACACACACACACACACATATATATATATATATATATATATATATATATATATATATATATGAATGAATGAAACTCAACACAAATGATGGTAATAAAATAAAATTGTGAATATTGTTATTTACGCACTTCATATTGTTGGTCAGAGTAGCCCCGCTCACAGGTCGTGTGGCGGATGGACTCGCAAACGTAGTATCCACAAAAATCATTCCCTTGTTCCTGCCACAACCACTTTACAAGAAATAGAGGTTAATCAAACTGATAAGCAAGAATGCCAAATGGTATTGATGAAACTAGTGCTTGAATCACTAGGAGATGCGTGGAACATGCTACTATAGTACTTACTTTCGGGTGTCTAAATTCCAGCTTCTTCGGCAGTCCCGGAGCTTTTTTGGTGAATTTTCTCCAAACCCTGCCATACAAAGAAAACAATTACTTGATATCATAAATGAACAAAGTTGCTGATATGGTGGATAATGATCGATTTAACTTACTTCTCGAGCATTTGAGTCATGTCCGCATACTCCTTGGGATCTTTTCATCTCGAGTCTAAGACAGTTACTACTCCCTGCTCAAGCTTAATCTCTAGGAGAATATAGTGGAACCTATGCACGCATGCATAACTCATCAATTACATTACTATAACCTGGACTAATAAGGGAAACCGAATATGCCACAAGACAGTAACACTCACTTGAAGTTGTAAGGAAAGAGTATTATATCTTTGTGTTCATTTATTACCAACGATCGTAGCAAGTTGGCCTCGGTATCTTCGGCATGATATTTAACCTCAGTTGCATCTATGAGATATGTGTTAATGAACCCAATATTACCCACTTGTCTTTTCTTCAATTCGGCGATCTTCAATCTGCATAATATAGTGAGGATAATTATAAATACATGCAATGAAAGAGCTGAGTTATATAGAGAGACTTAATGATGTAAGTAGTACTACTTACGACGATAGCAGGTGACCGTTGCTTTATCGAGGGCCAATTGATTGAAAAACTGAAAGAACTCATCAAACGGAACAGCAACAGCTCAATTCCAACGAGGTCATGCTCCTTTTAACTCTCACATACAAAGTACTCCTCCCCTCGGACTCTCCGCAGGTTTTCATGTATTAATCATGCAATCTTCGTGATCATCGCTGATAGAGATCTTTCATCTTTGACGAGAGGCTTCCCGATCAGATCTTTGTGTCCGCACCTCCAAGAAATCATAATGTACATCGTCGGACAGGTAATCTCCAAGATTGCTATAACCGGCACCATCCTCGGATCGACGATGTCGCTAGCGAGCACCTTGAGCGGGGGCACGATTGCTTCATTGTTTGCCGAGCTGGGCAATTTGTTTCCCAGCTCGTTTTCTTTCATCCTTTGATCACCGACAGTACTTCCCGACCTCTCCGCTTCGCAAATGCCTTCCAATAATGCGCTCATAGTTGCCTTTCGGCGGAGACTTGGGTGGTTTTGTCAGGGCAGCCAGAGTGCGCTTCGCTTTCACCGGATCTACCTTCTCCTTCGGAGGTGGATGTCTCTATGCTTTCAACCCTTGAAACCAATCCTTCACTTCGGTTCGCGCGATCTTTGTGTTCTCCTCCGGGGTCATCTCAGATGGTAACTTCTCCGAGTCTTCAGAGAAGGACCGAATCAGATGTCCTCCCGCCTTTGGCAAGATCTTGCTAGACGCCGGCAGAGCAGACGGAGCGGATGTCTTCTTTCCTTGCTTACGAGGCGGAGGAGAAGGACTACGACGCGCTGGAGCAGCCGGAGCGGCGGCGGGTCTCTTCCGCCCTTGCTGACGAGGCGGAGAAGGAGGAGGCTGGCTGCTCGGGCGTGCCGGCGTAGGCGGAGAAGGAGGTGGAGTGCCTCCATGCACCGAAGAAGGAGCCGGCCGAGTGCCCTGATCGTCACTCGCCGGAGGAGGAGGCGGTGGAGGAGGCGGAGTGCCCTGACTCTCTGGAGGAGGAGGAGGAGGAGGAGGCGGAGGCGTCCAGTTCGGAAGGTTGATGAGATCCTTCCGCCATAGGCATGGAGTCTTCAGAGCAGAACCCAGCCGAGTCTCCCCTTCACCGGTAGGGTGGTCAAGCCGGAGGTCCTCAAATCCCTCCGTTATTTCATCCACCATCACCCTAGCATATCCTTCTGGAATCGGCCGGCAGTGAAAAGTTACGCCGGATTCAGTAGGATAAACAGAGCCAACAACCGCCTTGACCTTCAAATTCAACCATTGTGCCATAAGGTGGCAATTTTGAGCCTCCGTGATAGCATCCACGGGATAGCTAGCAGGAGCCGTCAAGGCATGCTCCGGCTGAAGCAGCTCGGTGGAAGCCACGCTGCTTCTCCGCTGAGATGGCGGGGTAGCTTCGGCAGGTCATTTGCTGCGATTTGCTTCTCGTTCCTCTATCGCTTGTACCCTTGCATGCAGCGCCTGCAGTTCGGTCTGTTGCACTTTCTTCCTCCTCTCCTGGCATTTGTAACCGACTGCGTCCGGAAACCTAGCCTTCCATGAAACGGAGCCTGGCGTGCCTCGTGTCCGTCCAGGGTGCTCAGGATTCCCGAGGGCCATTGTGAGCTTGTCGTTCTCTCTGTCTGGAACGGACGTCCCTTGCTGCGCTGCTTCGATATATTGCTGAAGCCTCTTGACAGTATGTCCAATTGATCGTCTGCTCAAATGCACTTCCACGATACAGGTCCAAGGTTCCACCAGCCCGAAGAACCAAGTCCGCAACGGTCTGCCAGTTCATTGTCTCGGTTCGATCCCTTTGTCAAGCAGATCATTCTCAGCCTTGGCCCACTTAGGCCGGGCTATGAGGTAGCCACCGACCCGCAAGCGATGGTGAAGCTTCTTCTTCGCAGCATTTTGCTTGTTTGTCGCCGACATCTTTTACTCTTTTCCGATGTCTTGTGGGCCACAAATGCGGGCGACCATCTATGATCTTCTCATATTTGCCCTTGAATTCGGTGTCTTTTTTTATCGACAAACCTATTCAGGTCTTTCTTCCAATTCCTGAATAGGTCTGCCATCTTCTTAAGAGCAAAAGACTTGATTAATTGCTCTTTACTGGCTTCTCCGGATCATCCTCTGGCGGTAGGGTGAAATTTGACTTCAGCTCAGTCCAAAGATCATTTTTCTCGCATATCGTTGACATAAGACACCTCGTGGTCTTCGTTCTTAGGCTTATACCATTGTGGATGCTGATCGATCTTGTCCCTAACGTAACCCCCGACCGAGCAACAAATGCCTTCTTTGTCCGGATGGGTTCAATCGGTTGGCCGTCGCATGCGATTGCTATGATCTCAAACCTTTCATCCGAGCTCAACTTTTTCTTCAGCCTCGCCTCTTTACCGTTGTGCTCGATCCGGAGGGCTAGAAAAAAGAACAAAGACGAGAGTTAATTAATATGTGTACATACCAAAACAATGAATGCATCAATTAGCTAGTCAACACAGGCTTAACTAATATATATACCTGGCCGAACTCGGTTCGGTCACCGGAGCCGTCCTCACGGTCTACTTCTTGCACCGGCATTGGGTCATCGGAGCCATCATAATCCTAGCCAGCTGCTTCTTCACCCTCTCCTTCCAGACCATCGGTGTCGTTGAGAAACATCAACGAGCAGACGACATCACTTCCTTCTGCGATTATGTCCCTCAACAACACTTCTTGTGCTTTGTCTCGGGGGGTGTCCATAGTTTCTGCAAATATTTACAACATGGCAATTATTATTCAAACATGACAGATGGATATATTAGTGGCAAAGGTAGAACTAGCTAGCTAATCACAATAAGGAATCATATTAATTAGTGGCCTCGACGCTGCTTCTCTAGGGTTTCGGTGGCCTCGATAACGCTTCAAGGGTTAGGTGGCCTCGAGAACGCTTCAAGGAGGGGGTAATATCGACCCCCCACGTGTTGAAGGTATCGGGAGGGTATATCGACAAATGATTTACATACGCACATGGGAAAATAATATCCTTGTTTTTTCCTTCTTAAAAATACATGAAGTAGTATTGCTTGTTTTTTTTTAAAATAATGTTCAAATAGAAATTTTAGAAAAAAAGAATGAGACGTCGGCGTCGGCGTCGAACACTACATCTATGTCCCACAAGTGACGTGGGCATCGACGCCCGCGTCACTTGTGGGACGTGGATGTAGTGTCCGACACCGAGGCCACATGTATCTCACACCGACGATACTTGCTATTTAATTAGGGTTTCCTCTACCGCTCGGCGACCCTTGATGACCCTCGTTCCCGATAAAAAAAAGAGGAAGAAGAAGGAAAAAAAGAGAAGAAAGAATAGAGGAGTTCTCTCCTCTATTCTTTCTTCTCCTCTTTTTTTTTTCTTCTTCCTCTTCTTTTTTTATCCTCTTCTTCCTCTCATGTTCGACGACCCTCGACCCCGATAATATTTTTTTCCCCGATAACATTTTTTTCTCCGAGAGAGTTAGTGTTCCCGAGTTAACCGGAGGGGGACATTGGTCATATCGGATTCGTCATATTTTGTACGAATGTTCTATATACATACATCCATTGATATCATTCCATACATACATAGACATCTACATTATATATGAAAAAATATATCAAAACATACATCCATTGATATCATTCCATACATACATAGACATCTACATTATATATGAAAAAATATATCAAAATTCATCATACATACATCTACAGTATATATGAACAAAAATTATAAACTTTCTCCCCAACTCATACATACATACATATATTTTGCAAAGGAGCAGGGGAAGGAAGGAAGGGGGAGGATGGGGCGGTAGCTTCCTCTCCCGGCGGGATCGGGGAGGAGACGCGGGCGGCCGACGTCGGGGGTGACGGCGACGAAGACGGGCTCGGGGTCGGCGAGGGCGAGGGCGACAGTGGGCGTGTTCGGGGCGGCGGACGGGCTCGGGGTGCGAGGTGCTCGAGCGGCGGCGGACGGCGGCAGCGGCGATGGCGAGGCAGGCGCGCTGGGCGGCGGACGGGCTCGGGGCGCGAGGGTGCTCGGGCGGCGGACGGGCAATCGGTGACGACGGCGAGGCAGGGCGCGCGGGGCGGCGGACGGCGCGTGGGCTCGAGGCGGGCGGGGAAACGGCGGCGACGGCGCAGGCGCAGAGAGGGCAGCTCAAGCGCCGCTGTCGGGCGGGATCAAGAAATCAACCAAAATTTTCACAAGTGTCAGATATATAGAACGAGCATTGGTCCCGGTTCAGGCACAAACCGGGACCAATGCCCCTTTAGTCCTGGTTGGTGCCACCAACCGACCAAAGGCCTCTTTTCAAGAGCCCAAAGGGCGGAAGCGGCTGCCTTTGGTCCAGTTGGTGCCACCAACCGACCAAAGGGGCATTGGTCCCGGTTTGTGCCACCAACCGACCATCGTTCTTTTAGTCCCGGCTGGTGTCACCAACCGACTAAAGGCCTTATACTGCACGGTGGTGGGATTTTAGTCCCACCTCGCTAGGTGAAGAGCTCCCTTTTGCTTATAAGCCCCGCCTCAGGTTCCTTTCGAACTCCTCCAGAATCACTGGCTTACGGGCCTAATCGGACACTGCAATGCACTGTGGGCCCTACTGCCTGCTCATGGGCCCTGAATCCTTGCCCATGGTTGGGTTTCTAGTCGATTCAGGTCGTCTTTGCCCAAAGAGGTGGCATTTTTTTCTTTTTTTCTTTTTTGCTATTTATTTTTTCATTTCTACTTAGAACTAAATACTTATAGTTTTTTAGTGATTTATTTTTTCTTTTAGGTCACAAAAATTATAAACTTTTTGTTAGTGCCACTAGTTTTCAAATTTGAAAACACTTTTTAGTTTTTTGTTTTCTTTGTTGATTTATTTATTTTATTTTGTTTCTACTTACAACAAAATACTTATTGTTGCTATTTTTATTTTTTTCCATTTTTGTTTTGTTTTCTGTATTATTTATTTTCTTCTGTTTTTTTGCTTTATTTTTTAATTCTTTTTTTGCTTTTAGGTCAAAATTATAAACTTTTAATTGTTTTCCAGTTTTTAATTCTTTTGTTTTGTTTCTACTTACAACAAAATTATAAACTTTCTGTTAGTGCCATTAGTTTTCAAAAAAATGAACATAGATGCACCTATAGAGAAAATTCGACCTAAATTCATAGTTTTAAAATGAACTCTGAAAAAGTTGGCATAGCATGTGCATGTACAAAACGGAAAATGGTATCATACTCGTCTGTTACAAAGTTGGCATGGTATCATCATACTAGTTGCGGGAGAAAGTCTTCACTTTTTCTTCACTTGTGTCATTTTCTTATTGCGCCGTAACCATGGATAGTCTTCATCGTTTATCAGGATGCTTGGGTCAGCCTTGACTTTGAAGGGAGGAATTTCATGAAACTTTTCATACTCTTCAGACATGTCTGCTTGCCCTCCACTCCCGTGATGTCCCTTTTCCCCGAAGAACTATGTGGCGCTTTGGCTCATCGTATGATGTATTCGCTTCCTTATCTTTTCTTTTTCTTGGTCTGGTAGACATGTCCTTCACATAGATAACCTGTGCCACATCATTGGCTAGGACGAACGGTTCGTCAGTGTACCCAAGATTTTTCAGATCCACTGTTGTCATTCCGTACTTTGGGTCTACCTGTACCCCGCCGCCTGACAGATTGACCCATTTGCACTTAAACAAAGGGACCTTTAAATCTACTCCGTAGTCAAGTTCCCATATGTCCACTATGTAACCATAATATGTGTCCTTTCCCCTCTCGGTTGCTGCATCAAAGCGGACACTGTTGTTTTGGTTGGTGCTCTTTTGATCTTGGTCAATCGTGTAAAATGTATTCCCATTTATCTCGTATCCTTTTCAAATCATTACAGTCGAAGATGGTCCCCTGGACAACAAGTACAACTCATCACAAACAGTGTTGTCACCTCCGAGACGTGTTTCCAACCAACTACTGAAAATCCTGATGTGTTCACATGTAATCCAATCGTCGACCGCTCCGGTGTTTGGGCGCAGATCGTTCTTGTGTTCATCGACATACGGGTCACCAAGGTAGAGTTCAGAGAACTGTAGTGTGCTTGAGACCAAGAATATCCGTCCTGCATATTATTGAGTCCCTTCCAAGCGTGCCTTTTCCAAATAGTCTCCCCTCATACCGCGATTTAGGGAGACCTATCTTCTTAAGGCCAGGAATGAAGTCAACACAAAACCCGATGACATCCTCTGTTTGATGGCCCATGGAGATGCTTCCTTCTGGCCTAGTGCGGTTACGGACATATTTCTTTAGGACTCCCATGAACCTCTCAAAGGGGAACATATTGTGTAGAAATACGGGCCCCAGAATGACAATCTCGTCGACTAGATGAACTAGGACGTGCGTCATGATATTGAAGAAGGATGGTGGGAACACCATCTCGAAACTAACAAGACATTGCGCCACATCACTCCTTAGCGTTGGTACGATTTCTGGATCGATCACCTTCTGAGATATTGCATTGAGGAATGCACATAGCTTCACAATGGCTAATCGGACGCTTTTCCGTAGAAGCCCCTCAATGCAACCGGAAGCAGATTGCGCCATAATCACATGGCAGTCATGAGACTTTAGGTTCTCGAACTTTTCTCTAGCATATTTATTATTCCCTTTATATTCGACGAGAAGCCGTTGGGACCTTCATATCGAAAGCAGCATTCAAAGAAGATTTCTTTCTCTCTTTCGTAAGAGCGTAGGTGGCGGGACCTTCATACGCTTGGAGGCATGCCCTCTTTTTTAGCATAAGCGTTGCAGGTCCTCCCGTGCCTCGTGTGTATCTTTTGTCTTCCGATACACGCCCAAGAAGCCTAGCAGGTTCACGCAAAGGTTCTTCGTCACGTGCATCACGTCGATCGAAGAGCGGACCTCTAGGTCTTTCCAGAGGGTAGGTCCCAAAATATAGATTTGTTCTTCCACATGGGTGCGTGTCTCTCAAATCATTCGAACAGCTAGTCCGCCGACCCTTTCCAAAGATTATGTGTAAATCATTGACCATAGCAAGTACGTGATCACCGGTACGCATGGCGGGCTTCTTCCGGTGATCTGCCTCGCCTTTGAAATGCTTGCCTTTCTTTCGACATTGAAGGTTGGTCGGAAGAAATCGACGATGGCCCAGGTACACATTCTTCCTACAGCTTCCCAGGTATATACTATCGGTGTCAAGTAAACAGTGCATGCATGCGTGGTATCCCTTGTTTGTTTGTCCTGAAAGGTTACTGAGAGCGGGCCAATCGTTGACGGTCATGAACAGCAACTCCTTTAGGTCAAATTCCTCCTGTTTGTGCTCATCCCACGTACGTACACCGTTTCCATTCCACAGCTGTAAAAGTTCTTCAACTAATGGCCTTAGGTACACATCAATGTCGTTGCCGGGTTGCTTAGGGCCTTGGATGAGAACTGGCATCATAATGAACTTCCGCTTCATGCACATCCAAGGAGGAAGGTTATACATACATAGAGTCACGGGCTAGGTGCTGTGATTGCTGCTCTGCTCCCCGAAAGGATTAATGCCATCTGCGCTTAAAGCAAACCATATGTTCCTTGGGTCCTTTGCGAACTCATCCCAGTACTTTCTCTCGATTTTTCTCCACTTCGACCCGTCAGCGGGTGCTCTCAACTTCCCGTCTTTCTTACGGTCCTCACTGTGTCATCACATCAACTTGGCATGCTCTCCGCTTTACAACAGACGCTTCAACCGTGGTATTATAGGAGCATACCACATCACCTTCGCAGAACCCTCTTCCCGGAGGCTCGCCACAACATCACCGTGGTCATCTCGTTCGATCTTATACCGCAATGCACCACATACTGGGCATGCGCTCAGATCCTTGTATGCACCGCGTAGAGGACGCAATCATTAGGGCATGCATGTATCTTCGCACCTCCAATCCTAGAGGGCATACGACCTTCTTTGCTGCGTATGTACCGTCGGGCAATTCGTTATCCTTTGGAAGCTTCTTCTTCAATATTTTTAGTAGCTTCTCAAATCCTTTATCGAGCACAAGATTCTCTCGCCTTCCACCGCAGCAATTCCAAAGATGGTACCGAGCTTTGTGTTGCCATCTTCGCAATTGGGGTACAACCCTTTTTGTGATCCTCTAACATGCGATCGAACTTCAGCTTCTCCTTTTGACTTTCGCATTATGTCCTTGCATCGACAATGACCCGGCGGAGATCATCATCATCGGGCACATCGTCTGTTCCTCTTGATCTTCAGCAGCTTCCGCCGTTGCAAAGATCATCGCACATCGTATGGTTCCTCTTGATGTTCAAGAGCATCACCGTATTCAGGGGCACATAGTTGTCATCGTATTCTTCTTCTTCGCCGCCTTCTATCATAACCCCTATTTCTCCGTGCCTCGTCCCAAACATTATAGTGTGGCATGAAACCCTTGTAAAGTAGGTGGGTGTGAAGGATTTTCCGGTCGAGTAAGACTCAGATTCCCACATATAGGGCATGGACAACACATAAAACCATTCTGCTTGTTTGCCTCAGCCACTTCGAGAAAATCATGCACGCCCTTAATGTACTCGGAGGTGTGTCTGTCACCAGACATCCATTGCCGGTTCATCTGCGTGCATTATATATAATTATGTGTCAAAAATCATTACGTAACATCATGAATAGATAATTAAGTGACCAAATTAATATAAGTTCATCATCACATCAAAACCAAAGTACATACATAGTTCTCATCTAACAACATAAAGCTCTGCAGAGCATCTAAATTAATTAAACCACACATTGAAACTATGTAAAACATTTCAATGCGAAAACAAATGCGATCATAATCGCAAACAAGGTAACAACTGATCCAACGGCATAATGATACCAAGCCTCGGTATGAATGGCATATTTTCTAATCTTTCTAATCTTCAAGCGCATTGCATCAATCTTGATCTTGTGATCATCGACGACATCCGCAACATGCAACTGCAATATCATCTTCTCCTCCTCAATTTTTCTTATTTTTTCCTTCAAGAAATTGTTTTCTTCTTCAACTAAATTTAACCTCTCGACAATAGGGTCGGTTGGAATTTCCGGTTCAACAACCTCCTAGATAAATAAAATCTATGTCACGTTGGTCGGCATAATTTTCATAAACAATAAATGAACCAATAGTTATGCAAAGATAATATATACCACATCCGAATCATAGACAGGACAAGGGACGACGGGGGCGGATACCAAAACCATCGCACTATATAAGATGCAATAATAAAAGTAAGAAAATAATACAAGTATCTATCTAAACATACAAGTAAGAATATTTTTCCTTTCAGAAAGAAGATAATAAAAAGAATCTCACCACGGTGGTGCCGGCAATGAGATCGGCGCGGGTGATCGACGATGGTGAAGACGGGGACGAGGCGTGACGGACCACTAAACCTAGACAAATATTGAGGAAAATGGAGCTTGGAGGTCGAGCTTGGAGAGGAGAAAGCTTAAGTAGTGCGGCTCGGGCATTCCATCGAACACCTTGTGTGCATAGGAGGTGAGCTAGAGCACCACCAAGCCCTCTCCCCCTCGGCGGCCAGAAAAAATAGAGCAGTGTGCTCTGCTCTTCTGCTGAGGGGGGTATATATAGGCACCTCATTGGTCCCGGTTGGTGGCATGAATCGGGACTAAAGGGGAGCCTTTGGTCCCGCTCAAGCCACCAACCGACCAATGGTGGTGGGCCAGAGCGAGGCCCATTGGTCCCGGTTCGTCCCACCAACCGGGACCAATAGGGCTGATTTAACCGGACCAATGCCCACGAGGCCCCGCCGCCCAGGATCACGAACCGACAAATACCTCCATTCGTCCCTTAGGTGGCGTAACCGGACTAATGGGCTGACCCGCCGGACCATTGCCCCCTTTTCTACTAGTGTCTACCATCCCCCTCTCATACAATTGTCAGGAAGCAAATATAACAACGCCAGGAGGCAAATCTAGGAATGACAGGAGGTAAATCTAAGAGTTGCCACAAGGCAAACCTAGGAGTTGCACCTATTCCTACATTCTGCCTTCCTCCTTCCCCTAAAATTTCTAGGAGGAAAATATAGGAGCGCTAGTAGGCAAACTTAGGAATTATCATTATCTAGGAAAGGGAAATTCACTATTACCTAGGAAATACCGTTGATGTTTGTGAATGTGTATACCTGTAATTTTTCTTGCCATAAAAAACTAAAACCCATGAAAAATACTACGATAGCAAATTACAGATCCTAGAATTCATAAAAGACGTAGGTACTACTTCGGTTGGGTCATCTAGGCAATACAAAAGAACTTAATCATTCAAGAAACTACAAAAGGTTGTCATGTGGATATTTTGCCACTAGAATTGTCATGGCAATTTAATCATCCATATACATTATATAATTCACAAATCAGAATAGAAAAACTTGCTACAATGTAATAGTATGATTTTCCACATAAACAAAAAGCATTATATAAAAGAAATTTTCAAATTTCCTATAGTATGGGGTGTGGGCAAATTTTGTACGGTATATGTGGGGTGTGAAATTTTCCATGCTTATGTTGCCACCATTTAATGATGCCAACCCATACCTCTCTCCAATTTCGAAAAAATTCATTAGATGTAAAAAGAGAGAACTTCCCATGTGTTTTAGTTAGTACTACTTTTCGACATATGTATGAGTAGAAATGGCCTAGGTGCAAGCCTAAAAGTGGCAATATAGCCTGGCACCAGGGAACATAGTAGCTTATAGAAGAAAGCTCAGCCCGAAAGACACATACAAAAAGCCATGTGAATACATATTAACTTGTGGTAGTTTATTGTCGTGAGTGCATCAAATTTCTGATATACAACACATTATAAACAAAATGACCTAACTGATTGATCACAAATTTGCGACAAAGAATCCATTTAATCCACTAAATATACTATGCCACAGTTAGGTTACAAAGCATAATGCCAGATGCGTATGTAGTACATTTAGCAAAAAGGCATGAGACAGTGGATATCTCATTTTGATGGTATGGTGAAACGTATAAGTGAGATGCCTATAGAGTATACACTAGGGAACACCATTCATATGTCCTTTTGCTCCTATCATCAATGTCATCCTATGTTGTTTCTCCTCCCAACGCACCATCACGTTGCTGCTCCTCTTACCCTTGTTGCCCGACAATGTCATAAGTTGCCACATAGAAGTTCATTAGGTTGTCATGTTACATCCAAAAGATACTAACAAAAAAGGTAGCCCAAGGCATGCAAAGTTGGATCATCCATGGTAAAATAAAGTTACCATGAAAACATATATATTTTGCCATAAAACAACTGCTAATTTGCCTTGGAAACTCAATTTAACAAATGCTATGTAAAACACGGTGAAGTTGCCATTAGGGAAAATGTGTAAGTACAATTGTTGTTAAAAGCAATTTTTTTATTTGGGCTATTAAAAGCAAATCAAGCATACAAAAACGCACCTCAAGTTACAGGAAGACTAAGGATAACATGGCTAAAATACTCATTAATCATCAATGGAAACAAAGGTAGAATTGGGATGGAAAATGGTTGACTAAAATGTATAACATAGCATGATAGCTTCATCTTTTTTCCTCATAAATCGTGTGGCAAAATTCTTTTTTGAATTGTCATGACAACAAAGATAGAATTGGGATGGCAAAAACTAGGTGACTAAAATGTACAACATAAGATGTCGACTAGATTTATTTCTTTTGTATTGAGTGGCAGCTAGGTAGAAAGGATAACTTGTAAGTTTTAAAAACCAGAACACATGGCAAATATGGCATTAGGTAGGCAAATATTGTATGCATTCATTTGACATTGCAATCACCACACTACTGGGAAAGGGTTTATAGGTGAACCCTAATGAGTGGCGGGCGCGGAGTGGCACCCGCCACTGCTATCTTGGAGAAACAGCACTGGCGGGTACCAAGATGCACCTGCCACTGTTATGGTCGCAACAGTGACGGGCATTTCACTGTACTTGCCACAGGTGGACTCCCTTCAGGATCCACACTTGGTGGAAAACTCTAGTGGTGGGTGCATCTTAAGGGCACGCCACTGTTCTATTAGTGCCCTATGGCGGGCATCCCATAGCGCCCGCTATACATGTCTTTGGGCAACTCGAGCCAGAATAGTTCAAAAATTCTAAAACTATGCGATGGCGGGCCTTCTGGGCCACCTGCCAGCTCTCCCCACACATAAAGTCCTCATCACGGCCACACTAAGTCGAATCCCCTTCTCCGGTGTTTGCCCCATTCATCCCATGCGGTGAGTCTTCTTCCGCCGTTATCTCTTCCCCGTCGTCGAGCCCGTTCGCGTCTCTCCCTCTGGTATGTCCCAAACTCCCTGACTCTCCTCTTTCTAGGGCACCACCGCCACCGCCGCTAGGGCTACGGGTAGGACGCTGCCGCCGCCTCCTCCATTGCTAGGTCTATGGATAGGGCACCGCCACCACATCGCCGGTAGGGCTAGGGCACCGGCCACCGCCGGTAGGGTTAGGTCTCCACCGCCGCTAGCTAGGGATACGGTTAATTAGGGTGCCACCGCCGGTACGGTTATGTGCCGCCGCGACTCTTCAAATATGTTGCCGCCGGTAGTTGTCAGCAAGTTTTAATTAGGTTGTGATCAAATGTTTTCTATATATAGTTATGTAGGTTCCTGTGTATATATGCTTCATCTTATTAGAGTAGTACTTCTTGATACGTCTCCAACGTATCCATAATTTTTGCTTGTTCCATGTTGTTATATTATCATTCTTGGATGTTTTACAATCATTTTATAGCAACTTTATATCTTTTTTAGGAATAATCTATTGACATAGTGCCCAGTGCCAGTTGCTGTTTTTTGCTTGTTTTTTACTTCGCAGAATATCAGTACCAAACGGAGTCCAAATGCAGCAAAACTTTTTGGAGAATTTTTTTGGACCAGAAGACACAAGATGGGCCAAAGAAGTACTGGAGGGGAGGCTCGAGGTGGGCACAACCCACCAGGGTGCGCCCAGGTGGTTGTGCCCCCCTCGGTGACCTCCGACATCGCCTCTTCGCCCTATAAATACCCAAATATTCCAGAAACCCCAGGGGAGTTGAGAAACACAATTCCAGACGCCGCAAGTTTCAGAACCACGAGATCCAATCTAGACACCATCACCGAGGGGTATATCATCCTCATTGGTGCCTCTTTGATGATGCGTGAGTAATTCATCATTGAAAGTGCGTTATCGACTAGAGGGGGGTGAATAGGCGATGTTTACAAATTCATCACTAAGGAATTTCAAGGTGAGGAAATTCCTAAGCAACGAACTACTTAGCAGTGGAATAAGTACTCAGGTGCAAGCATAACAGAGCAGTAGCATAGTCATCATGATGAAATGAAAACAAGCGCAGAGTACAAGTAGCGTAAACACAGGATAAGCACGCTGAAGACAAACTAACTGAAGAAATAGGATTGAGGAAATTGAGAAAATCTTCAGTCAAAGTCTTCAAATAGTAATGGTCAAGTACTTCAACACAGAAATGAGGAAATAAAAGGGTTGAGAAAATAGAACCAGTAGCTTGGTGTAAGGGCATATTTATCCCTTAAGTCTTTTGGTGATTGATGATGATACTTTTGCGGACTAATCGTATGCCTTGAGTTTCTCAGATGTTTCATCACTAGGCACGAAACTGTTGGGGAACGTAGTAATTTCAAAAAATTTCCTACGATCACGCAAGACCATGGTGATGGCATAGCAACGAGAGGGGAGAGTGTCCGTCCACGTACCCTCGTAGACCGAAAGCGGGCGTTATAACAACGCTGTTGATGTAGTCGTGCGTCTTCACGATCCGACCGATCCAAGCACCGAACGTCGGCACCTCCGAGTTCTCGCACACGCTCAGCTCGATGACGATCCCGGACTCGATCCAGCAAAGTGTCGGGATGAGTTCCACAACCTGACGGCATGGTGACGATGTTGATGCTCCACCGACGCAGGGCTTCGCCTAAGCTCATGACGATATTACTTCTCGGCGCGGGGCTTCGCCTAAGCTCATGACGATATGACCGAAGTGGAATATGGTGGAAGGGGCACTGCACACGGCTAAGGAAAGATCCGTAGATCAACTTGTGTGTCATGGGTGCCCCTGCCCCAGATATAAAGGAGGCAAGGGGAGGTGGCCGCCCAAGGGGAGGCGCGCAGGGAGGAGTCCTACTCCCACCGGAGTAGGACTCCCCTCTCCTAGTTGGATTAGGATTGGAGGAGGGGGAAGAGGGAAGGCGCCGCCCCTCTCCTGTCCTATTCGGACCAGAGGGGAGGGGGCGCGCAGCCCACCTGGCCGGCCCTTCCTCTTCTCCCTTGAGGCCCATGAAGGCCCATATACTCCCGGGGGTTCCGTAACCCCGGTGTTCCAATAACTTCTGTTTTCACTCGGAACCCTTCCAAGTCCAAACATAGGCTTCCAATATATCAATCTTTATGTCTCGACCATTTCGAGACTCCTCGTCATGTCCGTGATCACATCCGGGACTCGAACAAACTTCGTGCATCAATACTTATAAACTCATAATGAACTGTCATCGAAGCGTTAAGCGTGCGGACCCTACGGGTTCGAGAACTATGTAGACATGACCTAGAACCATTCTCGGTCAATAACCAATAGCGGAACCTGGATGCCCATATTGGTTCCTACATATTCTACTGAAGATCTTTATCGGTTAAACCGCATAACGACATCGTTGTTCCTTTGTCATCGGTATGTTACTTACCCGAGATTCGATCGTCGGTATCCAATACCTAGTTCAATCTCGTTACAGTAAGTCTCTTTACTCGCTCCATAATACATCATCTCACAACTAACTCATTAGTTGTAATGCTTGCAAGGCTTAGGTGATGTGTATTACCGAGAAGGCCTAGAGATACCTCTCCGACGATTGGAGTGACAAAACCTAATCTCAAATACGCCAACCCAACAAGTACCTTTGGAGACACCAGTAGTACTCCTTTATAATCACCCGATTACGTTGTGACGCTTGGTAGTACCAAAGTGTTCCTCCGTAAACGGAGTTGCATAATCTCATAGTTACGAGGAACATGTATGGGTCATGAAGAAAGCATTAACATACTAAACGATCAAGTGTTAAGCTAACGGAATGGGTCATGTCAATCGATCATTCTCCTAATGATGTGATCCGTTAATCAAATGACAACTCATGTCTATGGTTAGGAAACATAACCATCTTCGATTAACGAGCTAGTTAAGTAGAGGCATACTAGTGACACTCTGTTTGTCTATGTATTCACACATGTATTATGTTTCCGGTTAATACAATTCTAGCATGAATAATAAACATTTATCATGATATAAGGAAATAAATAATAACTTTATTATTGCCTCTAGGGCATATTTCCTTCAGTCTCCCACTTGCACTAGAGTCAATAATCTAGTTCACATCGCCATGTGATTTAACATCAATAGTTCACATCTATATGTGGTTAACACCCATAGTTCACATCGACATGTGACCAACACCCAAAGGGTTTACTAGAGTCAGTAATCTAGTTCACATCGCTATGTGATTAACACCCAAAGAGTACTAAGGTGTGATCATGTTTTGCTTGTGAGATAATTTTAGTCAACGGGTCTGTCACATTCAGAGCCGTAAGTATTTTGCAAATTTCTATGTCTACAATGCTCTCAGACGGAGCTACTCTAGCTAATTGCTCCCACTTTCAATATGTATCCAGATTGAGACACGAGTCATCTAGATTAGTGTTAAAACTTGCATCGACGTAACCCTTTACGTGAACCTTTTTCACTTCCATAATCGAGAAACATATCCTTATTCTACTAAGGATAATTTTGACCGCTGACCATTTATCTACTCCTAGATCACTATTGCACTCCTTGCCAAGCTTTAGTGGTAGGGTATGCAATAGATCCGTACACACATGACATACTTTATAGAACCTATGGCTGATGCATAGGGAATGACTTTCATTCTTTTTCTATCTTTTGCCGTGGTCGGGTTTTGAGTCTTACTCAATCTCACACCTTGTAACACAGGCAAGAACTCTTTCTTTGACTGCTCCATTTTGAACTACTTCAAAATCTTGTCAAGGTATGTATTCATTGAAAAACTTATCAAGCGCCTTGATCTATCTCTATAGATCTTGATGCTCAATATGTAAGCAGCTTCACCGAGGTCCTTCTTTGAAAAACTCCTTTCAAATACTCCTTTATGCTTTGCAGAATAATTCTACATCATTTCCGATCAACAATATGTCATTCACATATACTTATCGTAAATGTTGTAGTGCTCCCACTCACTTTCTTGTAAATACAGAGGCTTCTCAAAAGTCTCAGAAAACCATATGCTTTGATCACACTATCAAAGCGCTTATTCCAACTCGAGATGCTTGCACCAGTCCATAGATGGATTGTTGAAGCTTGCACATTTTGTTAGCTCCTTTAGGATTGACAAAACCTTCTGGTTGCATCATATGCAACTCTTCTTTAATAAATCCATTAAGGAATGCTGTTTTGACATCCATTTGCCGATTTCATAAAATGTGGCAATTGCTAACATGATTCGGACAGACTTAAGCATCGTTACGAGTGAGAAAATCTCATCGTATTCAACACATTGAACTTGTCGAAAACCTTTTGCAACAAGTCGAGCTTTGTAGATAGTAACACTACTATCAGTGTCCGTCTTCCTCTTGAAGATCCATTTATTTAACATGGCTTGCTGATCATCGAGCAAGTCAATCAAAGTCCATACTTTGTTCTCATACATGGATCCTATCTCGATTTCATGGCCTCAAGTCATTTCGCTGAATCTGGGCTCATCATCGCTTCCTCATAGTCCGTAGGTTCATCATGGTCTAGTAACATGACTTCCGAACATGATTACCGTACCACTCTGTGCGGATTTTACTCGGAAGACCTACGAGGTTTGGCAGCAACTTAATCTGAAGTTTTATGATCATCATCATTAACTTCCTCACTAATTGGTGTAGGAATCATCGAACTGATTTCGTGATGAACTACTTTCCAATAAGGAGAAGGTACAATTACCTCATCAAGTTCTACTTTCCTCCCACTCACTTCTTTCGAGAGAAACTTCTTCTCTAGAAAGGATCCATCTTAGCAACGAATAACTTGCCTTCGGATCTGTGATAGAAGGTGTACCCAATAGTTACCTTTGGGTATTCTATGAAGACGCACTTCTCCGATTTGGGTTCGAGCTTATCAGTTGAAAACTTTTTCACATAAGCATCACAACTCCAAACTTTAAGAAACGATACTTAGGTTTATCGTTAAACCATAGTTCATACGGTGTCATCTCAACGGATTTAGATGGTGCCCTATTAAACGTGAATGCAGCTGTCTCTAATGCATAACCCCAAAACGATATTGGTAAATCGGTAAGAGACATCATTGATCACACCATATCAAAATAAAGTACGGTTATGACGCTCGGACACACCATTACGTTATGGTGTTCCATGTGGCGTGAGCTGTGAAACTATTCCACATTGTTTTATATGAAGGCCAAACTCAGAACTCAAATATTCTCCTCCACGATCAGATCGTAGAAACTTTATTTTCTTATTACGATGATTCTCCACTTCACTCTGAAATTATTTGAACTTTTCAAATGTTCCGACTTGTGCTTCATTAAGTAGATATACTCATATCTGCTCAAATCATCTTGTGAAGGCCGAAAATAACGATACTTGCCATGAGCTTTAACACTCATCGGACCGCATACATCAAGATGTATTATTTCCAATAAGTCATTTGCTCGCTCCATTGTTCCGAGAATGAGTCTTTAGTCATCTTACCCATAAGGCATGGTTCGCAAGCATCAAGTGATTCATAATCAAGTGATTCCAAAATCCATCAGATGGAGTTTCTTCATGCGCTTTACACCAATATGACCTAAACGGCAAAGCCACAAATAAGTTGCACTATCATTATTAACTTTGCATCTTTTGGCATCAATATTATGAATATGTGTATCACTACGATCGAGATCCAATAAACTATTTTCATTGGGTGTATGACCATTGAAGGTTTTATTCATTTAAATGTAACAACAATTATTCTTTGACTTTTAAATGAATAACCGTTTTGCAATAAACATGATCAAATCATATTCATGCTCAACGCAAACACCAAATAACATTTATTTAGGTTTAACACTAATCCCGAAAGTATAGGAGTGTGCGATGATGATCATATCAATCTTGGAACTACTTCCAACACTCATCGTCACTTCCCTTCAACTAGTTTCGCTCATTCTTCGCAACTCCGCTTTGAAGTTACTACTCTTAGCAACCGAACCAGTATCAAATACCGAGGGGTTGCTACGAACACTAGTAAAATACACATCAATAATCTGTATATCAAATATACCTTTGTTCACTTTGCCATCCTTCTTATCCGCCAAATACTTGGGGTAGTTCCGCTTCCAGTGACAAGTTCCATATGCAGTGTAAGTACTCAGTCTCAGGCTTAGGTCTAGACTTGGGCTTCTTCACTCGAGCAGCAACTTGCTTGTCGTTCGTTTTTGAAGTTCCCCTTCTTCCCTTTGCCATTTTCCTTGAGACTAGTGGTCTTGTCAACCATCAACACTTGATGTTTTTCTTGATTTCTACCTTCGCCGATTTTAGCATCGCGAAGAGCTCGAGAATCTTTTTCGTCATCCCTTGCATACTATAGTTCATCACGAAGTTCTACTAACTTAGTGATGGTGACTAGAGAATTCTGTCAATCACTATCTTATCTCGGAAGATTAACTCCCACTTGATTCAAGCGATTGAAGTACCTGATAATCTGAGAACATGCTCACTAGTTGAGCGATTCTCCTCCATCTTTTAGCTATAGAACTTGTTGGAGACTTCATATCTCTCAACTCGGTATTTGCTTGAAATATTAACTTCAATTCCTGGAACATCCCATATGGTCCATGACGCTCAAAACGCCTTTGAAGTCCCGATTCTAAGCCTTTAAGCATGGTGCACTAAACTATCAAGTAGTCATCATATTGAGCTAGCCAAACGCTCATAACGCCGCATCCGCTCCTGCAATAGGTTTGTCACCTAGCGGTGCATTAAGGACATAATTTTTCAGCAGCAATGAGGATAAACCTCAGATCACGGATCCAATCCGCATCATTGCTACTAACATTTTCAATACAATTTTCTCTAGGAACACATATAAAAACATAGGGAAGCAACAACGCGAGCTATTGATCTACAACATAATTTGCAAAATACTACCAGACTAAGTTCATGATAAATTAAAGTTCAATTAATCATATTACTTAAGAACTCCCACTTAGATAGACATCTCTAGTCATCTAAGTGATTACGTGATCCAAATCAACTAAACCATGTCCGATCATCACGTGAGATGGAGTAGTTTCAATGGTGAACATCACTATGTTGATCATATCTACTATATGATTCACGCCGACCTTCGGTCTCGTGTTCCGAGGCCATATCTGTTATATGCTAGGCTCGTCAAGTTTAACTGAGTATTCGCGCGCAACTGTTTTGCACCCGCTGTATTTGAACGTAGAGCCTATCACACCCGATCATCACGTGGTGTCTCAAAGACGAAGAACTTTCGCATAACGGTGCATACTCGTGGAGAACACTCCTTGATAATTTTGGTGAGAGATCATCTTATAATGCTACCGTCAATCAAAGCAAGATAAGATGCATAAAGGATAAACATCACATGCAATCAATATAAGTGATATGATATGGTCATCATCATCTTGTGCTTGTGATTCCATCGCCAAGCAACGCCATGATCACCATCGCCACCGGCGCGACACCTTGATCTCCATCGTAGCATCGTTGTCGTCCTCGCCAACTATTGCTTCTACGACTATCGCTACGCTTAGTGATAAAGTAAAGCAATTACATGGCGCTTGCATTTCATACAATAAAGCGACAACCATATGGCTCCGCCAGCTGTTGCGATAACTCGGTTACAAAACATGATCATCTCATACAATAAAATATAGCATCACGCCTTGACCACATCACATCACAACATGCCCTGCAAAAACAAGTTAGACGTCCTCTACTTTGTTGTTGCAAGTTTTACGTGGCTGCTACGGGCTGAGCAAGAACCGTTCTTACCTCGCATCAAAACCACAACGATATTTCACAAATAGACTCCGCTTAACCTTCTCAAGGACCGGCGAGCCACACTCGATTCAACTAAAGTGAGAGAGCAGACACCGCCGGTCACCTTTAAGCAACGAGTGCTCGGAGCGGTGAAACCAGTCTCGCGTAAGCGTCGCGTAATGTCGGTCCGGCCGCTTCATCTCACAATACCGCTGAACCAAAGTATGACATGCTGGTAGGCGATGACTTGTATCGTCCACAACTCACTTGTGTTCTACTCGTGCACATGACATCAACGCATAAAACCAGGCTCGGATGCCATTGTTGGGGAACGAGTAATTTCAAAAATTTCCTACGATCACGCAAGACCATGGTGATGGCATAGCAACGAGAGGAGAGGTCCGCCCACGCACCCTCGTGAGACCGAAAGCGAAGCGTTATAACAACGCGGTTGATGTAGTCGTCGCCTTCACGATCCGACCGATCCAAGCACCGAACGTCACGGCACCTCCGAGTTCTGCACACGCTCAGCTCGATGACGATCCCCGACTCCGATCCAGCAAAGTGTCGGGATGAGTTCCGTCAAGACGACGGCGTGGTGGCGATGTTGATGCTCCACCGACGCAGGGCTTCGCCTAAGCTCCGCGACGATATGACTTCTCCGCGCAGGCTTCGCCTAAGCTCCGCGACGATATGACCAAGTGGAATATGGTGGAAGGGGCACCGCACACGGCTAAGGAAAGATCCGTAGATCAACTTGTGTGTCATGGGGTGCCCCTGCCCCAGATATAAAGGAGGCAAGGGGAGGTGGCGGCCCAAGGGGAGGCGCGCAGGAGGAGTCCTACTCCCACCGGAGTAGGACTCCCCCTCTCCTAGTTGGATTAGGATTGGAGGAGGGGAAGAGGGAAGGCGCGCCTCTCCTTGTCCTATTCGGACCAGAGGGGAGGGGCGCGCAGCCCACCTGGCCGGCCCTTCCTCTTCTCCCTTGAGGCCCATGAAGGCCCATATACTCCCGGGGGTTCCGTAACCCCGGTGTTCCGATAACTTCCTGCTTTCACTCGAACCCTTCCAAGTCCAAACATAGGCTTCCAATATATCAATCTTTATGTCTCGACCATTTCGAGACTCCTCGTCATGTCCGTGATCACATCCGGGACTCAACAAACTTCGGTGCATCAATACTTATAAACTCATAATGAATCGTCATCGACACGTTAAGCGTCACGGACCCTATGGGTTCGAGAACTATGTAGACATGACCTAGAACCATTCTCGGTCAATAACCAATAGCGGAACCTGGATGCCCATATTGGTTCCTACATATTCTACGAAGATCTTTATCGGTCAAACCGCATAACGACATACGTTGTTCCCTTTGTCATCGGTATGTTACTTACCCGAGATTCGATCGTCGGTATCCAATACCTAGTTCAATCTCGTTACCGGTAAGTCTCTTTACTCGTTCCGTAATACATCATCTCACAACTAACTCATTAGTTGTAATGCTTGCAAGGCTTAGGTGACGTGTATTACCGAGAAGGCCTAGAGATACCTCTCCGACGATTGGAGTGACAAAACCTAATCTCGAAATACGCCAACCCAACAAGTACCTTTGGAGACACCTGTAGTACTCCTTTATAATCACCCAGTTACGTTGTGACGCTTGGTAGTACCAAAGTGTTCCTCCGTAAACGGAGTTGCATAATCTCATAGTTACAGGAACATGTATGGGTCATGAAGAAAGCATTAACATACTAAACGATCAAGTGTTAAGCTAACGGAATGGGTCATGTCAATCAGATCATTCTCCTAATGATGTGATCCCGTTAATCAAATGACAACTCATGTCTATGGTTAGGAAACATAACCATCTTCGATTAACGAGCTAGTCAAGTAGAGGCATACTAGTGACACTGCTTTGTCTATGTATTCACACATGTATTATGTTTCCGGTTAATACAATTCTAGCATGAATAATAAACATTTATCATGATATAAGGAAATAAATAATAACTTTATTATTGCCTCTAGGGCATATTTCCTTCAGAAACGATTCGGTGCCCCTCGGAGACTATTGAAGACGGCGTCGTTCTACGTTTATTTTTGGTGGATTTGAGTCGTAGGAGAGCCGTACTATTAAGAGGGGGTCCGCGTCGGAAAGGTTTGGGTGGAATCAACACGTACACTTGTTCTTCCTTTCCTTGCACTTTGGAGCATCTTCCCGTTGTCTTAGTTGTGCATAAATCCGACGGCCATTGCTGTTCTTGCGGTAGTACTGCTCTAGGGAGCGGTAGTACCGCAAGCACCAACGGTAGTACCGCTGGGGGTCACGGTAGTACCGCTCCCCAGGGTCCGTAGTATCGCAACTCCTACGCCTTGTGCTGCTTCGGTACGGTAGTAGGCGCGGATGTAATTTTTTACATCCGCGTCCACACGGTAGTACCGCTCGTCATGCGCGGTAGTACCGCGAGTGGACACGGTAGTACTGCTCTCTTGGAGCCGTAGTACCGTGGCCCTCATGCCCCGTACCGTTGCGCCGCGGTAGTAGGAGCGGATGTGATTTTACATCCGCGCCTCCATGGTAGTACCGCGCCTCAGGCACAGTAGTACCGCGTCTGGTTTTCGCACTGTTTCTTTTTCAGCGGAAGTAGGCACGGATGTAATTTATTTCATCCGCGCTCTTTGTAGGTTGTGGCTTGCCTGCCTTGCGGTAGTACCGCAAGGGTGCGCGGTAGTACCGCGCCTGCGGTAGTACTGCGCTCAGTTAGGCCAGTCCCAGGCTCTGCTTCTGCCGCGGTAGTACCGTGGCCTTTCACGGTAGTACCGCGTGGCGTCAGCGGTAGTACCGCTTTGAGCGGTAGTACCGCGTGTCGCGGGCTGAACTAGAGGATAACGGTTGGATCTTTTCTCCGAGTATAAAAGGCGTGTCTCCTACCTCTAGTTGACCACCTCTTCCATCTCTAAGCTCCATTATTGCTCCAAGCTCCATTTTGGCCCGATCTCTCTCCCTAGCCAATCAAACTTGTTGATTTGCTCGGGATTGGGTGACAAGGGCCCGATCTACACTTCCACCAAGAGACTTTTGATTCCCCCCACTTATCCCTTGCGGATCTTGTTACTCTTGGGTGTTTGAGCACCCTAGACGGTTGAGGTCACCGTGGAGCCATATTCCATTGTGGTGAAGCTTCGTGGTGTTGTTGGGAGCCTCCAATTAAGTTGTGGAGATTGCCCCAACCTTTTTTGTAAAGGTTCGGTTGCCGCCTTCAAGGGCACCAATAGTGGAATCATGGCACTTGCATTGTGCGAGGGCGTGAGGAGATTACGGTGGCCCTAGTGGCTTCTTGGGGAGCATTGTGCCTCCACACCGCTCTAACGGAGACGCATTTCCCTCAAAAGGAAGGAACTTCAAGAACACATCCTCGCCTCCACCGGCTCCACTCTTGGTTATCTTATCCCTTTACTTGTGCAAGCTTATTTTGTTTCTATCCTTGCTTGCTCTTGTGCTTGTGTTGATTGCATCATATAGGTTGTCCACCTAGTTGCACATCTAGACAACCTTTATTATTGCAAAGTTTAAATTGGTAAAGAAAAGCTTAAAATTGTTAGTTGCCTATTCACCCCCTCTAGTCAACTATATCGATCCTTTCAATTGGTATCGATTGCCTCGTCTCTTTTAAGGACTTTACCGTCCAAGAGTATGGTTGACGTTGTAGATGATGTGGGGAGCACTCCGGTGCGAATCCGATATCATCTACGGAGATGGGGTACTCGATCTCAGGAGGAATTCAATGTGGCATTAGACACATTGAAAACCTCCATGACGACCGAGGTCAAGGACATGTTTAAGGAATTCCTAGAAGGGCTTAAACTTTCCACCGCACCCGTGAAAGTGGGTGATCCCGCCAACACGGGAGCGGATGCTAACTCCGATAAGGGGAAGCTACTAGTGAGAAAGCCCCATCGCCTAGTGGTAAGAATGGCACCGCATCTTCGCCCATGTGCAACCTCCTCCCGCTTATGGTGGATGATTCCTTCCACTCATTTGAATCATGCCGTCCACCACCTAAGATTGATAAAAGGAGGATTTTGATTCTTGGGTTTATCGTTTTAAGCGTCATTTAAATCATGTGAACACTAACCTTTGGAGAATCATTGAAGAAGGTTTCTATCGGCATGACTCATAGCAACTTCTCTCCTAGAGAAGTCGTGGACCATCAATTCAATGAGAATGCTCTCTTCATCATCCAAGAAGAAATCCTTCCCGAAGACCTCCCTCATCTCCGGCCCTACTCCCTTGCCAAAGATGCTTGGCTCAAGGTGGTTTCTCTTTATCGAGGAAGCACAAGCATTCAACGTTCCAATTATGAAGTGGTCCAAGATGAAGCCGATGAGTTTGCAATGAAAGAAGAAGAAGAACCTCGTGAGCTCTATCAGAGAGTAACCAAGCTTGCAGTCTCCCTCCGGGATCATGGAAGTAAGGACACAGATGACAACTGGATCAAGCACAAATTTCTCAAGGCAATGATGCCCTACCACAAAGCCATGTCCTCCGTCATCCGTCAACGGCCAGACTTCCACACCCTGTCCTCAAGTGATGTGTTGGATGAGTTTGTGGCTATGAGCATATTGGACAAGACCGCCGACAATGCGGTGCTTCGCTCCCAAAGAGCAAAGAAGCCCAACCTCGCTTTGAAGGCCAAGATTTGTGTCGAAGAAGATGGAGAGGAGGAAGAAGAAGAGAGCAACCTCAAGATAATGGTATGACTATCATGAACACATGGCCCTTGCTTCAAGGCAATTTTGGAGCAAGAAGAACTCAAGGCCCAACTTCAACAAGAGCAACTCAAGTGGCGCAAGGGGCAAGCAACGAGTGAGGACTTGTTTCAGTTGTGGCAATGTGAGTCACTTTGTTGCGGAGTGACCATATGAGAAGAGGGAAGACAATGGTGGCAAGCTCATCCGTAAGGACAAGGCCAAGTCTTTCCCCAACAAGAGCAACTTCACCAAGAAGGCTCCTCACAAAGCATTGGTGGTTCAAGAAGAGTACAATGAGGATGATGATGATGATGAAGATGGTGACTCGGTTGCCATGGCCTCCGTTGCTATTGCAACGACTCCTCGGGTGTCTCTCTTCGATTCACCCAATGAAAGCATCACCGCCAAGTGCCTCATGGCTAAAGCCACCAACAAGGTAACCCCAACATCAAAACTACCATCATCAATCATTCTTCTTTGACGGATTGCATTGATGAACATGAGGGGACTAATGTGGAGGAGAATGAGTTTGAGATCTTTATGGGTAAACTCAAGGGCAAATCGAAGAAGCACTTCGCTCTCTTGGAACAACTTGGTGAAGCTAATGTCATGATCGAGGCTCATGAAGAAACCATCTCTAAGATGGAAGGGCATAGTCGTGACTATGCCGATGAGATTTTGGATCTTTCCAATGCTCTTGAGGAAGAGCGTGGTCTTCGTTTGGCTCTTGAGGAGTCATACAACGATGATCATGCTAAATTAAAGAAAGACCTTGATCATGCTCTTGTTGTGTCTCGTGTGATTAACTCCGAGAAGGCAAAGCTTGGAGTTGATCTTGCTAGACTCAACGAGGAGTTTGACATTCTCGACAAGGCTCACAAAGTCTTGAAGGGTGCTCATGCTAGTCTCAAAGAGTCTCATGATCAACTCCAAGTGAAGCTAACCAAGGAGAAAGCCACCTTTCCTCATATGATATTGATTGATAATGCAAATGCTACTAACCCTTGTTGTGAGCATGTGCATCTTGTTGAGGAGAATGCTAAATTGAAGGAGCAACTTGAAAAGGGCCTTGTCACATGCATACAAGGTGAGAAGAACCTTAACGACCTTTTGAGTAATCAAAAGGAAGTTGTGGCCAAGGAGGGGATTGGGTTCGCGCCCAAGCCCAAGAGCAAGAAGAAGAATGACAAGACCAAGCAACCTCCTCCTCTCAAGAAAACTTTTGTGAGGGAGGGAGAGCGTGCTTCCAAGAAGAAGAAGAACCATGCAAAGGGTGGCAATGCCAAGAAGGACAACGTCATCCCCTTGAACATAGCCAGCGACTTTAACCCCTCATATGTGTTGTGCCGTGCTAGAGATGGGCATGTTTATGCTAAATTTGTTGGTTCTTCTTATGAGTACATTGAATGGTCTATTTGGGTTCCTAAGACCCTCGTTACTAACATCAAAGGACCCATTACTAAATGGGTACCTAAAACCAAGCATTGATTTCTTATAGGTGTTTGCTTCCGGTGGGGGATCATGGTTGCTCGATAGTGGAGCAACGAATCATATGACCGGGAGTAAGGACTTGGTGGTGGACGTGCAAAAGATCCCATCTATGCCCACCAATGTCGAGTTGGGTGATGCCTCACATTCTAAGGTATTGGGTCTTGGCAAGGTTGTCATTTCTCATGATCTAACGATCGAGAAAGTCATGCTTGTTGAGTCCCTTGCATACAATTTGCTTTCCGTTCGTCAACTTGCACTCATGGGCTTTGCCACCTTCTTTAACATTGATACCGTGGCCCTCTTGTGGAGCAAGACTCTTAAAGTAGCCTTTGTTGGGCATGTCGAGAATGGTCTTTATGTGATAAAATTTTTGGAGCAACCCACTAAGACCGCGACATGCCTAATGGCTAAAGTTGACATGGGATGGCTTTGGCATCGCCGTTTAGCCCACGTCAATATGAAATCTTTGCAAAGTCTTCTCAAGGGGGACTATGTCCGTGGACTAACAAATGTAGTTTTGCCAAAGATCGTGCTTACAGTGCTTGTATCGAAGGAAAGCTTCATGAAACGGCTCATCCTCCCACGACTATCATCTACTCGAAGAGACCCTTGGAGCTCCTGCACATGGGCCTCTTTGGACCTCCATCCTTTGATAGTCTTGTGGGTAGAAAGTATTGCTTGGTGATTGTGGATGATTATTCAAGATACACTTGGGTATACTTCTTCAAGAGGAAGAGTGAGACTCAACAAACTGTTATCAACTTTGCAAATGAAGCTCAACGTCAACATAATGCAAAGATCTTGACAATAAGAAGTGACAACGCACCGAAGTTCAAGAACTACACCTTGGATGAGTTTCTTAGTGAAGAGGGATCAAGCATCAATATTCGCACCATATACCCCTCAACAAAATGGTGTTGCGGAGAGGAAGAACCGGACGTTGATGGATGCGGCAAGGACCATGATGGTGGAGTTCAAGTCTCCATACAACTTTTGGGCCGAAGCCATCAACACCGCATGTCATGCATCCAATCGGCTCTATCTCCGCAAAGGCTTGAACAAGACTCCTTATGAGATACTCACCGGCAACAAGCCCAATCTCAAGTATTTCTGGGTGTTCGGGTGTAAGTGTTTCATTCTCAAGAAAGGTGTTCGTTTGTCTAAATTTGAAGCTAGAGCTTATGAGGGCATATTTGTTGGTTATGCTACAAACTCTCATGCTTACCCTGTCCTCAATAAATCCACGGGACTTATTGAGGAGACATGTAACGTGGAGTTTGATGAGAATAACGGCTCCCAAGTGGAGCAAAGTGGCACTTGTGATGTAGGTGATGAAATTCCTCCTCAATCCATAAGAAGAATGGGTGTTGGTCTTATCCTACCCGTTGAGGAACCCCTTGTGGCCGAAGGAGAAGGACAATTCTCCACTCAAGTGGAGCCATCACCAACTCAAGGCCCACACGCTTCCGAAGAACAAAGTGAAGGCCCTCAACCTCATGAACAAGACCATGGGCAAGATCATGCTCAAGACGATGGTGACCCACCAAATGATGCCCAAGGTCGAGTTATCTTCCCCGAGCATGCTCAAGATCAAGAACATGTTCAAGACGGCGCTCAAGATGATCAAGTGACCCCTCCTCATCTCACCTCCGAGGAAGAATTAGAGCGTCGTGCCGCCAAGATTGCATCCAAACTTACTACCAAAGGCCATCTCATGGAGAATGTGGTTGGAAGCCTAATGAAAGGGGTAAGCACTCGTAGACAATTGGCAAACTATTGTGAACATCACGCGTTTGTCTCTTGTGTTGAACCCCAAAAGTGAAGGAAATATGCCCTAGAGGCAATAATAAAGTTATTATTTATTTCCTTATATCATGATAAAGGTTTATTATTCATGCTAGAATTGTATTAACCGGAAACATAATACATGTGTGAATATATAGACAAACAGTATGTCACTAGTATGCCTCTACTTGACTAGCTTGTTAATCAAAGATGGTTATGTTTCCTAACCATGAACAAGGAGTTGTTATTTGATTAACAAGGTCACATCATTAGTTGAATGATCTGATTGACATGACCCATTCCGTTAGCTTAACACTTGATCGCTTAGTATGTTAATGCTTTCTTCATGACCCATACATGTTCCTATAACTATGAGATTATGCAACTCCTGCTTACGGAGGAACACTTTGGTACTACCAAACGTCACAACGTAATCGGGTGATTATAAAGGAGTACTACAGTGTCTCCAAAGGTACTTGTTGGGTTGGCGATTTCGAGATTAGGTTTTGTCACTCCGATTGTCGGAGAGGTATCACTAGGCCTTCTCGGTAATACACATCACTTA
Source organism: Aegilops longissima (assembly GCA_021605205.1). Classification (NCBI taxonomy): domain Eukaryota; kingdom Viridiplantae; phylum Streptophyta; class Magnoliopsida; order Poales; family Poaceae; genus Aegilops; species Aegilops longissima. Next base: position 128,215,102 of record CM038680.1, read on the forward strand.
AGCCTTGCAAGCATTACAACTAATGAGTTAGTTGTGAGATGATGTATTACGGAACGAGTAAAGAGACTTACCGTAACGAGATTGAACTAGGTATTGATACCGACGATCGAATCTCGGGTAAGTAACATACCGATGACAAAGGGAACAACGATGTCGTTATGCGGTTTGACCGATAAAGATCTTCGTAGAATATGTAGGAACCAATATGGGCATCCAGGTTCCGCTATTGGTTATTGACCGAGAATGGTTCTAGGTCATGTCTACATAGTTCTCGAACCCGTAGGGTCCGCACGCTTAACGCTTCGATGACAGTTCATTATGAGTTTATAAGTATTGATGCACCAAGTTTGTTCGAGTCCGGATGTGATCACGGACATGACGAGGAGTCTCAAATGGTCGAGACATAAAGATTGATATATTGGAAGCCTATGTTTGACTTGGAAGGGTTCCGAGTGAAAACAGAAGTTATCGAACACCGGGGTTACGGAACCCCGGGGGTATATGGGCCTTCATGGGCCACAAGGGAGAAGAGGAAGGGCCGGCCAGGTGGGCTGCGCCCCCCCCCTCTAGTCCGAATAGGACAGGAGAGGGGGCGGCGCCCCTTCCCTCTTCCCCCTTCCCAATCCTACTCCAACTAGGACAGGGGAGTCCTACTCGGTGGGAGTAGGACTCCTCCAGCGCCTCCCCAAGGCTGGCCGCACCCCCTTGGCTCCTTTATATACTGAGGCAGGGGGCACCCCATGACACACAAGTTGATCTACGGATCTTTCCTTAGCCGTGTCGGTGCCCCTTCCACCATATTCCACTTCGGTCATATCGTCATGAGCTTAGGCGAAGCCTGCGCCGGAGAAGTCATATCGTCATGAGCTTAGGCGAAGCCCTGCGTCGGTGGAGCATCAACATCGCCACCACGCCGTCGTCTTGACGGAACTCATCCCCGACACTTTGCTGGATCGGAGTCCGGGATCGCCATCGAGCTGAACGTGTGCGTAACTCGGAGGTGCCGTGACGCTCGGTGCTTGGATCGGTCGGATCGTGAAGACGTCGACTACATCAACCGCGTTGTTATAACGCTTCCGCTTTCGGTCTCACGAGGGTACGGGCGGACACTCTCCCTCTCGTTGCTATGCCATCACCATGGTCTTGCGTGATCGTAGGAAATTTTTGAAATTACTACGCTCCCCAACAAAGGGCATCCGAGCCTGGTTTTATGCGCTGATGTCATATGCACGAGTAGAACACAAGTGAGTTGTGGGCGATACAAGTCATACTACCTACCAGCATGTCATACTTTGGTTCAGCGGTATTGTGAGATGAAGCGGCCCGGACCGACATTACGCCAGACGCTTACGCGAGACTGGTTTCACCGCCCGAGCACTCGTTGCTTAAAGGTGACCGCGGGTGTCTGCCTATCTCACTTTAGTTGAATCGAGTGTATACGCCCGTCCTTGAGAAGGTTAAACGGAGTCTATTTGACGAAGTATCGCTGTGGTTTTGATGCGTAGGGAAGAACGGTTCTTGCTCAGCCCGTAGCAGCCACGTAAAACTTGCAACAACAAAGTAGAGGACGCCTAACTTGTTTTTGCAGGCATGTTGTGATGTGATATGGTCAAGACGTGATGCTATATTTTATTGTATGAGATGATCATGTTTTGTAACCGAAGTTATCGGCAATCGCAGGAGCCATATGGTTGTCGCTTATTGTATGAAATGCAACGCCATGTAATTGCTTTACTTTATCACTAAGGAGTAGCGATAGTCGAGAAGCAATAGTTGGCGAGACGACAACGATGCTACGATGGAGATCAAGGTGTCGCGCCGGTGACGATGGTGATCATGACGGTGCTTGGCGATGGAGATCACAAGCACAAGATGATGATGACCATATCATATCACTTATATTGATTGCATGTGATGTTTATCCTTTATGCATCTTATCTTGCTTTGATTGACGGTAGCATTATAAGATGATCTCTCACTAAAATTATCAAGAAGTGTTCTCCTCGAGTATGCACCGCTGCCAAAGTTCGTAGTACCCGCACACCACGTGATGATCGGGTGTGATAAGTTCTACGTCCATCTACAACGGTGCAAAACAGTTGCACACGCGAATACTCAAGTTAAACTTGACGAGCCTAGCATATAACAGATATGGCCTCGGAACACGGAGACCGAAAGGTCGAACGTGAATCATATAGTAGATATGATCAACATAGTGATGTTCACCATTGAAACTACTCCGCCTCACGTGATGATCGGACATGGTTTAGTTGATTTGGATCACGTGATCACTTAGATGACTAGAGAGATGTCTGCCTAAGTGGGAGTTTTTAATATGATTAATTGAACTTAAATTTATCATGAACTTAGTACCGATAGTATTTTGCTTGTCTATGTTTACTTTGTAGATAGATGGCTCGTCTTTGTTGTTCCGTTGAATTTTAATGCGCCCTTGAGAAAGCAAAGTTGAAAGATGATGGTAGCAATTACACGGATCGGGTCCGAATTTGAGGATTATCCTCATTGCTGCACGTAAAATTACGCCCCGGAAGCACCGCTGGGTGACAGCTCGCTGCAGATGCCGAGCGAAGTTGTGAACGTCTCGCAAAGCAAAGTTGATGACTACTCAATAGTTCAGTGTGCCATGCTTTACGGCTTAGAACCGGGTCTTCAACGACGTTTTGAACGTCATGGAGCATATGAGATGTTCCAGAGTTGAAGTTAATATTTCAAGCAAATGCCCGGATTGAGAGATATGAAGTCTCCAATAAGTTCTATAGCTGCAAGATGGAGGAGAATAGTTCACAAGGTGAGCACATACTCAAAATGTCCGGTATAACAATCACTTAATTCAGCCGGGAGTTAATCTTCCGGATGATAGTGTCATTGATGAAATTCTCCAATCATCGCCACCAAGCTACAAGAGCTTCGTGATGAACTATAATATGCAAGGGATGACTAAGACAATTCCCGAGCTCTTCGCAATGCTAAAAGCCATGGAGGTAGAAATCAAGAAAGAGCATCAAGTGTTGATGGTCAACAAGACCACTAGTTTCAAGAAAAGGGCAAAGGGAAGAAGAAGGAAACTTCAAAAGAACAGCAAGAAAGTTGTTGATCAAGAGAAGAAACCCAAGTCCGGACCTAAGCCTGAAATCGAGTGTTTTACCGCAAGCAGACCGACACCGAAGCGGAACTGCCCCAAGTATTTGGCGGATAAAAGGATGGCAAGGTGAACAAAGGTATATGTGATATACATGTTATTGATGTGTACCTTACTAGAGCTCGTAGTAGCACTGGTATTTGATACTGGTTACATTGCTAATATTTGCAACTCAAACAGGACTACGGAATAGACGAGCATCGCAAAGGACGAGGTGACGATCGCGTGGGAAATGGTTCCAAAGTCAATGTGATCGCGGTCGGCACGCTACCTCTACATCTACCTTCGGATTAGTTTTAGACCTAAATAATTGTTATTTGGTGCCGCGTTGAGCATGAACATTATATCTGGATCTTGTTTAATGCGAGACGGTTATTCATTTAAATCAGAGGATAATGGTTGTTCTATTTATATGAGTAATATCTTTTATGGTCATGCACCCTTGAAGAATGGTCTATTCTTGTTGAATCTCGACAAGAGTGATAAACATATTCATAATGTTGAAGCCAAAAGATGCAGAGTTGATAATGATAGTGCAACTTATTTGTGGCACCGCCGCTTAGGTCATATCGGTGTAAAACGCATGAAGAAACTCCATACCGATGGGCTTCGGAATCACTTGATTATGAATCACTTGGTACTTATGAACCGTGCCTCATGGGCAAAATGACCAAAACGCCGTTCTCCTAACTATGGAGCGAGCAACTGATTTGTTGGAAATCATACATACCGATGTTTGTGGTCCAATGAATGTTGAGGCACGCGCGGGTATCGTTATTTTCTCACCTTCACAGATGATTTGAGCAGATATGGGTATATCTACTTAATGAAACACAAATCTGAAACATTTGAAAAGTTCAAAGAATTTCAGAGTGAAGTGGAAAATCATCGTAACAAGAAAATAAAGTTTCTACGATCTGATCGTGGAGGAGAATATTTGAGTTACGAGTTTGGTTTACATTTGAAACAATGTGGAATAGTTTCAGAACTCACGCCACCCGGAACACCACAGAGAAATGGTGTGTCCGAACGTCGAATCGTGACTTTACTAGATATGGTGCGATCTATGATGTCTATTTCCGATTTACCGCTATCGCTTTGGGGTTATGCTTTAGAGACGGCCGCATTCACGTTGAATAGGACACCGTCAAAATCCGCTGAGACGACGCCTTATGAACTGTGGTTTGGCAAGAAACCAAAGTTGTCGCTTTCTTAAAGTTTGGGGCTGCGATGCTTATGTAAAGAAACTTCAACCGATAAGCTCGAACCCAAATCGGAAAATGTGTCTTCATAGGATACCCAAAGGAGACTGTTGGGTACACCTTCTATCACAGATCTGAAGGCAAGATTTTCGTTGCTAAATTCGGGTCCTTTCTAGAGAAGGAGTTTCTCTCGAAAGAAGTGAGTGGGAGGAAAGTAGAACTTGATGAGATAATCAGATCTGCTCCCTTATTGGAAAGTAGTTCATCACAAGAAATGGTTCTGTGACAACTACACCAATTAGTGAGGAAACTAATGATGATGATCATGAAGCTTGAGATCAAGTTGCTATTGAACCTCGAGGTCAACCAGAGTAAAATACGCACTGAGTGGTACGGTAATCTTATTCGAAGTCATGTTACTTGACCATGGCGAACCTACAAACTATGAAGAAGCGATGGTGAGCCCAGATTCGCAAAATGGCTGGAAGCCATGAAATCTGAGATGGGATCCACGTATGAGAACAAAGTATGGACTTTGGTTGACTTGCCCGATGATCGGCAAGCCATTGAAAATAAATGGATCTTTAAGAAGAAGACAGACGCCGATGGTAATGTAACGTCTACAAAGCTCGACTTGTTGCGAAAGGTTTTCGACAAGTTCAAGGGGTTGACTACGATGAGACTTTCTCACCAGTAGCGATGCTTAAGTCTGTCCGAATCATGTTAGCAATTGCCGCATTTTCTGATTATGAAATTTGGCAAATGGATGTAAAACTGCATTCTTGAATGGATTTCTAGAAGAAGAGTTGTATATGATGCAACCAGAAGGTTTTGTCGATCCAAAAGGTGCTAAGAAAGTGTGCAAGCTCCAACGATCAATTTATGGTCCGTGCAAGCCTCTCGAGTTGGAATAAACGCTTTGATAGTGTGATCAAAGCATATGGGTTTGTACAGCACTTTTGGAGAAGCATGTATTTACAAGAAAGTGAGTGGGAGCTCAGAGCATTTCTAATATTATATGTGGACGACATATTATTGATTGGAAATGATATAGAATTTCTGGATAGCATAAAAGGATACTTGAATAAAAGTTTTTCAATGAAAGACCTCGTGAAGCTACTTACATATTGGGCATCAAGATCTATAGAGATAGATCAAGACGCTTAATTGACTTTCACAAAGCACATACCTTGATAAAGTTTTGAAAAGTTCAAAATGGATCGTGCAAAGAAAGGTTTTTACCCGTGTTACAAGGTGTAAGATTGAGTCGACTCAATGCCCGACCACACAGAAGATAGAGAGAAAATGAAAGATGTTCCTATGCTTCAGCCATAGGCTCTATCATGTATGCAATGTTGTGTACCAGACTGACGTATGCTTAGCTGTAAGCTTGGCAGGAAGGTACCAAAGTAATCCAGAGTGGATCATCGGACAGCGGTCAAGAACATCCCAAATACCGAAAAGGACTAAGGATATGTTTCTCATATGGAGGTGACAAAGAGCTAGTCGTAAATGGTTACGCCGATGTAAGCTTTGACACTGATCCGGACGATTCTAAATCGCAAACCGGATACGTGTTTTTATTAAACGGTGGAGCTGTCGGTTGGTGCAGTTCTAAACAAAGCGTCGTGGCGGGATCTACATGTGAAGCGGAGTACATAGCTGCTTGAAGCAGCGAATGAAGGAGTCTGGATGAAAGAGTTCATTTCCGATCTAGGTGTCATACCTAGTGCATCGGGACCGATGAAGATCTTCTCGTGACAATATCGGTGCAATTGCCTTGGCAAAGGAATCCAGATTTCACAAGAGGACCAAGCATATCAAGAGACGCTTCAATTCCATTCGGGACCAAGTCCAAGTGGGAGACATAGAGATTTGCAAAATACATACGGATCTGAATGTTGCGACCGCTGACTAAGCCTCTTCCACGAGCAAAACATGATCAGCACCAAGACTCCATGGGTGTAAGGATCATTACTTTGTAATCTAGATTATTGACTCTAGTGCAAGTGGGAGATCAAGGAAATATGCCCTAGAGGCAATAATAAAGTTATTATTTATTTCCTTATATCATGATAAAGGTTTATTATTCATGCTAGAATTGTATTAACCGGAAACATAATACATGTGTGAATATATAGACAAACAAGATGTCACTAGTATGCCTCTACTTGACTAGCTTGTTAATCAAAGATGGTTATGTTTCCTAACCATGAACAAGGAGTTGTTATTTGATTAACAAGGTCACATCATTAGTTGAATGATCTGATTGACATGACCCATTCCGTTAGCTTAACACTTGATCGCTTAGTATGTTAATGCTTTCTTCATGACCCATACATGTTCCTATAACTATGAGATTATGCAACTCCGCTTACGGAGGAACACTTTGGTACTACCAAACGTCACAACGAATCGGGTGATTATAAAGGAGTACTACAGGTGTCTCCAAAGGTACTTGTTGGGTTGGCGATTTCGAGATTAGGTTTTGTCACTCCGATTGTCGGAGAGGTATCACTAGGCCTTCTCGGTAATACACATCACTTAAGCCTTGCAAGCATTACAACTAATGAGTTAGTTGTGAGATGATGTATTACGGAACGAGTAAAGAGACTTACCGGTAACGAGATTGAACTAGGTATTGATACCGACGATCGAATCTCGGGTAAGTAACATACCGATGACAAAGGGAACAACGATGTCGTTATGCGGTTTGACCGATAAAGATCTTCGTAGAATATGTAGGAACCAATATGGGCATCCAGGTTCCGCTATTGGTTATTGACCGAGAATGGTTCTAGGTCATGTCTACATAGTTCTCGAACCCGTAGGGTCCGCACGCTTAACGCTTCGATGACAGTTCATTATGAGTTTATAAGTATTGATGCACCAAGTTTGTTCGAGTCCCGATGTGATCACGGACATGACGAGGAGTCTCAAATGGTCGAGACATAAAGATTGATATATTGGAAGCCTATGTTTGGACTTGGAAGGGTTCCGAGTGAAAACAGAAGTTACCGAACACCGGGTTCTGGAACCCCGGGGTTACCGGAACCCCGGGGTATATGGGCCTTCATGGGCCACAAGGAGAAGAGGAAGGGCCGGCCAGGGGGCTGCGCGCCCCCCCCTCTAGTCCGAATAGGACAGGAGAGGGGGCGCCTTCCCTTTCCCCTCCCCAATCCTACTCCAACTAGGACAGGGGGAGTCCTACTCCGGTGGGAGTAGGACTCCTCGGCAGCCTCCCAAGGCTGGCCGCACCCCTTGGCTCCTTTATATACGGGGCAGGGGCACCCCATGACACACAAGTTGATCTACGGATCTTTCCTTAGCCGTGTGCGGTGCCCCTTCCACCATATTCCACTTCGGTCATATCGTCATGAGCTTAGGCGAAGCCTGCGCCGGAGAAGTCATATCGTCGCGGAGCTTAGGCGAAGCCCTGCGCCGGTGGAGCATCAACATCGTCACCACGCCGTCGTCTTGTGGAACTCATCCCGACACTTTGCCGGATCGGAGTCCGGGATCGCCATCGAGCTGAACGTGTGCGAACTCGGAGGTGCCGTGACGCTCGGTGCTTGGATCGGTCGGATCGTGAAGACGTCGACTACATCAACCGCGTTGTTATAACGCTTCGCTTTCGGTCTACGAGGGTACGTGGACGGACACTCTCCCCTCTCGTTGCTATGCCATCACCATGGTCTTGCGTGATCGTAGGAAATTTTTTGAAATTACTACGTTCCCCAACAAAAAGGTCTATGAGGCGCTCGAGGACTCGGATTGGCTCAATGCCATGCATGAAGAACTCAACAATTTCGAGTACAACAAGGTGTGGAGATTGGTGCCAAGGCCATCGGGGAACCACAACGTCATTGGAACCAAGTGGATCTTCAAGAACAAGCAAGATGCTCATGGGAACATCATTCGCAACAAGGCAAGATTGGTAGCGCAAGGCTACTCCCAAGTCGAGGGTATCGACTACGGTGAAACCTTTGCTCCCGTTGCTCATCTTGAATCCATTCGTTTGTTGATTGCTTATGCTGCCCATCACAACTTTAAGTTGCAACAAATGGATGTGAAAAGTGCTTTTCTTAATGGTCCTATTAATGAGTTGGTCTATGTCAAGCAACCCCCCGGGTTCGAGGACCCCTACTTCCCGGATCATGTGTATCAACTCGATAAGGCACTCTATGGCCTTAAACAAGCCCCACGTGCGTGGTATTACCACCTTACCGAGTTGTTACAAGATCGTGGTTTTGAAGTGGGGCAAATCGACCCCACTCTTTTTACTAAGAAGGTCAATGGGGAGTTGTTTGTATGCCAACTATATGTTGATGATATTATCTTTGGTTTCTCTAACAAAGCTTTCAATGAGGAATTTGCCGCTCTCATGACCTCCAAGTTCAAGATGTCTTCTATGGGAGAGTTGAAGTTTTTCCTTGGTTTCGATATCAAACAAAGAAGAGAAGGAACCTTCATCAACCAAGCCAAATACACTCAAGACATGCTCAAAAGAGTCAAGCTAAGTGATGTCAAGCCGGCTACTACACCAATGCCTACCAAGTGCCAACTTGACATTGATCCCAATGGTAAAGCGGTGGATCAAAAGGTATATCACTCCATGATTGGCTCCTTGCTTTACCTTTGTGCATCTAGACCGGATATCATGTTGAGTGTGGGAATGTGTGCACGGTTTCAAGCAAGATCAAGGAAAGCCACTATGTGGCGGTCAAGCGAATCTTTTGATATTTGGCTCATACCCCAAACTTTGGCTTATGGTACCCAAGAGGAGCAAACTTCAAACTTGAAGGATTTACGGATTCCGATTGGGCGGGAGACAAAGTGGATAGGAAGTCCACTTCCGGAGGGTGCCAATTTCTTGGTTGCTCTTTGGTAAGTTGGTCTTCCAAGAAGCAAAGTTGTGTGTCTCTCTCGTCCACCGAAGCGGAATATGTGGCGGCCGGTAGTTGTTGTGCTCAACTCCTATGGATGAGGCAAACTTTAAAGGAGTACGGTGTCATTTGTGACAAAGTGCCTCTTTGGTGTGATAATGAAAGTGCCATCAAGATTTGTCTCAACCCGGTGCAACACTTCAAGACGAAGCACATTGAGATTCGGTATCACTTCATCTGGGATCACATTAGGCGAGGGGAGATCGACCTCAAGTATGTCAACACTCATGATAATCTTGTAGATATTTTCACGAAGCCCTTGGATGAAGCAAGATTTCGCGAGTTAAGGCATGAGCTAAATATCATTGATTTGAGCAATGTGACTTGAACCCGTGCACCCCCCACCACACTCATCTTGTTGTCTAGTTTAAGTGTAGGCATGGATAAAGGGGGAGTGTTGTTCTCTCAATGAACTCTCCCTCCCCCCTATCATGCATAAATAGATCAACTCTTTCACATTAGCCATTTTTGATGGTACTTGTGCTTCAAAGACGAGTTTTGGTCATGGGCCCAAGGATAATTCTTCGCGGTGCCATACCATCTAACTCAAACATAGGTGGCTTCGGCCACTGCCCTCTCCTTTTGCGAGGTTGTGTCGCTTGGTGTTCTCTTGTTGTCTTTCTGCCTCTGGTTTGTGCGTGTGCTTGTGGTTTCTTTTGTGTGAAAAGTTTCCGTGCAAAGACCTTTCTTTTTGTTTTGAAACCAGGGGTGTCTTGAGCTCACGGTACTACCGCAGCAGGCTATGGTACTACCGCAGCCATCCACGGTACTACCGCGTGTGGGAGCATGGTACTACTGCCCCCACGCGGCAGTAATTTTTTACTGCCGCCTGGGTGAGCGGTACTACCGCTCCGGTGCGGTACTTCCGCCCGAGAGGTACTACCACGCCGTCTTGGGCGCGCGGGGATAAGGACGGGCAGGGGGAGTTCTAACTCCCCCATACCCATTCGCAGTTCCTCCCACGCCATCTCTCTCTCTCTCTCTCTCTCTCCCGCTCAAGATAGGAGCCGGCGTTCGTCGCCGGATCTCCTCCTGCGGCTGCCCTCCCGTGATTCCGTCCGGTGGGATCCTTCCCACCACGTGCTTTGCTATGGACCCAAGTTTTCCCCAATCCTTTCTCGCTTTTATTGCGTTTTTTGTCTTTAGGTTGTTGGGGGAGACTTGGATGTTCTAGAGATTCGTAGGCTTTCTCTTTGCAAGAATAGGATGAAGGAGAGTAGCCTTGCATAGGAATTATATTTGTTTTGTTGTCTTGCGCGAGATCTGATCACCGTAGCACTGCCGTTGTTTCGCGGGTCTTTTCAGATTCGAACTGCCGTTCGGATCTGACGCGACGCTGTACTACCGCCCGTCGGGCGCGGTACTACCGCTTGCACGGTACTACCGCCCCTCTGGCGTGGTACTACCGCGCACACTGCGGCACTAGAACCTTACTACTGCTCCAACCACGGTACTACCGTGACCTAGCACGGTACTACCGCGACTTGGGGCAGTACTAATTTTTTAGTACCGCAGACACTGGCAGTCCTCATCAGTAGCTCACATCTAACGCCGGCCAACCTTCACGATATTTCCTATGAGTTTCTTGTGCTTTGTTGTGGTCTTTGCATTGATCCTCTTCGCGTTCGCTGGTGTTTTGCGTGTGTGTCTCGGTGGTGGCTCTCGCCGTTCCAAATCCCATTCGTGACACTGGCTCCAAGCGTCTGCGCAAGAACCCAGTGACGCACTGCAGGGCTCCTCCGCCCCAAGCGCAATGTGAAGACTACTGCTAGCAAGTTCAAGGAGCCCGCCAAGGGCATGGATGAGATGCCCCAATCTGACTCGTCCGTCTCGTGCAGATTCACCCGTCGTGACCCCTCGTTCCTCCGTCGTCGGGCTGTGAGCTGTTTTGGAACAAGCAAAAACCAACATCTATCTGGATGTCATCAAGAACAAGCGTAATACCTATGTGGATGTGAAATGGATTGACATGCATCACTTGAGGAAGGACAAGTTCCGTGCCTACTTTGGAGCGGCTCTGGACTTGGTGGAGCAGTTTGGCATTGAGCATGTGATATCCTTTCACCTTGACTATGATCCTGAGCTTATCTGTCAGTTCTTTGCTTCAGTTTACTTTCACCCCGATGAGGAGAGGAGGATGACCTGGATGACCAATGGCCGTAAGCTGACTGCTATCTGGAAGGAGTTCATGGATTTGCTCCAAGTACCTGATGACGGGCTCGACACTCCCGTGGATGTTCGCCCCCATGCCAACTCTGATTCTGCCAACAAGGACAGGCTTGCACCGTACTATGTTGAGAAGACGCTTCCAAGTGGCAAGATAGGGTTGGTGCTCAACTCTTTTCTGGATATCATGTACCGCATCTTCCGCAACTCTTTGTTCCCTCGCATTGGTGACAAGGACAAGGTCCATGCCTATATGGTGGATATGATGCTCATCTGCGAGGAGGCTCGTTTGTCTCAGACTCAGCCACTTGATGTCTCACACATCATGTGGTGTGAGCTTCGGTTTGTGGTGTTCAACCGCAAAGTGCCTATCTCACGGCCCTATCTGCTTCTCACGATCTTGAGGACACGGGAGAAGATGTTCCCTGGTGAGGAGTTCCTTGCCCCGACTGGATTCGCCATGATCCCATCTGCTCTGCGTGTCAAACCCAACTGGGCCAACACTACTACTCGTGCCGAGGCGCCTGCTGCTAGGGCTGCTGTTTGGTGAGGAGGATGTCACGCCGAGAATGTTGCCGAGGGCCATGCTGCTAGGCCTTCCTAGAGCTCCTCTATGCCTTCATGGGCAAAGAAGTCAAGGACAAGATGAAGACTCTTTTCTACATGCAAGCCAAGGGGCGACAGACTCACGTGGCGCCCAAGGAGAGTCGTCGCGGGACAGAAGATCTTGCAGCTCTATGGTGAGGATGTGTCTCAAGGGTGCGAGGAGCATCACCTCCAGGCCGAGTGGATGGAGAAGCAAGGCTACAGTGGACTGATTCTCGAGGAGGACGCCGAGGAGTCCATCCCCGCTGCCGAGGAGTCTCACGGAGAGGGTTGGGATGAGTTCCTGCTGCTTGAGCCACCGCTTGTGTAGGTGTCCTCTCCGCCTTTTGGCGCCTCGATGCCAAAGGGGAGAGAGTGTAGGATTTATGAGTCTTGTGTCGTGTTCGTGTTTGGTGTGTTTATTGCGTTCTTGGTTGAACTTCGTTTGAACCTCATTTTAGTTGCTTTTCCTTCATATGGTGTAAGACATATGCACTCTATCTATCTTAGCGAGCTTGTGTTATATTGTGCTATATGTTGCTTAGATGTTATTATTCGTGCCTTTGTCTCTAAAATATAGGGGGAGTGGTGATCCTAGTATGTGTGCTATGCAGTCCAAAGCATTCATCCAGAGTGCACACATCTAGGGGGAGCCCGTCTATATTTTGGAGAGGAGGGGTTTGCCCTTGCTCAATATTATCGTACCTTTGTGCAAATCCCGTATTGTCATCAATCCACCAAAAAGGGGGAGATTGTAAGGGCATATTTATCCCTTAAGTGTTTTGGTGATTGATGACGATACTTTTATGACTAATCGTATGCCTTGAGTTTCTCGGATGTTTCATCACTAGGCGACGATTCGTGCCCCTCGGAGACTATTGAAGATGACGCCGTTTCACGTTTCTTTTGGTGGATTTAAGTCGAGGAGAGCCGTTACTATTAAGAGGGGTCCGCGTCGGAAGGTTTGGGTGGAATCAACACGTACACTTGTTCTTCCTTTCCTTGCACTTTGGAGCATCTTCCCATTGTCTTAGTTGTGCATAAATCGACGGTTATTGCTGTTCTTGCGGTAGTATCGCTCTAGGGAGCGGTAGTACCATAAGAACCAGCAATAGTATCACTGGGGTCACGGTAGTACCGCTCCCCAGGGGCCGTAGTACCGCAACTCCTACGCCTTGTGTTGCTCCGGTACGGTAGTAGGCGCGGATGTAATTTTTTACATCCGCACCCACACGGTAGTACCGCTCGTCCTGCGCGGTAGTACCGCGAGTGGACACGGTAGTACCGCTCTCTTGGAGCCGTAGTACCGTGGCCCTCATGCCCGATACCGTTACGCCGCGGTAGTAGGAGCGGATGTGATTTTACATCCACGCCTCCACGGTAGTACCGCGCCTCGGGCGCGGTAGTACCACGTCGGGTTTTCGCATTGTTTCTTTTTCAGCGGAAGTAGGCACGGATGTAATTTATTTCATCCGCGCTCTTCGTAGGCTGTGGCTTGCCTGCCTTGCGGTAGTACCGCAAGGGTGCGAGGTAGTACCGCGCCTGCGGTAGTCTTCGCTCGGTCAAAGCCCCCAGAGCTCTGCTGCTGCCAGCGTAGTACCGTGGCCTTCCACGGTAGTACACGCGTGGCGTCGCGGTAGTACCGCGTTTTGAGCGGTAGTACTGCGTGGTGGCCGCATGATAGTACCGCTTTTGAGCGGTAGTACTGCGTGTCGCGGCTGAACTAGAGGATAACTGTTGGATCTTTTCTCCGAGTATAAAAGGCGTGTCTCCTACCTCTAGTTGACCACCTCTTCCATCTCTAAGCTCCATTGTTGCTCCAAGCTCCATTTTGGCCGATCTCTCTCTAGCCAATCAAACTTGTTGATTTGCTCGGATTGGGTGACAAGGGCCTGATCTACACTTCCACCAAGAGACTTTTGATTCCCCCCACTTATCCCTTGCGGATCTTGTTACTCTTGGGTGTTTGAGCACCCTAGACGGTTGAGGTCACCATGGAGCCATATTCCATTGTGGTGAAGCTTCGTGGTGTTGTTGGGAGCCTCCAATTAAGTTGTGGAGATTGCCCCAACCTTGTTTGTAAAGGTTCGGTTGCCGCCTTCAAGGGCACCAATAGTGGAATCACGTCACTTGCATTGTGCGAGGGCGTGAGGAGATTACGGTGGACCTAGTGGCTTTTTGGGGAGCATTGTGCCTCCACACCGCTCTAACGGCGACGTACTTCCCCTCAAAAGGAAGGAACTTCGGTAACACATCCTCGTCTCCACCGGCTCCACTCTTGGTTATCTTATCCCTTTACTTGTGCAAGCTTATTTGTGTTTCTATCCTTGCTTGCTCTTGTGCTTGTGTTGATTGCATCATATAGGTTGTCCACCTAGTTGCACATCTAGACAACCTTTATTATTGAAAAATTTAAATTGGTAAAGAAAAGCTTAAAAATTGTTAGTTGCCTATTCACCCCCCTCTAGTCAACTATATCGATACTTTCACTTGGTGAACACGATGATTTGGTAGACCAGTTCCAACTACTGTGACAGTCGTACGTCCGGTTGGAGCGGTTAGGTATTTAAACCTGAGGACACACAGTCCTCACCGTATTCTCCTTGAGCTAAGGTCACACAGACCTTGCCCAATCACTCATGGTGAGTCTTCAAGTGACTTCTGATACGTCTCCGTCGTATCTATAATTTTTTATTGTTCCATGCCAATATTCTACAACTTTTACATACTTTTGGTAACTTTTTATACTATTTTTGGGACTAACATATTGATACAGTGCCCACTGCCAGTTCCTGTTTGTTGCATGTTTTTTGTTTCGCAGAAAATCCATATCAAACGAAATCCAAACGGGATAAAAACCGACGGAGATTTTTTTTGGAATATTTATGATTTTTGGGAAGAAGAATCAACGCGATATGATGCCCGAGGGGGCCATGATGCAGGCGCGCCCCTGACCCTCGTCGACACCCTGTAAGGCGGTTGGAGCCCTTCTTTCGCCGCAAGAAAGCTAATTTCCGACTAGAGATCGTGTCTAAAATTCATCCCAATCGAAGTTACGGATCTCCGGTTATAAAAGAAACGGTGAAAGGGCAGAATCCAGAACACAGAAACAGAGAGAGACAGAGAGACAGATCCAATCTCGGAGGGGCTCTCGACCCTCCCACCCCATGGAGACCATGGACCAGAGGGGAAACCCTTCTCCCATCTAGGGAGAAGGTCAAGGAAGAAGAAGAAGGAGGGGGGCTCTCTCCCCCTCGCTTCCGGTGGCGCCGGAACGCCGCCGGGGCCATCATCATCACCGCGATCTACACCAACACCTCCGTCATCTTCACCAACATCTCCATCACCTTCCCCCATCTATCTACAGTCTCCCGCAACCTGCTGTACCCTCTACTTGAACATGGTGATCTATGCATCATATTATTATCCAATGATGTGTTGCCATCCTATGATGTTTGAGTAGATTTTCGTTGTCATATCGGTAATTGGTGAATTGCTATGATTGATTTACTTTGCTTGTGGTTATGTTGCTATCCTTTGGTGCCTATCATATGAGCACATGCGTGGATCACACCATGGGGTTAGTTGTATGTTGATAGGACTATGTATTGGAGGGCAAGAGTGACATAAGCTTCAACCTAGCATAGAAATTGATGCATACGGGATTGAAGTGGGACCAATATATCTTAATGCTATGGTTGGGTTTTACCTTATTGAACATTAGTAGTTGCGGATGCTTGCTAATAGTTCCAATCATAAGTGCATAGAATTCCAAGTCAGGGATGACATGCTAGCAGTGTGAAACAAGAAGTACTTTGTAGGTGTTTTTGGATAGGTTTGCAAGATAATAAAGAGCGTGTAAATAAAAACTAGGGGTTGTTTAGATAAATACACAACTAAGTTAGTTTTAGCGAGTGTGGAAAAGTGGTGGTAGGAGTTGCGAAATTGTCCCTAAGAAATTGACTAGTTTACTAGAGCGGTAACAAGTTTTATGTGGGAGAGGCCACTGCTAGCATGTCATCCTTGACTTGGAATTCTATGCACTTATGATTGGATCTATTAGCAAGCATCCGCGACTACTAACATTCATTAAGGTAAAACCCAACCATAGCATTAAGATATATTGGTCCCCCTTCAATCCCGTATGCATCAATTTCTATGCTAGGTTGAACCTTCTGTCACTCTTGCCCTCCAATACATAGTCCTATCAACATACAACTAACCCTATGGTGTGATACACACGCGCGCTCATATGATGGGCACCAAAGGACAGCAACATAACCACAAGAAAACTAAATCAATCATAGCAATTCATCAACCACCGATAGGCCAACGAAAATCTACTCAAACATCATAGGATGGCAACACATCATTGGATAATAATATGAAGCATAAAGCACCATGTTCAAGTGGAGGGTACAGCGGGTTACGGGAGAGTGGACCGCTGTAGATAGAGGGGGGAAGGTGATGGAGATATTGGTGAAGATGGCGGAGGTGTTGGTGTAGATCGCGGTGATGATGATGGCCCCGGCGGCGTTCGGGCGCCACCGGGAGAGAGGGGGAGAGAGCCCCCTTCTTCTTCTTCTTCCTTGACCTTCTCCCTAGATGGGAGAAGGGTTTCCCCTCCGGTCCATGGTCTCCATGGCGTGGGAGGTGCGAGAGCCCCTCCGAGATTGGATCCGTCTCTCTGTCTCCCTCTGTTTCTGCATTCTCGTATTCTGCCCTTTCACCGTTTCGTATATATATGGAGATCCGTAACTCTGATTGGATTGAAACCTTTGCCGAGATTCTTTTTCTTCTAAAAATTAGCTTTCTTGCGGCCGAAGAAGAGCAGCAACCGCCTTACGGGGGCCCACGACGGGGGAAAGCACGCCCAGGGGGGCAGGCGTGCCCAGGGGAGCAGGCGCCCCCCTGCCTCGTGCCCCCCTCAGGCACCGTCTCGCGTTGATTCTTCTTCCCATATTCTCCAAATATTCCTAAAATATTCTCCATCCGTTTTTATCCCGTTTGGATTCCGTTTGATATGGGTTTTCTGCGAAACATAAAACATGCAACAAACAGAACCGCATCGGGCAATCGGATCAATATGTTAGTCCCAAAAATAATATAAAAAGTTGCCAAAAGTATATGAAAGTTGTAGAATATTGGCATGGAACAATAAAAAATTATAGATACAACGGAGACGTATCAGCACCCCCAAGCTTAATTCCTGCTCGTCCTCGAGTAGGTAAATGATAAAAAAGATAATTTTTGATGTGGAATGCTACCTAGCATAATCTTGATCATGTATCTAATCATGACATGAATATTAAGACACGAGTGATTCAAGGCAATAGTCTATCATTTGACATAAAAACAATAATACTTCAAGCCTACTAATAAAGCAATCATGTCTTTTCAAAATAACATGGCCAAAGAAAGTTATCCCTACAAAATCATATAGTCTGGCTATCCTCCATCTTCACCACACAAAATATTCAAATCATGCACAACCCCGATGACAAGCCGAGCAATTGGTTCATACTTTTTAACGCGCTTCATCTTTTTCAACCCTCACGCAAGACATGAGCGCAAGCCATGGACATAGCACTACGGGTGGAATAGAATATGATGATGGAGGTTATGTGGAGAAGACAAAAAAGGAGAAAGTCTCACATGGACGCGGCTAATCAACAGGCTATGGAGATGCGTATCAATTGATGTCAATGTGAGGAGTAGGGATTGCCATGCAACGGATGCACTAGAGCTATAAGTGTATGAAAGCTCAAACTGGAAACTAAGTGGGTGTGCATCCAACTTGCTTGTTCATGAGGACCTCGGGCATTTGAGGAAGCCCATCATTGGAATATACAAGCCAAGTTCTATAATGAAAATTCCCACTAGTATATAAAAGTGATAACTCAAGAGACTCTCTATATGAAGAACATGGTGCTACTTTGAAGCACAAGTGTGGTAAGAGGATAGTAACATTGCCCCTTTTTCTTTTTTTTCTTCTTTTGCAGGCTTCTTTGGCCCCCCTTTTTTTATTTAGGCTTCTTTGGCCTCTCTTATTTTTTTGGGGCCAATGCTCTAATAATGATGATCATCACACTTCTATTTACTTACAACTCAATATTACAACTCGATACTAGAACAAAGATATGACTCTATATGAATGCCTCCGGCGGTGTACCGGGATGTGCAATGATCTAGCGTAGCAATGACATCAAAAAATGGACAAGCCATGAAAACATCATGCTAGCTATCTTACGATCATGCAAAGCAATATGACAATAAATGCTCAAGTAATGTATATGATGATGATGGAAGTTGCATGGCAATATATCTCGGAATGGCTATGGAAATGCCATGATAGGTAGGTATGGTTGTTGTTTTGAGGAAGATATAATGAGGCTTATGTGTCACAGAGCGTATCATATCACGGGGTTTGGATGCACCGCCGAAGTTTGCACCAACTCTCGAGGTGAGAAAGGGCAATGCACGGTACCGAAGAGGCTAGCAATGATGGAAGGGTGAGAGTGCGTATAATCCATGGACTCACATTAGTCATAAAGAACTCATATACTTATTGTAAAAGTTTATTAGCCCTCGAAGCAAAGTACTACTATGCATGCCCCTAGGGGGATAGATTGGTAGGAAAAGACCATCGCTCGTCCCCGACCGCCACTCATAAGGAAGACAATCAATAAATATATCATGCTCCGACTTCGTTACATAACGGTTCACCATACGTGCATGCTACGGGAATCACAAACCTCAACACAGGTATTTCTACTAATCTACAACTACCCACTAGCATGACTCTAATATCACCATCTTTATATCGCAAAACTATTGCAAGGAATCAAACATATCATATTCAGTGATCTACAAGTTTTATGTAGGATTTTATGACTAACCATGTGAATGACCAATTCTTGTCATCTCTCTAAATAGATATAAGTGAAGCAAGAGAGTTTAATTCTTTCTACAAAAGATATGCCCATGCTATAACAAGTATAAGTGAAGCAAAAGAGCATTCTACAAATGGCGGTTTTCTATGTGAAGAGAAACAGGCAATGCAAACTTCAAATGGTACAAGTGAAGCACATGAAGCATTCTATAAAGCCATATGATGACTCACAAGTATAGGGGATCTATCGTAGTCCTTTCGATAAGTAAGAGTGTCGAACCCAACGAGGAGCACAAGGAAATGATAAGCAGTTTTCAGCAAGGTCTTCTCTGCAAGTACTGAAATAAGTGGTAACAGATAGTTTTGTGATAAGATAATTTGTAACAAGCAACAAGTAACAAAAGTAAATAAAGTGCAGCAAGGTGGCCCAATCCTTTTTGTAGCAAAGGACAATCCTGGATAAACTCTTATATAAGGAAAAGCGCTCCCGAGGACACATGGGAATATCGTCAAGCTAGTTTTCATCACGTTCATATGATTCACGTTCGGTACTTTGATAATTTGATATGTGGGTGGACCGGTGCTTGGGTGCTGTTCTTACTTGAACAAGCATCCCACTTATGATTAACCTCTATTGCAAGCATCCGCAACTACAACAAAAGTATTAACGTAAACCTAACCATATCATGAAACATATGGATCCAACTCAGCCCCTTATGAAGCAACGCATAAACTAGGGTTTAAGCTTCTGTCACTCTAGCAACCCATCATCTACTTATTACTTCCCAATGCCTTCCTCTAGGCCCAAATAATGGTGAAGTGTTATGTAGTCGACATTCACATAACACCACTAGAGTCTAGAAAACATACATCTCATCAAAATATCGAACGAATACCAAATTCACATGACTACTAATAGCAAGACTTCTCCCATGTCCTCAGGAACAAACGTAACTACTCACAAAGCATATTCATGTTCATGATCAGAGGGGTAATAATATGCATAAAGGATTTGAACATATGATCTTCCACCAAATAAACCAACTAGCATCAACTACAAGGAGTAATCAACACTACTAGTAAACCTACTAGTACCAATCCCGGACATGGAGACAAGAATTGGATACAAGAGATGAACTAGGGTTTTGAGAGAAGATGGTGCTGGTGAAGATGTTGATGGAGATTGCCCTCTCCCGATGAGAGGAGTGTTGGTGATGACGATGGCGATGATTTCCCCCTCCCGGAGGGAAGTGTCCCCGGCAGAACAGCTCTGCCGGAGCCCTAGATTGGTTCCGCCAAGGTTCCGCCTCGTGGTGGCGGAGTTTCGTCCAAAGGTTGCTTATGATTTTTCCTCGACGAAAGACCTCATATAGCGAAGATGGCCATCGGAGAGCCAACAGGGGCCCACGAGGCAGGCGCACAGGGGTGAGGCGCCCCACCTCGTGGCCTGTGGGTCCCCTCCGTGTACTTCTTCCGCTCAATATTTTATATTATTTCCAAAAATGACTTTCGTGGAGTTTCGGACTTTTGAGTTGTGCGAATAGGTCTCTAATATTTGCTCCTTTTCCAACCTGAATTGAGCTGCCAAGCATTCTCCCTCCTTGTGTAAACCTTGTAAAATAAGAGAGAATAGGCATAAGTATTGTGACAAAACGTGTAATAACAACCCATAATGCAATAAATATCAATATAAAAGCATGATGCAAAATGGGCGTATCAACTCCCTAAGCTTAGACCTTGCTTTTCCTCAAGCGGAAGCCGATAACGATAAATATGTCCCCATGTTTAGAGGTAGAGGTGTCGATAAGAATAAAATACGAACATGAAGGAATCATGATTATTCTCATAACAGCAACATATATAGATATTGTCATATGATTTCTTATGCTCGAGTAATAATCTATTCACAATGCAAAAGTATGATTCAAAAACTTTATTGAGAACCAACAAACTATAATCCCAGTCATTGAAGCAATTGCAATTTATCATAACATCATAAAGAGTCTATGTCAGAGCTTTATAGCAAGTCCACATACTCAACTATCATTTAGTCTTTCATAATTGCTAACACTCACGCAATACTTGTGGTTACAGAGTTTTAATCGGACACAGAGAAAGATAGGGGCTTATAGTTTCGCCTCCCAACCTTTTACCTCAAGGGTAATGTCAACAATAATAACTCATGCTCCCCTACATCCAATTAGATATATCTATCAGGATCTTTCCAACATACTGTGCTTGCCAAAGGATAAAATGTAAAAAGGAAAGGTGAAGATCACCATGGCTCTTGCATAAAGTAGAAGATAATAATAAAAGATAGGCCCTTCGCAGAGGGAAGCAGAGGTTGCCATGCGCTTTTATGGTTGGATGCACAAAATCTTAATGTGAAAGAACGTCACTTTATATTGCCCCTTGTGATATGAACCTTTATTATGCAGTCCATCGCTTTTATTTCTTCCACATCACAAGATCGTATAAAGCTTATTTTCTCCCACACTAATAAGTCATACATATTTACAGAGCAATTTTTATTGCTTGCACCAATGACAGCTTACTTGAAGGATCTTACTCAATCCATAGGTAGATATGGTGGACGCTCATGGCAAAACTGGTTTAAGGGTTTTTGGAAGCACAAGTAGTATCTCTACTTGGTGCTAAGAATTTGGCTAGCATGAGGGGGAAAGGCAAGCTCAACATGTTGGATGATCCATGACAGCATACTTTATCTCAGATATAAGAAAACATAACCCATTACGTTGTCTTCCTTGTCCAACGTCAACTCTTTAGCATGTCATATTTTAATGAGTGCTTCCAATCATAAAAGATGTCAATGATAATATATTTATATGTGAAACCTCTCTTTCCTTATTACTCCCTATTAATTGCAACGATGACCAAAGCTATGTCTGCCAACTCCCAACAACTTTTAATCATCATACTCTTTCTATGTGAAGTCATTACTCTCAATAAGATCAATATGAACTCTTTATTTCTTTTTATTCCTTTTCTCTTTTCTTTTATTCACTCAAGATCATGGCAAAATAATCAAGCCCTTAACTCAACACTAATCTTTATTATATAGCTCACGGACTCGATTACATAGAGAGATCATAAAGCAAAACTCAAAACTAGATCATGCCATAAACTTTATTCTACTATATCAAGATACTACTAATAGGATCGAACTAAGAAAAACGGTAAAGATAGGAGTGTGATTGTGATACGATACCGGGGCACCTCCCCCAAGCTTGGCAGTTGCCAAGGGTAGTGCCCATACCCATGTGGTTATATCTCCTTCTTTGTCGGTGAAGAAGGTGGAGGTGTTGATGGATAGTCGCACATCGAGCGTAAGAGGTCCTCCAGCTTGCGGATAATGACCTTGAGTGCAACAATATGCTCCTTCAACAAAATATTTTCACTCGTGAGATACTTGTTCTGTATACGAGCTAACTCAATCATCTTGAAAGCTTCGATCTCAATTGGGGTAAGAAGATTATGATTAAGTTGAAGGATGTCTTCTATTGCCGGAACTTGGTCCTCTATGGCCTTCTTGATCCCTTCATCCTTGTTGATCTCCATGGGTTTTTCCCTCTTCAGCTCTATCTTCATTAGCCAAGCATCGTTGTCACCATTGTTGGAGGAGGGGGACGACATGATGCCTGGCTTGGACAACCCTGACAGGAGACAGCTCGAAACAAGAACAGAGGGTAATTGCGTGATACGAGAGTCAAAACCTTCGGGAGAATATATAATGAATTTTTACCGACCAAAATACGTATTGTGCAAGAAAACGGAGTCCGGAGGGCACACGAGGTGCCCACGAGGTAGGGGGGCGCGCCCAGTAGGGTAGCGCGCGCCCTCCACCCTCGTGGAGCCCTCGTGTCCTTCCCGGACTGCTTCTTATTTTTCTATTTTTCTAAATATTCCAAAACGGAGAAATATTGCCTTAAAAACTGTTTTGGAGTCGGTTTACTTACCGTACCACATACCTATTCCTTTTCGGAGTCTGAAACGTTCCGGAAAGTATCCCTTATGTATTTCTCTGGGGTTACGGTTTCAATAACATTGGTTTCAACATTTATAGGATTACCTGAGATATAATGTTTGATTCTTTGACCGTTCACCACCTTCGGATTTCTGCGTTCGAAGTTGTTGATTTTTATGGCACCGGAACGATAAACCTCCTCGATAACGTAAGGTCCTTCCCATTTAGAGAGAAGTTTTCCTGCAAAAATCTTAAACGAGAGTTGTATAGCAGTACATAATCACCTACATTAAACTCACGCTTTTGTATCCTTTTGTCATGCCATATTTTAACTTTTTCTTTAAACAACTTGGCATTTTCATAATCTTGGGTTCTCCATTCATCAAGTGAGCTAATATCAAATAACCTCTTCTCACCGGCAAGTTTGAAATCATAGTTGAGCTCTTTAATAGCCCAATATGCCTTATGTTCTAGTTCGAGAGGTAAGTGACATGCTTTTCCATAAACCATTTTATACGGAGACATACCCATAGGATTTTTATATGCGTTCAGAGGCCCATAATGCATCATCAAGTTTCTTGGACCAATTCTTTCTAGATCTATTGACAGTCTTTTGCAAAATTAATTTGAGCTCTCTATTACTCGATTCTACTTGACCACTAGACTGTGGGTGATAAGGAGATGCAATTCTATGATTAACATCATACTTAGCAAGCATTTTATGGAAAGCACCATGAATAAAATGTGAACCACCATCAGTCATTAAATATCTAGGGACTCCAAACCTCGGAAAAATAACTTCCTTAGGCATTTTAATAGAAGTGTTATGATCAACACTACTAGTTGGAATAGCTTCTACCCACTTAGTAATGTAATCAACAACAACTAAAATATGTGTATACCCATTAGAGGCAGGAAAAGGTCCCATATAATCAAAGCCCAAACATCAAATTGTTCAATAACAAGTGAATAATTCATAGGCATTTCCTGACGTCTACTAATATTACCAATTCTTTGGCATTCATCACATGATAAGACAAACTTACAGGCATCCTTGAAGAGAGTAGGCCAATAAAAACTGGATTGCAATACCTTATGTGCAGTTCTATCTCCAGTGTGGTGTCCTCCATAAGCTTCGGAGTGGCACTTGCGTAGGATCTGTTCCTGTTCATGCTCAGGTACACAACGTCTAATAACACCATCTAATCCTTCTTTATAGAGATGTGGGTCATCCCAAAAGTAATGTCTTAAGTCATGGAAAAACTTTTTCTTTTGCTGGTATGTGAAACTAGGTGGTATAAATTTAGCAACGGTGTAATTAGCATAATCAACATACCATGGAGTACTACAAGAAGCATTTATGACATTTAATTGCTCATAAGGAAAGCTATCATCAATAGGTAGTGGGTCATCAAGAACATTTTCTAACCTAGACAAGTTGTCTGCAACGGGGTTCTCAGCTCCTTTTCTATCAACGATATGCAAATCAAATTCTTGTAACAGTAGAACCCATCTAATAAGTCTAGGTTTAGCATCTTTCTTCTCCATAAGATATTTAATAGCAGCATGATCAGTGTGAATAGTTACTTTAGAATCAACAATATAAGGTCTGAACTTATCACAAGCAAATACAACTGCTAAGAATTCCTTTTCAGTAATAGCATAATTTCTTTGAGCATTGTCTAGAGTCTTACTAGCATAACATATAACATTTAATTTCTTATCAACTCTTTTCCCTAGAACAGCACCTACAGCATAATCACTAGCATCACACATAATTTCAAAGGGTAAATTCCAATCAGGTGGCTGGACAATAGGTGCAGAGATCAATGCTTTCTTAAGTATTTCAAAATCTTCTACACAATCATCATCAAAGACAAATGGTATATCTTTTTGTAATAAATTGGTCAGAGGCCGAGAAATTTTTGAGAAGTCCTTAATGAACCTCCTATAAAAACCGGCGTGACCAAGGAAACTTCTTATACCTTTGATGTCCTTGGGACATGGCATCTTTTCAATAGCATCAACCTTGGCTTTATCAACTTCAATACCTCTTTCAGAAACTTTATGCCCCAAGACAATACCTTCATTAACCATAAAGTGGCACTTTTCCCAATTCAAGACAAGATTAGTTTCTTCACATCTCTGCAAAACTCGATCAAGGTTGCTCAAGCAATCATCAAAAGAGGATCCATAGACGGAAAAATCATCCATGAAAACCTCACAAATCTTTTCACAAAAGTCAGAGAATATAGCCATCATGCATCTTTGAAAGGTAGCAGGTGCATTACATAAACCAAAAGGCATATGTCTATAAGCAAAAGTACCAAAAGGGCATGTAAAAGTGGTCTTTGATTGATCATTGGGTGACACAGGTATTTGAGAGAAACTAGAATAACCATCTAGAAAGCAAAATTGTGTATGTTTGGATAATCTTTCTAGCATTTGATCGATAAAAGGTAAGGGGTAATGATATTTTTTAGTAGCCTTATTTAATTTGCGGAAATCAATTACCATCCTATAACCTGTGATAATTCTTTGCGGAATCAATTCATCTTTATCATTAGGGACGACAGTAATACCTCCCTTCTTAGGGACACAATGGAGAGGACTTACCCACTGACTATCAACAACAGGATAAATTATACTGCCTCAAGGAGCTTTAGTATTTCCTTTCTTACCACTTCTTTCATTTTAGTATTCAGCCGTCGTTGATGATCAATAACTGGTTTGGCATCTTTCTCCAAATTTATTTTATGTTGACATAGAGTGGGACTAATGCCCTTAAGATCATCAAGAGTATATCCAATAGCAGCACGACGCTTCTTCGGATTTTTCAATAATCTCTCTTCTTCATGCTCTGAAAGGTTAGCACTGATAATAACAAGATATATCTTCTTTTCATCAAGATAAGCATATTTAAGAGTATTTGGCAACGGCTTAAGCTCAAACACGGGATCACCCTTGGGTGGAGGGGGATCCCCTAGGATTTCAACAGGCAAATTGTGTTTCAGAATAGGTTCCTGTTTAAAGAATACCTCATCTATTTCCCTTCTTTCATTCATAAACATATCATTTTCATGGTCTAGCAAATATTGTTCTAAAGGATCACTAGGAGGTACAACAATAGAAGCAAGAACAATAATTTCATCCTTACTAGGCAATTCTTCTTCACGGTGTTGTCTACTAAATTTAGAGAAATTAAACTCATGAGACATATCACCCAAACCAATAGTAACAACATTCTTTTCGCAGTCTATCTCAGCATTGATAGTGTTCAAGAAGGGTCTACCAAATATAATGGGACAAAAGCTATCTTGTGGGGAACCAAGAACAAGAAAATCAGCAGGATATTTAGTTTTCCCACACAAGACTTCAACATCTCTAACAATTCCCATTGGTGAAATAGTATCTCTATTGGCAAGTTTAATTGTGACATCAATATCTTCTATCTCAGCAGGTGCAATATCATGCATAATTTCTTTGTATAAGTCATAAGGTATTGCACTAACACTAGAACCCATATCACATAAGCCATGATAACAACGATCTCCTATTTTAACAGAAATAACAGGCACGCCTACCACATGTCTATGTTTATCTTTAGCACAAGGTTTGGCAATTCTAGCAGTTTCACCGCAGAAATAAATAACATGCCCATCAATATTATCAGCCAAGAGATCTTTAACAATAGCAATATTAGGATCAACTTTGACTTGCTCAGGAGGTGTGTAAGTTCTAATATTGCTTTTACGAACCACAGTTGAAGCTTTAGCATGATCCTTTATTCTAACAGGGAAAGGTGGTTTCTCAGCATAAGAAGTAGGAACAATAGGATCATTATAAGTGACAGTCTTTTCTTCAACTTTAATAGGTGCAGCTACTTTTACTTCTATGGGAGGATGATATTTAAACCACTTCTCCTTGGGGAGATCAACATAAGTAGCAAAAGAATCACAGAATGAAGCTACTATCTCAGAGTCAAGTCCATATTGAGTGCTAAATTTACGGAAAACATCGGTATCCATAAAAGATTTAACACAATCAAACTTAGGTGTTATGCCTGACTCCTTACCTTCGTCGAGATCCCAATCTTCAGAGTTGCGTTTAATTCTATCCAATAAATTCCATTTGAATTCAATAGTCTTCATCATAAACGAGCCAGCACAAGAAGTATCGAGCATGGACTGATTATTATGAGAAAGCCGAGCATAAATTTTTTGAAGAATTATTTCTCTTGAGGGCTCATGATTGGGGCATGAATATAACATTGATTTAAGCCTCCCCCAAGCTTGGGCGATGCTTTCTCCTTCGCGAGGCTAAAAATTATATATATAATTGCGATCACGATGAACAAGGTGCATAGGATAATACTTCTGATGAAATTCCAATTTCATTCGTTTATAGTTCCATGACTTCATATCATTACACAACCTATACCATGTCGATGCATCTCCCTTCAAAGATAAAGGGAAGACCTTCTTCTTAACAACATCATTGGGTATACCTGCAAGCTTAAATAATCCACAAACTTCATCCACATATATTAGGTGCTCATCAGGATGCTTTGTTCCATCTCCTACAAAAGGATTATCTAGCAGTTTTTCTAACATACCCGAAGGAACTTCAAAGGGAATAATTTCATTTTTAGTAGGTTCAGTAGGTTGAGGAGCAACTCTTTGCTCTACTGGTCAGGGTGAAGATACCCCGAACAAGCCCCTCAGAGGATTACTTTCCATAATAACAAGTGACAGTAACTTTCAGCACACTATATAAATTTTTCCTTACCAAATTCCACCTACCAAAGGCGCTTCACTCCCCGGCAACGACGCCAGAAAAGAGTCTTAATGACCCACAAGTATAGGGGATCTATCTTAGTCCTTTCGATAAGTAAGAGTGTCGAACCCAACGAGGAGCAGAAGGAAATGATAAGCGGTTTTCAGCAAGGTATTCTCTACAAGTACTGAAATAAGTGGTAACAGATAGTTTTGTGATAAGATAATTTGTAACAAGCAACAAGTAACAAAAGAAAATAAAGTGCAGCAAGGTGGCCCAATCCTTTTTGTAGCAAAGGACAAGCCTGGACAAACTCTTATACAAGGAAAAGCGTTCCCGAGGACACATGGGAATATCGTCAAGCTAGTTTTCATCACGTTCATATGATTCGTGTTCGGTACTTTGATAATTTGATATGTAGGTGGACCGGTGCTTGGGTGCTGTTCTTACTTGAACAAGCATCCCATTTATTATTAACCTCTATTGCAAGCATCCGCAACTACAACAAAAGTATTAAGGTAAACCTAACCATAGCATGAAACATATGGATCCAACTCAGCCCCTTAAGAAGCAACGCATAAAGTAGGGTTTAAGCTTCTATCACTCTAGCAACCCATCATCTACTTATTACTTCCCAATGCCTTCCTCTAGGCCCAAATAATGGTGAAGTGTTATGTAGTCGACGTTCACATAACACCACTAGAGGCTAGACAACATACATCTCATCAAAATATCGAACGAATACCAAATTCACATTACTACTAATAGCAAGACTTCTCCCATGTCCTCAGGAACAAACGTAACTACTCACAAAGAATGTTCATGTTCATAATCAGAGGGGTAATAATATGCATAAAGAATCTGAACATATGATCTTCCACCAAATAAACCAACTAGCATCAACTACAAGGAGTAATCAACACTACTAGCAACCTACTAGTACCAATCCCGGACTTGGAGACAAGAATTGGATACAAGAGATGAACTAGGGTTTTGAGAGAAGATGGTGCTAGTGAAGATGTTGATGGAGATTGCCCTCTCCCGATGAGAGGAGCGTTGGTGATGACAATGGCGATGATTTCCCCCTCCCGGAGGGAAGTGTCCCCAGCGAACAGCTCTGCCGGAGCCCTAGATTGGTTCCGCCAAGGTTCCGCCTGTGGCGGCGGAGTTTCGTCCCGAAAGGTTGCTTATGATTTTCCTCGACGAAAGACCTCATATAGCATAAGATGGCCATCGGAGAGCCAATAGGGGGCCCACGAGGCGGGGCGCCACAGGGGTAGGCGCGCCCCACCCTCGTGGCAAGGTGGGTCCCCCTCTGGTGTACTTCTTCCACTCAATATTTTTTATTATTTCCAAAAATGACTTTCGTGGAGTTTGAGGACTTTTGGAGTTGTGCAGAATAAGTCTCTAATATTTGCTCCTTTTCGAGCCCAGAATTCGAGCTGCCGGCATTCTCCCTCCTTGTGTAAACCTTGTAAAATAAGAGAGAATAGGCATAAGTATTGTGACAAAACGTGTAATAACAGCCCATAATGCAATACATATCGATATAAAAGCATGATGCAAAATGGACGTATCACCATACTCAAAAGATATAAGTGAAGTGCAAAGAGCATTCTATAAATCAACCAAGGACTATCTCATATCAGCATGGTGCATAAAATAAAAATGAAAACTAAATGCAAAAGACGCTCCCAATTTGCACATATCGCATGAATGAAACGAATCCGAAAACATACCGATATTTGTTGAAGAAAGATGGGATTCCTTCCGGGGCATCCCCAAGCTTAGACGATTGAGTCTCCTTGGATATTTACTTGGAGTGCCTTGGGCATCCCCAAGCTTGAGCTCTTTCCTATCCTTCTTCTCCTCACATCGAGACCTTCTCGATCATCGAACACTTCATCCACACAAAATTTCAACAGAAAACTCGGTAAGATCCGTTAGTATAATAAAGCAAATCACTACTCTAAGTATTGTTGCAACCAATTCATATTTTGTTTTTGAATTATAGCTACTGTAATATAACTTTTCCATGGCTTAATCCACTGATAGAAATTAATAGTTTCATCAAAACAAGCAAACTATGCATCAAAAACAGAATCTGTCTAAAACAGAACAGTCTGTAATAATCTGAACATTCACCATACTTATGATACTTTAAAAATTCTGCCAAAATTAGGAAAAATAAAAAAGTTGTATATAAAGACAGTGCAAAAAGTTTGAGAACCATTTGACGTTCCAGTAAAAAATTAAAAATCACGCACTACAGCCAAAGTTTCTGTCCTGCACCGTACAAACCAACAAGCATTGTAAACATCCTAAAGGCAAACCTTGGCACATTATTTTTATAATAAAATGGAATTGTACAAGGGGATAATTATTTTTGTTGAAAAGTTTCTGTAATCAAGATTCACAAAGTTTTCGTGAGCATGAACAAAGTTCAAGGCTAGCTCCCACTTTAACAATGGTCCCACTTTAACAATGGTCGTCTTTCTCACATTCGCTTTTCTTTTTGAAAAAGTTTTAGGTTCCCCTTTTTTGTTTTTAAACTATATAAAAGCACAGAACAGAAATAAATGACTCTCTAAAACTTCCGGGTTGTCTCCCCGGCAGCGCTTTCTTTAAAGCCATTAAGCTAGGCATATAGTGCTCAAGTAGTGAATCCACCCGGATCCCAAGGTATATCAAAGCCAATTTTAATTAGCAATGATTTGGCATTTAGTAGTGAGCACAAAGCAACATTTTAACATATAAGGAGGCTGGGCAACCCCCCGTCAGGAAGCTCCCCCGATTTGGACCTTTGGTGGCCGTCCGATCTGCCAGATTTCGGTCAACCGAGTCGTCCTGACCGTTAGATTTTTACTGCACATTTTACCGAGCTGTTATTTTTTCTGCTCCATGACTGGTGGGCTCGCTGCGCCTGTCCATTGGCTGGGTGAGACTTGCCCCGGGTGAACCTTTCCTTGCGCGCGGCGCGTCGTACGTTGCCTGGCTCATCTGCAGTTGATGGGAAAGGATGGATAGTCGCATGTACACCCGCCGCTACCCTTTCGCACGATGACAAATGGCCCGAGTTGGCTGATGGTCCCGCCCGTCAGTGGTTTCTGTAGTGGGTGGGTCAGCCCATTGAACGTGCAAGAGTGCCTTGGTCCAGGCCGCAATTGCCGCGCCGCCGCGACGTGCGTAGACTCCTTTCGCCCAGACGCCCAGTCCCACAGCCGCCGTGGCACTCCGCCTCCATCCTCCTGCTCCACCATGAGCGCCTCCTCCTCCTTCGGTTCTCGCCTGGGCTATGCCTCGCCCCCTCCCCGCCCCGGCCTCTTTCTTCTTGACCGGCAGCCGCTGCATCTGCTCACCGGGAGGAGTGACAGTAGCGGCAGGTAGAGGGGTGAGCTCAACAGGATCAGGGGATGGTGCTCCACCACCTATACGTGCTCCATAGCCGGCTCTTCCTCCTCCCATCCCCTCACGCGCGCCGCCGGTGCCGGATCCCGCTTCTGTGCCATCCCCTTCGCGCAGTCCTCCGCGCCGGCCGGCCACTACCGGCGCATCACCCTGGTAAGTCCCAGCCCATGCTCTGTTCTTATTCTCTGGCGAGATTTTCTCAGCCCCACATCTTTTTATCTTTATGTTCTTCTCCGGCTTGAGGGAGTGGATTCCCATCACTAGATTCTTGGATAAAATGAGGAGATGCAAGATACTCCACAACCGCATGGACCAAACCTATAGCTGGATCGGCCTTGTTAAGGTGTGTATAAAATACAACATAAAAAAGTAGTTCATATTCATTAGTTGATTCTCCAGTCTGATCGAAATATTCTCACGAATGTTTCTTTAGTGACAATATATTGAGATCTAGAACATTGCGGAGCAACGAGTGACAAAAGTATTAGATGAGATGTGGAACATTGTGGGTAACTCTTCGTTGACTGGACAAATGAGATGCAACGTGAGCTTCTTCGCCTATAACGGGATGCATTTCTCTTCCAGATTATTGAAGAGATTGTTAAGGATTGAATGTTCTATTTGATACTGTCCAGATGAGTTCGTCCTGTGCTAGAAGGTGAGCTGATCCCAACCTAGGCCTCATGATGCTCCTGTCCTTCATATGTTTTTACTCTTCTCAGATTTTAGGCTAGGTGTATTAACATATACGCCACACACAAAATTTAGATCTTAGTGTAAGAGTAAATAGGGATAAATCATTGTGCCTTGTTGAAAAATTAGCACTACAGAGAAGAAAGGAAACTATTAAAGAAGGATATAGTTGATTAGGTTGTTGTGGTGTTTCTTTGTAAATAATGACATGCTAACTTGCTTGTTTATTTTAGGTGTGTGGGATATAGGAGATACAAGGAGAGATATTTCAGTTGCAATCCAGCTTTATTTCAATGTAAAACATGGTAAGCATGCATAATCGTGCTGGTCTTTTACTCTCCAGTTCTGCGCCGCTGGTCAATTTTGAACTTGCAAACTGAACTGTAAAATGTTTGAATGCCTTGCCACATGAAGTTTTCTTTACCTGCTCTGACTACTTCATCTCTATTTATTTAGCAGGTTCTACGATCTCCTCTGTTGCTACATCTTGATCTCCTGCATTGTTGTAACTCTGTTCTGCTGCTCGAGGTTTGCTTCCTTCCTGATGTAATCTCTATCTGGTTTGTTTATTGTCCCGTGTGTGATCATATTAGGCCTCCAGGATCTTGTGCTCCTACTATTCTTGTCTGAACTTTGTTAATTTTATCATAAGAAGCAGGAGCAAAGCATACGCATGCTTCCTTGGTGAGTTTAGTGTTTACCCTGTCTCTGGAAGTTGAAATTGGCTCTCATGCGAGCGACGACCTTTTGTTAGCCATGGTGAGTTTGAGGCTTACCCTCAGTTCTTGCTAGCTAAAATTGGTTTCTCGTTGAATAATGTTCATCACACTGTACTCATGAATACAAAGAAAGCTACAAAAGAGTCATATCGCATTTTCTTGAGATATCCGGCAACGGAATCTGATTGTACCCAAATGTGATAGATCCCACTCTTCGGCAGCTTGAATCTAAAGTTGTAGTGTCTGAACAAGACTAGGATCATGTTTACGATGCATTTTCCATTGATACAGATGTATGAATCCTAACTCCTGAATTAATTGTGAGAAGCCGTATATTTTACTTTTAGGTGTAAACAAATAGTAAAAGATGAGGTAGCCATCTCCTTCTGAATTAACAGTGAGAAGCCTATCAGCTGGATTTTATTCTTACATGATATCATGATATGAAGTATTATTCATATTTACTACTTAGGATGTATGCATATATGTTACTGGTTAGCATGATACTGTTAGCGGAAGTGGTAGTGCTCTTTATGGTCGATGATGGCATGCCACTCCAAACCACTCTGCTTTCCAACAACGCTGACAACCACAACAGGGGTGGATTCAGCCGCCAAGAGGCAGAGCGGCGGTCAATGGCAGTGGCCTGCTCCCAAGCTGCAGGTGAGAAGGTGACGCGGCGGTGGTTGGTTTGCGTAAATATTGATCGATGCATTCTGAGAATATTTTGTGAGGTATCTTGATTGGCATAATAGGTTGCTAGAGTTGTTCAAGCAGGCGCGTTCGTTCTACTTTTGTTAATTTTTCTATCTATATGTTGTACTTAGTTTAGTTTGAATCAGTACCATAACAAGGCTAGGTTCGGTAACTATTTTTTGCTTTTTTACATAACGACTGAATCAAATGCTCAGGTTAGTATGTTTGGTTAACAATGGCAGGGTCATTGTGGTGCCTGTTGGGCCTTTGGTGTTGTGGAGTGCCTGCAAGATCGTTTCTGCATTCCTCACAGCATGGTGAGCGCATATGGACGATCTGTCTACTCTCTGGTCTATTTTAAACAGACATGTTATTCTTTTCCTACATAACCATCCTGCTGTTTCTATTCCAGAAAATTTCACTCTATATCAATAAGCATTTATCTCCATGTTAACTTGGTGTAAGGTAGCTTTGACAATATGTTGAGGCGATCTTAGTGTAAGAACAAATAGTTGGCTGCTCCCATTTTTATCTCATTTTGTAATCATCACAAGCTATGCCTATGTCAATATCTAAAAGTTTTTAGTGTTTGTTTCTCCTCCTTAAATCAATATTTTCATTTGATTTGTAGGACCGTTAGTAAGATTGCTCATTGGCAAGCGAAAGAGGTTTGCGGATTCTTGCACGACTAAGGAAGAAATTTGTTATTTGAAGTATGCACAAGAGATATTGCAAGGTATTTCTGTTACTAGCTTCATATCTTCTGGAACCTATGTACAGATAATGATTCGTAACTGCAATTATTTTTGTTCTAAATATAGAAGCAAATTGATGAGTTAGACTTCTGTATGGAAATTTAGATAGTAGTTCCTTGAAAGGTAGTTTAATTTCTTGCATTGATTCCTCATGCTATAAGCCACACCTTTCCTATTTTGTTAAAGAAGTAAACTCATGCTATACGCCACCAGTCAGTCTAGCGCTCAAGCAGGCCACTAGGCCAGGCCATTCAAGCAAACCTCGTTGCCACTACAGTTTAGTTCTTAGCTATGCGTGTGACTATTCCAATCGACAGGACAAAAAACTATGGGAGGAATCAAAGGCACGCATCTGACCTCAGGTGCACATACCAATTGAAATAAGAGGTGATAATGTTATCATATAGCTATACTGGATTTATTATTAACTTAATGACCAAACTGGACGGTAAAAGCTTACTTCACTTGGATAACAGGAGTCGGACACCAAAAGCTTGCTATCTAATTTTCTTCTCTGTAGGGGAAAGAAAATACCGATAATTGGACATTGAAAGTCTGCTAAAATTATTTTTTCGAACTATATAGTGTATACCTTTATAATATAGATCCTTGCTCATGTTACACCTTTCTTGTTCTTATGGCGAAAAAATAGCATATTAAACATTTCTATATTTTTTCTGTGCTTTTCTTTTAATACAGTAGTGTCCATGCTTATGGATTTCTTATATTTTTGTTGTCAATCTAGCATGCCTATGTCACTCCCGTCCTGTTTTAGCTCCCTTGATGGATGATTTCTGCCATTTCTTTTTATTCCCATTTCATGTGTAAGCATTTGATATATCATGAGGGTATGTATGATTTATTTGATATGGGCAAAGAAATATCTATTCCGAATATGGGAAATTGGGTTGTGGTTGTTATTCCATGGTTTAGGCACTTCTGAGTTTGTTCCCTTTGAAATGGTGTTTTTTGGATATAGATATTGCTGATTGGTAATACTTATTGAAATGGTGTTTGTTGGATATAGATATTGCTGATTGGTAATACTTATACCTTATCTTTTTAGGTAATTTGTTCCGTTGCATGTGAGTGTAGGTTGGTCTGTTCTTTCAGGAAGAAAAAGAATAGGTCAAATTATGACTTTACGTCATGACCATAGTGCATTATTTCTCTTTATTTCTGCTATAATATGAGCCAATTAGAAACTGCTATAAATGTGTTTTTCTTAATAATCTCATACTGGTGTGTTTTGCCTTCTCAAAAGAAAATCATGACAGGACTAATGCCCCCATATCCATCCTTGAAGCCGGGTTGCACGAGCTATGCTTGCAGGGGGAATTAACGCGCAAGTTTGCAGCAACAAGGGTTTTTCTACGTCTTGATGGGAAGCTAAATTAGTTTGCTTAGGTATACTAGAGATGAAATGTCACATCATTTACAATCATTTTGTTTAACTACTATGATGCATAAGATTTTTTGTTAGTTCTCATAATTCATCCAGTATACATTTTCTTTCGAACCAAAGAAATTAGATAGTCATATAAGAGAAGCATGAATGACGAGGGGGTGAACTGGAAATGGGACCTTGCGCCATTTGGCGCAATGGGTAATGTTGTTATACATCTTATTGTAGATAGCAAGCCTCCATTATTATTGTAGATAGCAGGCCTCCATACATCTTAAGGCGTGTTCTTTGCTTTTTTATTTCTGGGCTTGTTGAGCTGTGCCCTCAGCAGAACCTTTGTACTTGATAGTGAAACTTGGCTGTGTGCGTGTGTGTGGACTTAATTCTGTATATGTGCTCTCTGGTGGTTTGCTTTATCTATAAAGCGGGGTGAAAGCCTTTTTCGGTTATAAATTTTACCA
The DNA here is from genome assembly GCA_021605205.1 of Aegilops longissima. NCBI lineage: Eukaryota > Viridiplantae > Streptophyta > Magnoliopsida > Poales > Poaceae > Aegilops > Aegilops longissima. The sequence continues at coordinate 128,250,951 of CM038680.1, forward strand.
TATGTGCTTCCCACAATATTTTATTTTGCGTCATTTGGCGCAACAGATCCACTCGAGGCCCGGCAGCGGACGGGAGAGGGTCACCGGCTAACGCCTGCGAGCTGGTGGTTGGTGGCGGCTCGATTCTCTCCTGGATCCTTCTTCCTCCACTTCCCTGATGGCGAGATCAGATGCGACCTGATGGTTGGTGGCGGCTCTATCCACTCATGGATCCTTCTTTCACTTCTCCGTTGCCTAACACCGAGCAGCGGTCAAGGAGCATGGTATTGACGACGGCAGTCGAAAACATGATTTAAAATGGGACTTTATACCATCAAATACGAATGTGTGTGTGGGTGTGTGTCTCAGTGTATATTTTGTTTTAAGTTAAAATGTATATATTCATATCATTGTACACAACATCAACCGTGTTTCCTATTAAAGGGGATTAAACCATGTAATTTTATTTCATCGTGGGCATGACTTTAGCGTGCCTCTGCGCCATTTGGCGCAACGGGTCCACTAGTATATCATGCAACAACTAAGTCTAACTCTATTCCTATGCATCGGCATGTCATAAAAGAACAATTCATGCACACCTAGTAAAGGCCAATGCATATTATAAACAGTTTCTTGCAATTGTCATGTGGGAAACATAGAGAGGTGGAGATATAGTTCCTCTCTCATAATAATTGCAAGTAGGAGCAGCAAGCACAAGCATATTATATCTATCAAAATCATCATGTATAATAGTAAAAGGCAACCCATCAATATAAACCTTAATAAGAGCAAACTTCTCCGATATAGTGTAGTTTGGAGAATTCAAAAAGATAGTAGGACTATTATGCGTGGGTGCAATAGCAACAATTTCATGTTTAACATAAGGAACTATATCAAGTTCATCTCCATAAGCATAATTCATATTGGCATCTTGGCCAGAAGCATAGCAAGCATCATCAAAAAGGGATATTTCAAGAGAATCAACGGGATCATAACAATCATCTTACCAATCATCCTTCGGGAAGCACGAAGGGAAATTAAACAATGTATGAGTTGAAGAGTTACTCTCATTAGAAGGTGGGCACGGGTAGCTAATCCGCTCTTCCTCCTTTTGTTCTTCGCTCTCCTCATCATCTTTTTTATCCAATGAGCTCACATTTCATCAATTTCTTCTTCCATAGATTCCTGCAAAACATTAGTCTCTTCTTGGAGAGCGGAGGAGTCCTCAATATATGGTTTAACATAGGCATTAGAAGCATAATTATCATAAAAAAAATTCAAGTATGGCAAATTTTTCAGACGTGTAAAGAGTAGCATCATACTTTTCAATCAAAGAAGCAATTTCATAAGCACCCTTAAAAGCAACAAATTCTTCGATTTGTTGAACATCATAGTAATTATAAACACCATTAGCATACGAAGATACGATTCCATTATCACTAAACTCACATTGATAGGGAAAGTGTTTCTTAGGGTTTTCAGAACAACAAGTAAAATCATATATTTCACATAAATTCCAAGCATAGCATTGCAAACGATGAATTTGATCCAATAAAAGTTTCCCTTTTTCAGATATGCGGTGTCGCAAATAACAAGCATGCTCATCTAAAGATTTGCCCTCAACTAAGCTAGTTGGGGTTTCAACACGAGCATATAGGGATCGAAGATGATCCAAGTAAAAAGCTTCAGGAGTGTGATAGATTTTGAGTAGTTCTTCAACCATTGGTTCAGTAGGTACAACTAACTTTTTTTGGTATTTTGCGTTTCCTACCCATAACTAAAGATAGAAAAAAAGAGCACAAAATAAAAACTACTTAGTGATAAAGCAAACAAGCACACACGAGAATATTCACCCCACGCTATGACTCCCCGGCAACGGCGCCAGAAAAAGGTCTTGATAACCCACAAGTATAGGGGATCTATTGTAGCCTCTTTCGATAAGTAAGAGTGTCGAAACCAACGAGGAGCTAAAGGTAGAACAAATATTCCCTCAATTTCTATCGACCACCGATACAACTCTCATGCGCTTAACGTTAAGCTTTACCTAGAACAGTATGAAACTAGAAGTACTTTGTAGGTGTTTTTGGATAGGTTTGCAAGATAATAAAGAGCGCGTAAATAAAAAGTAGGGGCTATTTAGGTAAAGAAGCAATAAAGTAAATATAGCGAGTGTGGAAAAGTGGTGGTAGGATTTGCGAAATTGTCCCTAAGCAATTGACTAGTTTACTAGACCGGTAGCAAGTTTTATGTGGGAGAGGCCACTGCTAGCATGTCATCCCTGACTTGGAATTCTATGCACTTATGATTGGAACTATTAGCAAGCATCCGCAACTACCAACGTTCATTAAGGTAAAACCCAACCATAGCATTAAGATATATTGGTCCCCCTTCAATCCCATATGCATCAATTTCTATGCTAGGTTGAAGCTTCTGTCACTCTTGCCCTCAAATACATAGTCCTATCAACATACAACTAACCCTATGGTGCGATCCACGTGCACGCTCATATGATGGGCACCAAAGGACAGCAACAAAACCACAAGCAAATTAAATCAATCATAGCAATTCATCAACCACCAATAGGACAACGAAAATCTACTCAGACATCATAGGATGGCAACACATCATTGGATAATAATATGAAGCATAAAGCACCATGTTCAAGTAGAGGGTATAGCGGGTTGCGGGAGAGTGGACCGCTGTAGATAGAGGGGGGAAGGTGATGGATATGTTAGTGAAGATGGCGGAGGTGTTGGTGTAGATCGCGGTGATGATGATGGCCCCGGCGGTGTTCCGGCGCCACCGGGAGAGAGGGGGAGAGAGCCCCCCTTCTTCTTCTTATTCTTCTTCCTTGACCTTCTCCCTAGATGGGAGAAGGGTTTCGCCTCTGGTCCATGGTCTCCATGGCGTGGGAGGGGCGATAGCCCCTCCGAGATTGGATCTATCTCTCTGTCTCCCTCTGTTTATGCGTTCTCATATTCTGCCCTTTCACCGTTTCGTATATATATGGAGATCCGTAACTCCGATTGGATTGAAACCTTCGCCGATATTTTTTTTCCTGAAAATTAGCTTTCTTGCGGCTGAATAAGAGCAGCAACCACCTTACGGGGGGCCCACGAGGGGGGCAGGCGTGCCTAGGGGGTAGGTGCGCCCCCTGCCTCGTGCCCCCCTCAGGCACCGTCTCGCGTTGATTATTCTTCCCATATTGTCCAAATATTCCAAAAATATTCTCCATCTGTTTTTATCCCGTTTGGATTCCATTTGATATGGATTTTCGGCAAAACATAAACATGCAACAAACAGGAACTGGCACTAGGCACTGGATCAATATGTTAGTCCCAAAAATAGTATAAAAAGTTGCCAAAAGTATATGAAAGTTGTAGAATATTGGCATGGAACAAACAAAAATTATAGATACGACGGAGGTCCTCATGAACATTGACAAAAAGTTGACAGAAAGTTGCATGGCAATACCTACTCCTCACATTGACATCAATTGATGGGCATCTCCATAGCCCGTTGATTAGCCGCGTCGATGTGAGACTTTCTTCCTTTTTGTCTTCTCTACACAACCTTCACCATCATATTCTATTCCACCTATATTGCTATGTCCATGGCTCACGCTCATGTATTGCGTGAAAGTTGAAAAGGTTTGAGAACGTCAAAAGTATGAAACAATTGCTTGGCTTGTCATCGCGGTTGTGCGTGATGTGAATATTTTGTGTGGTGAAGATGGAGCATAGCCAGACTATATGATTTTGTAGGGATAACTTTCTTTGGCCAGGTTATTTTGAAAATACATGATTGCTTTATTAGTATGCTTGAAGTATTATTGTCTTAATGTTAAATGATAGACTATTGCTTTCAACCACTCGCGTCTTAATACTCATGCCATGATTAGATTACATGATCAAGATTATGCTAGGTAGCATTCCACATCAAAAATTATCTTTTTTATCATTTACCTACTTGAAGACGAGCAGGAATTAAGCTTGGGGATGCTGATACGTCTCCGTCGTATCTATAATTTTTGATTGTTCCATGCCAATATTCTACAACTTTTACATACTTTTGGTAACTTTTTATACTATTTTTGGGACTAACATATTGGTCTAGTGCCAGTTCCTGTTTGTTGCATGTTTTTTGTTTTGCAAAAAATCCATATCAAACGGAGTCCAAACGGGATAAAAACTGACGGAGAATTTTTTTTGGAATATTTATGATTTTTGGGAAGAAGAATCAACGCGATACGATGCCCGAGGGGGCCACGAGGCAGGGGGCGTGCCCCAGGGGGCAGGCGCGCCCCTGACCCTTGTGGACACCCCATAAGGCGGTTGGAGCCCTTCTTTCACCGCAAGAAAGCTAATTTCCGGATAGATATCATGTCCAAAATTCATCCCAATCGGAGTTGCGGATCTCCGGTTATAAAAGAAACGGTGAAAGGGCAGAATCCAGAACACAGAAACAGAGAGAGACAGAGAGAGAGATCCAATCTCGGAGGGGCTCTTGCCCCTCCCACGCAGTGGAGACCATGCACCAGAGAAGGTCAAGGAAGAATAAGAAGGAGGGGGGGGGGGGCTCTCTCCCCCTCGCTTCCGGTGGCGCCAGAACGGCGCCGGGGCCATCATCATCACCGCGATCTACACCAACACCTCCATCATCTTCACCAACATCTCCATCGCCTTCCCCCATCTATCTACAGTGGTCCACTCTCCCGCAACCCTCTGTACCCTCTACTTGAACATGGTGCTCTATGCTTCATATTATTATCCAATGATGTGTTGCCATCCTATGATGTCTGAGTAGATTTTTGTTGTCATATCGGTAATTGGTGAATTGCTATGATTGATTTAATTTGCTTGTGGTTATGTTGCTGTCCTTTGGTGCCCATCATATGAGCGCGCGCGTGGATCTCACCATAGGGTTAGTTGTATGTTGATAGGACTATGTATTGGAGGGCAAGAGTGATAGAAGCTTCAACCTAGCATAGAAATTGATGCATACGGGATTGAAGGGGGGCCAATATATCTTAATGTTGTGGTTGGGTTTTACCTTAATGAACGTTAGTAGTTGCGGATGCTTGCTAATAGTTCCAATCATAAGTGCATATAATTCCAAGTCAGGGATGACATGCTAGCAGTGGCCTCTCCCACATAAAACTTGCTATCGGTCTAGTAAAGTAGTCAATTGCTTAGGGACAATTTCGCAACTCCTACCACCACTTTTCCACACTCGCTAAAACTAACTTAGTTGTTTCTTTATCTAAACAGCCCCTAGTTTTTATTTACGCGCTCTTTATTATCTTGCAAACCTATGCAAAAACACCTACAAAGTACTTCTAGTTTCATACTTGTTCTAGGTAAAGTTAACGTTGTTGCGTGAGAGTTGTATCGATGGTCGATAAAACTTGAGGGAATATTTGTTCTAACTTTAGCTCCTCATTGGGTTTGACACTCTTACTTATCGAAAGAGGATACAATTGATCCCCTATACTTGTGGTTTATCAACTTCCAAACCTTCACAGACTCGGTCACTCGGCGATCCACAATCTCCTCTTGGATGCTCTAGACCATGATGACTAACCATCTGGAGGATGCACAATCCTCAAAGGTAACAAGTGTTGGTTCCACACAGGAACAATCTCTACGGTGATGCTCAATCACTTTGGGTTTGTAGGTGTTTGGGTTTGGGTTTTCCTCACTTGATGATTTTCGCTCAAAGTCCTCGGAGGATGGGATGCTCTCAGTGACAAGTGTCAGTTTCTCTTGGAGTATCCAACCAACTAGTGGTTGTAGGGGGCGGCTATTTATAGCCTAGGGAGCAGCCTGACATGATAAGACATAAATGACCTTCAATGATATGACCGTTAGGTTGGTAGATATTTTGGGAAAGCTGGCTCGTAGCAAAGCAATGGTCGGATATTTGAGTATCAAATTCCTCAGGGCTATCATGTTCCTCACTTGTAGGCAATCCGCACTGGCGAATTCCTAACTCCCCAGTTAGAACAAATTCCTCAGAGACCAGAAGATCTTTTTCTCTGTCACTGAAGAAATTGACTGAACTGTATGACATTTCCAATGGCTTCACTCGAAATGATTGGTAGGTGTAGCATTTTGAGATGAGCATCACTTGGAAACTTTTCCTTAGTTTTACCTCGACCCCTTTAACAGTACGGTGTTTCCTATGACTCAAGAAAGAGAAAATGAAACTACGAAAACAAAAGTCTTCACGCTTCATATTCCTCGCATGTATACCAAGTCTTCACGGTCACACCAATTTCTTCACTTTCAAAGTCTTCAAGAAAACCAAAGTCTTCAGCTGAAGACAATAATGTATAGGGGTCGAATTTCATCGTAAATATCAAACTCCTTATAGACTTATAGACCTATGTACACTCACAAACTCATTAGTCCCTTAACCTATAAGTTTTCAATACACCAAAATCACTAAGGGGCACTAGATGCACTTACAATCTCCCCGTTTTTGGTGATTGATGACAATATAGGTTAAGTTTTCAACGGGGATAAACATATGAAGTGTAAATATTGATATTGAGGAATTTTATTTGCAAGATCTAGAAGAACTCCCCCTGAAGATGTGCATATTAAGGAATTTGCTTTGAATAGCAAATGCACATTGTAGAGTAGAATCATGGAGATCTCCCCCTATATCTTGTAATTCACATTTAACATATGATATGAAGAATTTCAAATGCGCGATGAAATATGGTGACTGATGTAATTCAGCATGTGTGCATTAACATATTTGAGGAAATAGCATGCAGAAGAACAGAGCAAAAGTATCAGACCACCATAGGACTTAAGTTTACAACTCGATCCAACAAACACTTCATAAGAGCGAGCGTTGTAACTTAAACAAAAAACGGCCATATAAGAGACCTGCTTGAAGACTAACTCAAATTTCTCCCCTTTGTCATCGAATGACCAAAAGGGGCGAAAAGTGAGGACTAACGCCCCTAAAGAATATCATCAAGATGTCGATGGAGGAGTGCCAGCGTTGTTGGGGTCGTCCGTTGGAGTAGGGCTTGCCGCGGTGTCGTTCAAGTCTTCGGCTTCGTCCGTCTCGCGTGATGAGGAATATGAACTGGCGACCAAGTGAGGAACTTTGACCTTCTTGAACTTCTTCAAAGGTGGCTGAGACCAGTCAAAGTCCTGTTGGAAGCCCATCTGCTTGAGATCTTCATCAACGTAGAGGTGAGACATTATGGCCCAAGTGCGATCAAAAACTTCATGCAAGTAGTAATGGTTCTTCTTCACAGTGTTTTGCGTTATCGTCATGTTTTGAAGAATTGAACCGAACTGGCGCTTGACCCACTTGTGGTTGCGATCGATCTTCTGATGAAGACTGAGGAGAAACTCAGGATCAGTCATCACACGCGGAGCAGTGGCTTGAGGAAATTGCTTAGAAGCATTTGCGACAGAATCATGTGTGGCAGAGTCATCCTTGGTGGAATAAGATGCGGCTTTGCGAAACTGTCCATCCAATGGACGAGTGCCTTCATCAATAATAGCATCCTTGCAATTCTCATCAGTTGAGGAAACGGTCCTTTTGAGGACTTCAATTGGGGGCAAATAGTTGAGATGATTTTGAAAATCAGCCTTGTAATGAATTGAAGACCTTGATCTGATGAATCTCATAATCCAGGGAGCGTAAGGCTTCAACTCAAATGGTGACAAACCAGCGTTGGCCAAAGTCGTCATGAAGAAATCATGATAGTTGATAGGAATCCCATGAATGATATTGAACAGCAAATTCTTCATTATGCCAACAACCTCTTCTTCATCAGAGTTGTGGCCTTTGATTGGACTGAGGGTTTTGGTCAAGATTCTATAGATCGTCCTTGGCACATAAAGAAATTCCTTGACAAGGAATGTGGTGCGTGGAGCTTGGCCTGGCTTCAAAGGCTTCAGCAGCACTTGCATCAGATGGTTGGAGAGCTCAGGTTCAGCATAGATGAGCCTTGCACCTTCAGTGGGCGGACTGACTGGGACGGTGTGAAGCAATTCAGAGGCCGGAGCTTTGTAGTGAGTGTTTTCAGTCATCCAGTCCAGCTCCCATGAATTGACATCTTCAATATTTCCAATAATGTGCAGCGTGGTGAAGAATCGAAGTTTGAGTTCTTCATTCCAATCGCAGATGTCGGTACAGAAGTTGAGCAGCCCAGCGTCATGAAGAACACTGAGGACTGGGGTGAAGCACGGTAGAGACTCCATATCCACATGAGGAAGTTGCTCATGGTCAAAAACTTTGTCCTTATTAAACAGCAATGAGGAATATAAATTCATCTGGCTGGCAGTCCAAAATGCTTGTGTCGAAGACGAGCACATTCATATGGATTGTAGTCAGAGAAGAAATGATGCTCAACAAAGAAGTCATCAACCCTGAACTTCTGCTTCTTGGTGTGAGGATTCTGTGGCTTGGGCTGAAGATTAGCAGTTGAAGTCTTCACAGCCTCTTGAAGCACAGTCTCTGGAGCCACAAGCTGAGGAATTTCAGGAGCAGTGTCATCAGCAGCAGCCTTGGCCTCCATTTCTTCAGCAACATTTGCTTTAGCGCTAGTGGCTAGAACTTCTTCTGGAATAGACAGAAGTGAAGCTTGATGTTCTTCAGAGCCCGTATGAATTTCTTCGGTTTGGAACGGGGACTTAGGAAGTTGATGAAGAGGTGTGGTTAGTGGTGAATTGGGGTGATGACTTTCCCAGTAGTCATCATTCTGAATGAGAGTTGTAGACCCAATATCCACATCCTCGTCTTCTTCATCAATTTCTTCAACTCCTACCTCTTCAGCTGTGAATGAGGCATAGGCAATGATACTAGAGGAGTTGAAGGGATATCATCCACTTCAATTTCTTCATCCAACTGCTCTGACGTAGCAGCGGAAGGATCTTCTTCATCTGATTCACTAGGAATCACATACTCCTCACCAAAGTGAACAATCTCCTTTGATGGCATTCTTGATATTGGAACAACATCTATTGGGTGTGAAAATGATCTTGTCAAAGTCTTCACTTTCTTTGGAGCTGAAGACTCTGAGGATGCAGATGCTTTCCTTTTCTTCACTGCTGCCCTCTCTGCAACCTTGGTCTTCTTCGCTTCTGATGCAGAAGGAAGATTAGTACTTGTCGTCTGTGCAGGAGGAGCAGAGGAAATTGGTGCAATTTCTTCAGGCGCAACTGATGCAGTTGCCTTGGCATGTTCAGTTTCCTCAGGCTCAGTAGCAGATGCTTCAACTGACCTGCTTTGTTCATCAGATGCAACAGTGGAGGTTGTCCTGGCAATTTATTCAGCGGCTGGAATTTCTTCATCAGCCCTAGTGCTTTCATTTTCTTCAATAGCCTGATTTTTATCAGCTGTGCTTACATGTTCTTTAGTAGGCTGAGCAGGTGCTTCAGCCTGAGGAATTTGACATTGCGTTGAAGCTACAACATTTGAGGTAAACCCCTTCACTATTCTGACGAATCTGACTTTGGCTCCTAGCCAATCTACACGGTATGCGTCAAATTCATCACTGAGTGCTTTGATCTTAGTTTGCATGGCCACAAGTTCATGAGGAGTCATAGTGACAACATTCTTCTTCAGAAAATGCTCCTTCTTGTACTGAGCTTTCTTCAGTTGTCTGGCCTTTTCAAACTTCCATTTTTCCTCACCAATAAAGGCCGTCAACATATGACTTTGGCCAGGTGTGAGATTGAAATCAGGCATAGGAGTTTTGGGGTCCTTGTGCCAGAGATCGATGAAGTCAAGGATCAACTTGGGATCCAGCTGAAGAGGCACATTACTGCCTTTGGCTCTAGCGGCCTTTTGATGCCTATCTCTGATGATTTTAGCCAATTCTTCATCATCAGCTTCGTCTCCACTAGATAGTTCATGAAAAGCGACATGCTTCTTGTGAGGACTTGGCCTCGAGCCTCGTTCAGCAGCAACCTTTTTCTTCAGCAAGGTCGAAGCTGTTGAGGATTGTAGAGGAGCTGAAGAACATGCAGAAACTCCTGAAGCAATTGATATGCCAGTGGTCCTTTGGCAAGAGGCGAGATGCATAGGTGCCAAGGACTTGGCAGCAGCAGCTGAGGATTTTGCAATGGGAACTGGAGCTGCTTTGGAGGAGGTGGCATGAGGCACTGGCCGTGAGGGCTTTGAGGAACTTGGCCATGAGGGCATTGCTGAGGAACTGGGCTTGTGAGCAGGCTTCTTGGGCATAGCCTTCTTGGGCTTGCTATCAGAGGCCTCAGCAGCGGCAACAGCAGAATCTTCATTGAATTTCTTCACTGCTTCTTTGGCCAACTTGGCTTGCCGCTTTGCCCATTCTTTTGGAAAGTCCTCACCACACTTGATGCTAGTGGGATCAACTTCTTGGCCTGGTGCCAATGGAGGTCTTGGGCATAGAGGGTGTACTGTGAATTTCTTGATGTACTTGGGAGTCACATATCTGTACCTCCTCCATCCTCTGGCCCATCTCCTCTCTATCCTCTGAATGCGCACTTTGCGCTCATTCTTTGTCTCCTTGCCATGAATTGCTTCATTAGGAGTGCAATACCCTGCATAGATATCATCAGGGATTTCGAAAGCAGTATTCACTTCTGGTCTCTTGCCTCCCTTCTGAGGTCATTTGCCATCAACCATTTTCTTCAACTGAGGATTTTGAACAATTGAATTCTCTGACGAGGTATGCAATCTGTCTTCGAGGAACACTGCAAATGAGTTCAGTTGATGAGAACCTAGAGATTCAGTAGCGGACATGTGTACCTGTGAACAGAGTATAGGTGCGAAGAATTTGGAGAGGTCATATGCGTTCTCAGAAGTTTTTTCAAAACAATCAAGTTTGAGGAATTTGACCAGGAGAGTCTTGAGGAATTTCACTAAGCGGTCTTTGACTTTGGTTCCAGAGTTGTATAGATCGAAAATCCACACAATTAAGCAATCTTGAAGAAAAACGTTGCTTAGAGAAATAGATCAAGAACAGATGCATGTGTGGTGTTTAAGAGTGTAGCTGTTGAAGAATAAACACCTTTTGAAGATTTTGTGGAAATCATCAGAATCAACAAGGGCAGTAAAATAGATTTTATTTACCCTTGACGAAGAACAAGACGAATTGGGAGTATAAGTTGAGAAGTTCGTCCGTTCAGATCTTCCATGCCCTAACTTGGCGGTGGAAGACAGCTACGGTGGCAGCGGAGTGAAGATTTCCGCGGCCGGCGCGAGTACGGCGGCGATGAGGTCGAGGCAGTGAAGCTCTTCCTCACCAGCGACGATGGAAATTAGCGGCGGCGCTAGGTCAGAGAGCTCGAGCGAGGGGAGTGAGGTTGAGCGGGGTAAATGCGGGCCGAGGAGGGTGAGGGGTATTTATAGCCGAGGTGAAAAACCGCTCATACGAGGAAAATGGACGAACGTGCCCCTGACCCTTCTCATCCTAGCGACATGTGTCGCCCACGTACTGAGAAGTGGAGATCGTGTGAGATCATGGGTGAATAGAATAATCTCATTGTGGGATGCAGAATGGTTTGAGCGGCAAAAGCCGAAAATTCAGATAAGAATATTTAAAAGTTTTGTTTGCAAATTCTTTAGCTGACAAGGACATAGTGAAGATTTTGAACGAGTTTCAAATAGAACGCACATGAAGAATTTGTGAACAGACTGGGTTGAGTTTTGTATAGAGGAGGACGGGTCCGATCACATTCACTTAGCAGAAAAGTCAACTTGAAGAATTAGCAATAAGTGAATGTTGTAGAGGACAGAAAAACTCAAATATATATATAGTCAATGAAGAACACAGTCGGAAACAGTGAAGACTCTGCAAAGTTGAAGAATTTGAACAACTAAGGAATTTAAAAAAAACTCAAATTGAAGATTTTCAACTTTTGCTGGTGGCGTGACCCACCGTATAAGAATGATGATTTCAGACGCCGCGTACAATTGTCGTAGGGCTCTGAGAATCGAATTCTTCGTTAATTTCTTCACACTTAGAGGGTTAGTCTTCATTGATTGAAGAAAAACGTTACTTCGTGTGTTGCACATCTAAGTCATCAATTTTGCATAAGTGTTAGGATGTGTGTCCTTTTCAAAGGACATTAGAAGATTCTAAGATATTTAGCGCACACCACAACTTGCTAAATCTCTTCTCATCCAAGGCTTTGTGAAGATATCGGCCAGCTGTCCTTCAGTCTTCACGTGCTCGATAGAGATGTCTCCCTTCAACACATGATCTCGAAGAAAATGATGGCGAATCTGGATGTGATTTGTCTTCGAGTGCTGAACTGGGTTATGAGCAATCTTGATGGCACTCTTCACATTGATGCCGTAGTCCTTGAGGGTTTGCTTCATCCATAGCAATTGGGCACAGCACAAACCAGCAGCAATGTACCCAGCTTCAGCAGTAGAGAGTGATACGCAGTTGTGCTTCTTCAAGCACCAACATAATAAGGATCGTCCAAGGAAATGGCATGTGTCTGATGTTGACTTGCGGTCCACACGATCACCAGCATAGTCAGAGTCAGAATATCCAATGAGATCAAAAGCCGAGCCCTTGGGATACCATAATCCAAGTGTTGGAGTGTGAGCTAGATATCGAAGAGTATGCTTCACAGCCTTATGGTGTGATTCCTTTGGTGTAGCTTGAAAACGGGCACACATGCAGACACTAAGCATAATACCTGGCCTAGATGCACATAGATACAATAAAGAGCCAATCATGGAGCGTTATACCTTTTGATCAAAGTCAATACCATTTTCATCAGTGCATAGATGGCCATTTGTGGGCATAGGGATTTTGACGCCTTTGCAATCTTGCACGCCGAATTTACTCAACACATCCTTGAGGTATTTCTCTTGAGATATGAAGATGCCGTTGCACTATTGACGAATTTGAAGACCTAAGAAGAATTTCAGTTCTCCCATCATAGACATTTGATATTCCTCACTCATCATATAGGCAAATTCATCACTGTAACATTGGTTAGTACAGCCAAAGATAATATCTTCAACATAGATTTGGAACACGAATAATTCATCATCATAGGTTTTGGTGAAAAGAGTTGGGTCAAGTGAACTAGGTTTGAAGCCTTTCTTCATGAGGAATTCCTTCAAAGTATCATACCACGCCCGCGGGGCCTGCTTGAGGCCATAGAGGGCCTTGTTGAGTCTGAAGACTTTGTCAGGATGCTTAGGATCTTCAAAACCTGGGGGTTGAGCAACATATACTTCTTCCTCAAGCTTACCATTGAGGAATGCACTTTTCACATCCATTTGATATAAGATGATATTATGATGGTTAGCATAAGCAAGCAATATGCGAATAGCCTCAAGTCTAGCAACAGGTGCAAAAGTTTCATTGAAATCAATTCCTTCAACCTGTGTGTAGCCTTGAGCTACAAGCCGTGCCTTATTCCTCACCACAAGTCCATTTTCATCTTGCTTGTTGCGGTAGATCCATTTGGTGCCGATGATGTTGTGCTTGTGTGGGTCTGGTCGCTTGACAAGTTCCCATACATTGTTGAGCTCGAACTGATGTAATTCCTCTTGCATCGCTTGAATCCACTTAGGCTCCAGAAATGCCTCACCTACTTTGGTGGGCTCTATGATAGAGACAAAAGCAAAGTGCCCACAAAAGTTAGACAAATGAGAAGCCCTTGAGCGTGTGAGAGGACCTGGTGCGTTGATGTCATCGATTATTTTCTCGATCTGCACTTCATTTGCAACGCGTGGATGAGTAGGTTGACGATGTTCATTGGGCTCAGCATTTTCTTCAGAGCCATTTTCGTCAGGTGCACCACATGAGATTCTTCACTTTCTGGAATGACTTCTTCAACAAATTCTTTGGTAGGAATGACATCCTCAGTAGCCTTGAACACGATGGATTCCTCAGGTGACATTTCATCTAGCACAGGAGGTAGGTGCTCTCTTTGCGAGCCATTAGTTTCATCGAACCGCACATCTACAGTTTCAACAACCTTGTGATGAACGGTGTTTAAGACTCTGTAGGTGTGCGAGTCCTTACCGTAAACAAGCATAAAACCTTCATGTGCTTTCGGTGCAAATTTAGAATTGTGATGAGGACCTCTAATCCAACATTTAGCACCGAAGACTTTGAAATAACTCACATTGGGTTTCTTGTCAGTGAGGAGTTCATATGAGGTCTTTTTGAAGAATTTTTGAAGATATACCCTGTTGATGATGTGGCATGCAGTATCAATTGCCTCGGGCCAGAAATGACGAGGCGTCTTGTATTCATCAAGCATAGTGCGAGCCATCTCAACAAGAGTCCTATTCTTGCTCTCCACGACGCCATTTTGCTGAGGAGTATAAGGAGCAGATAACTCGTGTGTAATACCAAGTTCATCAAGATAGTCATCGAGACCAATATTTTTGAACTCGGTCCCATTGTCACTTCAGATGTGCTTGATCTTCACACAGAAATTGGTTGAATCCCTCGAGGAAAATCGTTTGAAGACTTCCTGCACTTTAGTTTTGTAAGTGATGATATGCACCCATGTGTAACGAGAATAGTCATCAATAATAACAAAGCCATACAATGATGCAACATTGGTGAATGTGGCATAGTGAGTAGGGCCAAAGAGATCCATGTGAAGCAATTCAAATGGACGAGTGGTAGTCATGATAGTCTTTGAGGGATGCTCGGCCTTGGTCATCTTTTCAACTTCACAAGCTCCGCATAGGTGATCCTTGAGGAATTTGACACCCTCGATGCCAATGACATGCTTCTTCTTCGCAAGCGTGTGCAAGTTCCTCATGCCAGCATGACCTAGTCGTCGATGCCATAACTAGCCTTCTGAGGCTTTTGCAAGTAGACATGTGGCAGGTTGAGTTCCTGTAGAGAAATCAACAATATACAAGTCTCCTCTCCTAAAGCCTTCAAAGACTTTGGAATGGTCAGCTTCCATGATCACAACACAACAATACTTGCGAAAGACAACAACCATATCAAGATCAGAAAGCATTGAGACAGACATGAGGTTGAATCCTAAGGACTCGACAAGCATGACTTTGTCCATGTGTCGATCCTTTGAGATCGCAACCTTACCTAAACCCAATACCTTGTTGTTGCCTTTGTTAGCGTAGGTGATATGCTTCAGATGTGATGGAGATAAGGCAGTGTCCATCAATAAGTTCGTGTCACCAGTCATGTGATTTGTACATCCACCATCGAGGACCCACTCAGTAGTTTTGGGTTGATCATCCTGCAGATGAATTAGTGCATCTTACAAACTCATATACTTCATCCATGAAGAAATATGACATCAAATTCATCAGGTCAATTTGATCAAGCAATACAACAGATAAAGCATCATAAGGACGTGAGAAATGAAAATTCATTTCTTCATGATTATCTCGCGTCCTTTCAAGCATATTCAGGTCTCCAGCAAATTCTTCAGACATTTAAGTTCGTCTGGAGACCTGACCTTGCAAAAGAGATTAGTTCTTTTTCTTCATCACCTACATCTGGAGGGGTGGCAAAGAGTTCATCATTCTACGAGCTCCATAAGAGAAAGGTGGCATAGAAGCTAGTCCACTTCTTTTCACAGAAGAGGGGTTAGAGTAAGCATATGAATAAGCAGAGAAATTCTTCAAGGACTTATGAACATAATGATTTGAAGAATGATGCACATATTCATAGCCCTTAGTTCTTCCCTGCGAAACAGAAGTGTTAGCACGATGATGTTCAGAGGAATTTGATCCATGTGAGGAATTTGATCCATGTGAGGAATTTGGTCCATATGAGGACTTGGATCCATATGAAAAATTTGGTCCATATGAAGAATTTGATCTGGGGTTCCTATTCTTCACATGTGGTATCATGATGACATTCACCTGAAGACTTTCAAGGCACCTTTTGGGAACCCAGATTTTCTTCATAGGGGGACCATTCCTGCAGTTAGTGGCAACATATCTAGCAAATACTTCACCATTCTGATTTTTGAACAGTTTATAGTTGGAGTCAAATGACTCATTAGGAGAGTATGAAGATTCACATGTAAAGCCAAATAAGGTGGATGGATCTACTGGAGGTCCCTTTACAGCAACCCATGAGGTTTTGGGATACTGCTCAGGTTTCCAGTAGGTCCCATCAGCATTGAGTTTTCTCTCAAAGGCAATACCCTCTTTCCTAGGGTTCCTGTTGAGGATCTGCTTTTTAAGCACATCACAAAGAGCCTCATGCCCTTTGAGGCTTTTGTACATGCCTATCACATACAATTCCTCCAGCCCTGCATTGTCAGTGATACTAGTCTCAGATAAGGAATTTGTGATAACAGAGACAGTTGAAGAATTTGTAGCAATAGAAGCATTTGAACTTTCAGGTGAAGAATTAGCAGAGTCACGTTCAATGCATTTCAAACATGGTGGAATGAATTCTTCCTGAGCGGCACTGATCTGTTGAGCAAGTAATGAATCACGTTCCTTCTGAAGATCTTCATAACTCACTCTCAGCTTCTCAAGATCCTGCTTTCTTTGCAGAAATTCATAAGAAAGCTTCTTATGATCGGCTAAGAGAGTGTTTTGATGATTTTGAAGGTTGTCAAACTTAGACTGAAGTCTCCGAAGATTATCTGTCAGAGTTTGAGTTCGATCCATTTCTTCGCCCAACATAGCATCGCTTTCATCCAGCATGTTTTGAACCTTTTCCAAACCTCTTTGCTGTTTTGTAAGGGCATATTTATTCTTTAGTTGTTTTGGTGATTGATGACAATGCTTTTGCAGACTAATCGTGTGCATTGAGCATTTCAGACATATCATGACTAGGCACAAGACGATTTGGTGCCCCTCGAAGACTATTGAAGATGGCGTGTCTCTACGTTTCTTTTTGGTAGATTTGAGTCGTAGGAAAGCCGTACTATTAAGAGGAGGTCCGCGTTGGAAAGGTTTGGGTGGAATCAACATGTACACGTCTGTTCCTTTTGCACCACCTTTCCTTTGGCACTTTGGAGCATCCTCCATTTCTTTGTGTCTTTGGAAAATGAAGGACTCCTAGTGTTGCTGATCTGGGGCATGCGGTAGTACTAATCTTCGGAGTGGTAGTACAACAATGCCTTGCGGTAGTACTGGCCGTAGGCGCGGTAGTACCGCGGGTACTCAAGGTAGTACCACTCCTTGGGAGCGGTAGTACCATGGCCTCTGGCCAGGCTCAGCTGCTCGAGCGGTAGTAGGGGCGGATGTAATTTTTTGCATCCGCGCCCTACGCGGTAGTACCACTCCATGTGCGCGGTAGTACCATGAGCCCTGGCCTGGCACAACAACATGAGCGGAAGTAGGGGCGGATGTAATTTTTTACATCCGCGCTCTACGCGGTAGTACCGCTTGCCAGGTGGATAGTACCGTGTCAGATTTTTGCATGGATCGGAACTCAGTGGAAGTTGCTACGGATGTATTTTTATATGTCCGTGCCTTCTCAGTCTAGACCAACCCTGCCTTGCGGTAGTACCGCTCCAGCGGTTCTACCGCCCTCGCCACAGGCTGGTCTAGCTCCTGCTGCGCCAACGGTAGTACCGCAGTACCTTGCGGCAGTACCGTGGTCCCGTGCGGTAGTACCGCTCGTCGCGTGCTGAGTTAGTGGATAACGGTTGGATTTGTTCTATATAAGGGGAGTCTTCTTCTCCGAGTTGACTACCTCTTCCATCCCCAAGCTCCATTGTTGCTCTAAGCTCCATTTTCGCCCGATCTCTCTCCCTAGCCAATCAAACTTGTTGATTCTTTAGGGATTGGTTGAGAAGGCCCCGATCTACACTTCCACCAAGATAAATTTGATTCCCCCCACTAATCCCTTGCGGATCTTGTTACTCTTGGGTGTTCGAGCACCCTAGACGGTTGAGGTCACCGCGGAGCCATATTCCATTGTGGTGAAGCTTCGTGGTGTCGTTGGGAGCCTCCAATTAAGTTGTGGATATTTCCCCAACCTTGTTTGTAAAGGTCCGGTCCCCACATCCAAGGGCACCAATAGTGGAATCATGGCATCTCGCATTGTGTGAGGGCGTGAGGAGAATACGGTGGCCCTAGTGGCTTCTTGGGGAGCATTGTGCCTCCACACCGCTCCAACGAAGACGTACTTCCCCTCAAAAGGAAGGAACTTTGGTAACACATCCTCGTCTTCACCGGCTCCACTCTTGGTTATCTCGTGCCTTTACTTGTGCAAGCCTTTTGTGTTATATCCCTTGCTTGCTTGTGTGCTTGTTGTTGTTGCATCATATAGGTTGCTCACCTAGTTGCATATCTAGACAACCTACTTTGATGCAAAGTTTAAATTGGTAAAGAAAAGCTAAAAATTGTTAGTTGCCTATTCACCCCCTCTAGTCAACTATATCGATCCTTTCAATTGGTATTAGAGCCTCGTCTCTTTATTAAGGACTTTGCCGTCCGAAGAGTGTGGTTGACACCGTAAACAGTGAGGAGGAGCACCCCGGTGTGATTCCGTCCTCATCTACGGCCGATGGGGGAACCTCGGTCTCACTTGAGGAGTTCAATGTGGCTTTGGACACATTGAAAACCTCCATGACGGCCGAGGTCAAAGGCATGCTTAAGAACTTTCTTGATGGTCTTAAATTATCCACCACACCGTTGGAAGTGGTCGATCCCACTAACAAGGTGACAGATGCTAACTCCGACAAGGGAGAAGCTACTAGTGAGAAAGTTCCAGCATCTAGTGGTAGAAATGGTAGTGGCATCTTTGCCCAATTGGAACCTCCTCTTACTTATGGAGGACCAATTCCTTCCACTCATTTAAATCATGCCGGTTCTCCTCCTAAGATTGTGAAAAATGAGGATTTTGACGCTTGGGTCTATTGCTTTAAGCGTCATTTAAACCATGTTAATACTAATCTTTGGAGAATCATTGAAGAAGGTTTCTATCCGCATGACTGAAGCAACTTCACCCGTAGAGAAGCCGCAGATAATCAATTCAATGAGAATGCTCTCTTCATCATCCAAGATGCAATTCCACCCGAAGATATTGCTCATCTCTGGCCCTTCACCGTGGCCAAGGAAGCATGGCACCATGTTGTTTCCCTTTACAAGGGAAGCGCAAGCATTCAACGCTCCAACTATGAAGTGGTGCAAGATGAAGCCGATGAGTATGCAATGAAAGAAGATGAAGAACCTCGTGAGCTTTACCGGAGATTAACTACTCTCGCGGTCTCACTCCGAGATCATGGGAGCAAGGATATGAATGACAATTGGATCAAGCGCAAATTCCTCAAGGCCATGATGCCTTACCACAAGGCCATGTCCTCTGTCATTCCTCAAAGGCCGGATTTCCACACCTTGTCCTCAAGTGAAGTGTTGGATGAGTTTGTGGCTATGAGTATCTTGGACAAGACTGCCGACAATGCGGTGTTACGTTCTCAAAGAGCAAAGAAGCCCAACCTTGCCTTGAAGAACAAGGTTAGTGTGGAAGAAGAGGACGAAGAGGAGAGCAATCCCGAAGATACAGAGTATGCTTATCATGAACACATGGCTCTTGCTTCAAGGCAATTTTGGAGCAAGAAGAACACAAGGCCCAACTTCAACAAGAACAACTCAAGTGACGCGAAGGGCAAGCAACGAGTGAGGACTTGCTATAATTGTGGCAATGTGAGCCACTTTGTTGCGGAATGCCCTTATGACAAAGAGGGAAGACAATGGTGGCAAGCTCAGCCGAAAAGACAAGGCCAAGTCCTTCCCCAACAAGAGCAACTTCACCAAGAAGACTCCTCCCAAGGGGTTGGTGGCAAAAGAAGAGTACAATGAGGATGTTGATGATGATGAAGACGGCGAGTCGGTTGCCATGGCCTCTGTTGCCATTGCGACAACTCCACGGGTGTCTCTCTTCAACTCACCCAATGAGAACATCACTGCCAAGTGCCTCATGGCTAAAGCCACCAACAAGGTAACCCCCAACATCAAAACCACCATCATTACTAATCCTTCCTTGACAGATTGCATTGATGAAAATGAGGTGCCTAATGAGGAGGTTAATGAATTTGAGTCTTTTATGAGTAAGCTCAAGGGTAAATCCAAGAAGCACTTCGTTGCTCTCTTAGAACAACTTGGTGAAGCCAATGACATGATCGAGGCTCACGAAGAAACCATCTCTAAGAAGGAGGGGCATAGTCGTGACTATGCCGATGAGATATCGTATCTCTCTAATGCTCTTGAGGAAGAGCGCGGTCATTGTTTGGCTCTTGAGGAGTCACACAATGATGACCATGCTAGATTGAAGGAAGATCTTGATCATGCTCTAGTTGTATCTCGTGTGCTAAATTCCGAGAAGGCCAAACTTGGGGTTGATCTTGCTAGACTCAAGGAGGAGTTTGAGATACTTGACAAGTCTCACAAGGCCTTGAAGGGTGCTCATGCTAGCCTTAAAGAGCCCCATGATCAACTCCAAGTGAAGCTAACCAAGGAGAAAGCCACTTTTCCTCATATGGTTTTAATTGATAATGCAAATGCTACTAACCCATGTTGTGAGCATGTGCATCTTGTGGAGGAGAATGCAAAGTTGAAGGAGCAACTTGAGAAAAGCCTTGTGTCATGCATACAAGGTGAGAAGAACCTCAACGACCTTTTGAGCAATCAAAAGGAAGATATGGCCAAGGAGGGAATTGGGTTCGCACCCAAGTCCGAGAACAAGAAGAAGAATGACAAGGCCAAACGACCTCCTCCTCTCAAGCAAACTTCTGTGAAGGAGGGAGAGGGTGCTTCTAAGGAGAAGAAGAAGAACAATGTGAAGGGTGGTGATGCCAAGAAGGGGAATGCTACCCTTTCCAACAAAGCCGGCGACTTTAACCCTTCCTATGTGTTATGCCGTGCTAGTGATGGACATGTTTATGCTAAATTTATTGGTTCTCCTTATGAGTACATTGAGTGGTCTATTTGGGTTCCTACTAACCTAGTTAATAACATCAAAGGACCCATTACAAAATGGGTACCTTAAACCAAGCATTGATCTCTTGTAGGTGTTTGCTTCC
Source organism: Aegilops longissima (assembly GCA_021605205.1). Lineage (NCBI taxonomy): Eukaryota > Viridiplantae > Streptophyta > Magnoliopsida > Poales > Poaceae > Aegilops > Aegilops longissima. The sequence goes on from CM038680.1 coordinate 128,271,899, forward strand.
GGTGGAGGATCATGGTTGCTCGATAGTGGAGCCACAAGTCATATGACCGGAAGCAAAGACTTGGTGGTGGACGTGCACAAGATCCCATCTATGCCCACCAATGTCAAGTGGGGTGATGCCTCGTCTTCTAAGGTATGGGGACTTGGCAAGGTTGTCATTTCTCATGATCTCACGATCGAGAAGGTCATGCTTGTTGAGTCCCTCGCATACAATTTACTTTCCGTTCGTCAACTTGCACTTATGGGCTTTGCCACTTTCTTTGATGTTGATACCATGGCCCTCTTGTGGAGCAAGACTCTTAAAGTAGCCTTTGTTGGGCATGTCAAGAACGGTCTTTATGTGATTAACTTTTCGGAGCGACCCACTAAGACCGCGACATGCATAATGGCTAAAGTTTATATGGGGTGGCTTTGGCATCGCCGTTTAGCCCATGTCATTATGAGATCTTTGCAAAGTCTTCTCAAGGGGGACCATGTCCGTGGACTAACAAATGATAGTTTTGCTAAAAATCGTGCTTGCAGTGCGTGTATCGAAGGAAAGTTACATGAGAAGGCTCACCCTCCCATGACTATCATTTACTCTAAGAGGCTTTTGGAGCTCCTTCACATGGATCTCTTTGGGCCTCCATCCTTTGATAATATTGGGGGTAGAATGTGGGGACCCCGACTCATAAGTCGTGATCACCGAATGCACGTGTACAGTGATCCCAGAGATCAATGCTCACTGAACACACGGAAGCTGAATAACAAGAGTCTTACATCCATACATACCTTCTTAAACAAATTGTGACCATTATGATCAAGTCTTACATAGGTAAAGCCACAAGGGCTGAATAACAAATAAACTTAAGCAGCGGAAATCTTCGTCGATAAGTAGAACCCATGCCATCTGCCTTAACCCTACATGCATTCTGACTGGGAAACGTCCTAGTTCGCATGTTCGTCTCCAAAGAACTCTTCTTCGAACTCCTGCCCTTCCATGCCTGGCCAATTAAATAACCACTGGCAAGCCAATGAGTACTTTGAATGTACTCGCAAGCAACCCATGATTTGGTTCAAAGTAACAATGCAACTGTACAACAAGTAAGCAACCTAGCTTCAAGCTAGTTGAGATGTCCTATCAACTTGTGAGATATGCATCAATGAACATGGGTAACCTTGAGAACAGGTTACAGATATCAACATAAATAGAATTTGAATCAATGCCATGCCTTTCAACATGTCAATTCACCACCTTGACACTAATAGTTCCTTTCCACACACACACATGCACCGAGATTGTAAAATTTCTGGACATAGTTTAAGGAGCACCTCCCAACTATCCATGACCATGGACACGGCTATTCGAATAGTTTGACACTCTGCAGAGGTTGCGCACTTTGCCCACAAGATCCGGGAAGCTTTCGTGTCATCCAAGATCCCGTAGTACCTCAAGTACTTGGGGGAAGCACCTGATCATTACCTTTCCCTAGACGACACTAACATAGGGTCCACTCGTTGATACACGGCCCTCGTGTATAAGCAAAAGATCATGGGACTCTGCCCTTTTCACATTATTTCGCATACATGAAGGGACCAACGGTGTGTCCGGTACCCTGTGAAAACAGTCATGGCCGCCTATCCAAGCACGACCCCGTCCCAAGAGTGACCTCAAGTCACGCCCGTCACTAGTAATGTGGGCACCATGCTAGTATCAGCCTAAGTAATCAATAATGCCCCGTCCCATAAAGGGGTAGACTGGTTGCACATGTTTGGTTGGGACGGTAATCACACATAAATCTAATCCATCATTTTACACACACACCAAAAGCTCTCTTCGGTACACCATTCCTTCCTTAGGTGGTGACCTTAGTTAAACATCTCCCAAGGGCATTAGGGGCACCTGATGGGGTTTTCGAAAGAATGTAACCATGAAGAGTTCAGGGTACACATGCATCATTATGCATCAACTAGTCTCTTGACAATGCAATCATGAACAAGGTAAGGTCAGGAGTAGGGGTATGCATCAAGGGGTGGTTCACAACAAGTTTACGACTGCCATATTTCATCATCATGCAATCGGAAAAAGGGTACCGATGAACAAGAGGGGTGTCATGGTCAAAGGGCTGCTTGCCTTGATTGGCTTGGTCTTCAAGTTCTTCAAATCCTTCTTCTTCTTCTTCTTCTTCAGCAACTTCGTCTAATACGGGATCTAATCGTCGCAAGAAAATAACGAGAAAATAAGGCATCCGTAAAACAAAAAAACCAAAGTGCTCAAAAAAATGTCAACTTATTTTTGATAAATACTAGGGGGAAATCTAAGAAGGGTAAAATTCCTAGTTTTGGATTTGGAGTGGCATAATAGGATAAATGGATTTACAAAGGTATATTTAAATTCTTAAAATCACATTTAAATATTTACAGTGAAGGAAATGTTGTTGGATTTGAATGAAAGTTGCACCATTAAATAGGTTGCAATACTTTAGGAATTTAGGAGTTGGAATTAGTTTATTTGGACAAATATTTTATCCTGTGGAATTTTTGGAAAAGTGACAAAAAAAGAAAAGGAAGAAGGCCATCGGCAATCGGGCCGAAAAGGCCACAAAGGCAACAGCTCGAGAGGGAAATCAGCCCGCGCGAGGCTGCCACGTCGAAGGCGCCACATGGCACGCCTTCGATCGACGACGAACCGGTCTTGGCGCGATGCATTTTAAACTCGACGGTGGGTCCCACCTGCGATGCGTGAGGTCGACGGATAGGGCCCACGGCCGTTGTCCTCTACCTCCGTCCAGAGGCGACGGCGAGCTCGCCGGCGGTGATATAGGGCACGGGAGGATGCGTGGGTGGTACCGTTGTGCTCAGGGAGGAGCCGCCATTCGGATGGAGGTGGAGTTGGTCGCCGGGGTGGCCTGGTTCGCCGGCGACGAGGAGGCACGGCGGAGTTGCTTCGGGTGGCGGCGGTTCCGGCCGTTTCCAGCAGCTAAAGAGAGGGGAAACAGGGGGGAAATGGTCAGTGGGCTCCTGCGGTTCTAGATCGAGTGAGAGCGGTAGCGGAGAAGGCGTATACCTCTGGATCGACGGCGACCCGAGGCGGCGGAGCTCCGGTCGATCCTGAGCACAGAAGCCCCTTGAGGACGTTTGGGTGGTGCGGGCGTGCTCTTGGGGGTGTGAGGAGGAGGCGGATTCTACTGGAGCGGCCCGGGGCGGCTTATATAGCCGGGCACCGGTCCACCGTGGACTTGTGCGCTGGCGAGGTCACGGGCGAGGCCAGAGGCCGTGAGGGCACTCGTGAACGAGTCTGCACTGCTCGTGGGTTAGGGTCCACGCCCGAGGAGGGAAGGAAGGTGCGGGAAGGCTCCAGAGAGCTCAAGGTGAGGCCGTGCATTGAGCTTGCGGGCGGCACAAGCGTAGGGAGGCCACAGGAGGGAGAAGGAGGAAGGGGACAGAGGCGTGGCATGCTGCGGACGTCGAGGAGCATCAGTTGGCGTGAGGGGGAGAGCCGAGGTGGCCGGAGGTGCTTGGCAGGGGGCGACTATAGTACGGGAGCATACTGTAGCGCGCTCCAGAGCGTGCAAGTGGCCGGCATGCCATTTTTTGGCAAAGTGGGCACGGCCAAGCATGTCTGGTAGCTCTAGGGAGGAGTAAAGAATGTGGGGAAAGCCTTGGATGCCTTGGGTGGCCACTGGAGTGAGGAGGGAGGTGAGGAAGAGGGGTGCAAGGGCTGTCCAGAGAGGTAAAAGAGGTGGTTTCACCCCTCAATTATTGATCTGAGATGCAGCCACTGCTACTGGAGGTAGAAGAGGTCTAGGAGGGGCTGTGGTAAAAAGTTGAGGCCATGGAGAAGAGTGGAAGTGGTAAAAAAAGGGTTTTAGTAAAATGGCAGAAGGTGTTTGTTGCTGGTTTGGGCAAGAAGATGAACTCCTCTTGTCATAATGCTTGATAAGGTCAAATGGTATGAGAAAATAAGAGGTTTCACCAATATTGAGTTCATTTTGGCAAAGTTGCCAATGCAACTTTTGTAAACACTAGAAATTAGCAGAAATGAACTTGTGTAGATCTAGTTGAGAAAATCACTTCCGCTTGATGAACCACTTGGTGTAGTGGCCTCATTTGGTCATGTGAACATGCTCACAAAAGTTGGGGTCAAGGAGAGGAAGTTGGTAGTACAAAGTTGTTCAAATTTGATTCTGGTCAGAGAGGGTTTTGGGGCATTTTGGTGAACCAAAATGACCTTGATTGACATGAGGCTTTGCAAGGTGATCACAATATGCATTTGTGACTTTCTGGATTTTCCTTGTATTTTTATGAAAATATTTCCTGTAGAAATATTTCAAATCCTTGAAATGGGCAGAAATGGTTTTGGGAGGTTTTGTCCAATATTTTGATCATGACCATGTGTTGAAGCTCACATATATGGACAATATATGTCCAATGAGCTTCCAAGAATTTTGCCAAATATTTTGGAAACAATAAAATAATTTTTCCCTATTAAAGACCATTTCTGGCCTTAAGAAAAGCTTTTAAATAAAATAGGAAGATAACTTTTAAAATTATATTTTTGTGGTTTATGGAAGTCCTATATCTAATAGGTTTCAAATATACTCTTTGAAATATTTTTCATACCCCAAATCAAGTACTTGCAGTGCAAACCTCAATTCAGGGGTTTTCGGAAAACTAATTTTTGAAAATACTTTTTGGCCTAATTATTTTTGTAAGAAAATACTATATTGCTCTATACACATGGCATGATCATTGGGCAAAAGTTTGGGGCAAAGGAGATGAAGTATAGAAGGTGGAGTTGTGTTGACTTTAAAGAGCACTTGAGAAACACAGAGAGAAAACCAACTCCAAATAAAAGCTAATTGATGCAAAAGTTTTTGTCAAACCACACTTTATCATGATTTATTAGCTCAAGTGTTGTGGTATGAAAATCAGGGTGTGACATAGAAATTATTGCTTGGTGATTGTGGATGATTATTCGAGATACACTTGGGTATATTTCTTCAAGAGGAAGAGTGAGACACAACAAACTGTCATTGACTTTGCAAATGAAGCCCAACGTCAACACAATGCAAAGATCTTGACAATAAGAAGTGACAACGGCACCGAGTTCAAGAATTACACCTTGGATGAGTTTGTTAGCGATGAGGGAATCAAGCATCAATATTCTGCACCATACACCCCTCAACAAAATGGTGTAGCGGAGAGGAAGAACCGGACGTTGATGGATGTGGCAAGGACCATGATGGCGGAGTTCAAGTCTCCTTACAACTTTTGGGCCGAAGCCATCAACACCGCTTGCCATGCATCCAATCGGCTCTACCTCCGCAAGGGCTTGAACAAGACTCCATATGAGATACTCACCGGTAACAAGCCCAACCTCAAGTACTTCCGGGTGTTCGGGTGTAAGTGTTTCATTCTCAAGAAAGGTGTTCGTTTGTGTAAATTTGAGGCTAGAGCTCAAGAGGGCATATTTGTTAGTTATGCTGCAAACTGTCATGCTTACCGTGTCCTCAATAAGTCCACAAGACTTATTGAGGAGACATGTAACGTGGAGTTTGATGAGAATAACAGCTCCCAAGTGGAGCAAAGTGGTACTTGTGATGTAGGTGATGAAATTCCTCCCCAAGCCATAAGAAGAATGGGTGTTGGCTTTATCCTACCCATTGAGGAACCCCTTGTGGCCGAAGGAGAAGCACATTGTTCCACTCAAGTGGAACCATCACCAACTCATGACCCACACTGATGTGACGGCAGCCCGATCTTTCGATGAGAGTGGGGATAATTATCGATTTGGTGGATTTTGACCTTGATGATCCGGCTATACCGTACCCGACGATACGCCTCGACAATCGCTAAACCAATCTTCGATGGTTATTGACCTTGTCGTAGGCACGATCAACCTGAACAACGAGGTTCGAGTTCCTGCAAGCTACCGAAGAACCGGCAAGAACAAAGGTGAATTGCAACTGAAATTGCGGATAATAAACTGAGCACACGAACTAATGAAAAGTTGGGGTTCCACTGTGGATCTGACAAGACGGTAGTCCTACACGTCTCATAGATGCGAATTATAGCGATGGCTAGACAATACATTAAAACCCGAAGTCTAAACCTAACAGTAGCTAACTATTTATTAGAGTACGGCCACCTGCGCGTAGACAAATCCTGGTCGGCTACGACTTGAAAGAAATCATAATCATGAGCCGGCCCACATGTAGTTTATTTCCTTGTTTAGCTGTTGATGGTGTGGGCTGCACGCGGACGTGGCCTTCTCCGGTCCAGGAAGCCTAATACTCCTTCTCCTCCTTTTGCACTTCAGCACGTACGTGGCTAGGTACCTTCTTTCATGTCAATAGTGTTGCTTCTTGTGGAATCAACGTGCAACATTTTTCATCTTCCATCTGCATGCGGCTTTTCCTCCTTATCTCTCCAACACCTTCGTTCCTGAGTACAAGTAAATCCAAACATGAGTGTAATATAATATTCTCATTAGTTAAATCATATGTACAAAGGAGCGATAGTACCTGGTCATTTATCTGTCTCGCTCGTGCTCTAGTCATAGGTCCAGATGGAATAACTGATGTCGCGGTGGGTGCAACTGTGGCAGAGATGTCCTCATCATCCCCCCTTCTTGAATCGAAGTCGCCCTCGACGGTACCTCTTCATGCTCTCCCAAATAAGGTTTTAAGTCTGCAACATTAAATGTAGGACTAACCCGAAATTCTGCAGGCAGATCAAGCTTATACGCATTCTCATTAATTTTTTCTATCACCTTAAAAGGTCCATCTGCACGAGGCATTAATTTTGACTTTCGTAAATCAGGGAAACGATCTTTTCGCAAATGTAACCGTACTAAATCATCCGGTTCAAACACAAGACTTTTCCTACCCTGACTACCAGCAAGTTTATACTTGGCATTCATGTGTTCAATATTTTTCTTAGTCATCTCATGCATTTTCAATATTAGCTCAGCACGTTCTTTAGCATCAAGGTTTACCTTCTCTGAAGATGGAATGGGTAATAAATCAATAGGCGCACGAGGTATAAATCCATAAACAATCTCAAAAGGGCATAACTTTGTGGTAGAATGAACTGAACGATTATAAGCAAACTCTATATGAGGTAAATATTCTTCCCACATTTTTAAATTCTTTTTCAAAACAGCCCTAAGCATAGTAGACAATGTTCGATTAACCACTTCAGTTTGACCATCTGTTTGAGGATGACATGTAGTGCTAAATAAAAGCTTAATCCCCAATTTTGTCCACAACACCCTCCAAAAGTGGCTAAGAAATTTTGTGTCACGATCAGAAACAATTGTATTTGGCACACCATGTAAACGAACTACTTCTCTAAAAAACAAATCAGCAATGTGAGTAGCATCGTCACTTTTATGACAAGGTATAAAATGTGGCATCTTAGAGAATCTATCGACAACAACAAATATACTATCCCTCCCCCATCGTGTTCTAGGCAGTCCTAATACAAAGTCCATAGATATATCTTCCCAAGGAGTGCTAGGAACAGGAAGAGCATATATAAACCATGTGGGTTCAAGCGTGACTTAGCTTTTTGGCATGTCGTGCAGCGTGCAACATATCTCTCCACATCCCTTCTCATTTTTGGCCAGAAGAAATGACTAGCAAGGATGTCTTCTGTCTTCTTGACGCCAAAATGTCCCATAAGTCCTCCTTCATGCGCCTCCTGTAACAAAAAAAGACAAATAGAGCTATCTGGGATGCATAGCTTGTTAGCGCGAAAAACAAGTCCGTCATTAATGACGAACTTGTTCCAAGTTCTACCCTCTCTGCAATTGAGCAATATATCTTTAAAGTCAACATCATTAGCGTATTGCTGTTTTATAGTTTCAAGTCCAAAAATTTTGAAGTCAAGTTGTGATAACATAGTATAGCGTCTAGACAAGGCATCGGCAATAACATTCTCCTTCCCTTTCTTGTGTTTAATAACATAAGGAAAGGATTCAATAAATTCAACCCATTTTGCATGTCTACGATTCAGTTTGCTTTGACTTCTAATATGCTTGAGTGATTCATGATCAGAATGTATGACAAACTCCTTAGGCCATAAATGCCATGTCTCCAAAATCCGAACTAGTGCATAAAGTTCTTTATCATATGTTGAATAATTCAGACTAGGCCCACTGAGCTTTTCACTAAAGTATGCTACTGGTTTTCCTTCTTGTAATAAAACACCACCTAAACCAATGCCGCTAGCATCACACTCTAATTCAAACATCTTATTAAAATCAGGTAATTGCATCAAAGGGGCGTGTGTAAGCTTATCTTTAAGAATAGTGAAGGCTTCCTCGTGTGCGTTGCTCCAAACAAATGGCACATTTTTCTTTGTGAGCTCATTGAGCGGCGCTACGATGGTACTAAAATCTTTTATGAACCGCCGGTAGAACCCAGCAAGTTCGAGAAAACTTCGTACCTGTGTGACTGAGTTAGGGGACGACCAACTCTGGATCGATTCAACCTTGGCTTTATCAACTTCAATTCCCTGCGCTGTCATAACATAGCCAAGAAAAGCGACTCGATCCGTGCAAAAAGTGCACTTCTCGATATTATCAAATAAACATGCATCACGCAGAGCAGAAAAAACAACACGCAAATGGTCTAAGTGTTCCTCTAGTGACTTGCTATAAATCAAAATATCATCGAAATATTCTACCACAAATCGTCCAATGAAAGCTTGCAAAACTTCATTCATTAGTATCATGAAAGTACTAGGTGAATTAGTCAATCCAAAAGGCATAACTAACCACTCATATAAACCAAATTTTGTTTTGAAAGCAGTTTTCCATTCATCACCTAGTTTCATATGAATTTGATGGTAGCCACTATGCAAGTCCACTTTAGAAAACACAACTGAGCCACTGAGTTCATCAAGCATGTCATCTAATCTAGGAATAGGATGACGATATCGAATTGTAACATTATTGATGGCTCTACAATCAACACACATACGCGAAGTACCGTCATTTTTAGGAACAAGTAAAATTGGTACAGCACATGGACTAAGGGATTCACGAATGTAACCTTTTTCAAGTAGTTCTTGAACTTGTCGCTGAATCTCCTTAGTATCCTCTGGATTAGTCCGGTACGGCGCACGGTTGGGTAATGAGGCGCTAGGTATCAAGTCAATTTGATGTTCAATTCCTCGCATAGGTGGCAGCCCCGGTGGTACTTCCTTTGGGAAAACATCATGATACTCCTGCAAAAGGTTAGCGACAACAGGAGGCAAAGAAGAAGGCATATCCTCAAATGAAAACAAAACTTCTTTGCAAATAAGAGCATAACATTCATCAGTATGAGCATCTAACTCAAAAATTTCAGCACGTGTAGCTAAGAAAGAAGCACCTTTCAATTTAATTTCTTTAGATGTGCTAGGATCAGATTTGTGCAGCTTATTAAATTGTTCTAACTCATCAACAACTTTCTGATTTTCAGATTGAGTACGCTCAATATTTGTGTTTCTACTAGCCCTAGAAAGATCATCTTTCAAAATTTGCTCAGGAGACATAGGGTGTAGAATGATTTTCTTTCCTTTATGTGTGAGAGTGTACTGATTAGTTCTACCATCATGTAAACATTGTTTATCATATTGTCATGGCCTTCCTAGTAACATAGAACAAGCTTGCATAGGCACAATATCGCAATCAATAGAGTCATGGTATGAACCTAAAGAAAAAGGAACTCTCACCATGCGTGTTACCTTTACCTTTCCACCATCATTAAACCATTGAATGTAGTACGGTTGTGGATGTTGTCACAAAGGTAGGGAGAGCTTCTCCACCATGTCAATGCTTGCTAAATTGTTACAACTCCCTCCATCAATGATTATGCGAACGGAACGCTCCTTGACGACTCCTTTGATGTGGAAGAGGTTGTGACGTTGATCCTTCTTTGCTTTGACAATCTGAGCACTAAGTATACGATGTGATATAAGACTCATGTACTTATCAGCGTCGTCAGCGGTCACATGTTCTTCCTCTTGCTCCGGTATTGGGTCATCGTCTTCATGTGTAGCAAGCAAGGCATATGTGTCTTCATCAAAATCACTAGCGGAGTCGTACTCTCCGTCTTCATGAATGATCAATACACGCTTATTTGGACACTCCTTCATGACATGGCCAAATCCCTTGCAAGTGTGGCATTGGATATCCTTTGTTCTTTTGGAGGAAGCGGACGATGACGACGAACTTTTTGTTGGAATTTGTGTAGTACTTTTCAGTGGTGCCGAAGTGTGTGATGCTGAAGTTGATGAAGAAGGCCCTAGTCGAGAGGTTGCAGGTGCTGTTGTAGAGGTGCGAGTGGACGGGGCAGCAGGGGTGCGCGTCGCCCATGTGGAAGTACGACCTGCAGAAAAATTAGGACACATTCTCGAACGACCCTGCACTTCATGTTCAGCATGTATAGCAAGATGGAATAAACGGGTCATTGAATGATAATCCTTATAAGCAAGTACGTCATAAATTTCTCTATTCAAACCATCCAAGAACCTAGCCATAGAGGCTTCCTCGGTCTCAACTAAACCACAACGTAACATGCCCATTTTGCAATTCTTGATAATAGTCTTCCACGGATTTAGATCCTTGGTTCAAGCATTGTAGTTTATTTAGCAAGTCACGTTCATAATATCCAGGAACAAAACGGTGACGCATTACAAATTTCAAAGCTTCCCAAGTGGCAGGAATATTATTAGGATGTTTACGACAATGTTCTCTCCACCAAACAGAAGCAAAATCACTAAACTACCTAGTTGCATCCCTAACTCTTTTATCATCAGGAAAATCATGGCAAGCAAATTTTTGATCAACTAGTAATTCCCAGTCAAGATAAACATCTGGATCATATTTCCCATCAAAAGGAGGCATGACAAATTTAATTCTACCCAAAGAATCGTCATGGCCACGTACCTGAGGACGCTGGTGTCGTCCCATACCTTGTTGATTATTGCATAGTCGACGATGATCACGATCATTGTTATCATTAACTGCATCAGGATCCTTAGAATCACCATCATAGTTGTCATCTTGGATGTCGTCGGCTATCGAGTTGGCGTTGCGAGGACGGGGCTGGTCGACGGCATCAGTGTATGAAAGAGGGTGCCTCGGGTCTCCTGGGGGCACCCAACAAGCTCGTTGTAGACCTGTGTTGGTGGCTGGAAGATGCAGAGCGGCAGTGGAGGCGCCACCCAGACGGGCATCCTGGACATCGAGACGTTTCATAATAGATGCAAGTGTTTGATTGAACGTCTCGTTGCTATCCTCGATCGACTTGAGACGCTTATCAAGTGCGCCCTCGAAGGATGTGAACCGCTCGGTGTATGCATGCACATCCTCCTCGAGGCGTGCGACCGTGGCTTTCATGTTGTCTTCGTCACCTGCCATGGTTAGGACGAAACAAGAAAAAAATCACAAGTATATTGCTCCTACAATAACTACGGTGAGGCGGTGGAAAATGTCTCTCAACTCTCGAGCAATTACCAACCTCTTACCAATTCTTACCGTGCTGCAGTGGTTGTCGGCTGTTGGCCATGTCAAAAGTTATCAAAAGATTGATATAGCGATTACCAAGTGACCGAACAGGGTACAATATAGGAAGTGGAGCTTGGTGAAGGTTGCCTCAACTCACAATATGTGGCACAATTAAGCAAAAAGTAATGCAAGCTGAATAATTGCTCAAACTCCTAACTAGTGCTGGCAGTCGACTAGTAAGAGATAAAACAATCTAAGCCTAGATACTGAATCAAGTGAGTGAAAACCGATGAAAATAATAGCTCTAAATAGCTAGATATAAGTGAGGTACAAAGGTAGCGTATGACGACAAGTGCAGAAGATGTGCAACAATTATCATGTATATGCACCAAGTAACAGTTCTGAACAACAAGAGATATTTCAAAAGATGTGAACCGGCCGGAACTTTGCAAAACCTTTTTTTTCTTCTTCTTCTTTTTCTTTTTTTTTCACTTTTTTTTGCTCTTTCTTTTTCCTCTTTTTTTCAGACCGCTTGCTAGCACAAGTCACGGACAGAAATTAAGTCACAAGAAAGAAAAAGAAAAACAATGCAAGGCTACTGGACAAAGTGCTACGCGAGCTAGCTATAAAAGCGCTGGTGTTTGAGATTAGTCAGGACTAGTATATGAATGGATAGGAACAGCCTGATGGAGGTGTGACGCGTGAAGGCAGACACCAATGGATAGATTTCTGGTCACTCGCGTACGTGTGGGAATAACAGCGCGGGGGGCAGACACTAGGTGGCTGATGTCTGGCCGAACACGCGAGACGAGGCTGCACGTACGCACGCGCAGGTTGACCGAGTCTGGAATACTGTCGTGGCGCAAAGCCTGTACGCGTGGAAAACGATGCGACTTGTTTTTTTTTCAGATTACGAACGAACTGGCGGCGGAAAATATGATGGACAAAAACAAGGTTCAATCTAGTAGATGATTATCTCCCAAAACAAATCTAAACCAGCATTATTTGTAGGATGGATGCAACCAAAAATTCAACTACGCAAGTACTAGATGCAAAAATTGCTAAAGGCTAAAAAGATAGGTGTAAAGGATGATCTAATCTAATTTTTTTGGCTTTTTGGTGGGTTTATAGGTCAGAAAAATAAACTAAACTACGAAAACTGTAAATCTCTCACCGATGAACCTGAAAAATGATACCACTTGATGTGACGACAGCCCGATCTTTCGATGAGAGTGGGGATAATTATCGATTTGGTGGATTTTGACCTTGATGATCCGGCTATATCGTACCCGACGATACGCCTCGACAATCGCTAAACCAATCTCCGATGGTTATTGATCTTGCCGTAGGCACGATCAACCTGAACAACAAGGTTCGAGTTCCTGCAAGTAACCGAAGAACCGGCAAGAATAAAGGTGAATTGCAACTGAAATTGCGGATAATAAACTGAGCACACGAACTAATGAAAAGTTGGGGTTTCACTGTGGATCTGACAAGGCAGTAGTCCTACACGTCTTGTAGATCCGAATTATAACGATGGCTAGACAATACAGTAAAACCCGAAGTCTAAACCTAACAGTAGCTAACTATTTATTAGAGTACGGCCGCTGCTACAGAGATTTAATCCTGGTCGGCTACGACTTGAAAGAAACCATAATCATGAGCCGACCCACATGTAGTTTATTTCCTTGTTTAGCTGTTGATGGTGTGGGCTGCACGCGGACGTGGCCTTCTCCGTCCAGAAGCCTAATACTCCTTCTCCTCCTTTTGCACTTCAGCACGACGTGGCTAGGTACCTTCTTGCATGTCAATAGTGTTGCTGCTTGTGGAATCAACGTGCAACATTTTTCATCTTCCATCTGCATGCGGCTTTTCCTCCTTATCTCTCCAACACCTTCGTTCCCGAGTACAAGTAAATCCAAACATGAGTGTAATATAATATTCTCATTAGTTAAATCATATGTACAAAGGAGCGATAGTACCTGGTCATTTATCTGTCTCGCTCGTGCTCTAGTCATAGGTCCAGATGGAATAAATGATGTCACGGTGGGTGCAACTGTGGCAGAGATGTCCTCATCACACACGCTTCCGAAGAACAAAGTGAAGGCCCTCAACCAAATGAACAAGATCAAGGGAAAGATCAACCTCAATATGGTGGTGAATCACCAAGTGATGCCCAAGATCAAGTTCTCTCCTCCAAGCTAGTTCAAGATCAAGAATAAGCTCAAGACGACGCTCAAGATGATCAAGTTTCCACTCCTCAACTCACTCCTGAGGAGGAATTGGAGTGTCGTGCCGCTAAGATTGCATCCAAGCTATCCACCAAAGATCATCTCATGACAAATGTGCTTGGAAGCTTAAGAAAGGGGGTAAGCATTCGTAGACAATTAGCAAACTATTGTGAACATCACGCGTTTGTCTCTTGTGTTGAACCCCAAAAGGTCTATGAGGCGCTCGAGGATCCGGATTGTCTTAATGCCATGCATGAAGAACTCAACAACTTCGAGCACAACAAGGTGTGAATATTGGTGTCAAGGCCAATGGAGAACCATAATGTCATTGGAACCAAGTGGATATTCAAGAACAAGCAAGATTCTCATGGAATTATCGTTCGCAACAAGGCTCGTTTGGTAATACAAGGCTACTCCCAAGTCGAGGGTATCGACTACGGTGAAACCTTTGCTCTCGTTGTTCACCTTGAATCCATTCATTTGTTGATTGCTTATGCTTCTCATCATAACTTTAAGCTGCAACAAATGGATGTGAAGAGTGCTTTTCTTAGTGGTCCTATTTAATGAGTTGGTATATGTCAAGCAACCCCCCGGGTTCGAGGATCCCTATTTTCCCGATCATGTGTACCAACTCGATAAGGCACTCTATGGCCTTAAGCAAGCCTCACGTGCGTGGTATGACCACCTTACCGAGTTGTTGCAAGATCGCGGTTTTGAAATTGGGAAAATCGACCCGACTGTTTTTACTAAGAAGGTCAAAGGGGAGTTGTTTGGGTGCCAACTATATGTTGATGATATTATCTTTGGTTCCCCTAACAAAGCTTTCAATGAGGAATTTGCCGCACTCATGACCTCCAAGTTCAAGATGTCCATGATGGGAGAGTTGAAGTTCTTTCTCGTGTTCGAAGTCAAGCAACGAAGAGAATGAACTTTCATCAACCAAGACAAATACACTCAAGACATGCTCAAGAGATTCAAGCTAAGTGATGTCAAGCCGACTTCCACTCCAATTCCTGTCAAATGCCAACTTGACATAGATCCCAATGGTAAAGTAGTGGATCAAAAGGTATATCACTCCATGATTGGCTCCTTGCTTTACCTTTGTGCATCTAGACCGGATATCATGTTGAGTGTGGGAATTTGTGCATGGTTTCAAGGCGCACCTAAGCAAAGCCACTTTGTGGCGGTCAAGCGAATCTTTCGATATTTGGCTCATACCCCAAACATTGGCTTATGGTATCCAAGAGGATCTAACTTCAACCTTGTGGGCTATTCGGACTCCGATTGGGCGGGAGACAAAGTGGATAGGAAGTCCACTTCCAGAGGGTGCCAATTCCTTGGTTGCTCTTTGGCGAGTTGGTCTTCCAAGAAGCAAACTTGTGTGTCTCTCTCATCCACCGAAGTGGAGTATGTGGCCGCTGGTAGTTGTTGTGCACAACTTCTATGGATGAGGCAAACTTTAAAGGATTACGGTGTCATTTGTGACAAAGTGCCTCTTTGGTGTGACAATGGAAGTGCCATCAAGATTTCTCTCAACCCGGTTCAACACTTCAAGGCGAAGCATATTGAGATTCGTTATCACTTCATCCGGGATCACATTAGGCGAGGGGAGATCGAGCTCAACTATGTCAACACTCATGATAACCTTGCAGATATTTTCACGAAGCCCTTGGATGAAGCAAGATTTTGTGAGTTAAGGCATGATCTAAATATCATTGATTCGAGCAATGTTGCTTGAACCCTTGCACACCCCACCATACTCAACTTGTTATCTTGTTTAGGTGTAGGCATGGACATAGGGGGAGTGTTGTTCTTTCAATGAACTCTCCCTCCCCCCATTATGCATAAATTGATCAACTCTTTCACATTAGCAATTGCTAATGGTACTTGTGCTTCAAAGATGAGTTTTGGTCATGGGCCAAAGGATAATTCTTCGCGGTGCCATACCAATTGACTCAAACATAGGTGGCTCTGGCCAGCGCCCTCTCTTTGGAGAGGTTGTGTTGCGTGTTTAGTCCTTGTTGTCTCTTGCCTTTCTTTCTTCGTGTCGAGCTTGCGTGTGTTGTCTCGTGGGTTAGATCTTTGGTAAGGTTGCTTTCTTCTCTTCTTGCAAAAGTTGCATTATCTTGGGTCTACGGTACTACCGTGGCTGGCCACGGTACTACCGTAGGAGCTGCGCATGGTAATACCGCAACCAGCACAATAGTAATTTTTTACTACCGCTGGAGGAGCGGTACTACCGCCCACGGTGCGGTACTTCCGCCCGGGCGGTACTACCGCGATGAAGCGCGGTACTACTGCGTAGTCGCGAGCTCATGGTGGTTAAGAGCGGGCAGGGGGAGTTCCAACTCCCCCATACCCATTCAACTTTTTCCCCATGTCTCCTCTCCCTCTCCTACCCAAGAACGGCGCCGGAGAACCTCGCCGGATCTCCATCTCCGGCCGCTCTCCTCGCATTCTGTCCGGTGGGTTCCCCACCACGCCATGTTGCCATGGAACAAGGTTTCTCCCCAAATCCCTCTCTCTTTGGTTCGTTCTTTCGTCTCTAGGTTTTTGAGGAGATGCATGTTGTTCTTGAGATTTTAGTGAAGGAAATATGCCCTAGAGGCAATAATAAAGTTATTATTTATTTCCTTATATCATGATAAATGTTTATTATTCATGCTAGAATTGTATTAACCGGAAACATAATACATGTGTGAATATATAGACAAACAGATGTCACTAGTATGCCTCTATTTGACTAGCTTGTTAATCAAAGATGGTTATGTTTCCTAACCATGAACAAGGAGTTGTTATTTGATTAACAAGGTCACATCATTAGTTGAATGATCTGATTGACATGACCCATTCCGTTAGCTTAAGACTTGATCGCTTAGTATGTTAATGCTTTCTTCATGACCCATACATGTTCCTATAACTATGAGATTATGCAACTCCGCTTACGGAGGAACACTTTGGGTACTACCAAACGTCCAACGTAATCGGGTGATTATAAAGGAGTACTACAGGTGTCTCCAAAGGTACTTGTTGGGTTGGCGATTTGAGATTAGGTTTTGTCACTCCGATTGTCGGAGAGGTATCTCTAGGCCTTCTCGGTAATACACATCACTTAAGCCTTGCAAGCATTACAACTAATGAGTTAGTTGTGAGATGATGTATTACGGAACGAGTAAAGAGACTTACGGTAACGAGATTGAACTAGGTATTGGATACCGACGATCGAATCTCGGGTAAGTAACATACCGATGACAAAGGGAACAACGTATGTCGTTATGCGGTTTGACCGATAAAGATCTTCGAGAATATGTAGGAACCAATATGGGCATCCAGGTTCCGCTATTGGTTATTGACCGAGAATGGTTCTAGGTCATGTCTACATAGTTCTCGAACCCGTAGGGTCCGCACGCTAACGCTTCGATGACAGCTTCATTATGAGTTTATAAGTATTGATGCACGAAGTTTGTTCAGAGTCCCGGATGTGATCACGGACATGACGAGGAGTCTCAAATGGTCGAGACATAAAGATTGATATATTGAAGCCTATGTTTGGACTTCGGAAGGGTTTCGAGGAAAACAGAAGTTATCGAACACCGGGGTTACTGAACCCGGGGGTATATGGGCCTTCATGGGCCACAAGGAGAAGAGGAAGGGCCGCCAGGTGGGCTGCGCGCCTCCCCTAGTCCGAATAGGACAAGGAGAGGGGCGGCGCCTTCCCTCTTTCCCTCCCCAATCCTACTCCAACTAGGACAGGGGGAGTCCTACTCCCGGGGGAGTAGGACTCCTCCAGCGCCTCCCAAGGCTGGCCGCACCCCCTTGGCTCCTTTATATATGAGGCAGGGGCACCCATGACACACAAGTTGATCTACGGATCTTTCCTTAGCCGTGTGCGGTGCCCCTTCCACCATATTCCACTTCGGTCATATCGTCATGAGCTTAGGCGAAGCCTGCGCCGGAGAAGTCATATCGTCATGAGCTTAGGCGAAGCCCTGCGCCGGTGGAGCATCAACATCGCCTGCCACGCCGTCGTCTTGACGGAACTCATCCCGACACTTTGCTGGATCGGAGTCCGGGATCGCCATCGAGCTGAACGTGTGCGTAACTCGGAGGTGCCGCACGTTCGGTGCTTGGATCGGTCGGATCGTGAAGACGTACGACTACATCAACCGCGTTGTTATAACGCTTCCGCTTTCGGTCTACGAGGGTACATGGACGGACACTCTCCCCTCTCGTTGCTATGCCATCACCATGGTCTTGCGTGATCGTAGGAAATTTTTTGAAATTACTACGTACCCCAACATTTAGGCCAAATCTTTGCAAGAGTAGGATGTAGGAGAGTAGTAATGCGTAGAGATGGTATATGGTATGTTGCCCCTTGGTAGATTTGATCAACCGCAGTACCACTCCGTTGTCGCGGCTGTGCTCAGATCTGTTTGTGTTTCAGATCCGACCCCGTGCGGTACTACCGCATCTCCCGTTCGGTACTACCGCTCCTCAGGAGCGGTACTACCGCGCGAGGCGCGGAAGTAAAATTTTACTTCCACTCCAGGCGCGGTACTACCGTGGCTGGAGCAGCACTAAAATGTTAGTTTCGTGCATCTGTGCGATACTACCGTTGATGTCAAATCTTCCACGTGGCAATTACCCAATGCTATTTCTACTTGTTTCACTTGTGTTGCTGTGGTCTTTGCATTGATCCTTCTCGCTTCCCTTGCGTGTTCTTGTGTTTTGTGTCATAGGTGGTGGCTCCGGTTCCAATGTCCGCCGTTCCAATCCTAGCCATGACACATGCTCCAAGCGTCTGCGCAACCAAGATGAAGCTCCAGAGGACTCCAATGCCCCCCAACGTAGAAGTAAGAACACCGCTGTGACGCCCCCAATTCAATCGTACACTAATCATGCACGCAAATGTGTACGATCAATATCAGGGACTCACGGGAAGATATCACAACACAACTCTAAAACATAAATAAGTCATACAAGCATCATAATACAAGCCGGGGCCTCGAGGGCTCGAATACAAGTGCTCGATCATAGACGAAGTCAGCGGAAGCAACAATATCTGAGTACGTACATAAGTTAAACAAGTTTGCCTTAAGAAGGCTAGCACAAAGCGGGATACGATCGAAGAGGCGCAGGCCTCCCGCAGGATCCTCCTAACTACTCCTCGGTCGCCGTCGGTGGCTGCACGTAGTAGTAGGCACCTCCGGGTAGTAGTCGCCATCGACGGTGGCGTTTATTCTGGGCTCCATCGGCTGGTTGTAGCAATCGGGTAAAGAAAGGGGGAAAAGGGGGAACAAGGCAACCGTGAGTACTCATCCAAAGTACTCGCAAGCAAGGAGCTACACTACATATGCATGGATATATGTGTAAAGGGCCATATCGGTGGACCGAATCGCGAATGCCGTAATAAGAGGGGATAGCTAATCCCGTCAAGACTACGCTTCGCAACCTCCGCCTTGCAACATGTAGAAGAGAGTAGACTAAAGTCCTCCAAGTAGCGTCGCATAGCATAAACCTACCCGGCGATCCCCTCCTCGTAACCCTGAGAGAGAGCGACCACCGGGTTGTATCTGGCACTTGGAAGGGTGTGTTTTATTAAGTATCCGATTCTAGTTGTCATAAGGTCAAGGTACAACTCCAAGTCGCCCTGCTATCAAGATCACGGCTATTCAATAGATTAACTTCACCTGCAGGGTGCACCACATAACCCAACATGCTTGATCCCATTTGGCCGACACACTTTTCGGGTCATGCCCGCCACGGAAGATCAACACGCCGCAGCCCGACCTAGGCCAACAGAGCGGTCAAGACGCCGGTCTAAACCTAAGCGCCAGGGTCAGGGCCCATCGCCTTAGCACACCTGCACGCTATGTAACGCGCCGAAGCGACCTAGCAACCTCCATTACAAAGGAAGTCACGCTACGCAGTCCAATCTGCGCGCGCCACTCATTCGCCGACGCCACGAAGGCTTCGCTGATACCACGACGCCGAAAGTGCCCATAATCTGCTCCCGCAGTAGTTGGTTAGTGCGATAGACCAAATGGCCGGACTCAGATCAAATACCAAGATCTCGTTAAGCGTGTTAAGTATCCGAACGCCGACCAGGCCAGTGCCCACCTCTCCTAGGTGGTCTCAACCTGCCCTGCTCCTCCGCCATTAAAGTAACAATGGGGCCGTCGGGAACCCAGGCCCACCTCTACCGGGATGGAGCCACCGTCCTTTCAAATTTCCATCTCCTAACAGTATCACAGTAACGAATAGTGTAAAGTATATAGTAGTATATGCCCGTGATCACCTCCAAGTGATCACAGCCCAAAGAGTATAGCATGGCGATTTGACAAGAGTGTAGGGCCACCGATGGAACACTAGCATCCTATACTAAGCAGAGAGGATAGCAGTAAAGGTAACAACAAGAGTAGCAAGGACAAAGCTATGCAAAGCAGATAGGATTAATCGAAAGCAGAACATGCTACACTACTCTAATGCAAGAAGTATAGAGAAGAGTAGGCGATATCTGGTGATCAAAGGGGGCTTGCCTGGTTGCTCGGGCAAGAGAGAGGGTCACAACACCGTAGTCGTCTTGGTAGCAGCAGCGTCGATCTCGATGTCTAGCGAGAGAAGAGGGGAAGAAACAATAAATACTTAAGCAAACAGATGCATAGCGACGCATGACCTGACAAGTATCGGTGCTAGGGGTGCCCTAACGCGGTATGAGGTGATACCGGTGAAGGGGGAAAACATCCGGGAAAGTATCCCCGGTGTTTCGCGTTTTCGGGCAGAGGAGCCGGAGGGGGAAAGTTGCGAGTTTGATATGATAGGGGTGTGTGGCGGACGAACGGGTTGCGTATCTGGAATCGTCTCGTCGTTCTGAGCAATTTTCATGTACAAAGTTTTCCCATCCGAGCTACGGTTTATTTTAAATTAATTTTAAAAGATTTAAATCATTTTTTTTGAATTTATTTAATTAATTTAATCAGCATTATCCAGAACAACGCACGCTAAGGTCAGCATGACGTCATCAGTCAACAGAGGTGTTGACTGGGTCAATCTAACATGCGGGACCCAGTGGGACCCACCTGTCATACACTGTTAGGTTAATTAGGATTTAGTTAAACTAATTACTATTTAATTAAACTAACAGATTAATTAGATTAATTAATTAGGATTAATTAACTTAATTAATTTAGTTAATTAATTAATCAATTAATTATTTTTATTACTAATTATTTATTTTAATTCTTTTTTTAACCGTTCTGGGGGTGGGCCCTATTTGTCATAGGGCCAGGAGGCGATGCGGTTTACGGGCACTGGGTGCGGGCGTCGCCCGAACGGTGCATGCCCGAGGGGCGCTGGGCGCACGACGCGCGTTAGGCGCCGCTTGCTGCTGTGGCGTGGCACGTGGCTGGCAGGGTGGCCGTGGGCGAAGCGGTCATCGCCGACGAGGTCAGCGGAGACGGCCGACGGCGGTTTCAGGCGCTATGGCTGCGGCTCGAGCAGCGAGCGCGTGCCGAGCGCGCAAGGACGGAGACTACGGGGCGCGACGAGGCGGAGCTCGCCGGGCGGTCGGGAACGGCGCAGCAGCGCCTTGGCAAGGCGAGGCGAGGCTCGGGCTCACGCGCGCTGGCGCGTGCTGTGGTGCGCGGGAGCCGCCATCGCGACGGGGAGGTGAGGCCATGCGCGGGCGAGCATAGACGCAAAGGGGGAGAGGGGCGAGGCTCACAGGGGTTCGCGGGGTCTGTGGCAGCGGGGGTCGAGGGGGGCGACGGGGACGACGGGCGACGTGGGAGCGGCCGGTGAGGAGGAGGAAGCAGGCCGGCGAGGAAGCTCCCGCGACTGGCGACGTCGACGTGGTTCCGGCGACGGGGTCGGGCGGCCATGGATGGAGCGCGCGCGGAGCTCGGGGAAGACGACGTGGTGCGCGAGGGAGCGGAAGGAGGTCGGGAGGTGCGGCGCCGGTTAGGTGGCGTCGCGGAGGAGGTCAAGGACGGCCGGTGAGGAGGAAGGTCCGGCGAGGTGCGGCGTTGTCATGCCCGATCCAGATTGGATCGGGGGAGGAGAAGAGGGAGCGAGAGGGGGAGAGATCGCGGGGAGAGTGGGGAACGTGGGGAGTGGACATGTTAGGGTTTCGGTCGGGGTGGTGGTGGCCTATAGGCCAGGGGGTGGCCGACTGGGCCATGGCCCAGTTGGGCCAAGGGGTCACCGGGCCGGGCCGGGGGTTTCTCTTCTATCTTTTTTTCTTTTGTTTTTCTGTTCTATCACTTTTCTTTTATTTATTTTCTTTTACTGTTTTAATTCAACTTAGGGCATTTAAGTGTTTTATAAATTTGCGTTTTCTTTACTATATTTACCTATTCAAAATATGGCACCTCCCGAACATTTTGTTTTAGCTTTTGAAAAGTTTGACGTCTGACATTTATTTACTTTTGAATTTGAAAAGTTTTTGATCCAATGCGAGATTAGCAACAGTAATCGGGGTGACGTGGCACTGTTAACGTGATATTACTGTTGCATGATTATCCGGGTGTCACAATTCTCCTCCACTACAAGAAATCTCGTCCCGAGATTTAAGAGGCGCAATGGGGGAAGGTTCTGGTTATCAAATTCTAGCAAGTGTTCTCGGCCTTAGTTCCTCTCCTCGAAGTGGTCGATCCATAATGTTGATGTCTTCATACTTCAGCCTGAGGTGATCATGATGAAGTCGGCATACTTTCTTTGGGAACTCCATTGTACTTACGAAAGGATAAGGGGTAGCTTCGGAAGAACGAAACCCTACAAGGTTGACTATCTGGCCGATAACATCGGGGAAGGTGGCAGAACGTCACTCTCGAATTGAAACTTAAGAAAGTATCGAGAGCAAGGTAATGAGGTTTCATGGGAAGTTTCGAGCGAGCAGGCAACCCTTCGATGCCTGAAACAGGGCGTGAAAGGGGCTCAAAGCAATCGGGAATAAGTATTGTGTCCGGTAACATATTTGATGATCCCTCGGAAGATGGCTCGTGAATTACATACGAGGCCACACGCGAGGAACAACCTTGGGAACAGGGGGTGCAGGAGAGTCGTTTTGATCCTGTGGAACTGTGGGTTATGGGCCCACCATGTGGGTTAAAAGTAGGAAGGGCGGTGACATCTTGCACGATTATGTAAGCAAGGAAGGTCAGAGGATAGTCTGCCGGTTATGTCGGCAACAACATCGGTACCAAGGGCGAGGGACGAAGAGAACCATTTTCCTGCTCGTTGAACGAGGCGGACCAATAGGCAAGGTTCTCGTCCATCGGTGGCTACTGGAATGTCATCAACAATAGTAACAGGGTCTTACTGACAAAGTTGTACACCGAGGTGTTTACATAAGCAGCAGAATATTACTGCTTAGATCATATAGATCACCAGAAAGGTAAAAAAACCAATGGAAAGGAAAAGGTGATCATCAGATTAAATAGAACAATGGAAAGGAAAATGTGTTTAAACACATTATTCACGGGTATATCCTTCCCAAGGATAAACAGAGCATGATATCCATGACAGGATATAATGTAGAAAACCATTTAGGTAAGGGGAGAGGAATTTCATGACATAACCCAAACAACGGTGTTTGGATAATGGACAAAGAAAATTTAGCATTGTTCTTCAAATGCTCTTATTGAAAATCGGAGTATCACAGACATGCTTCGAGATAACATTGGCATGGTCTTCAAGCAAGGGTCGGTCTTTGCATACGTAAAGGATTCATCAGCAATAACTTATAAAGTAAGTCTTACAATTTCCACACGGAAGAATGACTAACCTTGCCAAAAAGGAAACTATAACAATAAGTCCTCCGGCCAGGTGTGCTGGACATGCCATCACCTTACCGGGTCATAAAAGACCAATGTTATAACTCTTGGAAATATGCTCCAACCATCATATCTGACCGAGATTCAGATCTGATCGGTGTTAGGAAACCTCAGACTTAGGATGCCTGAGAGAAAAAGGTGTAATACAAATTGACGAGATGACATTGTAAAGTTCTCGAGAAGTGAACTATGGAAGCGAGTTCCGAAAAGAGTTCATCATTAAACCAAGGAGAGGATGAGGAGGTGGTTGATGAACTCAGCGATAATTCATCGAGATTTCCAAAAGATGGATTTTCACAATTATGTGAACAAGGAGATAGCTTTTGTCAGTTCAAATGATATAAAGAGGTATGCTCGAGGAAACATACACGATTAAACATTGGTTGACGGTGCACCCGAAATGCGGACTTAGGTAGCACAAACAATGTTACAATGGCGATTCGATAACCAATGGTGTAAGAATAAAATGTTGACCATTAACTTCAAAGCAATAAGGTTGCTAGAAGTTTTTGAATTACACATCACAGTCCATTTGTCGGTGGTTAGAAATAACACGGTGACCAGGAAAAGAATGGTGATGGTGATAAGTATCACTTGTATCAAGAATTCTCCAGAGGTGGTGAAATTCTCACAACATTGAGGACACAAGAGATGTTAATGTTCCAAGGTAAAGAAGAACAATTACTGGATAGCAAGGAACTCAAGGTATAACACCAAACACGAACAAGCTTGTGTTGGTGGGAAGGCAATAACGTGGTCGATGATAACACAGATCATCAAGGGCAAGGATGGTATTTCTCATCATGAACTCAATTGATATCCTGGAAGAGCTCATAAGGTTGATGATGATCACGACACATTTGTCGAGAGATTTCAATAAGATGTAATCAATCAGCGACGACATCAAGTCAAAGGAATGAGGTAGCGGAAGGTTATTGGAACCATGGGTGGGACACAAACTTGAAATCAAGATTGTTGTTGAAGGCGAACTGATAAGACGAGGAAGATCGACGTAAGCTTAGCTCATCGTCGAAAAAATTTTGCTCCGGGAAGAAGGACCAGGTAGCACAGTTAGAAGTTTGCACGATAATGATATAGCCGATAAGGCTAGGAATGACTTGAAGGATTATTAAACTCGTAAGCAACAAGAATTACTTAGAGTTATTGAATCGGAGTGCGGAATCGATTCACTTATCGGTGTTCTCGAGTGACTAATAATTCAGAACCTGGGGGGAATCCGAAATCGGTGAGAAGCAATACTAGATGAAGACTCGCAGGAAGCAACATAATTCTCGAGATACCAGAGGTTAATACTCGAGGAAGATCAAAATAGAGGTTGGGCAAGCGTATTGATCTGCAAAAGGCAAGTACTTTAACTTGTCCGATAAATGGAATCAAAGAGAAAATGTGGTTGGGACCACGACTGCAATGATCAATACCTAGATACCAGCTGATTTCATATCAAGGAAATAGTTATTATTACAAGAAGCTTCTATGATAGGATCTACATCGTGTCCATGGGCATGAACACAAAGTTCAAGGTCGACTCGCACTTCTTTAATGCATAACCTTTCATTCACTTATCGCCTTCAACGAATTAGTGTGTTGAAATTTTATCTGACATAACACTAGTGGAGTATGACCCGTAGTAGTTTCCGGGGTCACACAGTTTAGAGAAGGCATATGTCCAACCCATCGGGGCCTCTTAGGAACATACACCACAAACTTCAGGAGTAAATAACACAAGCTCGATAGCAGAGTATGGTTCACAAAGCAGAGGATACAATTTACCAAAGGCGGTATATATCCTACGAAAGGCTCAAGGTTATTGAATATGAAGGACATTGTCGGATAAAATCCAACAAGGATCCGGGGTGAGTATCGGCACACAACCAGAGGAAGAAGCAAGGCAAAGACATTGGATTATAGAAACAACTGAATAACTTAGAGCGCAATTGCTAAGGAATTATGATTTACAAAGCGAAGGATCAGAAGCAGACGCTCTGATCAAGGATGGATAAGTTCAATACTTAGGGGCACAATCGACGACAATTTAATTGGCGAGAACCAGCTCATGATTAAAACGACGTCTGAGCCGGAAGGATGAATTCTAGGATCTGTTTGAGGATTGCGAGCATTCGCAACAAATCGAATCAATGGACTCAAAATGTCAATGACAATGGATGTCAACAAGATTACTAGACTTATGGGATTAACCATAATGCAAGCAATCAAGAATTTCAAGACCAATAGGATGCTCAAGATTTTCGGAAGATCGAATGATATTTCGAGGATTCGTGACATACATGCATCAACCGGGGATGAGTGGATACTCGGTAAGTGCGAGAAATTATCCGTAGGGGTAATCAGGCGACAAGGAACTGCAAGGCAGTAGGCACAAAAGGATTCTCGGAACAATAGAGAGAATTTCAGGGTATCTCGTAATAACAAGATCAATGGGGAATGATTATATGAATGGCAAGTGTATGCAGTTTTCATAGGGGTTGACGGTGGAAGGAAATCGCAGATGCGATGGCACAAAGACTCGAGTTAACAGCAGAGAGTATATTTAGGGTCTTCACGTGCAGCAGACGATCATCAGTTATAAGAGGCTCTCTGGGTGAAAGTGATAACGAGATCCTAATGTTAGATTTAGTAAAACTCATTTAACCCAAATAGAAGAGAGATCAGAGTCCCAGAGTATAGGTCGAGGAATAAAAGATCCTACTACCACCCAATGGCGACGTGTGCCCGTAAGACACACAGACATGTTAGTAAAAGTTTTGCAATGTCTAGACTCGACTTCGGCCAAGGAGTTGGAAGGGGGAGTCCTACAGGCAGTCGGCTCTGATACCAACTTGTGACGCCCCCAATTCAATCATACACTAATCATGCACGCAAATGTGTACGATCAATATCAGGGACTCACGGGAAGATATCACAACACAACTCTAAAACATAAATAAGTCATACAAGCATCATAATACAAGCCAGGGCCTCGAGGGCTCGAATACAAGTGCTCGATCATAGACGAAGTCAGCGGAAGCAACAATATCTGAGTACGTACATAAGTTAAACAAGTTTGCCTTAAGAAGGCTAGCACAAACCGGGATACAGATCGAAGAGGCGCAGGCCTCCTGCTCGATCCTCCTAACTACTCCTGGTCGCCGCCGCCGGCTGCACGTAGTAGTAGGCACCTCCGGGTAGTAGTCGCCATCGACGGTGGCGTCTCGCCTGGCTCCATCGGCTGGTTGCAGCAATCGGGTAAAGAAAAGGGAAAAGGGGAACAAGGCAACCGTGAGTACTCATCCAAAGTACTACGCAAGCAAGGAGCTACACTACATATGCATGGATATATGTGTAAAGGGCCATATCGGGATTTGAATCGCAGAATGCCGTAATAAGAGGGGATAGCTAATCCCGTCAAGACTACGCTCGCAGCCTCCTTCTTGCAACATGTAGAAGAGAGTAGATCAAGTCCTCCAAGTAGCATCGCATAGCATAAACCTACCCGCGATCCCTCCTCATAACCCCGAGAGAGCGACCACCGGGTTGTATCCGCACTTGGAAGGGTTTGTTTTATTAAGTATCCGGTTCTAGTTGTCATAAGGTCAAGGTACAACTCCAAGTCGCCCTGTTATCAAGATCACGGCTATTCAATAGATTAACTTCACTGCGGGTGCACCACATAACCCAACACGCTTGATCCCATTTGGCCGGACACACTTTTCCGGGTCATGCCCGCCGCGAAGATCAACACGCCGCAGCCCGACCTAGGCCAACAGAGCGGTCAAGACGCCGGTCTAAACCTAAGCGCCAGGGTCAGGCCCATCGCCTTAGCACACCTGCACGCTATAACGCGCCGAAGCAGATCTAGCAACCTCCATTACAAAGGAAGTCACGTTACGCGGTCCAATCGGCGCGCTACGCTTCGCCGGGCCGACGTCACGAAGGCTTCGGTGATACCACGACGCCAAGTGCCCATAATCTGTTCCTGCGTAGTTGATTAGTGCGATAGACCAAATGGCCGACTCGGATCCAATACCAAGATCTCGTTAAGCGTGTTAAGTATCCGCTGAACGCCGACCAGGCCAGGCCCACCTCTCTCTAGGTGGTCTCAACCTGCCCTCGCTCCGCCACAAAGTAACAATCGGGGCCGTCGGGAACCTGTGCCCACCTCTCACCGGGATGGAGCCACATGTCCTTTCGCACCCCATCTCCAACAGTATCACGGTAATGTAATAGTGTAAAGTATATAGTATATGCCCGTGATCACCTCCCAAGTGATCACAGCCCGAAGAGTATAGCATGGCGATTTGGACAAGAGTGTAGGGCCATCTTTGAACACTAGCATCCTATACTAAGCAAGATAGATAGTGTAAAGGTAACAACAACAGAGTAGCAAGGACAGGCTATGCAGCGAGATAGGATTAATCGAAAGCAAGAATATGCTACACTACTCTAATGCAAGCAAGATAGAGAAGAGTAGGCGATATCCGGTGATCAAAGGGGGCTTGCTCTGTTACTTTGGCAAGACAGAGGGGTCGTCAACACCGTAGTCGTACTGGGTAGCAGCAGCGTCAGTCTCGGTGTCTAGCGAGAGAAGAGGGGGAAGAAATAATAAATACTTAAGCAAACATATGCATAGCGACGCATGACATGACAAGTATCGGTGCTAGGGGTGCCCTAATGTATGAGGTGATACCGGTGAAGGGGGAAAACATCCGGGAAAGTATCCCCGATGTTTCGCGTTTTCGGGCAGAGGAGCCGGAGGGGGAAAGTTGCGAGTTTGATATGATAGGGGTGTGTGGCGGACGAACGTGTTGCGTATCTGGAATCGTCTCGTCGTTCTGAGAAATTTTCATGTACAAAGTTTTTCCATCCGACCTACGGTTTATTTTAAATTAATTTTAAAAGATTTAAATCATTTTTTTGAATTTATTTAATTAATTTAATCAACATTATCCAGAACAGCGCACACCGTCGCCAAGATGACGCCGCAGTCAACAATGAGGTGTTGATCTGGTCAATCTGACATGCGGGACCCAGTGGGACCCACCTGTCATACACTGTTAGGTTAAATAGGATTTAGTTAAACTAATTACTATTTAATTAAACTAATAGATTAATTTGATTAATTAATCAAGATTAATTAACTTAATTAATTTAGTTAATTAATTAATCAATTAATTATTTTTATTACTAATTATTTATTTTAATTCTCTTTTTAACCGTTCTGGGGGTGGGCCCTATTTGTCATAGGGCCAGGAGGCGATGCGGTTTACGGGCGCTGGTGTGGGCGTCGCCGAACGGCGATGCCCGAGGGTCAGCTGGGCGCACGACGCGGCTAGGGCGCCGCGCGTGTCGTATGGTGGCACGGTGGTCAGGGGGTGGCCGTGGGGCGAAGCGGTCATCGCCGACGAGGTCAGCGGAGACGGCCGACGGCGGTTGTCGGGCGGCCATGGCTGCGCCTCGAAAGCGAGCGCTGCGTCAGCGCAACAAGGACGACGACTACGGGGCGCGACGAGGCAGAGCTTGTCGGGCGGTCGGGAACAGCGCAGCAGCGCCATGGCAAAGGCGAGGCGGGGCTCGGGCTCAAGGCTGGCGCGCTGCCGGGTCTTGGGCGCCACCATCACGGACAGGGGGAGGTGAGGCCACGCGCGGGCGAGCAGAGACGCAAAGGGGGAGAGGGGCGAGGCTCACAGGGGTTCGCGGGGTCCGTGGCAGCGGGGGTCGAGGGGGGCGACGGGGACGACGGGCGACGTGGGAGCGGCCGGTGAGGAGGAGGAAGCTCCTGCGACTGGAGACGGCGACGTGGTTCCGGCGACGGGGTCGGGCGGCCATGGATGGAGCGCGCGAGGAGCTCGGGGAAGACGACGCGGTGCGCGAGGGAGCGGAAGGAGGCCAGGAGGTGCGGCGCCGGTTAGGTGGCGTCACGGAGGAGGTCGAGGACGGCCGGTGAGGAGGAAGGTCCGGCGAGGGGCTGCGTTGTCATGCCCGATCCAGATTGGATCGGGGGAGGAGAAGAGGGAGCGAGAGGGGGAGAGATCGCGGGGAGAGTGGGGAACGTGGGGAGTGGACATGTTAGGGTTTCGGTCGGGGTGGGGGTGGCCTATAGGCCAGGGGGTGGCCGGCTGGGCCATGGCCCAGGTGGGCCAAGGGGTCAGCTGGGCCGAAGCCCGGGGGGTTTCTCTTCTATCTTTTTTTGTCTTTTGTTTTTCTGTTCTATCACTTTTCTTTTATTTATTTTCTTTTACTTTTTTAATTCAACTTAGGACATTTAAATGTTTTATAAATTTGCGTTTTCTTTACTATAATTACCTATTCAAAATATGGCACCTCCCGAACATTTTGTTTTAGCTTTTGAAAAGTTTGACGTCTGACATTTATTTACTTTTGAATTTGAAAAGTTTTTGATCCAATGCGAGATTAGCAACAGTAATCGGGGTGACGTGGCACTGTTAATGTGCTATTACTGTAGCATGATTATACGGGCGTCACAACCGCCACCAAGAACAAGGAGCCCTCCATGGACATGGATGAGATACCACTTGCTGAGTTTGTCACTCGAAGGAGGATCAACCCCTATGTGAATCCTCGTGCCAACTTCAGAGGGAATGATTTGTTCTGGACCAAGTAGCAGAATCTCATCTATCTGGATGTGATCAAGGCCAAGCAGAACATCTACGTGGACGTGCACTAGATTGACATGAATCACATGAGGCAGGATAAGTACCGTGCCTATTTTGGTTTGGCATTGAGGACGTGATCTCTTTCCACCTGGACATTGACCCTGAGATTGTGGCCCAGTTCTTTGCTTCGGTCCACTT
This sequence comes from Aegilops longissima, assembly GCA_021605205.1. Taxonomy (NCBI): domain Eukaryota; kingdom Viridiplantae; phylum Streptophyta; class Magnoliopsida; order Poales; family Poaceae; genus Aegilops; species Aegilops longissima. Next base: position 128,302,274 of record CM038680.1, read on the forward strand.
CCATACTGATGAGGAACGGTCCATGACCTGGATGACCAATGGACAGCAAATGACTGCTAAGTGGAAGGACTTCATGGATTTGCTCCATGTGCCTGATGAGGGGCTCAACAAGCCCGTTGGTGTTCGCCCTCATGCCAATCCCGAGTCCGCTAGCAAGAACAAGCTCCAGCAGTACCTTGTTGAGAAGAAGCTTCCCAATGACAAGAAGACGTGGGTGCTGAACCCATTCCTTGACATCATGCACCGGATATTCCGCAACTCCCTCTTTCCACGCATTGGTGACAAGGACAAGGTGCATGCCTATCTTGTGGATATGATGCTCATTTATGAGGAGGCGCGTCACGCTCAGACACAACCACTTGACGTCTCACACATCATGTGGTGCGAGCTTCGGTTTGCAGTGTTCAACTGTAAGGTACCCATCTATGGACCTTACCTATTTCTCTTGATCACGAGGACTTGGGAGAAGTTCTATCCCGATGATGAGTTTGTTGCCCCTGACTGGATCCGTCATGACCCCTTCAAGCTCCGCATCAAGCCTCAGTGGGCTAACACCACTACTCATGCTGAGGCAGAGGCTGCTCGAATGGATGTTGATGAGGATGAGATTGAGGAGGAGGAAGCCGATGAGGACAGCTCTGCTGGGCATGCCCCTCCCTCTACTGAGCCTTCGTGGGCTAAGAAGCTGAAGGCAAAGATGAAGGCCATGTTCTGCATGCAAGCCAAGGGGCAGTACAAGACTCATGTTGCTTCCAAGGAGAGTCGCCGCCGCGACAAGAGGATCTTGAGGACATTTGGCGAGGATGTAACCAGCGGATCCGAGAATCACATCACCCCAGAGGCTGAATGGATGGTGAAGCAGGGTTACTAGTGGACTAAATCTGAGGAGGAGACCATCCCCACTGCCGAGACCAACGAGGAGCATGACGAGTGATCACTTCAGCTTGAGCCACCACTTGTGTCATAGGTGTCCTCTTTGCCTTTTTGGTGTCTCGATGCCAAAGGGGGAGAGAGTCTAGGATTTGCGAGTCGTGTGTCGTGTTTCGTCTTGTCGCTTTGCTTTCGTACCGTTGAACCTCGTTTGCTTTGGTTTTGTTTGTGCTTGTGAGACCAGAGTTTATATCATATGGTGTAAGACATATGCACTCTAGCATACCCTATTGAGCCTATAAAATCTTGTGCCCTTTACTTTATGCTCATAGTTATTATCTTATCTCCTTGCTTAGTGTTAGCTTTATTGTTGCAAGATATGCCTTGTCTATAAAATATAGGGGGGGTGTTGATCCTAGTATGTGTACCGTGCACTCCAAAGCACTTCTCTAGATAGCACACATCTAGGGGGAGCGCGTCTATATTTTATAGATGTGGGGTTTGCCCATGTTCTATTTTATTTCCCTATGTGCAAATCCCGTATTGTCATCAATCCACCAAAAAGGGGGAGATTGTAAGGGCATATTTATCCCTTAGTTGTTTTGGTGATTGATGACAATGCTTTTGCAGACTAATCGTGTGCATTGAGCATTTCAGACATATCATGACTAGGCACAAGACGATTTGGTGCCCCTCGAAGACAATTGAAGACGGCGTGTCTCTACGTTTCTTTTCGGTGGATTTGAGTCGTAGGAAAGCCGTACTATTAACAGGGGGTCCGCATTGGAAAGGTTTGGGTGGAATCAACACGTACACGTCTGTTCCTTTTGCACCACCTTTCCTTTGGCTCTTTGGAGCGTCCTCCGTTTCTCCGTGTCTATGCAAAATGAAGGACTCCTAGTGTTGATGATCTGGGGAATGCGGTAGTACTGCTCTTCGGAGCGGTAGTACCGCAGTGCCTTGCGGTAGTACTGGCCGTAGGCGCGGCAGTACCACAGGTATTCACGGTAGTACCGCTCCTTGGGAGCGGTAGTATCGTGGCCTCTGGCCAGGTTCAGCTGCTCGAGCGGTAGTAGGGGCAGATGTAATTTTTTACATCCGCGGCCTACACGGTAGTACCACTCCATGGGCGCGGTAGTACCGTGAGCCCTGGCCTGGCATAGCAACATGAGCGGAAGTAGGGCGGATGTAATTTTTTACATCCGCGCTCTACGCGGTAGTACCGCTTGCCAGGTGCGGTAGTACCGTGTCGGATTTTTGCATGGATCAGAACTCAGCAGAAGTTGCTATGGACGTATTTTTATATGTCCATGCCTTCTCAGTTTAGACCAACCCTGCCTTGTGGTAGTACCGCAAGGGGGTGCTGTAGTACCGCTCCAGCGGTTCTACCACCCTTGCCACAGGCTGGTCTAGCTCCTGCTGCTCCAGCGGTAGTACCGCAGTACCCTACTGTAGTACCATTGTCCCATGCGGTAGTACCGCTTGCCAGGTGCAGTAGTACCCAGCTTGCCAAGTGCGGTAGTACCGCTCGTCGCGTGCTGAGTTAGTGGATAACGGTTGGATTTGTTCTTGCACTATATGAGGGGAGTCTTCTTCTCCGAGTTGACTACCTCTTCCATCCCCAAGCTCCATTGTTGCTCTAAGCTCCATTTTCGCCCGATCTCTCTCCCTAGCCAATCAAACTTGTTGATTCTTTAGGGATTGGTTGAGAAGGCCCCGATCTACACTTCCACCAAGAGAAATTAGATCCCCCCACTAATCCCTTGCGAATCTTGTTACTCTTGGGTGTTCGAGCACCCTAGACGGTTGAAGTCACCGCGGAGCCATATTCCATTGTGGTGAAGCTTCGTGGGGTCGTTGGGATCCTCCAATTAAGTTGTGGAGATTGCCCCAACCTTGTTTGTAAAGGTCTGGTCGCTGCCTCCAAGGGCACTAATAGTGGAATCACGACATCTCGCATTGTGTGAGGGCGTGAGGAGAATACGGTGGCCCTAGTGGCTTCTTGGTGAGCATTGTACCTACACACCGCTCCAATGGAGACATACTTCCCCTCAAAAGGAAGGAACTTTGGTAACACATCCTTGTCTTCACCGGCTCCACTCTTGGTTATCTCATGCCTTTACTTGTGCAAGCCTTTTGTGTTATATCCTATCGGCGTTCTGGGAACAGGGCTCCCCAGACTTGCCTGCCTGTGGCCAACGGCGTGGCTCCACCAGCGGCCCCGTACGACCCATCTTCACCAGTAGACACTCAAGACCCTCGCGAGGGGCCAAGCCTCGCTAGGCGGACGACGCAAGACCTCCTCAAGGGCGGCCTCACCAGGCTGGCTCGTAAGGAGCGGAGAGATCAAGGCAAGGGGCACCTCACGAGGTTCCTTGTGAACCAAGCCATGATGGCCATGAACGGGAGGGCGCCAGGCGGGTGCCAGGGCACACAGTTTCCTTGTTCCTCTTTGGTGCTAAAGAGGCAAGCGCAAGCGAGGAGTCCCGAGGCATCAGGCAAAGGTTTCCATATCGGTGCAACGAGACCAAGACCAGAAGGACGACAAGACGGAGGTCATCGTGGAGCCCAAGACGATGTCACCACCAGAGCCTTTGGCAGGCGAAGATTACTTTTGTTAGGATAACTTTTACTAGTTGTCCCCCTTCAAACTTGGCCGTTGTGAGATCCCTTCCCACTCAATATTTGGGAAGAGGACCAGGGCCTCTATAAATAGGACTAGCCACCACCCTAGCAGGGGAGGATCATTCAGATCACCCTTGACCACACCAGCTCACCAAGCACAAGAACACCTCTCCTCAGGAGGTTGTTCTTCCTTTGTACTGTTCATCCTCAGCCCAAGAGGCAATCCACCACACCACACTGGAGTAGGGTATTACACCACAACGGTGGCCCGAACCAGTATAAATCTTGTGTCCCTTCGTTCTTTAGGTTCGTTGAGCTAGGCCGTGAGATCGTGGTGCGAGCGAGCTAGAGAGAGGGGAGATCTTCGTGCGCACCCCAGTGTTCGAACCTCAAGGGTTTTTTCGGAACCCGAAATCCAACATTTGGCGCGCCAGGTAGGGTTGCGCTGAAGCTTCCTTCTCGCCGATCCGCGCTTCGCCACTCCACCAAGTTCATGGACGACGCCGCCGGGTCCGCGCTGAGCGCCGGGCTCCTCTCGCCACCCAGGTCGCTCAGACAGCCCCTGTCAGTGGGCCTCCCTATCATTCTCCGTCACCCACCGCCAACGCCGCCATCGGTCCGGCGGCAAACAAGCAGCAAGCGTCCTCGCTGCACTCCTCTGTACGGCGGGATGGCCGCACCGTCACTCCGCCGCTCACCCCAGCCGGTTCTTGTCTCACGCTCGTCGCGCGCCCGCGGACGCGCAGGCCGCACTGCTCATGGCACGCGAGCTCCTACGCTACTGCCCGGGCGACGACCTCTATGAGGACTGGTTGGACCGCATCGCCGAGCTCGTCAGCACCGCTGGGGACTCCCCCGCACCATCCCTCTCTCTACCTCGCCTTCCGCCAGCTGCGGGCGACGTAACTCACGGATCACCTCCTCCACCTCTGCACCAAGATGGCGCCCTGGCGCCAAGACGTGTGGCCCCCCAGCACGACCCACCACGCCGTGCACCCGCGCGAGAAGAAGGAAGCTGCCAAGAAGTCCCCCGACCGCAAGAAAACGCTCCACCGCTCCCAGCACTGCCTGCCATGGCAGGGCCATGTGCCACTTGCCGTGGCGGCGCGGGGACACCAAGATCAAGCTCCTCCTCCACGACGGGCCTCGGTGGCCACGGCCGGCTGCCGTGCCTTCACTCCTGCCTCCTCGCTACCACGGCACCCCCGACCCTGCGGAGTTCTTGCAGTTCTACGAGCTGAGCATCGAGGCGGCCCACGGTGACGAAAAAGGTCATGGCGAACTGGTTCCCCATGGCTCTCAAGGACGGCTCCCGCCGTGGCTCCTGAACCAGCCCCCGGGCTTGATCTCCTCCTGGATGAGATGCGCGACCGCTTCGTCACCAACTTCCAGGGCACTCGCGACCGCCCTCTGGCCGCGGGTGACCTGTGCCGCATCAAGCAGCAGCCAGGAGAGACCCTGCAGAAGTACATCCAGCGCTTCAACAACGTTCGTCTCAAGATCCCAAGGTGATGGACGTGGCCATCATTTCGGTGTTTTCTGATGGGGTCCGCAACGTAAAGATGATGGAGGTGCTCGCCATCCACGAGGAGCTATGCATGACTCTGGAACTGTTCAACCTGGCGACCAAGTGCGCGAGAGTTGAGGAGGGGCACCTTTCCCTCCTCGAGATCCCTGCTACCGACCCATAGGAGAAGAAAGCCAAGGCCAAGGACGTGAAGCGCAAGGGAGTGGCTGTGCTCATGGTGGAGCCTGAAGTGAAGCGCGGCTGGGATCATCCCGAATCGTCCATGAGCAGCTGACCGTTCTGCGCCTTCCACAACGTACACAACCACAACACCAATGACTGTCAGGAGCTCAGGGCCATTCGAGATGGACGCTTCGGTTGACGCCCCGAGCGCAACGACCAGGGCTAGGGCCGAGGAGGAGGACGAGGACGAGGCAGAGGTCACTGGGACGATCACGGCCCACGCCAGGAATGGCGCGACCGGCCTCCCGAGGATCGCTGGCAGGACCAGCCTCGTGAGGAAGCCTGGAGGGATCATCCTCGCAAGGACCGCCCTCAGGGTAATGCCAGTCTTCCTCCGCTGCCGCCACCACCATGAAGGAACGATGGCCAACATCAGGACAAAGGAGCTGGGGGCTTCCTGTAACCGCGCGCTATCGCCTGCATCTTGGGCGGAGCCCATGCCCCAGCCTCTCAGCGTATCTTCAAGCAGTTTGCTCGCGAGGTGAACGCGGCCCTTCCCAAGCTCGAGGCCACACGCCCGCTCAGGTGGTCCAAGTACGCCATCACTTTCAGCTCGGCGGACCAGCTCAAGTGTGCCGCGACCGCCGGTGCTCTCCCAATGCTCTGCTCGCCTGTCATCAGCAACGTCCAAGTCACCAAGACCCTCATCGATGGCGGGGCGGGGCTTAACGTCCTGTTCATCGATACGTTCGATCGTCTTAAAGTACCCTATGATCAGCGACAACTGATGAAGCCCTTCCCAGGAGTGACCGATGGTTCCACCACCCTGATCGGGCAGGTCCGCCTCCCTGTCACATTCGGGGTGCGACAACTAACACACCGAGCTCATCGACTTCGACGTCGCCCACATTCGTCTGCCATACAACGCCATCCTCGGGTACCCAGCGTTGGCCAAGTTCATGGCAGTGATACACCACGGCTACAACGTCCTCAAGATGCCAGGGACTGGTGGTATCATCACAACCGCAGGAGGAGAAGGATGCGGTGTTCCCTTGAGCGTGCCTTACAGGCCGCAGCAATCGAAGACCCCAACAACGAAGGAATCCTATACCCTCCTGAGGCCACCCCCAAGAAGAAGAAGCAGCTGCTCCGTACAGGGCCTCAGGAGAGCGGCGTCGCCAGCAACACCACTGAGGGAGTCCTGGATTAGGGGGTCCTCAGACAGCCGGACTATATACCTTGGCCGGACTGTTGGACTATGAAGATACAAGATTGAAGACTTCGTCCCGTGTCCGAGTGGGACTCTCCTTTGCATGGAAGGCAAGCTTGGCAATTCTGATCTATAGATCTCCTCCCTTGTAACCGACTCTATGTAACCCTAGCCCCCTCCGGTGTCTATAAACCGGAGGGTTTAGTCCGTAGGACAACAACAATCATAATCGTAGGCTAGCTTCTAGGGTTTTGCCTCTACGATCTCATGGTAGATCAACTCTTGTAATACTCATATCATCAAGATCAATCAAGCAGGAAGTAGGGTATTACCTCCATCGAGAGGGCCCGAACTCCGGGTAAACATTGTGTCCCCGCCTCGTTACCATCCGCCTTAGACGCACGCCTGGGACCCCCTACCCGAGATCCGCCGGTTTTGACAATCGACATTGGTGCTTTCATTGAGAGTTCCACTATGCCGTCACCATAAGGCTTGATGGCTCCTTCGATCATCGGCAATGATGCGATCCATGGTGAGGTTTTTCTCCCGACAGATCTTCGCTGGGCGAAGCCAAGATCATGGGCCAACTCGCTTGGCCATCTAGAGCAGATCGAGAGCTACGCCCCTGGCTATCAGGTCAGGTTCGGAAACTTAAACTATACCGCCGACATCCGCGGAGACTTGGTCTTCGATGGATTCGAGTCCATGTCAAAAGGCCGCACAGTCACACGACGAGCATGACTTAGCTCGCCGCCGACGGTGTTCGGGAGATCACACTGCGGTTGCCCGACCTCGATCCGGAAAGAGATTGCGCCGTCCGAGGACGGGTGGATGGGCCCCGCCACGGAGGCCGCACACTCAGTGGCGATAGAGCCGAATATTGATTTCACCTCCTACGAGACCTGTATGGTCGATCCTGATTCGCCCTCGCCACGGGTTCGAACCGCCGGCCCATGCCTATCGAATCTGATTGGGTGCCGATCATGGAGTTTTCCTCCTCGGATATCTTTCGGCACTCGCCCTTGGGCGATGTGCTAAATTCATTAAGGTCTCTCTCCTTGTCAGGAGGCCCTTGGCCGAACTGTGTCCGACTTGAGTGGGAAGCGGACGATGAAGAAATTCGTTCCCCACCCACCACCCACTTAATAGCCACTGTCGACAATTTAACCGATATGCTTGATTTCGACTCCGAAGACATCGATGGGATGGACGACAATGCGGGAGAGGAACAGGAACCACCGCCCACAGGGCGCTGGACAGCCACTTCATCACACGATATATATATGGTGGATACACCCAAAGAAAACAATGACGAGGAACGGAAGGATGCAGCGAAGGATAGTTCCCTCGAGAAGCAACCAAAGCAACGATGTAAGCGCCGCTCCAAATCCTGCCTTGGCAAAAACAGCGATAACAGTGCAGGAAAGAATAATACCCCGGTCGACTCGAAAGGAAACGATGACCACGTGGACCCGGCGATAGAGCAAGATGAACCAGCGGACGGCGGACATAGTACGAAGTCGCTGTCCGATCGTGGCGACGCTGAGGATAAAGCTCATCGACCTCTCTCCAGAGAGGAGATCAGTCCGGACGATGATGCACACATCATCCCGGAAAGGCACTTGGAAAAAGAGAACCTCCATAGAAGGCTTGTTTCCACTGCGAGGAGTCTGAAGAAGCACAAGCAAAGGCTTATGGCCACGCAGAATATGCTCAACAGCAGATGGAACAATGTGCTTGACACTGAAGAAAAGTACGGTGGTAGTCGCCACACAAAGAGCTATCCAAAGTGCAAGCTGCTGCCTGAATTCGATGATGAAGCTTTAGAGCCCATACAGCCAAAAAGTAAAATGGCTGATCAGCCAGATCGGCCACCGCGTGGCCGAGATAGGGCGGCTAACGATGTCACACAGAAGTCAGCACACGATTTACGTGAGGACTTGCACCAAAAAGCCGGTATGACCAGGTCCATCTACGGATCTAGGAAGCGCGTTCCGTCACAGAAGCAAAACCGAACACTACAACCGTCAGCATGCCATGACACATCCAAATACAGGGGTGCCGCGCACCCCCTATGCTTCACCGATGAGGTGCTGGATCACGAATTTCCAGAGGGATTCAAGCCCGTAAACATAGAGGCGTACGACGGAACGACATACCCTGGGGTCTGGATTGAGGACTTTATCCCCCATACCCATATGGCTCGCGGAGATGATCTCCACGCCATCAAATACTTGCCCCTCAAGTTAAAAGGACCAGCTTGGCACTGGCTGAAGAGCCTCCCCGAAAACTCAATTGGAAGTTGGGAGGAGCTTGAGGATACTTTTAGGGCCAATTTTCAAGGGACCTATATCCGACCTCCGGATGCAGACGATTTAAGTCATATAATACAACAGCCCGGAGAGTCTTCCCGAAAGCTTTGGAATAGATTCCTCACTAAGAAGAATCAAATTGTCGACTGCCTGGACACCGAAGCCTTAGCGGCTTTCAAACACAGCGTCCGGGATGAATGGCTCGCCAGACACCTCGGCCAAGAAAAACCAAGGACAATGGCAGCCCTAACAAGCCTTATGACCCGCTTTTGCGCGGGCGAAGATAGTTGGCTGGCTCGCAGCGGCACCAGCGACCCAGGCACATCCGAAGTTAGGGATGGCAATGGAAAACCATGACACAATAAAAGCAAGCGTCGGAGCAATGAAGACAGCCTAGACAACACGACGGTAAACGCCGGATTTAGGGGCTCTCAACCCGGTCAACAGAAAAAGCCTTTCAAAGGCAACAGAGATGGACCATCCAAGATTCTAGACAAATTATGTCAGATTCATGGCACCTTCGATAAACCTGCAAATCACACCCGCAGAGAATGCTGGGTCTTCAAGCAGGCCGGCAAAGCTAAACGCCGAACACAAGGGGAGGGAGACGCCAAGTGAAGACGAGGATGAGCCTCGTCAGCAAAACACTGGGGGACAGAAAAAATTCCCACCAAAGGTCAAAACAGTGAACATGATTCACGTAACAAAAAGGAGGAGCAAATGCGCACTCCAAGACATATGCGCCATAGAACCCGTCACCCCCAAGTTCAACCCTTGGTCGGCCTGCCCGATCACTTTTGATCGCAGGGATCACCCGACTAGTATCTGGCACGGAGGATCGGCGGCCTTGGTACTAGACCCAATAATTGACGGATACCATCTCACTCGAGTCCTTATGGACGGCGGCAGTAGTCTTAATCTGATATATCAGGACACAGTCTGCAAAATGGGGATAGACCCGACAAGAATCAGCCAAAGCAATACTACCTTTAAAGGGGTAATACCAGGCCCAGAGGCCCGCTCTATGGGATCTCTAGTGCTAGAGGTTGTATTCGGTTCTCCCGACAACTTCCGAAGTGAAAGGTTAACCTTCGACATCACTCCATTCCGAAGCGGCTATCAAGCACTACTCGGAAGAACGGCCTTCGCTCATTTTAATGCAGTATCGCATTATACTTATCTTAAGCTTAGGATGCACAGTCCGCGTGGCATCATCATAGTTAGCGGAAACTCAGAGCATTCCTTATGTGCCTTTGGTCAAATGTTGGGTTTGCCAGGCTCCCGTGTTTTGCTACCTTACGTTCCGCTCTATCGGCTAAGGTGGCACCGGGAGAACTACTGCGATTGTGCCCTGGTTCATCTGGATGAGCACCTCAGTACAGAAAGCCGAAAACTGACTGTCATGATAAAGCGCAAGACTAGTCAACCACTCGAGGACTCAAAAGAATCTTCGCGATTCCTCCGCATTAACGAAGGACCGGTTTCCTGGTCATGTATGTACGCGCACTGTATTCAGATAAGCGCGGAAGTACTAGGGGCTATATAGTAGCCCCCACTGTCAAACTCCTATGGCTAAGTGAAAGTGTTAAAGCAATATAGTCTGATTGCCTTGTTCATCGCGCTATCACCTCCTTAATGGACCAAGACGTTGGATCAAGTGCGAATACGCGCCTTTCCGAACTCCCCCGCATTATATGCGTGGGGGCTGAAGCCGACGACTGCAAACTTTCAGGTTACATACATACATAAACGACCGCACATGAGGCATCATAATACTTTTAGGCAAAAGTATAAACATAGCCTTTATAATCCAAATAGCATTGTTTTTACAATTGGGATACATGTCACTCGAACATGATACTCTTCGAGCACCGAGCCTCTATTTTAACGAGCACCTTCTAGGACTTCTTCAAAATAGTGCTCGGCCAAGATCTGGCCTATGGCCGGATCCTGGGTTGCAATAGCGGTGGCCTCCATCTCTGCCCAGTATGTCTTAACATGGGCGAGAGCCATCCGTGCACCTTCTATGCACGCCGACCTCTTTACAGCATCGATATGCGGCACAACACCAAGGAATCGTTGCACTAAACCAAAATAACTATTCGGCCTTGGTCCTTCCGGCCAAAGATGATCCACGACAGACCTCATGGCAAGTCCGGACAATCTATGGAGTTCAGCCCACTTGGCCATTTGTTCATTTAATAGCAGCGGACGCGTTGGAGCACTGAACTGCGATCAGAACAACTTTTCCACTTCGTGATCTTTTTTATCTTTAAAAAACTCAGTCGAATCAGCAGCACTCGTTGTCAAGTCCAAGTACGCGTCTGCAGCACTCCATAATTTGTCCAGAGGGGCATACTTTGGATCTCCGAACTTCGTCCGCAACAACAAGGGCTTCCCAGCCGTGATATCTCCGCTTGACGTAGCTCCTCCTTCGCCGCTCTGATTTTAGAGCGGGTTTCCTTGGCTGCTACCATGGCTTTCTCCAGGTCCGTCATCTTCGTTTGGCTTTCCCTTTCAAGAAGCTCATACCGGTCGGCGGCATCCTTCAGCTCAATAGCCATCTTGGCTATTTTATCTTCGCTCTGGCGATGAGCAGCCTTTTCGGCTCTTAACTCTTCGACCGCCTTTAGGGCGGCCGCATCACTTCTCCTGGCTTGTTCCTTGGCTCGGGCAAGCTCTGCCCGAAGGGTCTCCACGACAGTAGCTCCATCTGCAGTCACAGAATATTATAGATACTGGCATTATGCTCCTCTTAATATCTGTTAACTGACGGAGAATACATACCCTGTGCCTCGTCAAGCCGCTTGTTTACAAGCATGATGTCAGCATCTACCGCATCAAGTTGCCGCTTGGGTCAAGCAAACTCACCAATCCGCTAGCCACCGACCATCACCGCCAAGCATGAAAGCAGCATGATCATTACCTGGGACTATGATCCTCTGTTTGCTGCCTTTGGACAACAACCAGAGTCTCAGGGGCTACTATCTGCATAGGGCACACCTAGCTTGTGCGGAACCGTCAAACAGTATATATTACTTTGCGTACATCAAAGCCTCTCAGCAGGCTCATAAAAGCTTCATGCAACCCACTTTCGGCGGATGAAATCCTCTCAACCACCATACCCATTAATGTATGATGCACCTCTGAGATAGCTGCTTTCTCCAGAAGATTCATCAGTGCGTCCGGTTGCACACCGGACAGTTCCGAATTCTTTCTGTTGCTCCCCTTAGGAGCCGAATACTCCGGACTTCGGGTGGCCGAAGGGTTACCTTCCAGCCTTGGCGGATCAGGAGAAATCCTCCGTGACGACACCTTAGGGTCGTCCGCCTCACGAGGCGGGGAGACAGGGGGAGGTGTTTCGCTCTCCTTCATCTCCGGAAGAAGATCCCCCGAAGACGAACTCTGTCGAGAAGGGCTATGGTCCGAACTGCAAGACATACGTCTCGGTTATTGTCCTCAGAGATGAAGCAGGATATATTTACTATAAATTACTCTTGTTCACTTACAGCTCGGTGGAGGGCTGATCCCCTTGAGGGCATTGTGCGGTAAGGATGCCCTCCGGGGCAGGGCCCCTTGGCGAAGGTTTCTTCCCTCGTTTGGAAACCATCGTTTCCAAGTCTTGAGAGGCGGTCCTCTTCCTTCCTTGGGGAGAGGGAATTTTAGATTCTTCTCCCTGGTTATCCTCCTTCGTGCAGACACTAATTCCCCCGGTTTAGATGAGTAACGCGTGAGGCCCGCTTTCGGCTTCTTTATTCCTCCCTTTATCTTCCCCTGATGGCGCTTGATAAGGTGCATGCTCAAGCATCCTGGCTAGTACAGGATCCGGTGAGCCTTCGGGAAGGGGGACCGGACACCTGATCATCTTCGCCTTTTTTATCCAGTCCTGGTCAAAGAGCGAATTTTCAGAAGGATGTCGTGACAAATGAAAAGACATCGTGTTCGGCCGTAGAATTACTTACATGGGTATCTGGACGATTGCAGTTCTGACCCGCATCCTCGGTGGTGTCCGTACACTTTATTCGTGATCTGAAGAAAAAATCCATATATCCCTTTGAGCGTCACGCCGCAGAATTGTTGAATAGTTCACGGTCCTACCGGGTTGAACTCCCACATACGGAGAGGTAGACGTTGACATGGCAGGACCCGATGAACTAGCATGACTTGCATTACCTTGACAAGGCTGACATCTCTCTTGAGGAGATCTCGGATGCGACTCTGCAATGTCGGCACATCATTAACTGGCCCCCTGTCCAGCCCCTTATATTGACCCATGACGCTAATTGTGGCAGAGGGCCTGGACAGAAGGTGGGGGCAGCTGCCCACTTAGTACTTCGGGGAGCTGTGATGTAAAACCACTCTCGCTGCCATAAGTCGGACATCTCCGGGAAGGAACCCTTTGGCCATGGAGCACCGGCGCCTTTGCTTATTATGGCACCTCCGCATTATGCATGTCGCCGTCGATCACCTTCGGCTTCACATTGAAGGTCTTGAGCCATAAGCCAAAGTGTGGGGTGACGCGGAGGAAGGCCTCACACACGACGATGAACGACGAGATGTGAAGGATGGAGTCCGGAGCCAGATCATGGAAATCAAGCCCGTAATAGAACATAAGCCCTCTAACAAAGGGATCAAGACTAAAGCCTAGCCCTCGGAGGAAGTGGGAAACAAATACGACACTCTCGTTGGGTTCGGGAGTGGGGATGACCTGCCCTTGAGCAGGCAGCCTGTGCAAGATTTCGCGGTCGACACTCGCCTTCTTAGCTTCTTGATGTCCTCCTCTGTGACAGAGGAGGCCATCCACCGGCCTTGAAGGTTGGATCCGGACATGATTGAAGGTCCGAAGCACTTAGCCTGAGCCTTGGGTGTTGGAATTCGAGGCGGGGGAAGGGAGGATCGAGCGCGAGAAGAAAAGGACATGCCTTGGCCCCTTTATAAAGAGGGTGAATATCAAGCGTCCTCCGCGTGGCCGTTTGGAACTTGCCTAAAATCGAGGAGTCATACCAACAGGCACGATTGGGTTACCCATACCCGTATTGATGAGAATCCCATGATAAGGGGAACACGATCTCTGCTTCGACAAGACATCCCAATAAAACCGCCTCGCAACACGTGCAGTGGCAGGCTGGGAAAAAACGGTTCGTAATGGCCGGACCACGGCGGGGCGTCACGCTATGAAAAGTTGTCAGCGGATTAGATTTGTGGAAATATTATACTCTCAACGGTGGTATGTGGAATTTTTTTGCAGAGCCGGACACGATCCTTGTGGTCAAAATCTTCTATGGAGTATTCAGAGGAAGAACCCGCCTTGCAATGCCGAAGACAATCTGCGCGCCGGACTCATTGTCATTAAAGCCTGGTTCAGGGGCTACTGAGGGAGTCCTGGATTAGGGGGTCCTCGGACAGCCGGACTATATACCTTGGCCGGACTGTTGGACTATGAAGATACAAGATTGAAGACTTCGTCCCGTGTCCAGGTGGGACTCTCCTTTGCGTGGAAGGCAAGCTTGTCAATTCGGATCTATAGGTCTCCTCCCTTGTAACCGACTCTGTGTAACCGTAGCCCCCTCTGGTGTCTATATAAACTGGAGGGTTTAGTCCGTAGGACAACAACAATCATAATCATAGGCTAGCTTCTAGGGTTTAGCCTCTACGATCTCGTGGTAGATCAACTCTTGTAATACTCATATCATCAAGATCAATCAAGCAGGAAGTAGGGTATTACCTCCATCGAGAGGGCCCGAACCTGGGTAAACATTGTGTCCCCCGCCTCCTGTTACCATCCGCCTTAGACGCACAGTTCGGGACCCCCTACCCGAGATCCGCCGGTTTTGACACCGACAACCACCTCAAGACATGCGCCTTCAGATGGGGCGCCTCCCTCCTGCGCATAGGAAGGCGCGCCCTCCTTGGGCAGGGCTCGGGGGCTCTCTTCTGAAGGGCCTCAGACCTAGCCAACATCACGAGGGAGGCGCTCGGGCACCACATGGAGGCGTGCTTTGCGGCATGTTTCCCTTAGGAGGACACTGGGCGAGGAGCGCCTGGTGCTCAGGAATTCATCACCAAGACTACCCAAGAGCTTCAAGAAGCAAGAGCCATGCGCGACGACCGCCGCCCACCTGGTGCAGCTCCCCATCCAGGCGAGGATGGCGGGCTGCATGTCTGCATCGACATCCCAGGGCTCAACAGGGCCGCATCTCAGGAGCTCTTTTGGCCATCGCACGTGGGACATTGCGAGGGCCCGCCTCACAGCTATGTACGCATGCCATTCAGCCTGTCGAGCATGGCAGCCGCCTTCCAGCGCAACCAGCGAAGCGTCCTGGCGGCCAGGAGGCCAGGCATCACGCAGTCCTGGCGGGGATGGAGACGGTCCTCGAGGAACCGCCTGGACCCCCAGAGCCTCCCAAGGCTCAGGGCCCCGGTGGCTCGTGAGGAGCAACCCCTTTGTCACGCATCTTCAGCTACCTCAAGATCCCTTCGACAACGGAACCAGGTGACATTTTCCAAGTTTGTTTAGCTGGGAGCGCCCCCCGGGCTGCATCATTCCCAGGCCGCGTGGGCCCGTCCCTACGGCATGTATCCTCTACATCTTTAGTTTACTTTGCTGGGGGCGCCCCTCGGGCTGCAGCATCCCCGGGCCGCTCGGGTCCGACCCTGTGGCATGTATCGTTCTTGCATTTACCTAAGCTAGTTCGCTTTCCATGCATGACCTATCTATGGTTATCACTTGCTTGATTGTCACCCACCATGGGAGCCGCACACCGATCGTCTTTCTTCAGGATCCTTCGCATAGAAAGGCTAGGCACGGTCTCTGTGCTTGGGCCCGTCCCTGCAGCATCGGTAAATCCAACGGCTGAGCTCTATCTGGCGGGCCGGCCCCGTTCACGTCACCTCCTGGGGTCGTTGGTGCTTGGCCTTCTCATGCGATAACCTCAGGAAATTCATTTGGCGCAGGTTGCCTAACCATCTCGCAAGAACACCACAGCCATCAAGAACCAAGACCAGGTGCAACCCGCCTTGAGGTAGGGCCTCGTGAGTCCCGCGCTGGCTCATGGGTGCCTGACACACCGCCCAGCCCTGCCGGCAAGCCACGTGTCGTATGGGGTTGTACACGCCTGGGCTCTCCGCAGAGGGAGTCCCCCCACGTGCTGCTGGAAGCACCATGCTCGCTACCGGCAGTCGACACTGCTGAGGAGCGGCTATGCCCGTGCAAGTGCGGAAGCGCTATGCTCCGCGCTGGTGATAAACAACTGAGGGCGGCCCCATGGCCGTATCAACCTCAGGGAGCCCTTGAGCTTAGATTATGGCCTCATCACAACACCTCCCCTCGGGAGAGTCACATGAGGGGCTAGGCACGGGGGCTATGCTCAGGTCACGCCCAAGCATACACCACCCTACCAGGTCTCTCGGACCTGGTCGTCGCACGCCCTCCCGAGCGGAGCCAAGGTATGAAGGTCGTTTGCACGTCAAGGGGGACTCCTGAGCATCGCGACTCAGGAGCCTAACTGGCCACGTAGCCCCTCACTCCTTGGTCCCGTCCTGGCGATCCGGACGGCCCAATGGCGGCTAAGGTATGCGCAGGGTCGGGCCCTGCCGACGTAGAACACTAAGGCCTATTCCTGCATCCCCTTTCTGTAAGCTGTTTGCACGTCAAGGGGGACTCCTGAGCATCGCAACTCGGGAGCCTAACTGGTCATGTAGCCCCCCACTCTTTGGTCTCATCCTGGTGATCTGGACGACCCAATAGCGGCCGAGGTATGCGCGGGGTCGGGCCCTGCCGATGTAGAACATAAAGCAAATGGAAAGGAAATCGCAAAATCTCAAACAAATAATAAAAGACATATTGTTCTTCCAGTACCAAACGCAAGTTTAAACGCCTCCACGAGGCATGGTGCATGTTGTAGGAGCTACACACGCTGGCACGGTGCTTGTGATCGGGTCCGTCCCTGTAACGCTGACTCGCGGGCCGCCCCGCATACGTCACCTCACCAGGCCCTCAGTGCCTTCATCTTCTTGTGGAGCGACCAGCGGCAGGCCAGCAATCGTAGTGGAAATCTGTGTCCCTTCTCGCGCTGACCTGCAGGAACATCCCGAGGACAACAACAGGCGGTACCGTGGGCTCCCTCTTCTCCCATGCAATTTGCTTGCGCTTAAAGGGGGCCCCGAGCATCACGACCAGAGTTTTATCGCTCTCCAGCCCTCACCCCCTGGCCTTGACCACGGCATCACGACCTGGCATACCAGTGGCGGATGAGCTCGCTCGAGGGCCGAGACCTGAGGACGTAGAGCACATAGAAGAGCGTGGGGAAGAGGGGGAAGCTCGCAAGGGCCTAACCTGGCTACACAACAGCTATCAACGCGCGAGCCTGGCGGAACGCAAGGAACCGGCTCTCGGCTGCAAAGATAAGTTTCGCGCTCGGGTAGACCAAGCGCTACGACATAGGACTCTCACTTGTTGCGGCCATGTTGCAGCAACGTCGCCTCCCTTTCCTACCACTCGGTGGCCGCTTCCGCGCTAAAGGGGACCTCTTGAGCATCGCGCCTCAGGAGCTCTTACTGGACCTCGGGCCGCTCACCTCCTGGCCTTGGCCACAACATCGCGACCTGGCATACCAGCGATGGCTGCAGCCTGCCTGGGGACCGGGACCTGTCGGCGTAGAGCACCAAGCTGCCGCGAGGTTGGAAAGGGGAGAACGAGCCAAAGCAGGACATCACACGTACTCTCAAATCTCCATAATGCAGATAATATCAACAAAAGACATTACAGACCCCTTACACGCCCCCGCGGGGTCCGTCTCAGTTCCTCGCAGGGAACAAAAGAAGGGAGTTTCTAGAAACCCTATCTACATGCGCCGGCGCGGCTGACGCCATCATCAACAGTGGGCCCCCGGAGGCCGGTGCCAACTCCATCTAGATCAGCGACGGCGGCGGCCAGATGCTACGGCCTTGCTCCGAGCGCGACGGGATCTCGGGGGCACGTAGCTGTCGTCGCTAGTCTCCGGGGTCTCGTATGGCTTAGGAGAGTCGCAGGGCTCCAAGCGCCGCCGCTGCTGGTCGAGGAGCTGCCGGCAAGGCAGCGGCAGGCTCATCGATGGTCGCTGCGCCATCCCGACAACCCCCTCCTGGACATCACTCCAGGCGGCGGCCTTCCTTGTTGAAGAACTTGAAGAACATGGTGGAGGCGCCATCGTACTCAAAATGTCGGCACCTTCTGAGCGGCAGACTCGGGCAACCTCGCCCCAGCTGCGGGTCATGAAGATCTTGCCTGGGGAGACGGCTTCAACCTCCGCTCTAGTCGCCGGGGCGTCACAGTCGACGTGCTGCAGCCAAAGCTCGAGGGGGCCCCTCGGCGGCTTCTCGGCGGAGAGGAACTATGGGAAGCGGATCCAGGTGCGCGGAGACATCGCCACCCACATCACGAGTTCGCACGAGGAGTCCGCGACGTGGGCTCCTGGGGCGACGGCGTGCGTCGCCACGGCGCGACAACCACGGCCATGGCGTGGATGGCGGTGCTCGCCGCCTCTCCCTCCAAAGCCCTCTGCTTGGGCGTACAGAGGCAGCAGATACCCGGGAGGTGGCCGCTCGCACCAAGGCCTTGACACCTCCGGCCTCATGACTACGTCGCGGTGATGGGCCAGCCTCTTCTTCGGCGGAAGTGGCCCGAGCTCGTCGCGGGGTTTTTTCCCTTCTCGGTGGCCGAGAACCTCCGTATCGACGCCATGAGTGTCGCTACTAGCAATGAAGCAAGGGAGAAGAAATGAGCGGAGCAGGAAGAGATGAGCGATGGGGGCTCCACCCCCCTCCTCATTTATAAGCGGAAGAAGGCCAACCCGCGACTCTCACGATCACACATAATGATGATTTTTCTCTGCATGCAGCAGGGACTCGTCAAGTCGGGCAGTCGCCGAGGCAACGTGGGAAAGCAGAGATGCCCAGGTCCAATCAATCACAACGCGTCAAGTGGGGCCGCAGGCTGTTGGGGCCCGTGGCGCTCCGCACTTGCCCCTTGGCCTCGCCGGGCCAAGTCCGAAGCGCGCTTTGGGCCGGGGCTCTTGTCGGTGTTCAGGAACGGGGTCCCCAGACTTGCTCGCTGCGCCCACGGCATGGCTCCACCAGGCCCCCAGACGCCCATGTTCACCAGCAGACACTCAAGACCCTCGTGAGGGGCCAAGCCTCGCGAGGCGGACGACACAAGACCTCGTCAAGGGCAGCCTCACAAGGTTGGCTCGCGAGGAGCAGAGAGATCAAGGCAAGGGGCACCTCGCGAGGTTCCTTGTGACGCAAGCCAGGGCGACCATGACCAGGCGGGCGCCAGCGCGCACAGTGTCCTTGTTTCCTATTTGGTGCTAAAGAGGCAAGCGCATGCGAGGAGCCCCGAGGCATCAGGCAAAGGTTTCCATATCGGTGCAACGAGACCAAGACCAGAAGGACGGCAAGACGGAGGTCACCGTGGAGCCCAAGACGGCGTCACCACCAGAGCCTTTGGCAGGCGAAGACTACTTTTGTTAGGATAAATTGTACTAGCTGTCCCCCTTCACCCTTTGGTATAGTACCGCAAGGAGGTGCGGTAGTACCGCTCCAGCGGTTCTACCGCCCTCGCCACAGGCTGGTCTAGCTCCTGCTGCTCCAGCGGTAGTACCGCAGTACCCTGCGGTAGTACCGTTGTCCCATACGGTAGTACCGCTTGCCAAGTTCGGTAGTACTGCTCGTCGCGTGCTGAGTTAGTGGATAACGGTTGGATTTGTTCTTGCACTATATAAGGGGAGTCTTCTTCTCCGAGTTGACTACCTCTTCCATCCCCAAGCTCTATTGTTGCTCTAAGGTCCATTTTCGCCCTTTCTCTCTCCCTAGCCAATCAAACTTGTTGATTCTTTAGGGATTGGTTGAGAAGGCCCCGATCTACACTTCCACCAAGAGAAATTTGATCCCCCCCCCCCCAATAATCCCTTGCGGATCTTGTTACTCTTGGGTGTTCGAGCACCCTAGACGGTTGAGGTCACCGCGGAGTGCTACCTCTTGAGCACTGCATTGGATTTCCCCGAAGAGGAAAGTATGATGCAACAAAGTAGCGTAAGTATTTCCCTCAGTTTTTGAGAACCAAGGTATCAATCCAGTAGGAGGATACGCGTGAGTCCCTCGTACCTACACAAAGCAAATAACTCCTCGCAACCAACGCGAATAGGGGTTGTCAATCCCTTCACGGTCACTTACGATAGTGAGATCTGATAGATATGATAGATAATATTTTTGGTATTTTTGGTATAAAGATGCAAAGTAAAATAAAAGGCAAAGTAAAAAAGCAAAGCAATAATAAAGTGATGGAAGATTGATATGATGAAGATAGACCCGGGGGCCATAGATTTCACTAGTGGCTTCTCTCAAGAGCATAAGTATTCTACGGTGGGTGAACGAATTACTGTTGAGCAATTGACAAAATTGAGCATAGTTATGAGAATATCTAGGTATGATCATGTATATAGGCATCACGTCCGAGACAAGTAGACCGACTCCTGCCTACATCTACTACTATTACTCCACTCATTGACCGCTATCCAGCATGCATCTAGAGTATTAAGTTCAAGAAAACAGAGTAACGCTTTAAGCAAGATGACATGATGTAGAGGGATAAATTCATGCAATATGATAAAACCCCCATCTTGTTATCCTCGATGGCAACAATACAATACGTGCCTTGCTGCCCCTCATCCTTTGGGAGAGGACACCGCAAGATTGAACCCAAAGCTAAGCACTTCTCCCATTGCAAGAAAAACCAATCTAGTAGGCCAAACCAAATTGATAATTCGAAGAGACTTGCAAAGATAACCAATCATACATAAAAGAATTCAGAGAAGATTCAAATATTGTTCATAGATAATCTTGATCATAAACCCACAAATCATCGTTCTCAACAAACACACCGCGAAAAGAAGATTACATCGAATAGATCTCCATGAGAGAGGGGAGAACAATGTATTGAGATCCAAAAAGAGAGAAGAAGCCATCTAGCTACTAACTATGGACCCGAAGGTCTGAGGTAAACTACTCACACTTCATCGGAGAGGCTATGGTGATGATGTAGAAGTCCTCCGTGATGGATGCCCCTCCGGCGGAGCTCCGGAACAGGCCCCAAGATGGGATCTCGTGCGTACAGAAGGTTGCGGTGGTGGAATTAGGTTTTTGGCTTCATATCTGATCGTTTGGGTGTACGTAGGTATATATAGGAGGAAGAAGTACGTCAGTGGAGCTTCATGGGGCCCACGAGGGTGGGGGTGCGCCCTAGGCGGTGGGTGCGCCCCCCTACCTCGTGCCCACCTCGGAGCTTTCTTGACGTAGGGTCCAAGTCTCCTGGATCATGTTCGTGAGAAAATCACGTTCCCGAAGGTTTCATTCCGTTTGGACTCCGTTTGATATTCTGTTTCTTCGAAACACCGAAATAGGCAAAAAACAGCAATTCTGGGCTGGGCCTCCGGTTAATAGGTTAGTCCCAAAAATAATATAAAAGTGGAAAATAAAGCCCAATATAGTCCAAAACAGTAGATAATATAGCATGGAGCATAGATACGTTAGAGACGTATCACGGAGCCATATTCCATTGTGGTGAAGCTTCGTGGTGTCATTGGGAGCCTCCAATTAAGTTGTGGAGATTGCCCCAACCTTGTTTGTAAAGGTCCGGTCGCTGCCTCCAAGGGCACCAACAGTGGAATCACGGCATCTCGCATTGTGTGAGGGCGTGAGGAGAATACGGTGGCCCTAGTGGCTTCTTGGGGAGCATTGTGCCTCCACACCGCTCCAACGGAGACGTACTTCCCCTCAAAAGGAAGGAACTTCGGTAACACATCCTTGTCTTCGGCTCCACTATTGGTTATCTCGTGCCTTTACTTGTGCAAGCCTTTTGTGTTATATCCTGTCGGTGTTCTGGGAACGGGGGTCCCCAGACTTTCCTGCCTGTGGCCCACGACGTGGCTCCACCAGCGGCCCCGTACATCCCATCTTCACCAGTAGACACTCAAGACCCTCGCGAGGGGCCAAGCCTCGCGAGGCGGATGACGCAAGACCTCCTCAAGGGCGGCCTCACTAGGCTGGCTCGCAAGGAGCGGAGAGATCAAGGCAAGGGGCACCTCGCGAGGTTCCTTGTGAAGCAAGCCATGACGGCCATGACCAGGAGGGCGCCAGGCGGGCGCCAGCGCGCACAGTGTCCTCGTTTCATCTTTGGTGCTAAAGAGGCAAGCGCAGGCGAGGAGTCCCGAGGCATCAGGCAAAGGTTTCCATATCGATGCAACGAGACTAAGACCAGAAGGACGATACGACGGAGGTCACCGTGGATCCCAAGACGGCGTCACCACCAGAGCCTTTGGCAGGTGAAGACTACTTTTGTTAGGATAACTTTTACTAGCTGTCCCCCTTCAAACTTGGCCGTTGTGAGATCCCTTCCCGCTCAATATTTGGGAAGAGGACCAGGGCCTCTATAAATAGGACTAGCCACCACCCTAGCAGGGGATGATCAATCAGATCACCCTTGACCACACCAGCTCACCAAGAACAAGAACACCTCTCCTCAGGAGGCTATTCTTCCTTTGTACCGTTCATCCTTAGCCCAAGAGGCAATCCACCACACCACACTGGAGTAGGGTATTACACCACAACGGTGGCCCGAACCAGTATAAATCTTGTGTCCCTTCATTCTTTGGGTTCGTCGAGCTAGGCCGTGAGACCGTGGTGCGAGAGAGCTAGAGGGAGGGGAGATCTTTGTGCGCACCATAGTGTTCGAACCTCAAGGGTTTTGCCGGAACCCGAAATCCGACATATCCCTTGCTTGCTTGTGTGCTTGTTGTTGTTGCATCATATGGGTTGCTCACCTAGTTGCGTATCTAGACAACCTACTTTGATGCAAAGTTTAAATTGGTAAAGAAAAGCTCAAAATTGTTAGTTGCCTATTCACCCTCCCTCTAGTCAACTATATCGATCCTTTCATGTTTAGTGGCAAAAGAAGCAAGCTTGGTATAGCTGGGTCCAAATTCATCATCAGATTCATCATCACTAGACTCAGATAGGAAGCATTCAGTTACCTTGGCACCTTTTTTTCATAAGGCATGGTGCAGAGGATGATGATTCAGGATCGAAAGTCATTGTTTTGGATGATTCCTTGAAATCCTCAAACCAGGGATCATGACGAGTTCGATGACCTTCATAGAGATCAGAGAGTCGGTCCCAGATAAGCTTCGCATGGCAGAGATGCATAATGTTCCTGAACTGATTTCGGGATAAGCAGGAGCAGTTGACATCCTTCGCTATGATGTTAAGTCGAGTGAACTTGCGAATATCATCAGCCTCCGCCATCTTGCAAAGATCGGTAATGTCAATCTCAGTGACGGTCCACAACTCGTTGTTCATCGCCATGAGGCGCTTTTTCATCATGGACTTCCACTTGGGATAATCATGACCGTTAAAGATGGGGCATGTCACTTTCTTCATTCCTGCGGTCGACATAACTAAAACTCCAGGTGGTTAAACCAAAATCACACAGAACACGGGAGTACCTGGCTCTGATACAAATTGAAAGTGCGTTATATCGACTAGAGGGGGTGAATATGTGATTTTTACAAATTCATCATTGTGGAATATCAAGGTGAGGAAATGCCTAAGCAACAAACTACTTAGCAGCGGAATAAGTAATCAGGTGCAAGCATAACAGAGCAGTAGAACAATCATCATGATGAAATGAAAACAAGCGCAGAGTACAAGTAGCGAACACAGGATAAGCAGGCTGAAGACAAACTGACTGAAAAAATAGGATTGAGATAATTGAGAAAGTCTTCAGGCAAAGTCTTCAAACACTAATGATCAAGTACTTCAACACAGAAATGAGGAAATGAAAGGGTTGAGGAAATAGAACCAGTAGCTTGCTGAAGACGATGATTTGGTAAACCAGTTCAAACTGTTGTGACAGTCGTACGTCTGGTTGGAGCGGCTAGGTATTTAAACCTGAGGACACACAGTCCTCACCGTGTTCTCCTTGAGATAAGGTCACACAGATCTCTCCCAATCACTTGTGGTAAGTCTTCAGGTGACTTCCAAACCTTCACAGACTCGGTCACTCGGCGATCCACAATCTCCTCTTGGATGCTCTAGACCATGACGCCTAACCGTCTGGAGGATGCACAATCCTCAAAGGTAACAAGCATCGGTTCCACACATGAAGAATATCTTCAGTGATGCTCAATCACTTTTGGTTTGTAGGTGTTTGGGTTTGGATTTTCCTCACTTGATGATTTTCTCTCAAAGTCCTCGAAGGATATTTGAGTATCAAATTCCTCAGGGCTATCATGTTCCTCACTTGTAGGCAATCCGCACTGGTGAATTCCTAACTCCTCAGTCAGAACAAATTCCTCAGAGACCGGAAGATGTTCATCTCTGTCACTGAAGAAATTTACTGAACTGTACGAGATTTCCAATGGCTTCACTCGAAAGGATTGGTAGGTGTAGTATTTTGAGATGAGCATCACTTGGAAACTTTTCCTTAGTTTTACCTTGACCCCCTTGAACAGTACGGCGTTTCCTATGACTCAAGAAAGATAAAATGAAACAACAAAAACAAAAGTCTTCACGCTTCATATTCCTCGCATGTATACCAAGTCTTCACAATCACACCAATTTCTTCACTTTCAAAGTCTTCAAGAAAACCAAAGTCTTCAGCTGAAGACATTCATTTTTAGGGGTCGACTTTCATCATAAATACCAAACTCCTTATAGACTTATAGACCTGTGTACACTCACAAACTCATTAGTCCCTTAACCTATAAGTCTTCAATACACCAAAATCACTAAGGGGCACTAGATGCACTTACAATCATATACCTACGGGTCTGTGGGCAGTAGCTAGATGGCTTCATCTCTCTCTTTTAATTCTCAATACAATGGTCTCTTGGAGATCTATTTGATGTAACTCTTTTTTGCGGTGTGTTTGTTGTGATCCGATGAATTTTGAGTTTATGATCAGATCTGCGTTTGTTGGGATCCGATCATAAACTCAAAGTTCATCGGATCCCAACAAACACACCGCGAAAAAGAGTTACATCAAATAGATCTCCAAGAGACCATTGTATTAAGAGTCAAAAGAGAGAGAGGAAGCCATCTAGCTACTAACTACAGACCCGAAGGTCTACAATTAACTACCCACCCATCATCGGAGAGGCACCAATGAGGATGATGAACCCCTCCGTGATGGTGTCCAGATTGGATCTGGTGGTTCTGGAACTTGCGGCGGCTGGAATTGTGTTTCATCGACTCCCCTAGGATTTTTGGATTTTCAGGGTATTTATAGAGCAAATAGGCGGTGCGGGAGGCGGCCGAGGTGGGCACAACCCACCAGGGCGCGCCCAGGTGGGTTGGCCCAGGCGCGCCCTGGTGGGTTGTGCTCCCCTCAGAGCCCCCCTTTGGTACTTCTTTGGCCCAACAGGTGTCTTATGGTCCAGGAAAAATCTCCAAAAAGTTTTGCTGCGTTTGGACTCCTTTTGGTATTGATTTTCTACGAAGTAAAAAACAAGCAAAAACAGTAACTGGCACTGGGCACTATGTCAATAGTTTAGTCCCAAAAAATGATACAAAGTTTCTAGAAAATGATGTAAAACATCCAAGAATGATAATATAACATCATGGAACGATCAAAAATTATAGATACGTTGGAGACGTATCAGCATCCCCAAGCTTAATTCATGCTCGTCCTCGAGTAGGTAAATGATAAAAACAGAATTTTTGATGTGGAATGTTGCCTATCATGTTCATCACATATTCTTTTCTTTTGTAGCATGGACATTTGGACTTTTATATGATTCAAAGCAATAGTCTAGTTTTGACATTAAGATTTCAATACTCAAGCATATCAACAAGCAACCATTTCTTTCAAAATATCAGCACTAAAGCAAGTTATCCCTAGCCCAATTATGCTTAATCATTGATCCATTCATGAAACACACTCACATATTAGCTACGCCCAATGCTCAAGTACGATCATAGTGCCCCTTAGTTGGTGCTTTATAAGAGAAGATGGAGACTCAAATAAAAATAAAAATTGCATAAAGTAAACAGTAAGGCCCTTTGCAGAGGGAAGTAGGGATTTGTAGAGGTGCCAGAGCTCAAAGCAAAAAAATATAGAGATAAAACTTTTTGGGTGGCATGCTTTTCCTATCAATGAAAATGACCGAGTAGTTCCCAATACTTTCCATGCTAGATATATCATAGGCGGTTCCCAAACAGAAAATAAAGTTTATTCCTTTTTCTACCATACTTTCACATTCCACGGCTAGCCGTATCCACGGGTGCCATTCATACCAACACTTTCCAAGGAACTTATTATTTGACAACATAAAGTTAATTCATTTTTCATATCGGGACTGGGCATCCCTAATACCTTTGCTGTACTCTCGTGCAATGCCAAGTGAATAAACACTCATCTTGAGAATAACACATCAAGCATGGGAAAGTATCAGCCACCCCACCGTTTCATGAGCGGTACGAGCACACAAAAAGGAATTTTATTTTGAAATTTATAGATGGCAAATATAAATTTGCTTAGAACGACACGAAAATACCACATATAGGTAGGTATAGGGGGCTCATGTGACAAAGCTGGTTTAAAGGGTTTTGGATGCACAAGTAGTATTCCTACTTAGTACAAGTGAAGGCTAGCAAAAGATTAAGAAGCAACCAACCAAGAAACGAAAAGTCTCATAAGCGAGCATTAAGCATAACTAACACCCAATAATGAACCACAAGTAGGATCTAATTTCATTGAATAACTATTGACTTTCGTGCTTGCATAGGGAATCACGAACCTTAACACCAATATTCTTACTAAAGCATAATTACTCATCAACATGACTCACATATCACTATAGTCATATCTCAAAACTATTACAAAGAATCTAGTTTATTTTGTCCATTGATCTTCATGAAAGTTTTTATTATATCCCTCTTGAATATCTATCACTTTGGGACTAATTTCGTATGTTGCTTTTGATAGCACAAACAAATCTAAGTGAAGAACATGAGCATAAAAACTTTCTTCTCTCGAAATAATATAAGTGAAGCATGAGAGAATTTCTTCAAAAATTACTAACTCTCAAATAAATCTAAGTGAAGCATGAGAGCATTTCTTTAAAAAATAATAAAGCACACCGTGCTCAAAAAGATATAAGTGAAGCACTAGAGCAATTCCATATCTCAAAAAATTTAAGTGAAGCATATAGAGCAATTCTAACAAATCATAGCATAATTATGGCTCTCTCAAATAGGTGTGTCCAACAAGGATAGATGACACAAATCAAAAAGAAAAACAAGCAAATACTCATATAATGCAAGACTTTCCAAGCAAAACTCATGATATGTGACGAATAAAACTATAGCTCCAAGTAAAATATTGGTGGTCGTTAGAAGAAAGAGGGGATGCCACGCGGGGCATCCCCAAGCTTAGTTGCTTGATTTTCTTTCGATATTAACTTGGGGTGCCATGGGGCATCCCCAATCTTAGGCTCTTCTTACTCCTTATTCCTTCATCCATCGTGATCTCACCCAAAACTAGAAAACTTCAATCACACAAAACTCAACAAAACCTTCGTGGGACCTGTTAGTATAACAAAGCAAATCACTACTCTAAGTAATGTTGCCAAACCATTCATATTTTATTTTTGCATTATATCTACTGTATTCCAACTTTAGCATGGCTTATACCCTGTAATACAAACCATAGATTCATCAAAATAAGCACACAACGCAAAGAAAACAGAATTTGTCAAAAACAGAACAGTGTGTAGCAATCTGAAAACTTTGAATACTTCTGTAACTTCAAAAATACTGGAAAATTAGCACAACATGGGAAATTTGTATATCAATCTTGTGTACAATAATCATGATTTTATCGCGCTTCTATAACTTTTAATTATTCTGTGACTGGCGCACAAAGTTTCAGTTTTTCCAACAAGATCAAATCAATTATCACCCAACATGATCCCAAAGTCTTTGCTTGGCACAACCACTAATTCAAACATAAAAAACACAATCATAACAGTACATAATTGTGCAATACTCAAGAACAAAAATAAAAACCTAAAATAAATTTTATTCATTGGGTTGCCTCCCAACAAGCGCTATAGTTTTATGCCCTAGCTAGGCATAATGCAAAGATCTAAGTGTTGTCATCTTTGGTTTTAGTTCCATAAGATGCCCTCATGATTGATTCATATGGTGGCTTGATTCTTGTTCTAGGGAAGTGTTCCAATCCCTTTCTTAGTGGAAATTGAAATATAATATTGCCTTCTTTCATATCAATCATGACACCAATAGTACGTAAAAACAGTCTACCAAGCATAATGGGACAAGACGGATTGCAATCAATATCAAGAACAATAAAACCTATGGGCACATAATTCCTATTTGCAAGAATAAGAACATCATTAATTCTTCCCATAGGCTTTTTAATAGTAGAATCCGCTAAGTGCAAATTTAAAGAACATTCTTCAATATTGGTAAGACCAAACACATCGCATAAAGACTTCGGAATTGTGGAAACACTAGCACCCAAATCACATAAAGCAAAACACTCACAATTTTTAATCTTTACTTTAATAGTAGGTTCCCATTCATCATAAAATTTTCTAGGAATTGAAATCTCTAATTCCAACTTTTCTTCAAAAGCTTTCATCATAGCATCTATGATATGTCTAGTAAAAGCTTTATTTTCTTCATAAGCATGGGGTGAATTAACCATGGATTGCAACAAAGAAATACAATCAATCAAAGAACAATTATCAATATTAAAGTCTTTGTAATCCAAAAGAGTGGGCACATCACTAGTTAAAGTTTTGACCTCTCCAAACCCACTTTTATCAATTTTCTCAATAAGATTTTCACCCTCCGAATTATCGGGACGCCTTATAGCTAAAGTTGACTCTTCTTCAGTCTCTTTATCATCAATCTTAATTTTACTAAACAAGGAATCAATAGAAGAAACACCAATCATTTTAAGATCTTCATCACTAGAAAATGCTTTTTCTAAAAGTTCTCTTTTAGCTCCAAGCATAGCGGTTCTTTTATTACTTTCATCCATAGAAACATATAAAGCTTTAATTGATTCCTCAACCTTGGGTACAAAAATTTTCATCTTGAGATTTTCTACATCGTGAGAAATTCTATCAATGCTTCCAGACATATCATCGACCTTATTCAACTTTTCTTCTATCGTATTATTGAAAACCTTTTGAGCATTGATAAATTCTTTAATATTATTCTCAAGATCAGAGGTGTTCCTATTATTATTATAAGAAGGATTACCGAAGGAATTACCATAATTATTAGAGGAATATCCAGGAAAAGGCTAGGATTAAAATTACCTCTATAAGCACTGTTTTTAAATAAATTCGTGAGACAAAATTCACATCTACAGAATCACTATTTTTCTCAATCAAAGTAGAAAGAGGCACATCATTTAGATCAATAGGAGCATTTTTATGAGCAACCAATTTCATAAGAGCATCAACTTTTTCACTCAAGGTACTAATTTCTTCAACCGAATTAATTTTCTTACTAATAGGTGCTCTTTCGGTATGCCATTGTGAATAATTTGCCATAATATAGTCTAGCAATTTAGTAGCTTCACCCAAAGTAATTTCCATAAAAGTACCACCCGCGGTGGAATCTAAAAGATTTCTAGAAACAAAATTCAATCCCGCATAAAAATTTTGTATGATCATCCAAAGATTTAAACCATGAGTAGGACAATTTCTTAACATTAATTTCATTCTTTCCCAAGATTGCGCAACATGTTCATGCTCAAGTTTCTTAAAATTCATGATTTGTGTCCTAAGGGACATAAGTTTTGCACTTATCCCAAGAATCGATGCTATTGTGAGGCAAAGAAGAAAACCATATTTTCGCATGATCTCGCAAAGAAAACAGAAATAATTTCAACTTCACAATATCATTATGCACATATTTTTTATTTTGCATATCGCATAATTCTATGAATGTGTTTAGATGGGACGCGGCATCCTCATTAGGAGTACCGCAAAACTGATCTTTCATATCAAGATTCCACAAAGCGGCATTAATATCGCAAGATTCCGCACTAGTGGGGGAGGAGCAATCAGAGTGCTAATAAAATCATTATTATTGGTATTGAAAAAATCACACAACTTGGCGTTTTCTTGAGTCATCGTGTGACACCCGGATGATTAAGCTACAGTGATCCCCTGCTAATGATGCCACGTCACCTCAGTTACTGTTGATAAACTCTCGATAGTTCAAAAACGAAACAAATTCAAAATTTAATTAAAGGCAAACAATAAAAGTTTTCAAATATTAAAACCAAATTGTTCGGGTTGTGCCAAATAATGCATAAGTAATTATGGTGGAGAAACCAAACTTTTTATAAACTGTTTAACTACTCTAAAATAAATAAGACAGTAGCATAAACAATTAGTTAAATGCCTTTTATAGTTAATAAAATACTAAACTGTTTTATTTTGCCACCAAACTTTTTGTGGCATTGGGGTATTCTGAAACACTAATTTAGGTACTACTTATATATTTTATAAAACAAAATTATATAGAAAAAGAAATAGAAAACTAATAGAAAGAAAATAAATAAAAGGAAAAGAAAAAACAAATAAAAAAAGGCAGGGAGAGAAATAAAAACACACTGGAGCCCCCCTCTCCCTGGGCCGAATGGCCCAACTGGCCATCCAGGCCATGAGGAGGCCCACCCCATCCCACCTTATCACCCCGAGCAACCGAACCCTAACCCACCGTCCACCACTCTCCCCCACTCGCTCTCTCCTCCCCCCGATCTAGTTCGAGGAAACTGCGCCCCTCGCCGCACGCCCGAAGCACGCCTCCCCGGATCCCGTCGCCGGAACCACGTCGCCACGCCGATCGTCGCCATCGCCTGGACCTCGCCGGAGCTGCCGCGCCGTCGTCCCCGTCCTCCTCCTCGACCATCGCTGCCTTTGACCCTACACCCCGCAGTTAGGCCCCGGCCTCCCCCTTCTTGCCTCGCTTACTCGTCCACCGCGCCCGTAACGGGTAACAAGTAACAAAAGTAAATAAAGTGCAGCAAGATGGCCCAATCCTTTTTGTAGTAAAGGACAAGCCTGGATAAACTCTTATATGAAGGAAAACGCTCCCGAGGACACATGGGAATTATCGTCAAGCTAGTTTTCATCACGCTCATATGATTCGCGTTCGTTACTTTGATAATTTGGTATGTGGGTGGACCGGTGCTTGGGTGCTGTCCTTTCTTGGACAAGCATCCCACTTATGATTAACCCCTATTGCAAGCATCCGCAACTACAAAAGAAGTATTAAGGTAAACCTAACCATAGCATGAAACATATGGGTCCAAATCAGCCCCTTATGAAGCAACTCATAAACTAGGGTTTAAGCTTCTGTCACTCTAGCACCCATCGTCTACTTATTACTTCCCAATGCCTTCCTCTAGGCCAAAACAATGGTGAAGTGTCATGTAGTCGACGTTCACATAACACCACTAGAGGAAAGACAACATTCATCTCATGAAAATATCGAATGAATACCAAATTCACATGACTACTTATAGCAAGACTTCTCCCATGTCCTCAGGAACAAACGTAACTACTCACAAATCATATTCATGTTCATAATCAAAGGGGTATTAATATGCATATAGGATCTGAACATATGATCTTCCACTGAATAAACCAACTAGCATCAAATACAAGGAGTAATCAACACTACTAGCAACCCATGGGTACCAATCTGAGGCTTTGGGACAAAGATTGGATAGAAGAGATGAACTAGGGTTTTAGAGGAGATGGTGCTGGTGAATATGTTGGTGGAGATTGACCCCCTCCCGATGAGAGGATCGTTGGTGATGACGATGGCGATGATTTCCCCCTCCCGGAGGGAAGTTTCCCCGGCAGAACAGCTCTGCCGGAGCCCTAGATTGGTTCCGCCAAAGTTCCGCCTCGTGGCGGCGGAGTTTCTTCCCAAAAGCTTGCTTATGATTTTTCCTCGGACGAAAGACTTCATATAGCAGAAGATGGGCACCGGAGGCCTGCCAGGGGGCCCATGAGGTAGGGGCGGGTGGTAGGGCGTGCCTCCCACCCTTGTGGCCAGGGTGTGGCCCCCTCTGGTATTTTCTCCGCTCAGTATTTTTTATTAATTCCGGAAATGACTTCCGTGAAGTTTCAGGACTTTTGGAGCTGTGCAGAATAGGTCTCTAATATTTGCTACTTTTCCAGCCAAGAATTCCAACTGCCGGCATTCTCCCTCTTCATGTAAACCTTGTAAAATAAGAGAGAATAGGCATAAGTATTGTGACATAACGTGTGATAACAGCCCATAATGCAATAAATATCAATATAAAAGCATGATGCAAAATGGACGTATCAACTCCCCCAAGCTTAGACCTCGCTTGTCCTCAAGCGGAGGCCAATAACTATAAATATGTCCACATGTTTAGAGATAGAGGTGCCAAAAAAATAAAATACGGACATGAGGGCATCATGATCATCCTTATAACAACAACATATATGGATATAGCCATATGACTTCTTATGCTCAAGTAATAATCTATTCACAATGTTAAGTATGAATCAGAAACTTCATTGAGAACCAACAAACTATAATCTCAGTCATTGAAGCAATTGCAATTTATCATAACATCGGAAAGAGTCAACATAAGAGCTTTTCAGTGAGTCCACATACTCAACTATCATTTAGTCTTTCACAATTGCTAACACTCACGCAATACTTATGGTTATGGAGTTTTAATCGGACACAGAGAAAGATAGGGGCTTATAATGTTGCCTCCCAACCTTTTACCTCAAGGGTAATGTCAACAATAATAATTCATGCCAACTTACATCCAATTGGATATATCAGGATCTTTCCAACACGGTGTGCTTGCCAAAGGATAAAATGTAAAAAAGGAAAGGTGAAGATCACCATGACTCTTGCATAAGGTAAAAGTAAAAGATAGGCCCTTCACAGAGGGAAGCAGAGGTTGTCATGTGCTCTTGGGGTTGGATGCACAAAATCTTAATGCAAAAGAACGTCACTTTATATTGCCACTTGTGATATGGACCTTTATTATGTAGTCTGTCGCTTTTATTGCTTCCATATCACAAGATCGTATAAAGTTAATTTTCTCCACACGAATAGATCATACATATTTAGAAGCATTTTTTATTGCAAGCAACATGACAACTTACTCGAAGGATCTTACTCAATCCATAGGTAGATATGGTGGACTATCATGGCAAAACCAAGTTTAAGGATATTGGAAGCACAAGTAGTATCTCTACTTGGTGCAAAGAATTTGGCTAGCATGAGAGGGAAAGGCAAGCTCAGCATGTTGGATGATCCATGACAATATACTTTATTTCAGATATAAGAAAACATAACCCATTACGTTGTCTTCCTTGTCCAACATCAAATCTTTAGCATGTCATAATTTAATGAGTTCTCACAGTCATAAAAGATGTCAAAGATAGTATATTTATATGTGAAAACCTCTCTTCCTTTATTACTTCCTATTAATTGCAACAATGACCAAAACTATGTTTGTCAACTATCAGCAACTTTTAATCATCATACTCTTTATATGTGAAGTCATTACTCTCCATAAGATCAATATGATCTCTTTATTTCCTTTTATTCTTTCAAGATCATAGAAAAATAATCAAGCCCTTGACTCAACACTAATCTTTATTATATAGCTCACGGACTCGATTACAAAGAAGGATCATAAGGCAAAACTCAAAACTAAATCATAATAAAACTTTAATCTACTAGATTATGATATTACCAAAAGGATCGATCTAAGAAAAACGGTAAAGATAGGAGTGTGATGGTGATACGATACCGGGGCACCTCCCCCAAGCTTGGCAGTTGCCAAGGGGAGTGCCCATACCCATGTGATTATATCTCTTTTGCTGGTGATGGAGTTGTTGATGATGTAGGCTTGTCGTCCGTCTTCAAAGGCATAGGCTCACCATCATAGAAGGATGATCGAGTCTCCAGAATCCTCAAATCTGCAGCCAAACCCATCCTCTTGAATCTATATTCATACTCACAGTTTTGGTTTTGCAGGTCATAGATCTGGGCTTGGAGGTGCTCGATTTTCTCGTGAAGCTTGAAGATGGTCTCCCCAATGTTCTTGGCATCTAGCTTGTGGTTGTTGGTGAACTCCGCGATCATCATGTGGTTGGCGTTGAGTCCGCGTTCCACCATCCCTTGGCACTTGAAAACTGGTTGCTCCATTGCTTCAAGTCTTGTCTCCACGCTTCCGGTCCTCCTTGGTCCCTCGACATCGCGGATGTGTAGCAACCCATCACGCATCTCAATGGTTTGAGGATGTTACAGCACTTCCGCGAGGTAGGGGTTGATGACCTTCTCGAAGAACTTGTCCTTGGGGGAACTTGAAGACGTCATGGTGATCTAGATCTGTCAGGAAAACAGCTCGAAACAAGAACAGAGGATAATTGCGTGATATGGTGGTCAAAACTTTCGGGAGATTATATAATGAATTTTTACCAACCAAAAGAAGTATCGTGAAAGAAAACGGAGTTCAGAGAGTACATGAGGTGCCCACGACGCAGGGGCGCGCCTAGGGGGGTAGGGCCCGCCTCCCACCCTCTGGGAGCCTCGTGTCCTTCCCGGACTACTTCTTATTTTCCTATTTTCTTAAATATTCCAAAACGGAGAAAATTGTCATTTGTACTGTTTTAGAGTCGGTTTACTTACTGTACCACATACCTATTCCTTTTCGGAGTCTGAAACGTTCTGGAAAGTGTCTCTTATGTATTCCTCCGGTGTTACGGTTTCAATAACATTAGTTTCAACATTTATAGGATTACCTGAGATATAATGTTTGATTCTTTGACCGTTCACCACCTTCGGATTTGTGCCTTCGAAGTTATTGATTTTTATGGCACCGGAATGATAGACCTCCTCGATAACGTAAGGACCTTCCCATTTAGAGAGAAGTTTTCCTGCAAAGAATCTTAAACGAGAGTTGAATAGCAACACATAATCACCTACATTAAACTCACGCTTTTGTATTCTTTTGTCATGCCATCTTTTAACTTTTTCTTTAAACAGTTTGGCATTCTCATAATCCTGGGTTCTCCATTCATCAAGTGAGCTAATGTCAAATAACCTCTTCTCACCGGCAAGTTTGAAATCATAGTTGAGCTCTTTAATGGCCCAATATGCCTTATTTTTTAATTCGAGAGGTAAGTGACATGCTTTCTCATAAACCATTTTATACGGAGACATACCCATAGGATTTTTATATGCAGTTCTATAGGCCCATAATGCATCATCAAGTTTCTTGGACCAATTCTTTCTAGATCTATTAACAGTCTTTTGCAAAATTAATTTGAGCTCTCTATTACTCAATTCTACTTGACCACTAGACTGGGGGTGATATGGAGATGCAATTATATGATTAACACCATACTTAGCAAGCATTTTACGAAAGGCACCATGAATAAAATGTGAACCACCATCAGTCATTAAATATCTAGGGACTCCAAACCTCGGAAAAATAACTTCTTTAAGCATCTTAATAGAGGTGTTACGATCAGCACTACTAGTTGGAATAGCTTCTACCCACTTAGTAACGTAATCAACAGCAACTAAAATATGTGTATACCCATTAAAGGAAGGAAACGGTCCCATATAATGAAAGCCCCAAACATCGAATGGTTCAATCACGAGTGAATAATTCATAGGCATTTCTTGACGTCTACTAATGTTACCAATTCTTTGACATTCATCACAAGATAATACAAACTTACGGGCATCCTTGAAGAGAGTAGGCCAATAAAAACCAGATTGTAATACCTTATGCGCTGTTCTATCTCTAGCGTGGTGTCCTCCATAAGCTTCGGAGTGACACTTGTGTAGGATATGTTCTTGTTCATTCTCAGGTATACAACGCCTGATAACACCATCCACTCCTTTATAAAGGTGTGGGTCATCCCAAAAGTAAAGCCTCAAATCATAGAAAAACTTTTTCTTTTGCTGGTATGTGAAACTAGGTGGTATAAATTTAGCAATAATGTAATTAGCATAATCAGCATACCATGGGGTAGTACGAGAAGCATTTATGACATTTAGTTGTTCATCAGGAAAGCTATCATCAATAGGTAGTGGGTCATCAAGAACATTCTCTAACCTAGAAAAGTTGTCTGCAACGAGGTTCTCAGCTCCCTTTCTATCAATAATATGCAAATCAAATTCTTGTAGTAGGAGAACCAATCTAGTAAGTCTAGGTTTAGCATCTTTCTTTTCCATAAGATATTTAATAGTAGCATGATCAGTGTGAATAGTTACTTTAGAATCAACAATATAGGGTCTGAACTTATCACAAGCAAATACAACTGCTAAGAATTCCTTTTCAGTAGTAGCATAATTTCTCTGGGCATTGTCTAGAGTTTTACTAGCATATTGAATAACATTTAATTTCTTATCAACTCTTTGTCCTAGAACAACACCTACAACATAATCACTAGAATCACGCATAATTTCAAAGGGTAAATTGCAATCAGGTGGCTGAACAATAGGTGCGGAAATTAATGCTTTATTAAGTATTTCAAATGCTTCCACACAATCATCATCAAAGACAAAGGGGATATATTTTTGTAATAGATTAGTCAGAGGCCGAGAAATTTTTGAGAAGTCCTTAATAAACCTCCTATAAAAACCGGCATGACCAAGGAAACTTCTTATACCTTTGTTGTCCTTGGGACATGGCATCTTTTCAATAGCATCAACTTTAGCTTTATCAACTTCAATACCTCTTTCAGAAATTTTATGCCCCAAGACAATTCCTTCATTAACCATAAAGTGGCATTTCTCCCAGTTCAAGACAAGGTTAGTTTCTTCACATCTCTGCAAAACTCGATCAAGGGTCCTCAAGCAATCATCAAAAGAGGATCCATAAACGGAGAAATCATCCATGAAAACCTCACAAATCTTTTCACAAAAATCAGAGAATATAGCCATCACGCATATTTGAAATGTAGCAGGTGCATTACATAAACCAAAAGGCATACGTCTATAAGCAAAGGTACCGAAAGGGCAAGTAAAAGTGATCTTCTCTTGATCATCAGCTGACACAGGTATTTGAGAGAAACCAGAGTAACCATCTAGAAAGCAAAAATGTGTATGTTTGGATAATCTTTGTAGCATTTGATCAATGAAAGGGAAGGGGTAATGATCTTTTTTAGCTTTATTTAATTTGCGGAAATCAATTACCATCCTATAACCTGTAATAATTCTTTGCGGAATCAATTCATCTTTGTCATTAGGAACGGCAGTAATACCTCCCTTCTTAGGGACACAATGGACGGGACTTACCCACTGACTATCAGCAACGGGATAAATTATACCTGCCTCAAGGAGCTTTAATATTTCCTTTCTTACCACTTCTTTCATCTTAGGATTTAGCCGTCGTTGGTGATCAATAACTGGTTTGGCGTCTTTCTCCAAATTTATTTTGGGTTGACATAGAGTGGGACTAATGCCCTTAAGATCATCAAGAGTATATCAAATAGCAACACGGTGCTTCTTCAGAGTTTTCAATAATTTCTCTTCTTCATGCTCTGAAATGTTAGCACTAATAATAACAGGATATATCTTATTTTCATCAAGATAAGTGTATTTAAGAGTATCAGGTAAAGGTTTAAGCTCAAAAACGCGATCACCCTTGGGTGGAGGAGGATCCCCTAGGATTTCAACAGCCAAATTGTTTCAGAATAGGGCCCTGTTTAAAGAATATTCATCTATTTCCCTTCTTTCATTCATAAACATATCATTTTCATGGTCGAGCAAATATTGTTCTAAAGGATCATTAGGAGGCACGGCAATAGAAGCAAGACCAATAATTTCATCTTTACTAGGCAATTCTTCCTCACGGGGTTGTCTACTAAATTTAGCAAAATTAAACTCATGAGATATATCACCCAAACCAATAGTAACAACATCCTTTACGTAGTCTATCCTGGCATTAACAGTGTTCAGGAAGGGTCTACCAAATATAATGGTACAAAAGCTATCTTGTGGGGAACCAAGAACAAGAAAATCAGCAGGATATTTAACCTTCCCACACAAGACTTCAACATCTCTAACAATCCCAATTGGTGAAATAGTGTCTCTATTGGCAAGCTTAATTGTAACAACAATTTCTTCTATCTCAGCAGGTGCAATATCATGCATAATTTCTTTGTATAAGGAATGAGTTATTGCACTTGCACTAGTACCCATATCACATAAGCCATGATAACAATGATCTCCTATTTTAACAGAAATAACAGGCATGCCTACAACAGGTCTATGTTTATTTTTAGCATCAGGTCTAGCAATTCTAGGAGCTTCATTGCAGAAGTAAATAACATGCCCATCAATATTATCGGCCAAGAGATCTTTAACCATAGCAATTTTAGGTTCAACTTTAACTTGCTCAGGGGGTTTGTGTGTCCTAATATTACTTTTGTTGACTACAGTTGAAGCTTTAGCATGACCCTTTATTCTAACGGGGAAAGGTGGCTTCTCAACATAAGCAGTAGGAACGACAGGATCATTATAGGTGATGGTCTTTTCTTCAACTTTAATAGGTGCAACTACTTTTAGTTCAATGGAAGGATTATATTTAAACCACTTCCCCTTAGGGAGATCAACATGAGTAGCAAAGGATTCACAGAAAGAAGCTACTATCTCAGAGTCAAGTCCATATTTAGTGCTAAATTCACGAAAAGCATCAGTATCCATAAAAGATTTAACACAATCAAACTTAGGTGTTATACCTGACTCTTTACCTTCGTCGAGGTCCCAATCTTCAGAGTTGCGTTTAATTCTTTCTAGTAAATCCCATTTGAATTTAATAGTCTTCATCATAAAAGAGCGAGTACAAGAAGTATCGAGCATGGAGCAATTATTGAGAGAAAGCCGAGCATAAAATTTTTGAATAATCATTTCTCTTGAGAGCTCATGATTGGGGCATGAGCATAACATTGACTTAAGCCTCCCCCAAGCTTGAGCGATGCGTTCTCCTTCGCGAGGCCAAAAATTATATATATAATTATGATCACGATGAACAAGATGCATAGGATAAAACTTCTGATGAAATTCCAATTTCAATGTTTGTAGTTCCATGATCCCATATCATCACATAGCCTATACCATGTCAATGCCTCTCCCTTCAGAGATAAAGGGAAGAGCTTCTTCTTGATAACATCGTCGGGCATACCTGCAAGCTTAAATCCACAAACTTCATCCACATAGATTAGGTGTAAATCGGGATGCAATGTTCCATCTCCTGCAAAAGGATTAGCTAGCAGTTTCTCTATCATACCCGAAGGAACTTCAAAGTAAACATTTTAGTAGGTTCAGTGGGTTGAGGAGCAACTCTTACGCTCTCTTGGTCGGGTGAACATACCCGAACAAGCCCCTCAGAGGATTACTTTCCATAGTAACAAGTGACGATAAATTTCAGCACACTATATAAATTTTTCCTTACCAAATTCCACCTACCAAAGGCGCTTCACTCCCGCAGCGGCGCCTTAAAAGAGTCTTGATGACCCACAAGTATAGGGGATCTATCGTAGTCCTTTAGATAAGTAAGAGTGTCGAACCCAACGAGGAGCAGAAGGAAATGATAAGTGGTTTTCAGCAAGGTATTCTCTACAAACACTGAAATTATCGGTAACAGATAGTTTTGTGATAAGGTAATTTGTAACGGGTAACAAGTAACAAAAACAAATAAAGTGCATCAAGATGGCCCAATCTTTTTTGTAGTAAATGACAAGCCTGGATAAACTCTTATGTGAAGGGAAACGCTCCCGAGGACACATGGGAATTATCGTCAAGCTAGTTTTCATCACGCTCATATGATTCGCCTTCGTTACTTTGATAATTTGGTATGTGGGTGGACCGGTGCTTGGGTGTTGTCCTTTCTTTGACAAGCATCCCACTTATTACTTAATAAACATATGGGTCCAAATCAGCCCCTTACGAAGCAACTCATAAACTAGGGTTTAAGCTTCTGTCACTCTAGCAACCCATCATCTACTTATTACTTCCCAATGCCTTCCTCTAGGCCCAAACAATGGAGAAGTGTCATGTAGTCGACGTTCACATAACACCACTAGAGGAAAGACAACATACATCTCATGAAAATATCGAACGAATACCAAATTCACATGACTACTTATAGCAAGACTTATCCCATGTCCTCGGGAACAAATGTAACTACTCAGAAATCATATTCATGTTCATAATCATAGGGGTATTAATATGCATATAGGATCTGAACATATGATCTTCCACCGAATAAACCAACTAGCATCAACTACAAGGAGTAATCAACACTACTAGCAACCCACAGGTACCAATCTGAGGCTTTGGGACAAAGATTGGATACAAGAGATGAACTAGGGTTTTAGAGGAGATGGTGCTGGTGAAGATGTTGATGGAGATTGACTCCCTCCCGATGAGAGGATCGTTGGTGATGACGATGGCGATGATTTCCCCCTCACGGAGGGAAGTTTCCCCGGCAGAACAACTCTGCCGGAGCCCTAGATTGGTTCCGCCAAGGTTCCGCCTCGTGGCGGTGGAGTTTCTTCTCGAAAGCTTGCTTATGATTTTTCCTTGGACGAAAGACTTCATATAGCAGAAGATGGGCACCGGGGGCCTGCCAGGGGGGGGGCATGAGGAAGGGGGATGCGCCCAGGGGGGTAGGGCGCGCCTCCCACCCTCGTGGCCAGGATGTGGCCCCCCTTTGGTATTTTCTCCGCTCAGCATTTTTTATTAATTCCGGAAATGACTTCCGTGAAGTTTCGGAACTTTTGGAGCTCTGCAAAATAGGCCTAAGCCACTGACAGGTGGGGCCCAGCCCCCTGTTAAACGGAAAGAAAAATGAAAATAAATAAATAAATAAATATATGTATATTAAATAATTAACCTAATTAAGTTTGCTTAATTAACTTGGCACTAATTAAACTGTATAATTAAACTCTAAGGGAAACTAACTCAATGACAGCCATGACCCACCTTTACTATTTACCTTTTGACCAGTCAAAAGTTGACTGGGTCAACTCTGCTGACTGGATCCCCTGGCCCCATTGTCATACAATCTGGCCAGAGTAGGACTAGGTGACAAGAGTTTTTACTCTTTTTAATTCGAATTAATATAATCCAGTAATTTTAGAAATTCAAATAAACTTTGAAAAATCATATAAATTAATCGGTAACTCGGTTGAAAATACTTTGTACATGAAAGTTGCACAAAACGACGAGACGAATCCGAATACACAGTCCATTCATCCGCCACACATCCAATAGTGGGGGAATACGTAGTAGGTTAGTGCTTATAGGCCATTGGCCAGACTTAGATAAAATGCCAAGATCTCGTTAAGCGTGTTATTTTAAACAAATTCAAAGTTGCATGTTCGCTATAGTAGGACGTGTGGCGGATGAACAGACTGCGTATTCGGATTCGTCTTGTCGTTTTGTGCAACTTTCATGTACAAAGTATTTTCAACCGAGTTATTGATTATTTTATATGATTTTTCAAATTTATTCGAATTTTTTAAATTACTCGATTATATTAATTCGAATTAAAAAGTGTAAAAACTCTTGTCACCTAGACCTACTCTAGCGAGAGTGTATGACAATGGGGCCAGGGGGGTCCAATCAGCAGAGTTGACCCAGTCAACTTTTGACTGGTTAAAAGGTAAATAGTAAAGGTGGGTCCTGGCTGTCATTGAGTTAGTTTCCATTAGTGTTTAATTATACAGTTTAATTAGTGCTAAGTTAATTAAGCAAACTTAATTAGGTTAATTATTTAATTATTTAATATACATATATTTATTTATTTTCTTTTTTCTTTCCGTTTAACAGGGGGCTGGGCCCCACCTGTCGGTGGCTTAGGCCACAGATCGGGCTAACGGGCGATGGGTTTGGGCGCGGGTCGCGGAGCGGGTGCAGAACCCGGGCGACGGTGAGCGAGCGAGGGACGCGAGCGACGATGCGATCTTGGGCGCGAACGGGCCGAGTGTGTCTGCGGGGAGGCGGGGCGGTGAGCACGGCGGGGCACTGGGCGCGGGCAGCGATCATAGGAGCGCGGGCGAGGGGGAGAGACCCGACGAGGCAGGCCGGAGTGCGGTGGCTTAACGCGCCATGGCGGATGCTGAACCAGCGAGAATTGGCCGTGGGGAGCGGTGGTGCTAGGCGGATGGCAGCGCGGGGGGAGGGGGGAGGGCGAGCACGCGCGAGCAACGGCGAGGGCGCAGGCGCACGAGGGGCTACATGCTGGAACGGCGGGCGCGGGGCAGGGGCTTGAGGAGCACAACCACGGCAGCGGCAGCGGTCACGAGCTCCGGCGCGGGAGCGGGGAACCACGATGGTGGGCGCGCCAGTGAGGTAGAGAAGCAACAGGGGCCAGCCAAAGCGCAGGTGCAGTGCGTGCGGGCGTGACCAGTGCGGGGCCGTGGGCGACGACGTGGCGGATGTGGCGAGGACAGCCCATGTGCGCGGGGCGGCTAAGAGCGGGCGCGGTGGACGAGTAAGCGAGGCAAGAAGGGGGAGGCCGGGGCCTCACCGCGGGGCGTAGGGTCAAAGGCAGTGGGGGTCGAGGAGGAGGACGTGGAAGACGGCGGGGCAGCTCCGGCGAGGTCCAGGCGACGGCGACGATCAGCGTGGCGACGTGGTTCCGGCGATGGGATTCGGGGAGGCGTGGCGTCGGGTGTGCTTGCGGGCGCAGATTGCCTCGGTCCAGATCGGGGGGAGAGCGAGTGGGGGGGGGAGTGGTGGACGGTGGGTTAGGGTTTGGTTGCTCGGGGTGATAAGGTGGGGTGGGGTGGGCTTCCTGGTGGCCTGGATGGCCAGTTGGGCCATTCGGCCCAGGGAGAGGGGGGGGGCTCCAGTGTGTTTTTATTTCTCTCCTTGCCTTTTTTATTTGTTTTGTCTTTCCCTTTTATTTATTTTCTTTCTATTAGTTTTTTTATTTCATTTTCTATAAATTTTGTTTTACAAAATATATTAGTAGTACCTAAATTAGTGTTTCAAAATACCCCAATGCCACAAAAAGTTTGGTGGCAAAATAAAATAGTTTAGTATTTTATTAACTGTAAAAGGCATTTAACTAATTGTCTTTGCTACTGTCTTATTTATTTTAGAGCAGTTAAACAGTTTATAAAAGTTTGGTTTCTCCACCATAATTACTTATGCATTATTTGGCACAATCCGAACAATTTGGTTTTAATATTTGAAAACTTTTATTATTTTCCTTTAATTAAATTTTGAATTTGTTTCATTTTTGAACTATCGAGAGTTTATCAACAGTAACCGAGGTGACGTGGCATCATTAGCGGGGAATCACTATAGCTTAATTATCCGGGTGTCACAATTCTCCTCCACTACAGGAAATCTCGTCCTGATACTTGAGAGGCATAGGGGGGGAAGGTTCTGGTTACAAAATTCTAGTGAGTGTTCTCGGTCTTAGTTGATCTTCTCGAAGAAATTGATCCCTTCCGTTG
Organism: Aegilops longissima; assembly: GCA_021605205.1. Classification (NCBI taxonomy): domain Eukaryota; kingdom Viridiplantae; phylum Streptophyta; class Magnoliopsida; order Poales; family Poaceae; genus Aegilops; species Aegilops longissima. The sequence goes on from CM038680.1 coordinate 128,345,555, forward strand.
ACGTCTGCATTCCTGTGCTCCAGGTCATCATGATGAAGTCATAATCCTTCCTTTGGGAATTCCGTCGTACTTACGAAAGAATAAAAGGGGGGGTATTCCAGGAGAACGGACCTCGGCAAGGTTGACTATCTGGTCGATAACATTGGGGAAGGTGGCGGAAAGTAACTCTCGAACTAAAACTTAAGAAAATTTCTAGAGCAAAGTAAGAAGGTACCATAAGAAGTTTAAGCGGGTAGGCAATCATTTGTTGCCTCAACAAAGTGTGAAAGGGGTCCAAAGCAACGAGAATAAGTATTGCGTCTGATACAAAAGTAAATTACTAGGAAGATGACCCATGAATTACATACGAAATCAAGCGCGAGGAATAACTTTGGCGACATGGGTGTATGGGAGAGTCAGGTTTCGATCCTATGGAACTGTGGGTTATGGGCCCACCATGTGGTTAAAAGTAGGAAGGCCGTTGACATCTTACACGGTCATGATAGCAAGACATGTCAGAGGGTAGCCTGTCAGTTATGTTGGCAACAATGTTGGTACTAACGGCGAGGGACTAAGAGAACCATTTTCCTGCTCGTTGAACGTGGCAGACCATTAGGCAAAGTTCTCGTCCATCGGTGGATACCGAAATGTCATCAACAACAGTAACAGGTTCTTATTGATAGAGTTGTACACCGAGGTGCTTACAAAAGCAGTGACTTATTAGTGCTTAGATCATATAAACCTCAAGAAGGTTAAACAAAACAATGGAAGATTAAACAGAACAATGGAAAGAAAAATGTGTTTAAACACATATTTCAAGGGTATATCCTTTCCAAGGACAAGCGAAGCATGATACCCATGATAGGATAGAAAGTAGAAAACCATTTAGGTAAGGGGGAGGAATCTCATGATATTACCCATACAACAGTGTTAGGATAAATGATAAAGAAAATTTAGCATTGTGCTTCAAATGCTCTTATTGAAAATCGGATTACCACAAACATGCTTCGGGATAACATTGACATGGTCTTCAAGCAAAGGTCAGACTTTGGGTACAAGAAGGATCCATCAGCAACAACTTGTAGAATTAGTCTTACAATTTCCTCATGGAAGAATGGATAAATGTCGGGTGTGGGGTTCCGGCAAACCCTTAAGGTTCGAACACTGGGGTGCGCGTGAAGTCTTTCTCTCCTACCGATCTATGCTCTAGATCACTAAGATCTTGCGGACGAACTCGAAAAACTCACAACACAGAAAGAGACACCAGGTTTATACTGGTTCAGGCCACCGTTGTGGTGTAATACCCTACTCTAGTGTGGTGGTGGTGGATTGCCTCTTGGGCTGATGAAGAACAATACAAGGGAAGAAGAACCTCCTGAGGTCGAGGTGTTCTTGTGGGAGTGTTGGCTTCTCGATCTGTTCAAGTTGTCCTTCTCGATCTGTTCGAGTTGTCTTCTCGATCTGTTCGAGTTGTCCTCTCGATCTGTTTGAGTTGTTCCTACTACTGTAGTGGCTAGACCTATTTATAGATGCCCTGGTCCTGTTGCCAAATTTTGAGCGGGAAGGGAGCCAACAACGGCGGGCAAATTTGAAGGGGGACAACTAGTACAAGCTATCCTGACAAAATCGGTCTTCGCCTGCGAAAAGCCCTGGGATGACACCGTCTTGTGCTCCATGATGACCTCCACCTTGTCGTCCTCCTGGTCTTGGTCTTGTTGCACCAATGTGGCAACCTTTGCGTGATGCCTCGGTACTCTTCGTCTGCGCTTGCCTTCTTAGAACCAAAGAGGAAATGGGGAAGTTGCGCGCACTGGCGCCCGCCTGGCACCCGCCTGGCACCGTTCGTCATGGCTCACGTCACGAGTCCCTCGTGAGGTTTGCCCCGCCTTGATATCTCCGCTCCTCGTGAGCCTTCCTGGCTAGGCCACTCCGGAGGAGGTCTTGCGTCGTCCGCCTCATGAGGCTTGGACCCTCGCGAAGGTCTTGGATGCCTTGTTGATGAAGATGGGCCGTACGGCCTGCTGCTTAGCCATGCCATGGGCCGCAGGCAGGCAAGTCTGGGGACCCCCGTTCCCAGAAAGCCGGCAATAACCTTGCTAAATAAGGAGACTATAACAGTAGGTCCTCCGGCCAGGTGTGCTGATGTCGGTGTACAAAAATAGGGGCGCATTTTTGTACCCCTTTACCTGTGCACGGGCAGTCAGAGCCGCACCCACGGCCACACCAAGCAGAACGGGGAAGGTGAACCAAGGTAAGACCAACGCCCAAGACGATCAAAGCAACGACAAGGCGAAGACCACAAAGAGCAGAGGGACGTAGCAGGTTCCCCCGGCAAGACCCTTGCCGGGACAGCTCGCCCCGCACCAACAGAGCGAGCCACCCTTGAGCCCACGGCCCCCAGCACCATCATCAGAGTGGGGCCAGGGCTTGGGAAGGCACCTCTGTGGTGGCATGCAGATCTCTGTGAAGACATATTCAAGATCAGATGAGGATTAGAAGACGACGATTCTCGGCAAGATCCTTGTCGAGGAAGGCCACCAGACCCCCGGCAAGATCCTTGCCGGGAACGACAACACGCTACACCGAGACCCTTGCCGGGCCACCCGGTAAGGCCCTCGCCAAAGACGCCGGCGAGGCCACCGCCAAGCCCACGTCAACCAAGCTTCCACCGCCGTTCACATGCAGCTGCCAGCCCAACCAGCTGGGCGGGCACCTGCGTGGCGACATGCAGCCCCCAGGCCAACTCATCAAGCACCTGCGTGGCGGCATGCAGATCTTCGTGAAGGCTCCACCACCGCACCAACTCAGCTTCCTGCCTGCCTACATGGCACCGCACGCATCTCTGGCCGAGGCGCGTGTCGAAGCGAGGAGGAGCGGCGAGGGACAGGACGGGCCTCGCCCCCGTCCCCGATAAAGCAAGAGGACACCTAAGCGATGCATTAAATGCACCTTGTCCTGTAATACGAGGGATAACCTCGTGCCACTGTAGACCTTTCCACCTCCTGTGTGCCACTGTGGCAACCCCTTTTTCCTATAAAAGGAGGCCCAAGGCGACCAGGAGAAGGATTCGGCTCTTCCGAACCACACGCTGACCACAGCTAGTTCGAGAGCTCAAGAACTCCCAAAAATACACCCACCAAAGCAGGACTAGGGTTTTACGCATCCTTGCGGCCCGAACCTGGGTAAACGATCCTTGTGCTGTCTACTAGCCCTGCTCTCCTTGCAACCCTGCGCCACGGCAACCGTAGTAGGGATTCTTGTGATCCCATAGGTGTCGTTCCACGCCGACATCTTTGGCGCGCTAGGTGGGGGCGCAATTGTGAGAATCTGGTCTAGTATTTGGCCTAGCGGTTCTTCATCACTTTCGGTTTCGGAGAGGAAGGCGGCTGGAGGAATGACGCCAGCTCGGCAATAGGAAAGCTAAGTCATTCAGAGCCTTGGGTTATTTCCTTTTACATTTAAGGTTATCATCCTCGGGGATCTTTCCTATGTATGGGAAACCTGCATGCAAAGGGGCCCACCACGATTGGCAACGCCCGCGTTATGTTTCGAGTCCGCTCAATAGCTCAAAGCGGCCGTGTAGAGAGTGGTGGGGTAGCCTTCCACACCTGGCAACGCTCCTGACTCTGACTCGAGTCAAACTCGACAGTTCGGGCGGCCGCGCTAAGGGCGGTAAGGTGGTTTGCCCGGCAGCAAGCACACCTGGCAGGCCAATGGGGATCCGTCCCCATGACGCCGCCCTGGGTTTACGCGCCGGCAAGCCTACCCAGTTATGTAGGGTGGACATACAAGGAAAAATCAAACAGGAAAATAACATGCATGATACTAAAAAGTGCTCCAGAGTTATGTTACATCAAATTGTTGCTGCGCTTCTAACTAGAGATAGAAATTGTCTTGCTTGTGAACCTACAGCGGCGATAAGAAAACGGGGTGCCTAATCCCGGCGCTGGCCCTCCACCCTCAGAATTCCGCCGACTCGGCTAATGATGGGCTCGATGTGCTCCCTGAGTGGCGCAAGGTCGGTCCCCTCCGGCAAGCTCTCCAGCGCGGCGTTGAAGTCGAGGTCGGGATACCAGTTTGCCACCTTGGTGAGAACCTTGGTCATGGCACCCTGGCAAAACCTCCGGGACTCGTCGGCCAACGAGGCCGCCCGGTTGGCGTGGAGCCGCTCCAGAGTGCCGACGACCTTCTCAAAGAACATGGTCAGGCTGCAATTGGCGCTCAAGCTCCGCTCCGGGGCATACCTCACGTCTGGCATCCCCATGATGGCCAGCTGCGCGGCGGCTTGGTTGGCGATAGTGGCGAGGCGATCGAGCCAACGGTTCTCGCCCTCCACGTGATCCGCGAAGTTGAGGCCCTCGTTCGTCCGCAACAGCTTCTCGGCCTCCAGCTCCTTGGCCAGGGTCCCCTCTCGGGTTGAGGCCTCCGACAACACCTTCTCGAGACCCTACAGCTTCAGCTTGAGGTCTCTGATGGAGTTGTTGGCCTCGGAGAGCTCCCCGGCCTTGCTGACGACCGCGCCCAGCGCCTCTGTCAGGGCACTGTTAAGCGTGTCCCTCTCCTGGGACAGCTTCAGGGCCTGCTCCTTCAGCCCATCGCGCTCCGCCTCCAGCTCTTCCACCTTGCCGGCGTAGACCTGGGCCCGGGCGTCGAGTGCCTCCTTGTGCCTCTGCTCCAGCTCACTGGTCCGCTGCAAGACAAGCTTCTCCACTTCTGCATCCTTGCCGCGAAGCATAGCGGCAAGCTTCTCCTCGCGCGCAGCAAGGTCCTCCTCCTAGGAGTTCAGCGCGGCCTCGCGCTGGGTCCGAGCGGCTTCGGCGGCTGCGGCCAAGTTCTTCGCCGGCTCAAAAATCTTTCTCGACATCGGCGAGCTTCATGGTGAGCTCCACGTCGCGCTTGGCCTGCTCACCCTGGGCTGCCTTGAGCTCCTTGTGGGCCTCGCGGAACCAGTCCTACACCTCGGCATCGCGCTTCTGGAGGTCCGCCTCCGCCCTCTCCACCACCGCCGTCCTGGACTTAACCTTGTCCAGGCGGGCGCGGTGGAGCGCTTGGAGCTTCCGGAAGCTGACGCCCATGGCATGGAGGAGCCGCTCCTCCTGCGAGCCGTCGCCACCAACGATTGGCTCGTCAACGACTTCAAGCCCGGCAGCGGCAAGCACTTCGTCGTCGAACACCTATCCCTCGACGGGTGTCCTGGTGCTCGACGCGCCTGGAAGGTGGACGAACAAGTCGTCACTCACCCTCAAGTACTTGCCGGAGTCGGAAGCAGCGGAGGAGGAAGGCTGGTCGCCAGCCTCCTCCTCCTCCTCGACAGCGGCCCCGCCGGCCTCCCCGGCAGGCCCCTTGCCGGCCTCCTCGGCAGGCCCCTTGGCGGCGTCCTCAGCGGCACCCTTGGCGGCCTCCTCCGCGGCGATCTTCTCGGCGTCCGCCACGGCGGCCTTGGCAACGCCCTCGATGACGGCGTCCACGCCTTCTGAGTTCACCGAGGAGGGATCTGGACACCAAAAAAGGGGTGAGGCAAGGCCAAGACCAAGAATCAGAAAGAAAAAGAAACAGGGATGAACGGCGAACGTCTTACCGGTGCCGGTACCGGGCTGGGAAATAGAAGCCCCCTCCTCGCCAACATTTGGCGTCGAGGCAAAGCCGCCGGCCCCCAAGTTCTCCTCCTCCTCCTCCATGTGCGTGGGCTCGGTACTTGGCGCCCTTGCCGGGGACGCCCCTCGGGGCGGCGTGGTCGATGGGGGCGGCGTGTTGGGAGTAGCCCTCTGCGGCTCCTGCTGCTGCTACTCTCCTCCTGCATACCTGGCAAGGTCAGCACCAAAGTGTCGCGCCCCTAACACGCGTCGACAGGGGAAGAGTGAAGAACTTACGCTGGGGCTAGGCCGGGGGTTGCTGACTGGGCTGCTCAACACCACCAACGGCGCCCTTGAAGTACCAGCCGGGGGCTAGCCGCCCACCGAGACCTTGTCCCTCTTCACTCTCTGGGCCAGTGTCTCTACGTCCCTGCAGAGACGAAGACAAGTCAAGACGAGCAACAGAGATTGAGGAGGCAGAGATAACGAAAAGGGACCAGATGCTTACTCATCGTCTGCCTCCTCCTCTGTCGTTTTCCACTTCCTCCTCGGCCTGAGGGATCCATAATCGAAGGTGACCTTCATGTCAACATTCGCCGGAGGGGGAGAAGGAGGTGGTGTCTGGACACACACGGACGAGGAAGGGGGGCTGTCTTCTTCTTCACCGCGGCCTTCGCCGGCTTCTTTGCCGCCGCGGCCCTCGTGTGGCGCCCGGCCCCCTCCAAGGTCAGCTGTGGCTGCATAGCCCTGCCGGGCCAGACTGGCTCGCCGGAAATGGCCCGCCGCAGGACTCTCCCCTCCCCGTAGGCGGCATCAGGTCTACGGTCTCGGCCTCCTCCTCAAATGACTCGACGGTCACATCTTCAACCAAAGGAGCCTCGGTGCCGGCGCTGCTAGCTCCCCCGGCGGCCACCGCCCACCGGGCGAGCTCCTCCTCCTCCTCCGCGGTCGTCGCGGCCTTGTCCTCTACACCGCCGGCGTTGCCGGCCTCCCTGGAAAGTTGCGCCTCCCTCGCCCTGGTGGCGATGTAGTCCAGCTCGGCCTGGGAGGTGTCCTGGACAAGCAACCGCTCGGCGTCAGCGTTGACATACACCTCATGCAAGGTGTCGAAGAACTACTGCACTTCGGCGTCCTCCGGCTCCTTCCAGCTCGGAACGGGACCGTGCGCGTTGTAGTCCGGCATCATGGCGATGATCTCAGACCGAGGCGAGTTGTTGCACAACGGGACCACCCCGTCGGAAGCTTGAACAGAGGCCCCTTGAGGACCTTGCCCGCCTTCGCGGCGGCCCTCGCAACCTTGCCGGTCCGCTCAACCTCGTCGTCGCGGCCCACGTCGAGCTGGAAGATCCGCTGGCAGAAATGGGCGTGCGCCATCACTGTGAAGTCGTGGTCGAGGCCGGGGCGGGGCCGCATGATGTCGGTAGGGTTTGTGAAGAGCCAGGCTGGCTTCCCCTTGTTATGCAGAGGGGCGATCCGGCGACGGATGAAGTCCGCCCCGATCATCGCAAGGGTGAGCCCGGCCTGGGTAAGCTGGATAATCCTGGTGGTGGCAACCGTGAGCTTTCCGTCGTCGGCGTCAATGTCGCTCCAGTCACTTCCGCGAACCGGCGGCACCTGGTGAACTCTGCAGAACACCGGCGGATCCTCCTCTTCGATCCAGCACAACCGGCCCCGCCATTCCTCCCACCTCTCCTTCATGGCGCCGTCCGGGTACGCTCCCTTGGATTTTGGGATCCAGGCGATGCACCAAGAGATGGCGCCTCCTGTATGGATCCGAGGGAAGAAGTAATGGCGGGAAGAGCGCCGTGTTGGGGTGCACCCCGCAAAGCCTTCGCAGAGGTGCGCGAAAAGGGCCATGCACGCCACCGCATTCGGAGTGAAATCCAGAAGGCGAAAGCCGAAGGTGTGCATGATGTCGCTGAAGAAGTCAGAGAAGGGAGGACAGAGCTCGCAAGAGAAGTAATCAACAAAGAAGGGGTACCGATTTGGGGCAGCCTCGGCGCAGTTGGCAGGGATGACACGCGTGGCCGGATGACCCGAATTCTTTCCCCCCGTCTTCACTCCCCACAAGGGCCGGAAAGAGTCCCGAAGATCGAACACGTCGTCCGTCAAGGGGAAGAAGGCGGACTGCGTCCGCTGCAATGCCAACGCACTCTCCGGCGGCTCTGCGGCTCCGGCGTCCTTGGCCACTCCCTTGGCCTTGGTGAATTTTGGCGCCATAGTGGCTGGGAGAGGAGAGCAGGACAGAGGGCGGCGGAAGCGCAACGGTGGCAAGCGGGAACGGAGATGAAGAGGGAGGCAGACGGAGGTCTCCGAGATTGGGGTTGCGCGGAAGGTAAAAGGAACAGTGTGCCCGCGGTTATCCCTTTCTATGGGGAAGCCGCGGGGCGCGCTGCCCATTTACTGCGATGTGACGCATGCGTGTGGAAACCGCCCCATGCATGCCGCCCACGTCACACACACCCCTCCGCGCCGCACCACGCACGCGGGTCGTGGGAGGCGGAGCACGCGAAGAATCTTACCAAGGTAAAAACCGCCCCACCTGCCCGCGCACCGTTTTGGGCCTGGCCCAACAATGTGTCGCGCTTATGTGTGGCCCAGGCCCGAGGGCTCCTGTTGGTGTACAAAAATAGGGGCGCATTTTTGTACCCCTTTACCTGTGCACGGGCAGTCAGAGCCGCGCCCACGGCCACACCAAGCAGAACGAGGAAGGTGAGCCAAGGTAAGACTAACGCCCAGGACGATCAAAGCAACGCCAAGGCCAAGACCACAAAGAGCAGAGGGACGAAGCAGGTTCCCCCGGCAAGACCCTTGTCGGGCGGCCTCAGCGGCCCCGGCAAGACGCTTGCCGGGACAGCTCGTCCCGCACCAACAGAGCAAGCCACCCTTGAGCCCACGGCCCCCAGCGCCATCATCAGCGTGGGGCCAGGGCTCAGGAAGGCACCTCTGTGGTTGCATGAAGATCTTTGTGAAGACATATTCAAGATCAGATGAGGATTAGAAGACGACGATTCTCGGCAAGATCCTTGCCGAGGAAGGCCACCAGACCCCCGGCAAGATCCTTGTCGGGAACGACAGCACGCTACGGCAAGACCCTTGCCGGGCCACCCGGCAAGGCCCTCGCCAAAGATGCCGGCGAGGCCACCGCCAAGCCCACGTCAACCAAGCTTCCACCGCCGTTCACATGCAGCTGCCAGCCCAACCAGCTGGGCGGGCACCTGCATGGCGACATGCAACCTCCAGGCCAACTCATCAAGCGCCTGTGTGGCGGCATGCAGATCTTCGTGAAGGCTCCACCACCGCGCCAACTCAGCTGCCTGCCTGCCTACATGGCACCGCACGCATCCCTGGCCGAGGCGCGTGCCGAAGCAAGGAGGAGCGGCGACGGACGGGACGGGCCTCGCCCCCGTCCCCAATAAAGCAAGAGGACACCTAAGCGATGTATTAAATGCACCCTGTCCTGTAATATGAGGGATAACCTCGTGCCACTGTAGACCTTTCCACCTCCTGTGTGCCACTGTGGCAACCCCTTTTTCCTATAAAAGGAGGCCCAAGGCGACCAGGAGAAGGATTCGGCTCTTTCGAACCACACGCTGACCACAGCTAGTTCAAGAGCTCAAGAACTCCCAAAAATACACCCACCAAAGCAGGACTAGGGTTTTACGCATCCTCGCGGCCCGAACCTAGGTAAACGATCCTTGTGCTGTCTACTAGCCCTGCTCTCCTTGCAACCCTGCGCCCCGGCAACCGTAGTAGGGATTCTTGTGATCCCATAGGTGTCGTTCCACGCCGACAGCTGAGCATGACATCACCTTACCGGGTCAAAAAAAGACCAGTGTTATAATTCTTGGAAAAATGTTCCAACCATCATACCTGTCCGAGATTCAGATCTGATCGGTGTTAGGATACCTCAGACTCAGGATTCCTGAGAAGAAAAAGTGCAAAACAAATTGACGAGATGACATTGTAAGATTCTTGGGAAATTTACTATGGAAGCGAGTTCTGAAACAAGAGCTCATCATTAAACCAATGAAAGGATAAGGAGGTAGCTGATGAACTCAGCGACAATTCATCGGGACTTCCAAAAGATGGGTTTCCACAATTATGTGAACAAGGAGATAACATTAGTCAGATAAAATGATATAATGATGTATGCTCGAGGAAAACATACACAGTTAAACATTGGTTGAAAGGTGCACCCAAAATATGGGCTTAAGTAGCATGATCAATGTTAGAATGGTGGTTCGATAACCAATGGTCTAAGAATGAAATATCGACCATTAACTTTGAAGCAATGGGGTTGCTAGAAGTTTTGAAGTCGTACATCATAGTTCGATTGTCGATTTTCCGGTTAGAAATAACACGGGGACCAAGGAATGAACGGATATGGCAAAAGGTATCACCTGTATCAAGAATTCTTAAGAGGTGGTGATATTCTCACGACATTCTTGACATAAAAGATGGTAATACTCCAAGGCAAAGAAGAACAACTGCTGGATAGCAAGGAACTCAAGGTATAACACAAAACACGAACAAGTTTGTGTTGAACGGAAGGAAATCGAGTGGTCGATGATAACACAAATCATCGAGGGCAAGGATGGTATTTCTCATCATGAATTCAATTGATATCCTGGAAGAGCTCAGAATGCTGATGATGATCATGACAAATTTTGACGAGAGGCTCCACAAAGTAGCAATTGCACAGTGGCTACATCAAGCAACAGGACTAATGCAGTGAAGGATTATTGGAACCACGGATACGACACCAACTTGGAATCAAGCTTGCTGTTCGAGGTGAAACGATAAGACAAGGAAGATCGACGTAAGCTTAGCTCATCGCCGAAAGTGGTGCTCCGGGAATAAGGACCAGGTAGCACAGTTAAAATCAGCATGATACTTATATAGCCGATCAGGCTAGAAATGACGTGATCGAGTACAAACTCGTAAGTAAAGAAGATTGCCAATAGTTGCTTAATCGCGATGCGGACTCAATTCAGTTATCAGTGTTGTTGAGTGTTTAATGACTCAGAGCCCGTGAAAAATTGGAATTAGTGAGAATGTAGTACTTGATGGAGAACTCATAAGAAGTTATGCAGTTCCGTGATAATCTCGAGATGCCAGGGTGTAATACTCGACGAAAGATCAAAGTAAAGGTTGGACAGGCGTACTGATCTGAGAGGGAAACTATTTTACTCGTCCAAGAAATGGGATCAAAGAAAGACAATATGGTCGAAACCATGATTGCAAAAGACCAAATCCCAGATATAATATGAACTTATTCCAAGGGAATAATTAATTTAAGATAAGCTTCCATGATAAGATCTACATCGTGTCCATGGGCATGAACACAAACTTCAAGGTCGACTCCCACTGCTCCAATGCATAATCATTCATTCACTGCTCTATATATAAAAACATGAATTGGGTGTGAAAACCTACATGGAAAAAGTACCAGAAGAGTATGACCCGTGAAAACCTTCGGGTTCATACAGGTTAAGGAAAGCATAGGTACAACCCATCAGGGCACATTAGAAACATATACCACAACTTCAGGAGTAATATATACAAGCTCGAAAGTAGAGCATGGTTGAGAAAGCAGAGGATACAATTTACCAAGGCATTATGTATCCGAGGGAAGGCTCACAAGTTTATTGGATATGAAGGTCGCTGTCGGATAATAACCAAGCAATTGGTCTCGCGGATCACAAGGAACCTGCTATGAGTATCGGTACTCAATCAGAAGGAAAAATAATACAAAGGTATTAGATTATAGAAACAACTGACTAATTCAAAGATCAAATGCAAAGGAACTATCATTCCAAATCAAGGGATGAGAAGCCAACGGTTTAATTAAGAATGGATAAGTTGAATAGACTTAGGGGTACACTCGATAACAATTTGATTGGTCGATAACCCGCTCATGTTCAAACTAACACAAAGCCGGAAGGATGAATTCTAGGATTTGACTCAGGAATGCGAGCATCCTCAACATATTGAATCAACGGACTTAAAATGATAAATACAAGGGATGGCAATAAGATTACGAGACTTATGGGATTAATCATAATGCAAGCAAGCAAGAATTTCAAGAGCAATAGGCTGCACAGGATTTCGGAAGATCGAATGGTATTTCGAAGAAATTTTGTGAAATACATGAATCAACTAGGGATGAGCGCATACTCGATAGGTGCAAGAAATTATCCGTAGGGGTATTCAGGTGACAAGGAACTGCAAGGCAGTAAGCTCAAAGGATTCTCGGAACAGTGGAGAGCAGTTCATGGCATCTTGTAATGACAAGATCAATGGAATTGAATGTAAGAATGGCAGGTGTATGCAGTTATCAATTAGGATATAACAGTGGTAGGGAATTTGCAAAGGCGGTGGGTACAAGTGTCTCGAGAGAACATCATAGAGTAACCACGGAATCTTCTGGTGCAGATCACGATCATCGGTAATAAGGTGCTCTCCGGGTGAAAGTGATCACGAGATCCTAATGTTAGATTTAGCAAAATTCATTTAACCCGAATAGAAGAGAGATCAGAGTCCTAGAGTATAGACGAGGAGTAAAAGATCCTAATACCACCCAAATGCCGACGTGGGCCCGTAAGACACACAGGCATGTTAGTAAAAAGTTTTGCAATGTTTAGACTTGACTTCGGCCAAGGAGTGTGGAAGGGGGATTCCTACAGGCAGTCGGCTTTGATACCAACTTGTGATGCCCTCGATTTGACTGTACACTAATCATACACACAAATGTGTATGATCAAGATCAAGGACTCATGGGAAGATATCACAACACAACTCTAGACACAAAATAAAATAATACAAGCTTTATATTACAAGCCAGGGGCCTCGAAGTCTCGAATACAAATGCTCAAAGACACAAGAGTCAGCGGAAGCAAAAATATCTGAGTACAGACATAAGTTAATCAAGTTTGCCTTAAGAAGGCTAGCACAAAAGTAGCAACGATCGAAAAGGCAAGGCCTCCTGCCTGGGACCTCCTAACTACTCCTCAAAATCGAACTCCATGTAGATCATCCTCGGGATCCTCTGGCTCCTGGACTCCAGCATCTGGTTGCGACAACCAGGAATAGAAAGGGGAAAAAGGGGGAATGAAGCAACCGTGAGTACTCATCCAAAGTACTCGTAAGCAAAGATCTACACTACATATGCATTGGTATCAATGAAATGGGTAGTATTTGTGGACTGAACTGCAGATTGCCAGAATAAGAGGGGGATAGCTAGTCCTATCAAAGACTACGCTTCTGGCCGCCTCCATCTTGAAGTGTGACGCCCGGATAATTAAGCTACAGTAACCACACCTTAATTGTGCCATGTCATCATGATTAATTTTCTAAGCCTCACCTCGATCCAAACCAAACTCGAATTCAAAATCAAATGCAAGTCAATTTATTAAATTTTCAAATAATAAAACAAAAATGTAGGCTGGTTTGAAATAAATCCTTAACTATTTGTCATGAATTACCCAACATCTTTTGAATTAATAAAATGCCCCTATCTATTTAAAACTGAGTTAGCAACAATTAAATTTACCGTTTCAATTTAAATAGATATCCAAACTTTTCAAAATAAATTGTAACTTTCTGAGTTTCTTTAAAATATTGCCTAGTGATTATGTGCTAAGTGGCACATTTGAAAAAGTTGTTTTGATAGCAAAAAAAATAGAAAACCATAGGGAAAATATAAAACAGAAATTAGTAAATGCAGAAGGAACCGAACTACTATGCACTTTAGCCTAGTATGAACAGTTGCTAGCCTAGCCCACTGAACCGGCCTAGCCCAACTCCTCCCCTCTGTCTTCTTCCTTCCCTGTTCATCGAGCGCGGTGGATGACCGTGCGTCGTCCATGGACAGATTAGCCACGGGGCGGCCATCCCGCACCTCCCCGTCGTCTCCCAGCGGCGGATATGAACGACCCTGAGCCCCCTGGATCGAACCCTATCTCCTTCTTCCCCTTCCATTCGCTCCTCCGATCGAACCCAAAGCCCCCCGATGCCTCGCCGCCGTGTTGCCCTCATCGCAGTGGCCACCGACCTCCCCACGGCCAGCCAAGGTGCCCAGGAGGACCGCCGCCATCGTCCTCTTCGACTACGGGGACGCGTTTGAGCTCGAAGCACCTACATAGACTGGATCGAGCCGCCTTTGTCCGCGGGACCCGACCCCGTTCGTCGCTGCCGCGTCGCTCCTCCGGTCCACCTCGACTCCCTGCGGCTTCCTCGACCACACCACGAGCTCGCTGTGAGCTCCTTCCCCGAATCCCCATTCTTCCCGCCTCGATTTATTTGCGTAGCCTCCGTCCACGAATTCATCCGAGCTCCCGCGTACGCGCGTGTTTGATCCGCCTCACTCTCGCCTTCTCCTTCTGCTGCTGCTGCCCACGCCGCGTCTGCCGTCCCCCGCCTCGACCTCGTTCGCTCGCACCGCCATGCCCCAGACTCCCCTGCTGCTGGCTGTCACCTGCACCTGCCAGCCTCTCCCATCCGCTGGCCATGCTCGCCACGCCACTCGAGCTTCTGCAGACGCGCTTCGCCGCAGCTGCCGCCGCTGCCGCCGCCCCTACTAGTCTGCGCGCTGCCGCTAGATCCGCAACGCGACCGGGCCGCATCCGCCATGCGGGCGTTGCTGGCCGCCTCCAGCGCCATGCCGATGACTGCTGCTGCTCAACGTCATCTGCTGCTGCTGAATGCTACTGTATCTATGGCTAGCTTTGCGAATATTACGCTGACTAACCCCCTTGACAGCCTCTAATCAGCAGGTAAACAACTACTAATAGGCCAAGAAAAACTATGAGTAGAAAGTATACTTGACAAACTTCATTTTATCCCATTGGACCAAATCCTTTCGGTGAATGGATTAAATCGTATGAAAATCACAAAAGGCTATCTTCTGTTAACAATGAACATAATTAACCCCTAGTTGTGTGTATGCGTGTGTTTTCTGTGTTTGTGAGGCCGGCCCCATGTTCAATTAGTTTAGGGTTAATTAGTATTTAGTTTAGCTACTAGCAGATGACATGTGGACCCCATTAATTAGGTTAGTATTTATTTATTTGTTTAGGTATAGCCTATGACATGTGGGATCCACTTCTACTGTTCATGTGTTGACCAGTCAAATGTTGACTTGTTCAACCCAGCCCCACTGGCCCCGCTGTCGTACATTGTGGCTAGAATATTGCTAGGTGGCAAAGTATTTCACCGTTTATAATTCGAGTTAAATAAATTCTAGAAATCTTTTAAACTTTGAAAATTCATATAAAATTAACCGTAACTCGGATGAAAATACTTTGAACATGAAAGTTACTCAGATCGACGAGACGAATCCGAGTATGCAGTCCGTTTGTCTGCCACACATCCCTAGCATAGTGAATGCACAACAATACCCCTCCGATTCGTCTTTTCGAAAACGTCAAACACCGGGAATACTTTCTCGGATGTTTTCCCCCTTCGCAAGTAGCACCTACTACTACGTTAGGTCACCTCTAGCACCGCGTAATGCCATGTTACACTTTGTGATGCTTTGATTGCTCTGTTGTTTATTGTGTTCCCCCTCCGTTACTTCTTTCCGGTAGACCCCGAGACTGCCGGCGACCCCCAGTTCGACTACGGTGTTGACGACCCTTCCTTCTTGCCAGAGCAACCAGGCAAGCCCCCCCCCCTTGATCACCAGATATCGCCTATTCTTCTCTATACTGCTTGCATTAGAGTAGTGTAGCATGTTACTGCTTTCCGTTAATCCTATCCTGATGCACAGCCTGTCCTTGCTACTACTTTTGTTACCTTTACCTGCAATCCTACATGCTTAGTATAGGATGCTAGTATTTCATCTGTGGCCCTACATTCTTGTCCGTCTGCTGTGTTATACTATCGGGCTGTGTGGATCTTTGTGGCGGAGCGACAGGGCAGGTTGAGACTACCTAGGTGAGAGGTGGGCCTGGCCCTGGTCAGCGTCCGTGGTTACTTCATAAGAACACGCTTAACGAAATCTTGGTATTTGATCTGAGTTGGGTCGTTGACCTTATACGCACTAACCGCCACGTGGGAGAAGATATGGGCAACCGGCGTCGTGGTATCAGCCGAAGCTCTTTCTGACGTCAGCGACTGAGCGGCGCGCACCGGATTGGACTGGAACGCCTGCTAGGCTAGGTCTGCTTCCGACCGCGTACGCAATGTGCAGGTGTGCAATGGGTGATGGGCCTAGACCCCTGCGCGCATAGGATTTAGACCAGCGTGTTGACCTCTCTGTTGAGCCTAGGTGGGGCTACGACGTGTTGATCTCCCGAGGCCGGACATGACCCAGGAAAGTGTGCCCAGCCAGAGGGATCGAGCGTGTCGGGTAATGTGGTGCAGCCCTACAGGGAAGTTTATCTATTCGAATAGTCGTGATCTTCGGTAACAGGACGACTTGGAGTTGTACCTTGACCTTATGACAACTAGAACCGCATACTTAATAAAACACACCCTTCCAAGTTCCAGATATAACCCGGCGATCGCTCTCACACAGGGCGACGAGGGGAGGATCACCGGGTAGGATTATGCTATGTGTTTCTACTTGGTGAACTTACCATCTACTCTCTCCTACATGCTGCAAGATGGAGGTGGCCTGAAGCGTAGTCTTCGACAGGATTAGCTATCCCCCTCTTATTTTGGCATTCTGCAGTTCAGTCCACCGATATGGCCCTTTACACATATACCCATGCATATGTAGTGTAGCTCCTTGTTTGCGAGTACTTTGGATGAGAACTCACGGTTGCTTTTCTCCCTCTTTTCCCCCTTTCTCTTCTACCTGGTTGTCGCAACCAGATGTCGGAGCCCAGGAGCCAGACGCCACCATCGACGATGACTCCTACTACACCGGAGGTGCCTACTACTACGTGCAGCCCGCTGACGACGACCAGGAGTAGTTAGGAGGATCCTAGGCAGGAGGCCTGCGCCTCTTCGATCAAGATATCGGTTTGTGCTAGCCTTCTTAAGGCAAACTTGTTTAACTTATGTCTGTACTCAGATATTGTTGCTTCCGCTGACTCGTCTATGATCGAGCACTTGTATTCGAGCCCTCGAGGCCCCTGGCTTGTATTATGATGCTTGTATGACTTATTTATGTTTTAGAGTTGTGTTGTGATATCTTCCCGTGAGTCCCTGATCTTGATCGTACACGTTTGCGTGCATGATTAGTGTACAATTGAATCGGGGGCGTCACATGAAGCATATAGAAGAGAGTAGACGACAAGTTCACCAAGTAGCATCATATAGCATAATCCTACCCGGCGATCCTCCCCTCATCGCCTTGTGTGAGAGCGATTACCGGGTTATATCTGGCACTTGGAAGGGTGTGTTTTATTAAGTATCCGGTTCTAGTTGTCATAAGGTCAAGGTACAACTCTGGGTCGTCCTTTTACCGAGGGACACAGCTATTCGAATAGATAAACTTCCCTGCAGGGGTGCACCACATTACCCAACACGCTCGATCCCTCTGGCCGGACACACTTTCCTGGGTCATGCCCTGCCTCGGAAGATCAACACGTCGCAGCTCTTCCTAGGCACAACAGAGAGGTCAGCACGCCGGTCTAAATCCCATGTGCGCAGGGGTCTGGGCCCATCGCCCATTACACACCTGCACGTTGCGAACACGACCGGAAGCAAACCTAGCCTCCCTAATACAAGAGCGGGCGTTCCAGTCCAATCCGGCATGTGCCGCTCAGTCGCTGACGTCAAGAAGGCTTCGGCTTATACCACGTCGTCGAGTGCCCATAACTGTTCCCGCGTAGTTGGTTAGTGCGTATAGGCCATTGGCCAGACTCAGATAAAATACCAAGATCTTGTTAAGCGTGTTATTTTAAAGTAACCGCGGACGCCGACCAGGGCCAGGCCCACCTCTCACCTAGGTGGTCTCAACCTGCCCTATTGCTCCGCCACAAAGTAACAGTCGGGGGTTGTCGGGAACCCAGGCCCACCTCTACTGGGATGGAGCCACCCGTCCTTTCAGCCCCCCACATCGGAATCTCTTGCGGGTACTCTACGAGCCGACCCGACTTTAATCACCACATGTATCATATAGTATGTATGTAAGTATATACCCGTGATCACCTCCCGAGTGATCACGGCCCGGTAGTATAACATGGCAGACGGACAAGAATGTAGGGCCATTGATGGAATACTAGCATCCTATACTAAGCATTTAGGATTGCAGGTAAGGGTAACAACTGTAGCAACACTGACAGGCTATGCAGCAGAATAGGATTAATCGAAAGCAGTAACATGCTACACTACTCTAATGAAAGCAGTAGAGAGAAGGAATAGGCGATATCTGGTGATCATGCGGGGGCTTGCCTGGTTGCTCTGGCAAGGAGTGGTCGTCAACACCGTAGTCGTACTGGGTAGCGGCGGCGTCGGTCTCGGTGTCTAACGAGAGAAGAGGGGGAAGAAACAATAAATATAATGCAAACAAATGCATGACATGACAATGAGCGGTGCTAGGTGTGCCCTAAGGCGGCGGTAGGTGATACCGGCAAAGGGGGGAAACATCCGAGAAAGTATTCCCGGTGTTCCGCGTTTTCGGGAAGACGGACCGGAGGGGGAAAGTTGCATGTTCGCTATGCTAGGGACGTGTGGCGGATGTATGGACTGCGTATTCGGATTCGTCTTGTCGTTTTGTGCAACTTTCATGTACAAAGTATTTTCAACCGAGTTACCGATTATTTTATATGATTTTTCAAGTTTATTTGAATTTCTGAAATTACTAGATTATATTAATTCGAATTAAAAAAAGTAAAAACTCTTGTCACCTCATCCTACTCTACCCAGAGTGTATGACAATGGGGCGAGGGGGGTCCAGTCAGCAGAGTTGACCCAGTCAACTTTTGACTTGTCAAAAGGTAAATAGTAAAGGTGGGTCCTGGTTGTCATTGAGTTAGTTTCCATTATAGTTTAATTATATAGTTTAATTAGTGCTAAGTTAATTAAGCAAACTTAATTAGGTTAATTATTTAATATACATATATTTATTTATTTATTTATTTTCATTTTTCTTTTCGTTTAATAGGGGGGCTGGGCCCCACCTGTCGGTGGCTTAGGCCAAAGATCGGGCTAAAGGGCGACGGGTTTGGGCGTGGGACGCGGAGCGGGCGCAGAACCCGGGCGACGGTGAGCGAGCAGGGGACGCGAGTGGCGATGCGATGTGCGGCGGGCAGCGGCGCCGAGTGTGGGCGAAGCAGGGCAAGGCGGGGCGGTGAGCACGGCGGGTCACTGGGCGTGGGCAGCGACCACAGGAGCGTGGGCGAGGGGGAGAGACCCGACGAGGCAGGGCGGAGTGCGGTGGCCAAACGCGGCCACGGCGGGTGCGTGCTGGCCAGCGAGAAGTGGCCGTGGGGAGCGGCGGTGCTAGGCGGATGGCAGCGCGAGGGGGGGAGGCACAGGCGAGCACGCGCGAGCAGCGGCAATGGCGCGGGCGCACGAGGGGCTGTGCTCGGGAACGGCGGGCGCAGGGCAGGGGCTTGAGGAGCACAACCACGACAGCGGCAGCGGTCACGAGCTCCGGCGCGGGAGCGGAGAGCCATGGCGGTGGGCGCGCCGGTGAGGTTGAGCAGCAACAGGGGGCTAGCCATGGCGCGGGTGCAGCGCGTGCGGGTGTGATCAGTACGGGGCCGTGCGCGACGACGTGGCAGATGTGGCAAGGACTGCTACCTCTTGAGCATGCGTTGGTTTTCCCTTGAAGAGGAAAGGGTGATGCTGCAAAGTAGCGTAAGTATTTCCCTCAATTTTTGTGAACCAAGGTATCAATCCAGTAGGAGGCCACACACAAGTCCCTCGTACCTACACAAACAAATAAGAGCCTTGCAAGCAATGCGATAAAGGGGTTGTCAATCCCTTCACGGCCACTTGCAAAAGTGAGATCTGATAGAGATGATAAGATAATATTTTTGATATTTTTATGATAAAGATTAAAAGTAAAGATTGCAAAATAAACGGCGACAGAAATAGCTAGTTGACGTAAGATTAATATGATGGAAAATAGACCCGGGGGCCATAGGTTTCACTAGTTGCTTCTCTCAAGATAGCATAAGTATTACGGTGGGTTAGCAAATTACTGTTGAATAATTGATAGAATAGTGCATAGTTATGAGAATATCTAGGCATGATCATGTATATAGGCATCACGTCCACGACAAGTAGACCGAAAGGATTCTACATCTACTACTATTACTCCACACATCGATCGCTATCCAGCATGAATCTAGAGTATTAAGTTCACAAGAACAGAGTAACGCATTAGGCAAGATGACATGATGTAGAGGGATAAACTCAAGCAATATGATATAAACCCCATCTTTTTATCCTCGATGGCAACAATACAATACGTGTCGTTTCCCCTACATCATTTGGGATCGAAAGCAACGCAAGATTGAACCCAAAGCTAAGCACTTCTCCCATTGCAAGAAAGATCAATCTAGTAGGCCAAACCAAACTGATAATTCGAAGAGACTTGCTAAGATAACAAATCATACATAAAAGAATTCAGAGGAGATTCAAATATTGTTCATAGATAATCTTGATCATAAACCCACAATTCATCGGATCTCGACAAACACAACGCAAAAAGAATTACATCAAATAGATCTCCTAGAAGATCGAGGAGAACTTTGTATTGAGATCCAAAGAGAGAGAAGAAGCCATCTAGCTAATAACTATGGACCCGAAGGTATGAGGTAAACTACTCACACATCATTGGAGAGGCTATGGTGTTGATGTAGAAGCCGCCCGTGATCGATTCCCCCTCCGGCGGAGTGCCGGAGAAGGCCCGAAGATGGGATCTCACGGCTACATAAGGTTGCGACGGTGGAAATAGGGTTTCGTGGTGCTCCTGGATGGTTTCGAGGTATATGGGTATATATAGGAGGAAGAAGTAGGTCAGTGGAGCTGCGAGGGGTCCACGAGGGTGGGGGCATGCCCAGGGGGCAGGCACGCCTCCCTGCCTCGTGGCCTCCTCGATTGTTTCTTGACTTCCACTCCAAGTCCTCCGGATCACGTTTGTTCCAAAAATAACTCTCCCGAAGGTTTCATTCCGTTTGGACTCCGTTTGATATTCCTTTTCTGCGAAACACTGAAATAGGCAAAAAAACAGCAATTTGCACTGGGCCTTGGGTTAGTAGGTTAGTCCCAAAAATAATATAAAAGTGCTTAGTAAAGCCCATTAAACATCCAAAATATATAATATAATAGCATAGAACAATCAAAATATATTGATACGTTGGAGACGTATCAAGCATCCCCAAGCTTAATTATTGCTCGTCCTCGAGTAGGTAAATGATAAAAACAGAATTTTTGATGTGGAATGCTACCTGGCATATTTCTCAATGTAATTTTATTTATTGTGGCATGAATGTTCAGATCCGAAAGATTCAATATAAAAGTTTAATATTGACATAAAAATAATAATACTTCAAGCATACTAACAAAGCAATCATGTCTTCTTAAAATAACATGGCCAAAGAAAGTTATCCTTACAAAATCATATAGTCTGGCTATGCTCTATCTTCATCACACAAAGTATTTAATCATGCACAACCCTGATGACAAGCCAAGCAATTGTTTCATACTTTTGATGTTCTCAAACTTTTTCAATCTTCACGCAATACATGAGCGTGAGCCATGGACATAGCACTATATGTGGAATACAATGGTGGTTGTGGAGAAGACAAAAAAAGGAGAAGATAGTCTCACATCAACTAGGCGTATCAATGGGCTATGGAGATGCCCATCTATAGATATCAATGTGAGTGAGTAGGGATTGCCATGCAACGGATGCACTAGAGCTATAAGTGTATGAAAGCTCAACAAAAGAAACTAAGTGGGTGTGCATCCAACTCGCTTGCTCATGAAGACCTAGGGCATTTTGAGGAAGCCCATCATTGGAATATACAATCCAAGTTCTATAATATAAAATTCCCACTAGTATATGAAAGTGACAACATAGGAGACTCTCTATCATGAAGATCATTGTGCTACTTTGAAGCACAAGTGTGGAAAAAGGATAGTAACATTGTCCCTTCTCTCTTTTTCTCTCATTTTTTTTATTTGGGCCTTCTTCTCTTTTTTGGGCCTCTTTTTTTTTCTCTTTTTTTACTTTTCGTCCGGAGTCTCATCCCGACTTGTGGGGGAATCATAGTCTCCATCATCCTTCCCTCACTTGGGACAATGCTCTAATAATGATGATCGTCACACTTTTATTTACTTATAACTCAAAGATTACAACTCAATACTTAGAGCAAAATATGACTCTATGTGAATGCCTCCAGCGGTGTACCAGGATATGCAATGAATCAAGAGTGACATGTATGAAAGAATTATAAAGGTGGCTTTGCCACAAATACGATGTCAACTACATGATCATGCAAAGCAATATGACAATGATGAAGCGTGTCATAATAAACGGAACGGTGGTAAGTTGCATGGCAATATATCTCAGAATGGCTATGGAAATGCCATAATAGGTAGGTATGGTGGCTGTTTTGAGGAAGGTATATGGTGGGTGTATGATACCGGCGAAAGGTGCACGGTATTTGAGATCGAGGCTAGCAATGGTGGAAGGGTGAGAGTGCGTATAATCCATGGACTCAACATTAGTCACAAGAACTCACATACTTATTGCAAAAACCTATTAGTTATCGAAACGAAGTACTACGCGCATGCTCCTAGGGGGATAGATTGGTAGGAAAATACCATCGCTCGTCCCCGGCCGCCACTCATAAGGAAGACAATAAATAAATAAATCATGCTCCGACTTCATCACATAACGGTTCACCATACGTGCATGCTACGGGAATCACAAACTTTAGAACAAGTATTCTCAAATTCACAACTACTCAACTAGCATGAGTCTAATATCACCATCTTCATATCTCAAAACAATCATCAAGTATCAAACTTCTCATAGTATTCAATGCACTTATATGAAAGTTTTTATTATATCCATCTTGGATGCCTATCATATTAGGACTAATTTTATAGCCAAAGCAAACTACCATGCTGTTCTAGAGGACTCTCAAAATAATATATGTGAAGCATGAGAGATCAATAGTTTCTATAAAATAAAACCACCACCGTGCTCTAAAAGATATAAGTGAAGCACTAGAGCAGAATTATCTAGCTCAAAAGATATAAGTGAAGCACAAAGAGTATTCTAATAAATTTCGATTCATGTGTGTCTCTCCCAAAAGGTGTGTACAGCAAGGATGATTGTGGTAAACTAAAAACCAAAGACTCAAATCATGCATACAAGACGCTTCAAGCAAAACACATATCATGTGGTGAATAAAAATATAGCACCAAGTAAAGTTACTGATGGACGAATACAAAAGAAGAGATGCCTTCCGGGGCATCCCCAAGCTTAGGCTCTTGCCACTCCTTGTTCCATAATCCATCAAATCTTTACCCAAAACTTGAACACTTCACAACACAAAACTTAACAGAAAATCTCATAAGCTCCGTTAGCGAAAGAAAACAAGACACCACTTTAAGGTATTGTAATGAACTCATTATTTATTTATATTGGTGTTAAACCTACTGTATTCCAACTTATCTATGGTTCATAACCTCCTATACTAGCTATAGACTCATCAAAATAAGCAAACAACACACGAAAAACAGAATATGTCAAAAACAGAACAGTCTGTAGTAATCTGTATCAAATGCATACTTCTGGAACTTCAAAACTTCTACCAAAATAGGACGACCTAGATAAAAATTTTATTGATCTACTGCAATTGGAATCAGTATTCTATCACGTTCTGGTGATTTTTAACAATTGTTTTCGTGAACAGAAAGTTTCTGATATTTTCAGCAAGATCAAATAACTATGATTCAAGAAAATCCTATAGGTTTTACTTGGAACAAACACTAATTAAAACATAAAAACACATCTAACCAGAGGCTATATCAAATATTTATTGAATAACAACAAGTAAAAATATTGGGTTTTCTCCCAACAAGCGCTTTTCTTTGAAGCCTTTTAGCTAGGCATTGATAATTTTAATGATGCTCACATGAAAGACAAGAATTGAAGCGCAAAGAGAGCATCATAAAATACGTGAAAAACACATCTAAGTCTAACATACTTCCTATGCATAGGCATATTATAAGCAAATAAATTTGCAAGGAAAGCAAAAACTAGCATATGCAAGGAAGAAGAAAGTGACGATAGCTATCTCAACATGAAGAGAGGTAATTTAGTAACATGAAAACTTCTACAACCATATTTTCCTCTCTCATAATAATTACATGTAAGATCATATTCAAATTCAACAATATTGCTATCACATAACATATTATCTAGGTGATCCACATGCATGCAAAGTTGACACTCTTCCAAAATAGTGGGAGTAACATAAACTAAAGTCATGACCTCTCCAAACCCACTTTTATCAAGAACTTCATAAGATTGATCAAAATCCAAATATGTGGTATCTAAAGTTGACACTCTTCCAAACCCACTTTCAATACTATTGCAAACATTATTATCAATCTCATATTCATCATGGGGCTTAAATAAATTTTCAAGATAATAAGAAGAATCACCCCAATCATGATCATTGGAACAAATAGTAGACATAGCAAAACTAGCATCCGCAAGCTTAGGGTTTTGCATATTATTGACATCAAGAGAATTTATAGTAAAATCATTGCAATCATGCTTTTCATTCGAGCTATCGTGAATCTCTTCATAAATTTCTTCATCACAATTTTTAAATTCATGAATTTCAAGAAAAAACTCATAAAGATAATCTAGTGCACTCAAATCACTAGAAATTGGTTCATCATAATTAGATCTCTTAAAAATATTGGCAAGCAGATGAGGATCCATAGATCTTAGGTTCTCTATTTAGTAATAAATACACAACTATTCCAACCAAACGAGCAAACGAGCCAAGTAAGACATCAAAGCAAACGAAAAGACGAACAGAAGAAGGGCGAATAAAACGGCAAAGGTGAAGTGGGGGAGAATAAAACAAGAGGCAAATGGCAAATAATGTAATGCGAGAGATAAGAGTTTGTGATGGGTACTTGGTATGTCTTGACTTGACTTGGCGTAAGCCTCCCCGGAAACGGCGCCATAAATCCTTCTTGCTACCTCTTGAGCATGCGTTGGTTTTCCCTTGAAGAGGAAAGGGTTTTGCAGCAAAGTAGCGTAAGTATTTCCCTCAGTTTTTGAGAACCAAGGTACCAATCCAGTAGGAGGCCACACGCAAGTCCCTCGTACCTACACAAACAAATAAGAATCTTGCAACCAACGCGATAAAGGGGTTGTCAATCCCTTCACGGCCACTTGCAAAAGTGAGATCTGATAGAGATGATAAGATAATATTTTTGGTATTTTTATGATAAAGATTAAAATAAAAGATTGCAAAATAAACGCCGACAGAAATAGCTAGTTGACGTAAGATTAATATGATGGAAAATAGACCCGGGGGCCATAGGTTTCACTAGTGGCTTCTCTCAAGATAGCATAAGTATTACAGTGGGTGAACAAATTACTGTCGAGCAATTGATAGAATAGTGCATAGTTATGAGAATATCTAGGCACGATCATGTATATAGGCATCATGTCCGCGACAAGTAGACCGAAACGATTCTGCATCTACTACTATTACTCCACACATCCACCGCTATCCAGCATGCATCTAGAGTATTAAGTTCATAAGAACAGAGTAACGCATTAGGCAAGATGACATGATGTAGAGGGATAAACTGAAGCAATATTATATAAACCCCATCTTTATCCTCGATGGCAACAATACAATATGTGTCATTTCCCCTTCTGTCACTGGTATCGAGCAACGCAACATTGAACCCAAAGCTAAGCACTTCTCCCATTGCAAGAAAGACCATTCTAGTAGGACAAACCAAACTGATAATTCGAAGAGACTTGCAAAGATAACAAATCATACATAAAAGAATTCAGAGGAGATTCAAATATTGTTCATAGATAATCTTGATCATAAACCCACAATTCATCGGATCTCGACAAACACACCGCAAAAAGAATTACATCGAATAGATCTCCAAGAAGATCGAGGAGAACTTTGTATTGAGATACAAAGAGAGAGAAGAAGCCATCTAGCTAATAACTATGGACCCGAAGGTCTGAGGTAAACTACTCAAACATCATCGGAGAGGCTATGGTGTTGATGTACAAGCCCTCCGTGATCGATTCCCCCTCCGGCGGAGCGCCAGAAAAGGCCCCAAGATGGGATCTCACGGGTACAGAAGGTTGCGGCGGTGGAAATAGGGTTTCGTGGTGCTCCTGGATGGTTTCGGGGCATATGGGTATATAGGAAGAAGTAGGTCGGTGGAGCTGCGAGGGGCCCACGAGGGTGGGGGCGCGCCAAGGGGGGCAGGTGCGCCTCCCTGCCTCATGGCCTCCTCGATTGTTTCTTGACTTCCACTCCAAGTCCTCCGGATCATGTTTGTTCCAAAAATAACTCTCCCGAAGGTTTCATTCCGTTTGGACTCCGTTTGATATTCCTTTTCTGCGAAACACTGAAATAGGCCAAAAAAACTGCAATTTGCACTGGGCCTTGGGTTAGTAGGTTAGTCCCGAAAATAATATAAAAGTGCTTAGTAAATCCCATTAAACATCCAAAACAGATAATATAATAGCATGGAACAATCAAAAATTATGGATACATTGGAGACGTATCAAGGACGGCCCGTGCGCGCGGGGCTGCGACGAGTGGGCGCGGTGGACGAGTAAGCGAGGCAAGAAGGGGAGGCCGGGGCCTCACCGCGGGGCGTAGGGTCAAAGGCAGCGGGGGTCGAGGAGGAGGACGGGGACGATGGCGGGGCAGCTTCGGCGAGGTCCAGGCGGCGGCGACGATCAGCATGGCGACGTGGTTCCTGCGACGGGATCTGGGGAGGCGTGGCGTCGGGTGTGCATCGAGGGGTGCAGTTGCCTCTATCTAGCTCGGGGGAGGAGAGAGCGAGTGGGGGGAGAGTGCTCGGGGTGACAAGGTGGGGTGGGGTGCGCCTCCTGGCGGCCTGGATGGCCAGTTGGGCCATTCGGCCCAGGGAGAGGAGGGGGGCTCTAGTGTGTTTTTATTTCTCTCCCTGCCTTTTTTATTTGTTTTGTCTTTTCCTTTTATTATTTTCTTTATATTAGTTTTCTATTTCATTTTCTATATAATTTTGTTTTATAAAATATATAAGTAGTACCTAAATTAGTGTTTCAAAATACCCCAATGCCACAAAAAGTTTGGTGGCAAAATAAAACAGTTTAGTATTTTATTAACTGTAAAAGGCATTTAACTAATTGTTTTGCTACTGTCTTATTTATTTTAGAGTAGTTAAACAGTTTATAGAAGTTTGGTTTCTCCACCATAATTACTTATGCATTATTTGGCACAACCCGAACAATTTGGTTTTAATATTTGAAAACTTTTATTGTTTGCCTTTAATTAAATTTTGAACTGGTTTCGTTTTTGAACTATCGAGAGTTTATCAACAGTAACCGAGGTGACATGGCATCATTAGCGGGGAATCACTGTAGCTTAATTATCCGGGTGTCACACATCGTGACTACGCAAACAGGATTGCACGCATAAACAGATCTGACGAGAAAACGACAAACGAAAAAAAGGGCGAATAAAACGACAAACTTTTGTGAAGTGGGGGGAGATGAAAACTAGAGGCAAATGGCAAATAATTTAAATTGCAAGAAGATGAGATTTGTGATTAAGAACTTGATTGATGTTGATGATGTCTCCCCAGCAACGGCGCCAGAAATTCCTTTTGATGTCGCTTGAACTACGTCAGTATTTCCCCAAAGAGCAAGGGATGATGCAACACAGCTACGGTAGATATTTCCCTCAGTGATGAAACCAAGGTTATCGAACTAGTAGGACAACCAAGCAATAATATTTAAACGGTACCTGCACACAAAGAACAAATACTTGCAACCCGACGCGTAAGAGGGGTTGTCAATCCCTGTCGGGTAAAAGATAGATTGATTTGTATGATTTTGGATAAATAGATCTCTCGATAAAACAAAATAAAATAAATAAAGAAAAAGTGCAGCAAGGTATTTTGGGTTTTTGGAATAATAGATCTGAAAATAAAAGTGGCAAATAATAGATCGGAAAGCAAATATGATAAAGAATAGACCCGTGGGTCGTAGGCTTCACTAGTGGCTTCTCTCGAGAAAAAGCATACGGTGCGTAGACAAATTACTATTGGGCAATTGATAGAACTTCAAATAATTATGACGATATCTAAGCAATGATCATCAAATAGGCATCACGTCCAAGATTAGTAGACCTACTCCTGCCTGCATCTACTACTATTACTCCACACATCGACCGCTATCTAGCATGCATCTAGTGTATTAAATTGATGGAGAAATGGAGTAATGCAATTAGAACGATGGCATGATGTAGAAAAGATCTATTCATGTAGGAATAGACCCCATCTTGTTATCCTTAATGGCAACAATCAATACGTGTCTTGCTGCCCCTTCTATCACTGGGAAAGAACACCGCACGACCGAACCCATCACAAAGCACCTCTTCCCATGGCAAGAAAAATCTATCTAGTCGGCCGAACTAAACCAAAGATTTGAAGAAGAAATACGAGGCTATAAGTAATCATGCATATAAGAGATCAAAACTCAAATAACTTTCATGGATAAAATAGATCTGATCATAAACTCAAAGTTCATCAGATTCCAACAAACACACCGCAAAAAGAGTTACATCAAATAGATCTCCAAGAGACCATTGTATTGAGAATCAAAAGAGAGAGAGGAGCCATCTAGCTACTAACTACGGACCCGAAGGTCTACAATGAACTACTCACCCATCATCGGAGAGGCACCAATGAGGATGATGAACCCCTCCGTGATGGTGTCTAGATTGGATATGGTGGTTCTGGAACTTGCAGTGGCTGGAATTGTGTTTCGCCGACTCCCCTAGGGTTTTTGGATTTTATGGGTATTTATAGAGCAAAGATGCGGTGCGGGAGGCAGCCGAGGTGAGCACAACCCAGCAGGGCGTGCCTGGCCCCCCAGGAGCGCCCAGGTGAGTTGTGCTCCCCTCGGAGCCCCCCTCTGATACTTATTTGTCCCAACAGGTGTCTTATGGTCCAGAAAAAATGTCCAAAAGGTTTTCCTACGTTTGGACTCCGTTTGGTATTGATTTTCTGCGAAGTAAAAAACAAGCAAAAAAACAGCAACTAGCACTGGGCACTATGTCAATAGGTTAGTCCCGAAAAATGATATAAAGTTGCTATAAAATGATTGTAAAACATCCAAGAATGATAATATAACAGCATGGAACAATAAAAAATTATAGATACGTTGGAGACGTATCAATGCATAGGGGTTGATGCACGTTTTCATCCTTGTTTCTCCGGTAGAGATCTTGGGGCACTCTTTGAGGTTCTTTGTGGTAGACTGAATATTATGGATCTGAAGTTGTTTGATGCGTATCGTGTAATTGACCCACGGATACTTGTGGTGACATTGGATTATCTAGGTGACATTAGGGTTGATTGATGTGTATCGTATGGTGTTATTTCAGTATGAACTCTAGGGCTATTTGTGACACTTATAGGAATAGCTCAAAAGATTGATCAGAAAGAATAATTTTGAGGTGGTTTTGTACCCTACAAGCAATTTCATCTTATGTTCTCCATGGTAGGAACTTTGGAGTGACTTTTTGTCGCATGTTGAGGGATTGCCATACGATTTAATTATGTTATCATTGTTGAGAGACTTTGCACTAGTGAAAGTATAAGCCCTAGGCCTTGTTTTCAAGCATTGCAATACCGTTTTTGCTCACTTTTGTTACTAGTTACCTTGCTGTTTTTATATTTTCAGATTACAAAAACCTATATCTACCATCCATATTACACTTGTATCACCATCTCTTACCCGAACTAGTGCACCTATACAATTACCATTGTATTGGGTGCGGGGACACAAGAGACTCTTTGTTATTTGCTTGCAAGGTTGTTTGAGAGAGACCATATTGATCCTACGCCTCCCACGGATTGATAGACCTTAGGTCATCCACTTGAGGGAAAATTGCTACTGTCCTACAAAACTTTGCACTTGGAGGCCCAACACGAGTCTACAAGGACATGGTTGCGTAGTAGACATCAGCGAGCGCCTGCCACTGATGCCAATATAGAAGTGGCGGGAGGTCACTGGAGGGTGCCCCTGAGAAACTTGCCCGCCATAGTTGGGCTTTTCCCACCCACCACTCCTAGGCGTTCCTACAGTAGTGTCAACTTGAAATTATCACATATTTCATATGCATAGCTATCAAAACCCAAAGCTGCCATGACCATTTACTAGGATTTTCCAACAAAAGACAAACAATATTTTTTTGCGCATGTATACTTATCCCCAAACCCGGTGTTAGAGTTCAAAAAAGTTAATACCCTAAGTTTTATGGAGCTACAATGATCATATACTAAGTTTTTCCATCAAAGAACGCACAAAGTTTCTAAGGGGCATGCATTCTTATCTATAGACCTGGTGTTGTCATATAATTTCAGTTGAAGTTAGCATTTTTTTGTTCATGGATCTAACAGTAGCCCATACTAAATTTCTCAGGCCCATCTATATTAGTTACAGTATGGTCTTTAAAACTTACCATTTTCCCATGGACCTAAAATACTAATGATGGTAAGTTGCCAGGCCCCTTCTATATTAGTTGTCGTATGAAGCGCACTGATACGTCTCCGTCGTATCTACTTTTCCTAACGCTTTTTCCTCTTGTTTTGGACTCTAATTTGCATGATTTGAATGAAACCAACCCGGACTGATGCTATTTTCAGCAGAACTACCATGGTGTTGTTTTTGTACAGAAATAAAAGTTCTCGGTTTGGAAAGAAAATTTGTGAGGATTTTTTATTCAATAAAAGAGAATTTCTGGAGCCAAGGACCACCGGAGGGGGGCACCTGGGTGGGCACAACCCACCAGGGTACGCTGCCCCTCCAGGCACGACCAGGTGGGTTGTCCCGCAGACCCTAAAACCGACGCTATAAAATCACATATTTCCAGAAAAAAAATCAGGGAGAAAGAATTATCGCGTTTCACGAGACGGAGTCGCCACCGCCTCGTGTTCTTCATCGGGAGGCCAGATCTGGAGTCCGTGTGGGGCTCCGGACAGGGGGATCTTCGATCTTCGTCATCACCAACCCTTCTCCATCACCAATTCCATGATGCTCCCCACCGGGAGTGAGTAATTCCTTCGTAGGCTCGCTGATCGGTGAGGAGTTGGATGAGATTCATCATGTAATCGAGTTAGTTTTGTTAGGGCTTGATCCCTAGTACCCATTATGTCTTGAGATTGATGTTGCTATGACTTGCCATGCTTAATACTTGTCACTTTGGGCCCGGGTGCCATGGTTTCAGATCTAAACCGTGTATGTTATCACCATTATATCTATGTTCTAGATTCGATCTTGCAAGTTATAGTCACGTACTACGTGTTATGATCCGGCAACCCCGGAGTGACAATAGTTGGGACACTTCCCGGTGATGACCGTAGTTTGAGGAGTTCATGTATTCATCATGTGTTAATGCTTTGTTCCGGTTCTCTATTAAAAGGCGGCCTTAATATCCCTTAGTTTCCAATAGGACCCCGCTACCACGGGAGGGTAGGACAAAAGATGTCATGCAAGTTCTTTCCATAAGCACGTATGACTATTTACAGAATACATGCCTACATTATATTTATGAACTGGATCTAGTGCCGTATCATCCTAGGTTGTAACTGTCACATGATGAATATCATCCAACAAATCGCCGATCCAATGCCTACGATTTTCCTACATATTGATCTTGCTAAGTTACTACTACTATTGTTACTGTTGCACTTGCTACAAAACTATTGCTATCACCGTTACCGCTACTATTGTTGTTGCTACTACTATCAAAACTATCATACTACTTTGCTACTTATCACTTTGCTGCAGATAATTAATCTCCAGGTGTGGTTGAATTGACAACTCAGCTGCTAATACTTACAAATATTCTTTGTCTCCCCCTGTGTCGAATCAATATTTGGGTTGAATAATCTACCCTCGAAAACTGTTGCGATCCCCTATACTTGTGGGTTATCAAGACCTTTTTCTGGCGCTGTTGCCGGGGAGCATAGCAATATTTGTTGAGTTACTTGGGACTATTATCAAATTGTCACTATGAAGAATCTGAAGGATGCTAAGACTAAGATTTTTCCCTCTAAGACGAGGGGAGGTAAGGAACTGGCATCTACTCCGCACTTGATTCACCTTCTATTATAAGTAAACTTGCAACACCACCACATGCTAACAATCCGGATATGTGCAAGTTATTGATGATGCCACTTCTACTATGAATGATATTTATGATGATGCTAGTACCTTGCTTGATTATAATGTGCCACTAGGTGAATTCTTGATGAACAACTTGCTACAACTAAAGCTTTTGAGAATTCTGAAACTGATGAAATTGTTGAAACTGATGAAGAGCTTGAAACTGGAAATCTTGAAACACCTATTACAACTAGTTCTCCTTGATATGAATTGCCAAAGGTACCAGAAGGTTATGTTATGATGAGGAGACAATTAGAGATATTCTTGCTTGTAAGGATAGAGATGATCTAGAAAAATTATTATGCAAGTATAAAGAAAAATGTTTGAATGCTAGAATGAAATGTGATCCTAAGTTTGCTACTTCACCTATCTTTGTTGATGATAAGGATTATGAATTCTCTGTCGACCCAGAGTTAATTACTTTGGTTGAATCTGATCTTTTCCATGGTTATGAAACTGAAACTGTTGTGGCACATCTTACTAAGTTGAATGACATAGCCACCCTTTTTGCTCATGATGAGAAAATTCCCTATTACTATATTCTCAAATTATTTTCATTCTCATTAAAGGTTGATGCTAAAGCTTGGTGCAATACTCTTGCTCCTAGTTGTGTGCTTAGTCCCCAGGATATGATTTATTACTTCTCTGAAAAATATTTCCCTGCTCATAAGAAATAAGTTGCCTTACAGGAAATATTTAACTTTGTGCAAATTGAAGAAGAGAGTCTCACACAAGCTTGGGGTAGGCTTCTCCAATTGCTTAATGCTTTGCCTGACCATCCTCTTAAGAAAAATGAAATACTGGATATCTTCTATAATGGACTAACCAATGCCTCTAGCTAGGGATTTCCTAGATAGTTATGCTGGTTGTGTTTTCAGGGAACGAACTATTGGGCAAGTTGAAGAATTATTGAATAACATACAGAAAAATTATGATGATTGGACTATTCTTGAACCATCGCTTAACCCCACTCCGAAGAAGAGGGGTATCTTATATCTCAATCCTGAAGATATGCAAGAGGCAAAGAAATCTATGAGAGAAAAATGTATTAAAGCTGAGGATGTCAAAAATTTACCTCCTATTGAAGAAATTCATGGGCTTGATACACCACCACCACCTAAGGTGGTAGAGGTAAATTCTCTAATGAAATTGAATGATAATGATAATCCTCACAATATGCACCCTAGCAAATGCCTTTATGAGTTTGAAAATTACATTAGAAAGCAAGATCACTTCAATGCAAATGTTATGAAACAATTGAAATACAATTTTGATATGATTGCTCGCTTGAGTGATTTGTTATTTAGAATCTCAAATGATGTTAGAGGTGTGGGGAAGCATGCTTCTATGGTTCGAACTCAGTTAGAACAAGTTGCTAAATCTCAAAGAGAGTTGTTAGATGAGATGAATAATAATATCAATGATCATATTGTTAGAGTAATGACTAGAGGAGGAGGATGACTCAGGAGCCACTTTATCTTGAGGGACACCCAAAAAGAATTGAACAAGACTCTCAAAGGGTTAACACTGATGCACCTAGTCCTTCTAAAATGAAAAGAAAAAGAAAAATGATAGGACTTTGTATGCCCCTAGTGAACCTGAAGTAGAAAAACCTCCTGATAATGATAATGAAATTTCTATATCTGATGCTGAAACTCAATCTGGTAGTGAACACTCACCTTATGATAATGAAAAAGATAATGACGAGGTTCGGTAAGATACTCAAACAAATAATAAAGAACCAGACAATGATGTTGAGATAGAACCTGCAGTTGATCTTGATAACCCACAACCCAAGAATAAAAGATATGATAAAAGAGACTTTGTTGCTAGAAAACATGGTAAGGAAAGAGAACATGGGTTCAAAAACCTATGCCCTTTCCACCTAATTCAACTAAAAAGAAAGATGATGAAGAATTTGAACGCTTTGCTGAAATGTTGAGGACAGTCTTTTTGTGTACTCGCTTGACTGATATCTTAAAAATTGCCTCCTTATGCAAAGTACATGAAAGACATCATCACCAATAAGAGAAAAATACTGGAAGCTGAAATCTCCACCATGCTTGCTAATTATACTTTTAAAGATGGAGTACCTAAAAAACTTGGAGACCGGGAATACCAACTATACCTTGCTCCATCAAAAGAAACTATGTGAAAACTGCTTTATGTGATTTAGGAGCTGGTGTTAGTGTTATGCCTTTCTCTTTATATAAAAGACTTGATTTGAATAAACTCACACCTGCTAAAATATTTTTGCAAATGGCTGACAAATCAACTGCCATACTTATCGGTATTTGTGAGGAGGTGCCCGTTGTTGTTGCTAATGTTACTATTTTGACTGACTTTGTTATACTTGAGATGCCCGAGGATGACAACACGTTGATTATCCTTGGTAGACCCTTCTTGAATACTGCAGGAGCTGTTATTGATTGCAATAAAAGCAAGGTAATTTTTCATATCAATGGTAATGAGCATACGGTGCACTTTCCGAAGAAACAATTCCAAGTGAATGGTATTAATGTTATTGAAAAATCTCCGACAATCACTATTGGAAGTTTTCAACTACCTCTACCTACTGTCAAAAATAAATATGAAATTCTTATTGTTGGGGACATTCATATCCCCATTGAGGTAACTTAGTGATTTACGAAAGTTCTTCGGTCTCATGCTAATCGAAAGTGGTTGTTAATAAGACTTGATCAACCTTATTAATGGATCATTTTTCAGAGGTATGAAGTTGATGAATTTAGTAAGCGCTACCTTCCGTACCTACCTTTTGTTTTCTGTTTTTATTAGTTAAATAAAATAAAATGCCAAGTTTTGTCTATTTTCTGAATTTCCCGTGCAATAAAAAATGACCCAAAAATAAATTTTCTCAGAATGCTCTGAAAATTTAATATGATTTTTTTCTGAATATTTAAGAATTTTTGGTGCAAATAACATCAAAGGGAGGTGCACCAGGTGGACACAACCCACCTGGGCACGCCAGGACCCCCAGGCGCTCCCTGGTGCGTTGTGCTCCCCACGTGGGCCCCCTCACTTATCTCTTCATCCCACATCACCACCTACCTCCAGAAAAAATCACCATTGCCTCTATCTCTCTCTCTCTCTCTCTCTCTCTCTCTCTCTCTCTCTCTCTCTCTCTCTCTCTCTCTCTCTCTCTGTGTTCTTGCTCTCAAACCCTTGGATTTCGACCTTCTTTGCTCGAAGCTTAGTTCTCGAAACTGTTTCGGGGGATTGTTGCTTGGTATGTGACTACTCTGTTGGTCCAATTAGTTTTTGCTTTAGTGGTTTATGTTTTGAATAATTAAGTTACTCTTGGTGTTGCTGTAGATGAGCTTGCATGTTGAATTCTTAGAGTTCTAAGTAGTTTGAATGCTTGCTATGGCCTCTATGCATCCGTATGAGTAGTTGCTTTCAATCTTGTGAAGTTCTGTTAACAAACTTTTGTGACCCAATTTTTTTAGAAAATTGTACGTGAATATGATGTACCTCTTTGGAAGGAGTTCTTCAAGGAGGAGGTCCTCGAAGGCATCTTCTAGTAGCAGCTCCGCTCGTCGGTCTTATGTTGAACCAAGTGAAAGTTCTATACGAGATGCCGCCACCAAAACATGCTTATGGCCATGCAACGATTATATGGTGAGTGTGGGCATTAAGGAAGAATTTGAACAATATGTTCACAATGTCAAGCTCGGTCCCTACATTTCAGATAAGTGCAACCAACACCTCACTCTCACTGAATCATTTACCAAAGGATTTAAATTCCATCATCGTGAGTCTAGGGTATCATTTAAACTGTATGAAAATCCATTTACCATTTTTAGAGAGATTTGTTCACCACTGCAAAATCCCATTCTGGGGTTCTCTTGACGAACCACCAAGGTCTGAGTTTGAGATATTCTTGACTAGTCTTTGCTATGGTGAGACTAGGGGAGTGATGCAAGGTAAAGTAAAGAGCATTCATTTTCCCTCAATCCAGTATTTTGCATTATTTAATGGAAAATGAATTGTAGGTAAACAACATTGTAGTACACTTTGTGCTCCAGACTTGAGCCTCATACGCACCGCTCTCACTGGTGACAAGAGTTACAACCTTGGAGCAATTGTTGCACGCAGATTGCAAAACAATGCTGGCAGTGGATATTTTCCCACTTCCAACGACATAATATTCATGTTCACACATTTCATTTCAGTTGTCGGTGTCCACACTTTTTCATTGTATTATCCATGCTAGATTTATTTTCTCGCTCTCTTCTTGTGTGTTTGAAAAACTTTGAGAAAATCCAAAAATATATTTCCTGCTTCTTTTCAGTTTTTCTTCCTAGTTTAAATTGTTGTAGCACTAAAAAGAAAACCCAAAAAGATTTCTGTGTTCTTCTTTTGCTTGTTGGGAGCTCTCCTGTGTAAATAGTTTTCTCGTTTTTTATTTTCTTTCTTTAAGTTGCCTTCTTCGGAAAACCAAAAACTCCAAAAATATTTCAGTGTGTTCCTCTAAATTTATCTACTTTTTATTGAGTCGTACCGAGGAGAAGACCATGATGAAAATGTTGAGTGGCTCTCATATGCATTATTGTTAATCTAACAAAGAGCCCATATTGCCTTGTCTTCTCCTTTTGAATAAAATGTTTGCAGATTCCAACTTAGTCCACGCCACTCTTGCACTATTATTATTCTCTTATCGTTTGGTCATGCAAGTGAAAGGCAATAATGACGATATTTGATGAACTGGCCGTGGCAGAGAGAAACGGGTATGAACTCGACTTGTTCTGTTTTTGTAAATATGTTTAACCTAGTATCCATGATTCAGCCTATTATGATCAAACATGTTTGCAATGACAATTAGAGATTATAGTTTCTCATGCCATGCATAAGTATCTAGGAGTGGATAATGATTTATCTTGGATGCCAACATTGCGTTAAAATGATCGTGATGTAGTATGATGATATGGTATCCTCCTCTGAATGTTCGAGTGGCTTGACTTGGCACATGTTCATGCATGTAGTTGAATCAAAACCAACATAGCCTCTATGATATTTATGTTCATGGTGTTCATGTCCTACTGATGCTAGTATCCAATGTTACCTATGCATAATGCATGTTCATGACCGTTGTTGCTCTCTAGATGACTGCTTCTCAACCTATTTGCTAGCTTTCGCCTGTACTAAGTGGGAACTCTGCTTGTGCATCAATACCTTAAACCCAAGTCATTCCAGATGAGTCCACCATATCTACCTATATGCGGTATTACCATGCCGTCCTAAGTAAATTTGCATGTGCCACCTCTAAAAACTTCAAATAAATTTCCCTTTTTGTGTGCTTGGATTGTTTATAGAGCGACATGAGGTAGTCAGTATCTTCCATGCTAAGCGGGTAATTCTCATGATGAGTGTTTACTCACTCGTCCTTGCACGAGAGGGGCGGTAATAGGGATTCCCAGTCCTGAACTCAAATTGCAAATAATTAAACAAAACTCCCCCGGGACTATTGTTGGTATGGACGGCACCCGTTGTTTCGGACAAGCCGTGGAGTGTGATTGTTGGTGGAGGGGGAGTAAACCTTAACTTTTATCGCTTGGAAACCACCACTAATGTGTTTAACATGGAAGATACCGATAACTAATGGTCGCGAAGTAAACAAGAAGGGTGCATTTCTCAAAATTTCATTTACCTTTGTTTTAAAAACTTGAGCTCTGGCACCGCTGCAAATCACTGCTTCCCTCTGCGAAGGGACTATCTATTTACTTTTATGTTGCATCATCACCTCCTCAAATAAGCGCTAGAACCTGAGAGCACTGTTGTCATGCTCATGCATTGTGTGTAGCTAATGTTGGGTGCATCATGACTGGATCTTTTCTACCATGAATTACAATGTTTAGTCGCCGCTTGAACTTTGGAGGTGCTCTGCATTTATGTTTTGCGGTCTCAGAAAGGGCTAGCGAGATACCACTATTGTCATATTATATCATGGTGCTTTTGATAACGTGTTGTTGTTTGAGCTATCTTATTATTGCTTGCTAGCTGATTATGTCATTGATATGAGTTAATATAATTTTTAAGAATTATTGTTGACATGATTAATTATAATCTTAGCTGAAAACATGGGCGCTGTTTAAGTTTGGCAATTGAATTGCTTGAGGACAAGCAAAGGTTCAAGCTTGGGGGAGTTGATACGTATCTGTCGTATCTAATTTTCATAACACTTTTCCTCTTGTTTTGGACTCTAATTTGCATGATTTGAATGAAACTAACCCGAACTGACGTTGTTTTTAGCAGAACTACCATGGTATTGTTTTTGTGCATAAATAAAAGTTCTCGGATTGGAACGGAACTTTGCGAGGATTTTTTATTCAATAAAAGAGAATATCTGGAGCCAAGAACCATCGGAGAGGGGCACCTAGGTGGGAAGAACCCACCGGGCGCCCCCTCGAGCGCTTCAGTGGGTTGTCCCCACTGGTGGCCCGTGAGACCTCAAACCGATGCTATAAAATCACATATTTCCAGAAAAAATTCAGGGAGAATGAATTGTTACGTTTCACGAGACGGAGCCGCCACCGCCTCTTGTTCTTCATCGGGAGGCCAGATCTGGAGTCCGTTTGGGGCTCCAGAGAGGGGTATCTTCGATCTTCGTCATCCCCAACCCTTCTCCATCGCCAATTCCATGATGCTCCCCAGCGGGAGTGAGTAATTCCTTCGTAGGCTCGCTGATTGGTGAGGAGGTTGATGAGATTCATCATGTAATCGAGTTAGTGTTGTTAGGGATTGATCCCTATTATCCATTATGTTCTGATATTGATGTTGTTATGACTTTGCCATGCCTAATGCTTGTCACTTTGGGCCCGGTTGCCATGATTTCAGATCTGAACCGTTTATGTTATCACCATTATATATATGTTCTTGATACGTATCCAACGTATCTACAATATATGAAGTATTCATGCTGTTATTTTATCATTCTTGGATGTTTTACAATCATTTTATAGCAACTTTATATCACTTTTTGGGACTAACCTATTGACCCAGTGCCCAGTGTCAGTTGCTGTTTTTTGCTTGCTTTTTACATCGCAGGAAATCAATATCAAACAGAGTCCAAACAACGCGAAACTTTTTGGAGACTTTTTTTGGGCCAGAAGACATCCATTGGGACAGAGTTGCACCTGGGGGGTGTACCGAGGGGGGCACAACCCACTAGGGCGTGCCAGGCCCCCCTGGCGCTCCCAAGTGGGTTGTGCCCACCTCGGTGGCCTCTCGCACCCCCTCTTTGCACTATAAATTCCTAAATTTTCCGAAACCCTTCAGGGTAAACCTAGACCAGAAGTTCCGCCGCTGCAGGCCTCTGTAGCCACCGAAAACAAATCGAGACCCTTTTCGGCACCCTGTCGGAGGGGGGATCATCTTCAGTGGCCATCTTCATCATCCCGGCGGCCACCATGATGAGGAGGGAGTAGTCCACCCTAGCGGCTGAGGGTTTGTACCAGAAGCTATGTGCTTAATCTCTCTCTCTCGTGATCTATGTCATGGGCTTTGTGAATATAGATGGATCATATGATGTTTCTCCCTGCTATACTCTTGTTGAGATGGATTGAGTCTTTACCCTTTGAAGTTTTGTATTGTCGGATTGAATATTCAGAGATGAGAACACATGATGTATGTCTTGTGGTATGAATACTTGAGGTGACAACTGGGGTATCATATTGATTCACCTGATATGTGTCTTGGCATTCAACTTGAGTATTCCCGCGGTGATATTGGGGTAATCTATGCATAAGGGTTGATGCACGTTCTTATTATCTTTTCTCTGATAGAAACTTTGGGGTCTCTTGTCATTCTTTGTGTGGATTGAGTATTATGAATATGAATTTGCTTTGGTGTTATCTTAGTACGAACTCTTGACTAGATCGATCGGAAAGAATAGCTTGCGTTATTTTAGTACGAACTCTAGGATAGATTGATCGGAAAGAATAGCTTTGAGGTGGTTTCGTACCCTACAAACAATTCCTATCTTTTGTTCTCCGCTAATAGGAACTCGGGAGTGACTCTTTATTGCACTTTGAGGGATAATCATATGATCCAACTATGTTAGCATTGTTGAGAGGTTGCACTAGTGAAAGTACAAACCCTAGGCCTTGTTTTCAATCATTGCATACCATTTTTGTGCCTGTTTACTATTTGCTACCTTGCTGTTTCTATTTATTCATATTATAAAAATATATTTCTACCATCAATATTACACTTTTATCATCATCTCTTCGCC
Source organism: Aegilops longissima (assembly GCA_021605205.1). Classification (NCBI taxonomy): domain Eukaryota; kingdom Viridiplantae; phylum Streptophyta; class Magnoliopsida; order Poales; family Poaceae; genus Aegilops; species Aegilops longissima. The sequence goes on from CM038680.1 coordinate 128,385,729, forward strand.
GAACTAGTGCACCTATACAGTTTGCCATTGTATTTGGTGTGTTGGGGACAAAAGATATTTCTTGTATTTGGTTGGAGGGTCATTTGAGAGAGACCATCTTCATCCTACACCTCCCATGGATTGATAAACCTTAGGTCATCCACTTGAGGGAAAATTGCTACTGTCCTACAAAACTTTGCGCTTGGAGGCCCAACACGTGTCTACATGAATAAAGTTGCGTAGTAGACATCAAGCTCTTTTCTGGCGTCGTTGCCGGGGAGGTGAGTGCTTCAAGGTATATTGTAACATCCCAAAATTCTAAATTTTGGAATGTTATAATAAATAGATAGATTTGTTTGTTTTTTTGAATTGTTGTGTGATTGATTGAGTGGAATTTGAAACTTTTTGAAAGTTAAATGAGAGAGAATAAAAGGACTTTCCCAAACTTTCATTTTTGCTTTTATGATCTTCGGGAATTCAAATTCTTTTCATCACAAAACCCTGGAGAGAAGATGACATGACTTCTTCCATTTATTTAAATGACAAGGGTGTTGAAAATATTTGAATTTCATTTGGAAAATATTTCCAATTCTGAAACTTTATGCAACTCAATGATTTTCACGAGAAGATAAAATGACTTCTTCAAATTAAATGAAATATGAGTTGAGAGTTTTAAAAGAATTAAATTCAAAGTTCTTTTGAATTTATTTCCAATTGGAGTTATTTGAGTTTTATTCAAATTATTTTCTCCAAAAACAAAATATATGGAAAATAGGGTAACATGATTCCCTACATCAGAAAATTGGAGCGAAATTAATTTGAAGTCATTTTGGTATTTTAAAAATGATTTTTATTGGATTTTATTGGACCAGTAGCACTGTGTGAATTATTAAAATTTGTGTGGATTTTATTTGACATTAGAATAATGTTCATCTTGTAGGAAATATTTTTCTGCAAATTTTGATATATTATATGCCTATATAAAAGTTTTAATTATTTTGTTTATGTTTTAGTTCTGTGAAATTTTGTTAAAAAAATATGCAGCGCCTTGGGCCAAAGGCCCAAGCCGCCGACCAACCACCGCCAAGGCCATCGCACGCACACCTAGGGGCCAGGAGCCAAGGTTTCCTATTCTTTTACAAATCCTACTAGGATTTGATCCGTTCGTTATTCCGTTTATTCCGATTTGTTTCTAGATCTTTTCCTCTTTGTTTCCTAATCCTAGTCTATTTCTTGCCCCTACCCCAAGAAAAACCCTCCCTCCCCACTATAAATACCCAAGCACCCCCCTCCAACACATCAAACCAAAACCTCTCCTCTCCTCTCCGCAGCAGCAGCAGCAGCACCACCACCGCCGCCAAGTGCCGCCGCCTCTCGACCTCTCCTGAGGTTTATATGATCTCCTCTCCACCGTCCCGTGATCTCCTTTCCTCTAGGATCAACGCAGCATCGGATCCGATCTTCTTCCCCAACTCCGACGACTACTCCGGTGAGATCCACGAAATCCTGTAATTCATTTTTTCAGAAAATAGCAATCTTAGAAAATTCATATCTTTTAGAGTTTTTAGTATTTTGAGTGATTCCAATTGCTATGTGTCACAAATTTGCTGAAGTTTCTATTAGTGTCTCTGGATTTCAAATTTGAGTAGTTTAAAATTGAATTTGATAAATTTTGTTCAGATTAATATTTTGGCCATAACTTGAGTTTAAAAATAGGTTTTAATTAATTCTTTTTGCTCCTGGTCACTTGTGGTATTGTTTAGATGTAGGATTTAGTTTGGTAATTTTTGAATATTTTAAATTAGGGTTTTATTAAAACAGTACTGTTTTTCTTATGTAGTTGTTTTAGTCATATAATTAGTGTTTTTAATTATTTTTAGTTAATTCTTTTTGTAAATTTTTACATGTTGTTATATGTTTCTGTTATACTACAGTAGATAAATTTTGGTCGTTATTTATTAGTGTTTAGCTACTGGTTTTGTGTTTGCTTGTTTAGTTCATAGTGATAGTTGATAAAAATAGTTTTATTAGTTTTAAAAGTAATTCTTTTGACACTTCAATCTATGTTGTGATTGATTCTGTTATTTAGAAGTAAATTAGTTTTCATAATTATTTTAGTATTGTGCATTATTGTCTTAGTGTTTTGTTAGTTGTTATAGTTTCCTAGTGTTAACTAGAAAGTTATAGTAGTTTTATATTAGTTCTTTTGCTAGTTATTAATTTAGTAAATTATTTTCTGTTGTTGCATTAGAATTATGTTCTCTTTGCTGTAGAAAAATTATTAGAGTAATTTAGTGTTTCTACGAGAGTATTGACTATTATTGTGTGAGTTGGTTTCTTTTCCTTGAAGTTTTCTTTGGAATTTTATTTGGTTTTATTTGATTTCATTATGGATTTATTTATTGCTTTTTGATGGTTATTTTGATTGCTGGTATTGTTGCTAAAATGATTGCTTGTATGATTACCATGTTTGACTATATAGATTTACATCGGAGCGACGAATAGTTTTATCAAGTTTCCGAGAGCGTCTACATCTTCATCAACATACCAGGCAAGTTCACTTTGACCATGTTTTTCATACCTATGTGTTTTATTGCATCTAGTGTCATCTTCGCAACAATCCCTCCAGTAGTGATACTGAATTCTTGTAGTTGAGTAGTATGCATGAGGTAGGAACTCATCACCCTGTTACCAAGCCCGGGACGTCATTTATTTTAATGCTACGCTATAGTAGACGGGGTTGGTATGAGTGCTCGAGAGTGGCGTGAAGAAGGAGGACTCTACGTCAATGACGACAACTCCATGATGGCATCTGCAAGGACTGCATTTTCAAGGCCTCAAGACTTCAAGACTCAAGACAAGAATTCAATACACACTATTGGGTGAAGGATGGTTGACGGGCACCCTGGAGAATCCAGTGGTTGGCCAGGATGCATGGAGAAGCGCCATGACATCTTGCGGAAAGCTTCACCCAGACTCAAAGAGACGGAAGAATACTTCATGCCGGAAGCTTACTGTGCAACCGCAAGTCACTATGGGCTCGGCTTGGTTGACCTTAGTTGTGACTCTGGCTGGGACGGTGCTAGCAGATGTAGAACTACGGTAGGATTGAATGAGCACCGGACAGTGGTCAGGGGAACTCTTCGGAAGACCATGTTTCGGTCATCTTGTTCTCAAACACCCTGAAGTGCGAGAACGTAAAAAGAAGGATCGAATCTTGCGGGTAAAGTGTACAAACCTCTGTAGAGGGTTAAAACCTAATCGATTAGCCGTGTCCCCGGTTACGGACAATTTGAGCATCTGGACTTGGATCTATCTCGGAACTCTCAACACCGGACTGATAACTTAATTGTGGGCAACTTATGATGATTTTGGGCTATGAGACATCGGTTGGCGGAACCATGTCATGATGGAAAACTCCATAGTACAGAATTCATTTATTCCTTTGATGTAGGGAAAATAAAACCAGCTTTTACGCAAACAAAACTCAGATACAGAGCCACAAAGACATACTGCATATAGTATAGTTTATCATCTGTTTCCTCTTATTGTGATCTTGCCGGTACATTCAATGTAATTGACCTACACGGCTGCAACGTATCATGTTGCGATATTTACTCGACGAGTAAGAGTTACGATACAGGGTTACGGTCTACACTCAACCTGCCGATGGCGTTGATGGGACTCCACACCGACTATTTGTTTCAGCTGTGACTTATGAGGTATATATCAGTTTTACGTTAATTATACATGTGATTGCACTTTGATATATACATTGATGTACTGTGTGCCAAATATACTGATCCGAGGATGGCACAAGAACACGTAGGCTTGACCGTCTGAGGTCGGGTCGCTCTGATATGGTATCGAGCACATGTTGATCAGAGAACTGACCTAGAAATCGGAAAGCCCCTAGGACAGGATGTCTCAAAAACTTTATTTTCAAAAGGATCCTTTACTTCTCGTCTTTTTGATTTTATCAAGTAGTTCCTCGACCTCAAATAGTTAGAATATACACCTTTCCTTTTGACCACACGGAAGATCAATTGAAGTCACTCCAAGAATTAAAAATATCGGACAACTGATGGCCATTTCAGAGTAAAGAGGATTTCACCATGCGTTGGAAGAATTGCAGCTGCAACAATTGAAGACTCTGAAGACTTGAAGAATTTGAAGTTCCTGAAGAATTATTTGACCTTTAGAGACCAAACCCCTGTTATACACCTACGTTAGATGCGATGATTTGTGAGCAGTCATTTGTTTGATGTTTTCCGAGAGCCCCAAAATAAAACTCGTTTCTTCAAAACTATTGTTTGTATTGTGTGTATCTCTCTATCCAGCTCTCTTATCTCACCCTAAAACCCTTGGAGGCAATAGATGATGAATGAAGAAGGACCAGTATTCTCGGACCGAAAACCCAGCCGGAGGCGAGCTATGGATTGAACATGGAGAATCACTTGGAGCAATTTGGTTTCAAGGAAGAATGAAGTATCGTCGCTCTTGATTACTTTGAAGGAAGTGCTGCAACATGGTGGCAGATGCATCAAGCTATCTGAGGATGGAATGGAGCAAAGACTTGGGAAGAATTCAAGAAGACTCTGACAAGATCTCGTCTTATCCGGAAGCACCATGCTACACCAAGAAATAAACCTTGTGCCTGCAAGATTTGCGGAGAAATAGGACACCCCCAGGAGGAACACAAGGATGGATGCCCTCATTGTGAGGAGAAACACCCAGCTGAGGAATGCCCGACTAGTCAGGTGACTTGTTTCTTGTGTGAAGGAACCACCCATTACCCGACTCAGTGTCACATTTACCCCATGGTGCAACAAACTATTCAGGAGCAGGAAGAAGGAATGAAAGAAGCCCTCCGAGAAGTTATGAAAGAACCTGTGATGAAGGAATGTGTTGAAGACCCTGATGGAGAAGGCCTCAACAGATTTTACTCCAACGCTTGCTATTCATGTGGAGAAGAAGGACATTTTTCCCAGTATTGTACCAAGGAAAGAGAAGAATATTTCAGAGATTTCCCGACAGCAGAAGTGAAGTTTGACCCTCGGGAAATAGAAGCTCTGATCATTACAGAGAAATCCAGGAAGAGAAAAAGAAGGCAACCCCAGAACAACATAATTTTCGCAGAGAAGGACCTGAGTCATATCACTTGCTACAGGTGCAAGGATTTAGGTCATTACGCTAGTAAATGTCCAGAAAAGAAGCCAAGAATCCCAGGAGCCTACATAATCACAAAGAAGCCCCGAGACATGTCGGAAGTCTTTTATTTTCGCTGCAAGGAAGCAGGACATTATGCTACTAAATGTCCCAACAAGATGAAAGCTGGAGTTGAGTAGTTGGAATTTTGATATTGGAAACAAGAGTAATAGAAAGCAATTTCATTTTTATGAGTACAATAAGTTGAGTTATGTAATGGGTGCTCAGAGTTTCTAATGGATTCATGAAATCAATAAAGTTAAGGTGACATGTTTTCATATGTTTAATTGTAGGAGTTGTTACTCTGTGAACAAAGATTTTGACCATTTTCGAGGATATGAGAAATATGGTCTATGGATGGATTGTGAATTTCATTTTAGGGTGGTAGTACCGTGAAGAAGACTAGACTAATGGATAAGAAAATATATATTCCACGGATTGTAGTTCAAAGGAAAAAAAGTTGGAGTTTTGCTTTTGATATGATGGTATGAAAAAACAGTACTCTGGATTTAAAGGATGTGTAATATGGAACAAGAGAGTTACCCCAAGGATGAGTTAAAGCTGCACTAGTGTTGAAGTGGGCCATAACCCACAGGCCCAAGAATTAATAAGGATCAAGTACCCACTGGAGAAAGAAATTTTGGGAATAGACTACGATTTGATGAACCGACGATTCTATAGGAGTTTACGCAAAACCTGAGAGTTGTTAAGGAACGATAGATGTTTGTTTGGCCTGCAGAATCAATGGAATTTCCGAACTTGGTTCGTCGACAAGAGAAATTCTGCAATGCTTGTGAGGATAACCGAGTGTTAGAATGTGAGATTCGCTAAACCATGTACGAGGTAATGATTTGGGTGCGGGATGGATTGATCACCATACCGACTTACTCTTATTATTCGCTTTGCTATATGGGATGGTAAAATCTGAGTGACTTACCTATAGTAGAGAGACGACGATCAAAACCTTGTTTAAACCTTAGAAAGGTATAGGTATTTTTTTCCTTGTACACGACAGTTGTTGCCAACCGTAGGTTATACGGTGAGGTTCAACCCAGACCCGTTTTCTGCAGGGGAAACCATAAATCGTTGACCACCATGAGATACCGATATTTGTTTAGTATTGGCGCCAGATCCTCAACTGAGAAGACCCTGTCTCGGAAGAACCTTAATTACCATGAAGGACTCATGATTTTGATAAAAGAGGTTATGCCCTTACCGGGAGAACACCAGGGAAAGAGTTACCCTGGAGAATATGAGAAGACCGACATTGTCAACCCAAAGGAATGGAGTACATGAGTTTTGTCGGAACAATAACCATGTTTCTAAGTGTGGTAGCACACTAGACCATACCGATCAATGGATTTGCTAGAAGACCCCCAAACCCTAACCCTTTTCTTGCTAACCTCTTGAATCTCGGGACGAGATTCATTTTAAGTGTGGTAGATTTGTAACATCCCAAAATTCTAAATTTTGGAATGTTATAATAAATAGATAGATTTGTTTGTTTTTTGAATTGTTGTGTGATTGATTGAGTGGAATTTGAAACTTTTGAAAGTTAAATGAGAGAGAATAAAGGACTTTCCCAAACTTTCATTTTTGCTTTTATGATCTTGAATTCAAATTCTTTTCATCACAAAACCCTGGAGAGAAGATGACATGACTTCTTCCATTTATTTAAATGACAAGGGGTGTTGAAAATATTTGAATTTCATTTGGAAAATATTTCCAATTCTGAAACTTTATGCAACTCAATGATTTTCACGAGAGAAGATAAAGTGACTTCTTCAAATTAAATGAAATATGAGTTGAGAGTTTTAAAAGAATTAAATTCAAAGTTCTTTTGAATTTATTTCCAATTTGGAGTTATTTGAGTTTTATTCAAATTATTTTCTCCAAAAACAAAATATATGGAAAATAGGGTAACATGATTCCCTACATCAGAAAATTGGAGCGAAATTAATTTGAAGTCATTTTGGTATTTTAAAATGATTTTATTGGATTTTATTGGACCAGTAGCACTGTGTGAATTATTAAAATTTGTGTGGATTTTATTTGACATTAGAATAATGTTCATCTTGTAGGAAATATTTTTCTGCAAATTTTGATATATTATATGCCTATATAAAAGTTTTAATTATTTTGTTTATGTTTTAGTTCTGTGAAATTTTGTTAAAAAAAAATATGCAGCGCCTTGGGCCAAAGGCCCAAGCCGCCGACCAGCCACCGGCCAAGGCCATCGCACGCACACACCTAGGGGGCCAGGGAGCCAAGGTTTCCTATTCTTTTACAAATCCTACTAGGATTTGATCCCGTTTCGTTATTCCGTTTATTCCGATTTGTTTCTAGATCTTTTCCCTCTTTGTTTCCTAATCCTAGTCTATTTCTTACCCCCTACCCCAAGCAAAACCCTCCCCTCCCCACTATAAATACCCAAGCACCCCCCCCCCCCCTCCAACACATCAAACCAAAACCTCTCCTCTCCTGTCCTCTCCTCTCCTCTCCGCAGCAGCAGCAGTGCAGCACCACCGCCGCCGCCAAGTGCCGCCGCCGTGCCCTCGACCTCTCCTGAGGTTTATATGATCTCCTCTCCACCGTCCCGTGATCTCCTTTCCTCTAGGATCAACCGCAGCATCGGATCCGATCTTCTTCCCCAACTCCGACGACTACTCCAAAGAGATCCACGAAATCCGTAATTCATTTTTTTCAGAAAATAGCAATCTTAGAAAATTCATATCTTTTAGAGTTTTAGTATTTTGAGTGATTCCAATTGCTATGTGTCACAAATTTGCTGAAGTTTCTGTTAGTGTCTCTGGATTTCAAATTTGAGTAGTTTAAAATTGAATTTGATAAATTTTGTTCAGATTAGTATTTTGGCCATAACTTGAGTTTAAAAATAGGTTTTAATTAATTCTTTTTGCTCCTGGTCACTTGTGTTATTGTTTAGCTGTAGGATTTAGTTTGGTAATTTTGAATATTTTCAATTAGGGTTTTATTAAAAACAGTACTGTTTTTCTTATGTAGTTGTTTTAGTCATATAATTAGTGTTTTTAATTATTTTTAGTTAATTCTTTTTGTAAATTTTTACATGTTGTTATATGTTTCTGTTATACTACAGTAGATAAATTTTGGTAGTTATTTATTAGTGTTTAGCTACTGGTTTTGTGTTTGCTTGTTTAGTTCATAGTGATAGTTGATAAAAATAGTTTTATTAGTTTTAAAAGTAATTCTTTTGACACTTCAATCTATGTTGTGATTGATTCTGTTATTTAGAAGTAAATTAGTTTTCATAATTATTTTAGTATTGTGCGTTATTGTCTTAGTGTTTTGTTAGTTGTTATAGTTTCCTAGTGTTAACTAGAAAGTTATAGTAGTTTTATATTAGTTCTTTTGCTAGTTATTAATTTAGTAAATTATTTTCTGTTGTTGCATTAGAATTATGTTCTCTTTGCTGTAGAAAAATTATTAGAGTAATTTAGTGTTGCTACGAGAGTATTGACTATTATTGTGTGAGTTGGTTTCTTTTCCTTGAAGTTTTCTTTGGAATTTTATTTGGTTTTATTTGATTTCATTATGGATTTATTTATTGCTTTTTGATGGTTATTTTGATTGCTGGTATTGTTTGCTAAAATGATTGCTTGTATGATTACCATGTTTGACTATATAGATTTACATCGAGCGACGAATAGTTTTATCAAGTTTCGAGAGCGTCTATATCTTCATCAACATACCGAGCAAGTTCACTTTGACCATGTTTTTCATACCTATGTGTTTTATTGCATCTAGTGTCATCTTCGCAACAATCCCTCCAGTAGTGATACTGAATTCTTGTAGTTGAGTAGTATGCATGAGGTAGGAACCCATCACCCTGTTACCAAGCCCGGGACGTCATTTATTTTAATGCTACGCTATAGTAGACGGGGTTGGTATGAGTGCTTCGAGTGGTGTGAAGAAGGAGGACTCTCGTCAATGACGACAACTCCATGATGGCATCTGCAAGGACTGCATTTTCAAGGCCTCAAGACTTCAAGACTCAAGACAAGAATTCAATACACACTCTTGGGTGAAGGATGGTTGACGGGCACCTGGAGAATCCGTGGTTGGCGGGATGCATGGAGAAGCGCCATGACATCTTGCGGAAAGCTTCACCCAGACTCAAAGAGACGGAAGAATACTTCATGCACGGAAGCTTACTGTGCAACCGCAAGTCACTATGGGCTCGGCTTGGTTGACCTTGGTTGTGACTCTGGCTGGGACAGTGCTAGCAGATGTAGAACTACGGTAGGATTGAATGAGCACCGGACAGTGGTCAGGGGAACTCTTCGGAAGACCATGTTTCGGTCATCTTGTTCTCAAACACCTGAAGTGCGAGAACGTAAAAGAGGATCGAATCTTGCGGGTAAAGTGTACAAACCTCTGCAGAGGGTTAAAACCTAATCGATTAGCCGTGTCCCGATTCACGGACAATTTGAGCATCTGGACTTGGATCTATCTCGGAACTCTCAACACCGGACTGATAACTTAATTGTGGGCAACTTATGATGATTTTGGGCTATGAGACATCGGTTGGCGGAACCATGTCATGATGGAAAACTCCATAGTACAGACTTCATTTATTCCTTTGATGTAGGGAAAATAAAACCAGCTTTTACGCAAACAAAACTCAGATACAGAGCCACAAAGTCATACTGCATATAGTATAGTTTATCATCTGTTTCCTCTTATTGTGATCTTACCGGTACATTCAATGTACTGACCTACACGGCTGCAACGTATCATGTTGCAGATATTTACTCGACGAGTAAGAGTTACGATACAGGGTTACGGTCTACACTCAACCTGCCGATGGTGTTGATGGGACTCCACACCCGACTATTTGTTTCCGCTGTGACTTATGAGGTATATATCAGTTTTACGTTAATTATACATGTGATTGCACTTTGATATATACATTGATGTCTTGTGTGTGCCAGATACTGATCCGAGGATGGCACAAGAACACGAGGCTTGACCGTCTGAGGTCGGGTCGCTACATATATATTTAGATCTTGCAATCGAATCTTTTAGTTTCTTGTTTTATCACTAGTTTGGTTTATAAGAAGAAAACTACAAAAAATGGAATTGAGGTTGCATTATATTATTCGTCTTTATAACGTCTTTCGTGAAAATGATGGAAAGGAAGATTGTGCTCAATTGATAGAAGGAGAATTCAATAGAATGTTTGGTATAAATGATGAGCATGATTGCAATGTTGTTAGTATGAATTCTTTGAAAATCCATGATGCTAATGATATGCAAAGCCATAAGCTTGGGGATGCTATGTTTGATGAAGATGATATTCTTAGTCCCCCAAGATTTGATGTGCAAATTTTTTATAACGTTTGCATGCCTCCTATTTATGATGATTATAATGATGAAAGTGGATTCAGATAGGTCATGACTTTATTTAATGATGAATCCACCATTTTGGATGAGGCTTCGATTGACTATGATAACAAAGTTGCTATCTATGATGGTTATGGTGATGACATGTATGCTATATTGAATAATGATAACCATGAAACTTGTCATCATGATTTTAGCTTTCAATCTCATGATAGTTATTTTGTTGAGTTTGCACCCACTATTATGAATGATAATAAATTTGCTTATGTGGGGAGTAACAAAATTTCTATGCTTATGTATCATGAAAAGAATGCTTTATGTGATGGATATATTGTTGAATTCATTCATGATGCTACTGAAAATTATTGTGAGGGAGGAACTTATGCTTGTAGGAATTGCAATAATACCAAGTTTCCCCTCTATGTGTTGAAAGTTTTGAAGTTATGCTTGTTTTGCCTTCCAATGCTAGCTGATTATTGCTCCCATAAATTGTTTGCTCACAAGATCCCTATGCATAGGAAGTGGGTTAGACTTAAATGTGCTACTCATATGCTTCATGATGCTCTCTTTGTGTTTCAATTCTTATCTTTTATGCGAGCATCATTGAAATCATCATGCCTAGCTTAAAAGGCATAAAAGAAAAGCGCTTGTTGGGGGACAACCCAACATTTACCCCTACTGTTTTTGTGTGTTCACATAATTATGCTAATGTAGTAATCATGTTTTATTTTTATGTTTCAATAAAGTGCCAAGTACAGCCTTTGGGATCATGTTGGGTGATAGTTGATTTGATCTTGCTGAAAAACAGAAACTTTTGCGCTCACGAAAATAATTCCCAATTTTTAATAGAAGAGTGCTTTCGAGTTGATTCTTTTTGTAGAATACTAATATAAAAATTTCTCACGTGGTCCTAACTTTTCATAATTTTTGGAGTAGCAGAAGTATGGTTATTCTGTAGAACATTACAGACTGTTCTGTTTTTGACAGATTCTATTTTTTATGCATAGTTTGCTTGTTTGCTAGTTTCTATGGCTTATATTGCTCAATATAAACTATGGAAATTATATGCTACAGTAGGCATTGTGTGAGAACAATTATGAATCTTGTCTTTGACAGTATCAAAAGTGAAATGGTTTGCTCTTTATCATACTAACCTATCTCACGAAGTTCCGTTAAGTTTTGTGTGATTGATTTTCAAGTTTTGGGTGAGATGTCGATATAAGGAGAATAAGGAGTGACAAGACCCTAATCTTAGGGATGCCCAAGGCACCCCAAGTTAATATTCAAGGAATATCCAAGCAACTAAGCTTGGGGATGCCCCGGAAGGCATCCCCTCTTTCGTCTCCAACATTATTGGTAACCTCACTTGGAGCTATGTTTTCATTCATCACATGATATGTGTTTTACTTGGAGCATCAATTTTTATTTTGTTAGAATTTGTTTGCTGTTATTTAAAATAATGTTTTGCATCTTTCTTTTCAATAAAAATGTCAAGTATATCCTTTGCCATGCTTATTTTTCAAGTCTACATGTTGCTGTTTGAAAACAGAAAGTTTATCGGTGTTGCAAAAATTCCCCAGAAAAGTCAGAATGTGATAAAATGCTGAAACTTTTGCACAATAGGCTCTGATAAATTTTCTACAGTGTGGTAAATGTTCATAATTTTTGGAGTTAGGGAAGTACTGATACTTTTGCATTCTTTATAGACTGTACTATTTTGGCAGATTCTGTTATGTTTGCATTGTTTGCATATGTTTGCTTGTTTAATGATTCTATTTGAGGATAGGACTATTAAATATGCATAGGCATTTAGTATGCAATTTTGAATAATAATTTTAGTTATTTGCTACAGTAGAGAATGATAAGGTTTTTGCATTGGTTTATACTAACTTATCTCACGAGTTCTTGTTGAGCTTTGTGTGGATGAAGTTTTTGAGATTTAGGAAAACCGTGATATGAGAGGAATTAAGGAGACACAAAAGCTCAAGCTTGGGGATGCCCAAGGCACCCCAAGATAATATTTCAAGAAGTCTCAAGCATCTAAGCTTGGGGATGCCCCGGTAGGCATCCCACCTTTCTTCTTCAACAATTATCGGTTAGTATCGATTGAACCTAGGTTTTTGCTTCTTCACATGATGTGCGCTATTCTTGGAATGTCATTTTTTTTGCTTGCTATTTTAATAAAATACTTAGACCTGAAACTATTAAATAAGAGGCAGTCCTCACATAGCTATCTATTTACTTAACTACTCGCATGATCTTCACTTATATCTTTTTGGAGTAGTTAGTCATTTACTCTTGTGCTTCACTTATATCCTATGAGTAAATTGTTGAATAAATTGAATGTCATGAAGTTGAAATCATATCATGCCTAGTGGTAGCTTCACATTGGGTTTAGAAAGTGAAATCGTTTGAGGCTTGACAATCACAATATTGGTCATACAAGCAATTCACGAATAATTAGTATAAGGAAGAGAACTTTCACATGCAAATACACTATCATGGAAATCTTTTGTGATTGTGAGCCCCCATCAAAATATTATATGCCAAAATTGTTGACGTTGGACAAGTAAGACAATGTAATGATTTATGTTTGTTCATATTCACATAGAAGTTATATTGTCATAGATCCTTCAACATGTGGTGCTTGCCCCCCATCTTTGCTAGCCAAAAATTCCGCACCAAGTAGAGATACTAATTGTGCATAAAAAACCCTTAAACCCAAATCTTATTTTCAAGAGTCCACCATACCTACCTAAGGATTGAGTAAGATCCTTCAAGTAAGTTGTCATCGGTGCAATAAGGCAATAAAAATTGCTTCTAAAAGTGTAAGATCGTTTACTGTAAGAGAAAATTGAGCGTTGTACGAACTTGGATGGCAAAGAATAAAAGCGACAGACTGCATAATAAAGGTTCCTATCTTAAGGGGCAATACAATGTGACTTTCTTTTGCACTAAGGGATTGAGCATACAAACAAATAAGCGCATGGCAACCTCGGCTTCCCTCCCCGAAGGGCCTATCTTTTACTTTTATGCAAGAGTCAAAGTTTTCCCTCTATTCTTTTTTAATTTTCTCCTTTGGCAAGCATCATGTGGTGAGGAAAGATCTAGGCACATATGTCCAGTTGAATATGGGTGGCATGAGTTATCATTGTTGACATCACCCTTGAGGTGAATATGTTGGGAGGCAAAACAATAAGCCCCTATCTTTCTATGTGTCCGGTTGAAACGTTTTGCTCGTGTGTATGCGGTGAGTGTTAGCAATCATAGAATACTACATGATGGTTGAGTATGTGGAGCTCTTACTTAGACTCTGTTGAATAAGTTGAATTGCAATTGCTTGGTGACTGAGAACATAGGTTGTTGGGTTTCAAGAGAATCCGTTGTTTGAACCTTAACATGTGAATTGGTTGCCACTATAACATGAGAAGTTTTATGAGAAATAATTGTTGTTATGATGCTAGGAAAAGTGATTGAAATTATCATTGATCAAACTTGTGCACTTTGCTAGCATTCACACTTCATAAATTATTTCTTTTATCATTTACCGACTCGAGGACGAGTAGGAATTAAGCTTGGGGATGCTGATACGTCTCCAACGTATCTATAATTTATGAAGTATTCATGAAGTTATTTTAGCATTCTTGGATGTTTCACAATCATTTTATAGCAACTTTATATCATTTTTTGGGACTAACCTATTGACCCAGTGCCCAGTGCCAGTTGCTATTTTTTGCTTGTTTTTTACATCGCAGGAAATCAATATCAAACAGAGTCCAAACAACACGAAACTTTTTGGAGATTTTTTTGGGTCAGAAGACACCCATTGGGCCAGAGCTGCACCTGGGGGTGCCCCGAGGGGGGCACAACCCACCAGGGCGCGCCAGGCCCCCTGGAGCGCTCAGGTGGGTTGTGCCCACCTCGGTGGCCTCCTGCACCCCCTCTTTGCACTATAAATTTCCAAATATTCCAAACCCTTCGGGGTAAACCTACGTTAGAAGTTCCGCTGCCGGAGGCCTCTGTAGCCACTGAAAACCACTCGAGAGCCTTTCCGACACCCTGCCAGAGGGGGGAATCATCTCCGGTGGCCATCTTCATCATCCCGGCGGCCATCACAATGAGGAGGGAGTAGTCCACCCTCGGGGCTGAGGGTTTGTACCAGTAGTTATGTGCTTAATCTCTCTCTCTCTCTCTGGTGATCTATGTCATGGGCTTTGTGAATATAGACGGATCATATGATGTTTCTCCCCGCTATACTCTTGTTGTGATGAATTGAGTCTTCACCCTTTGAATTTTTGTATTGTCTGATTGAATATTCAGAGATGAGAACACATGATGTATGTCTTGCGGTATGAATACTTGAGGTGGCAACTGGGGTATCATATCGATTCACTTGATATGTGTCTTGGCATTCAACTTGCGGATTCCCGCGGTGATATTGGGGTAATCTATGCATAAGGGTTGATGCACGTTCTTATTATCTTTTCTCTGATAGAAACTTTGGGGTCTCTTGTCATTCTTTGTGTGGATTGAGTATTATGAATATGAATTTGCTTTGGTGTTATCTTAGTACGAACTCTTGACTAGATCGATCGGAAAGAATAGCTTGCGTTATTTTAGTACGAACTCTAGGATAGATTGATCGGAAAGAATAGCTTTGAGGTGGTTTCGTACCCTACAAACAATTCCTATCACGTAGTGACAATAGTCAGGACACTTCCCGGTGATGACTGTAGTTTGAGGAGTTCATATATTCATCATGTGTTAATGCTTTGTTCCGGTTCTCTATTAAAAGGAGGCCTTAGTATCCCTTAGTTTCCAATAGGACCCCGCTGCCACGGGAGGGTAGGACAAAAGATGGCATGCAAGTTCTTTCCGTAAGCACGTATGACTATTTACGGAATACATGCCTACATTATATTTATGAACTGGAGCTAGTGCCGTACCGCCCTAGGTTGTAACTGTCACATGATGAATATCATCCAACAAATCGCTGATCCAATGCCTACGATTTTCCTACATATTGATCTTGCTAAGTTACTGCTGCTATTGTTACTGTTGCACTTGCTACAAAACTATTGCTATCACTATTACCGTTACTGTTGTTGTTGCTACTACTATCAAAACTATCATACTACTTTGCTACTGATCACTTTGCTGCAGATAATTAATCTTCAGGTGTGGTTGAATTGACAACTCAGCTGCTAATACTTACAAATATTCTTTGGCTCCCCTTGTGTTGAATCAATAAATTTGGGTTGAATACTCTACCCTCAAAAACTATTCCGATCCCCTATACTTGTGGGTTATCACGCACATGGCAACTAACGAGACACATGAAAGAAATGAAAACACACATGCCAATTATTCTCAACGAGAACTACACAATTCTTGACATGGCAATTTCTCGGAGTTAGAATAAACTAATCAGTATGGAAACTTCCATATGTTATTATTTTGGATTCAGTAAGCAAGTATCACGATATACACATGGCAAATTTCTTATATGGCACACATGTTATTTTCTTGAGAAGAAGGAAACATGTTGAAAAGTGATAGCATTCCTGTGTCACAAGTTCTCAATAGCAAGCATGTAGTTACCAACCACTTGGTGGTTGGTAACTTGCAACAACCTAGCATGGAAAATTTGATTGGTGAACCATCAATATAGGACCTATGTTGGGACATATAATGGTGCTTTCTGGAAAAAAATAGAAGCAGGTAAAAAATAAGAGGCAAACACTGATCACGACGGGAACATGGCAATTTACAATACGCATAATTTTTGAAAAATGGGTAAATAGATAACGTGAAGAAGTGATAAGATTGGTGTGTGGCAATTTCATAGATAGCAACACATGGCTGTTACAAAAGAGTAAATTCAGAATAACCAAGCATGGCAACCACTCAGGCAAACTTTGATTGCACTCCCCCAAATTGTCCATGTAATCCTCTACTCGATGACCGGCGAGCGTCTTCTTGTGAAAATGCTTGTACAAAGAAGACATCTGACATCTCCCTCTCATATTACTGTTCCTGAAAGTCCTTGCTAATGTGCACAAGAATGAGGCTCGTAACCATATATTAAAGCTGAAGACATGTTTCTTTGATGAAGGGGAGGATGATAAGGCCATGGTTCATTGAATCACTATAGCTACCAATTCTGATAAGATGTGCCATTCCACATATATTTCAGAAGGTAGGATTTTGGAAAATCCTACCATTAGTTGGCTCATTCTCTTGTATTGTGTAATGATGACCCAAAATTATAGGGGATCAATCGTAGTCCTTTCGATAAGTAAGAGTGTCGAACCCAACGAGGAGCAGAAGGAAATGAGAAGCGGTTTTCAGCAAGGTGTTCTCCGCAAGCACTGAAATTATCGATAACGAGTAGTTTGGTAGCAAGGTAATTCATAACGAGTAACAAGTGACAAGTGTAACAAAGGTGAAGCAAGGTGGCCCAATCCTTTTTTATATAAAAGTACAAGCCTGGACAAACTCTTATATAAGGCAAAGCGCTCCTGAGGACAGATGGGAATTACCGTCAAGTTAGTTTTCATCATGCTCATATGATTCGCGTTCGCTACTTTGATAATTTGGTATGTGGGTGGACAGGTGCTTGGGTGTTTTCCTTACTTGAACAAGACTCCCATTTATGAATAACCCCTCTTGCAAGCATCCTCAACTATGAAAGAAGAATTAAGATAAATCTAACCATAGCATGTGGATCCAAATCAGCCCCTTACGAAGCAACGTATAAACAAGGGTTGAAGCTTCTATCACTCTAGCAACCCATTATCTACTTGCTACTTCCCAATGCCTTCCCTAGGCCCAAATCATGGTGAAGTTTCATTTAGTTGATGTTCACATAACACCACTAAAGGAAAGACAACATATATCCCATCAAAATATCGAACAAATACAAAATTCACATGATTACTTATAACACGACTTCTCCCATGTGCTCAGGAACAAAAGTAACTACCACAAAGCATGCTCATGCTCAAGACCAGAGGGGTAATAAATATCATTAAGGATCTGAACATATGATCTTCCACCAAATAAACCAATTAGCATCAACTACGAGGAGTAATCAACACTACTAGCAACCCACAGGTACCAATCTGAGGTTTTGAGGCAAAGATTGAATACAAGAGATGAACTAGAGTTTGAGAGAAGATGGTGCTGGTGAAGATATTGATGAAGATTGGTTCTCCCATGATGAGAGAATCATTAGTGATGACGATGGCTTCGATTTCCCCCTCCCGGAGGGAAGTTTCCCTGGCAGAATCGCTCTGCCGGAGCCCTAGATTGCTTCTTCCTAGGTTCTGACTCGAGACGGCAGCGCTTCATCCCGAAAGCCTTCTTATGATTTTTTTTCCTTGGTAAAAACCCTCCATATAGCAGAAGATGGGCACCAGAGGATGGCCAGGGGGCCCACAAGCTCAGGGGGTGCGCCCTTGGGGGTAGGGCGCGCCCCCAGGCTTGTGGCCATGTGGTGGGTCCCCTTCTGTTCTTTCTTTGCCCAATATTTTGTATATATTCCAAAACATTCTCCGTAAAGTTTCAGGATATTTGGAGTTGTGCAGAATAGGTATCTCAGATTTGCTCCTTTCCAGTCTATAAGTCCAGCTGCCAGCATTCTCCCTCTTCATGTAAATCTTGTAAAATAAGAGAGAAAATGCATAAGAATTGTATCCTAAAGTGTAATAACAACCCATAATGCAATAAATATCAACATAAAAGCATGATGCAAAATGGACGTATCATCTAACATGAGAATAAATATAAGGCTCTATCAGTTAGTGATTCTATGTCATGCAAGGTTTTCATTGGAGTTAATCAACACAAGAAAAAAAACGAAGTCATCTGTTCAGATTGGATCAATGTTGGTGAAACTTGAGGAATCTGATGATAATATCCAAGTGATGTAGCACTTTATAAGGTCAGGGGACACCCTTCTTTCAAGTTCTACACGGACTCAAAGAAATAAAATCACAAAATCAAAAGATATGGAAATTCCAAATCAGTTCGGATTTGGTTCGGTGCAGCCTGACATGCGTGGAGAAAAAATATCATAACTCCCTCATACAAAGTCGGTTTGGGATGTGTAAGTACTCGTTGGAAAGCTTATTCCATGCCCTTTCCAACATGTCCAGTCCCATTTGCCAAATTATGTGTGAGTCATTCTCAGTCGCCAAAATAATTAGTGAGTCATTGTCAAGTCCGAGTCTGTTTCGAGTTGCGGTCGAGTCAGAGTAGAGATTGGGCTAGCCTACGTGCCATATATAGCCTAGGGCGGGCACCCATGTAAGGGGAGTTTTTTTATTGTTTTTTTATAGTCGTGGTTTTCCTCCTAGGAACCCTGGAGGGGTTACCCTCCTCTAGGGATTGAAGATTGTTGTTGGTGTGATTCTTGCCGGTTGCTGAAGTACATGATCAGGTGATCCTTCTCTTTTGGTGCATGCTGGAACTTCATGGTTCCCATTCTCTAGATTGTGCTCATCTGAGTCACGGGTTGGAGAGTTTATCTACTGCTGGTTTGCAACATCATCAAGTTTTTGTAAGCCGGTTACTATCTATTATGTTTCTAGCGGTTGCTATTTGTGATTGCTAGTGGAGAATCAATCTACGGTGTTTTCTTTCTTTCATTGCTGGATAATTCAGATTGGGACAACTGTTACATCTATTAGTTGCTAATATATTACAAGTGTTTGAAATATTTCTACTAGTTTAATTTACTTGGTGTGCTCACCTAAGCCTATTCATTGCGGATCACTTGCATATTTGAGAGGACAGTATATGAGCTGCTTTGTACCGTGAAAGATTGGGACAAATTCTGGACACCAATAGGTGTGTCCTTATCAGGTGGTATCAGATTTTAGGTTGCTCACGGTATTATTATATTTGCAAGTTGTTGCTACTGTTTATGTGATGGGTGATTATAGCTTTGCAAGTAAAATTAAGTTTGTGCCCAAACTTTATTCAATAACTTCTCAATCTGAATATTATGAGTGGGAAGATGCTATGGAGGATTTCTTGTGGGATCATGGCTTGGATTCTTACATGAAGATGTATTTTGCAATGCGGGCATTTTCTAAACATGTCTTATAGTGGTGGATTCAGTTACAACAAATACATGTTGAGAGAGGTGAAAATCATTGTCCGACAAGGGCAGCAATGAAACATGTGTTACGGCATCGATTCGATCCAGAATTTGGGAAATATGTCGATGAGAAGAATAACGTGGTTGCTTATAACCGATCTATTGCGAACAACAAGATGCGAGTTATGTGTTCATTGTGGAGTGCATCCATGTTGGGGAACGTAGCATGCAATTTCAAAAAAAATTCCTACGATCACGCAAGACCTATCTAGGTGATGCATAGTAACGAGAGGGGGAGAGTGTGTCCACGTACCTTCGTAGACCGAAAGTGGAAGCATTAGTTTAACGTGGTTGATGTAGTCGAACGTCTTCACGATCCAACCGATCAAGTACCGAACGTACGGCACCACCGAGTTCTGCACATGTTCAAATCGATGACGTCCCTTGAACTCTTGATCCAGCAGAGGGTCGAGGGAGAGTTTCATCAGCATGACGGCATGGTGACGATGATGGTGATGTGATCCACGCAGGGCTTCGCCAAAGCACTACGTGAATACGACCGGAGGAGTAAACTGTGGAGAGAGACGCTGCACACGGCTTGGAATAATTGGTGTGTCTCCAAGGGGTGCCTTGCCCATGTATATAAAGGAGGGAGAGGAGGAGGACAGCCACCAGGGGCGCGCCAAGGAGAGGGGAGTCCTACTAGGACTCCAGTCCTAGTAGGATTCCCCCCTTTTTCCTTCTCATGCAGGGGGAAAGAGGGAAGGGAGAGGGAAGAGGAGAAGGAAAGGGGGGCGCTGATACGTCTCCAACGTATCTATAATTTATGAAGTATTCATGCTATTATATTATCCATCTTAGATGTTTTATATGCATTTATATGATATTTTATATGATTTTTGGGACTAACCTATTAACCTAGAGCCTAGTGCTAGTTTCTGTTTTTTCCTTGTTTTTGAGTATCGCAGAAAAGGAATACCAAACGGAGTCCAATTGACGTGCCGATTTTTGATGATTTTTTATGGACCAAAAGAAGCCCCGGGAGTAAAAAAGTTGGGCCAGAAGAGCCCCGGGCTTTCCACGAGGGTGGGGGCGCGCCCACCCCCTGGGCGTGGGCCCCTATCTCGTGGACGACTCGGAGACCCCCCTGACGTGAAACCGACGCCAAAAATTCCTATAAATATAGAAACCCCCAGAAAATAACCTAGAACGCAAGCCTCTATAGACACAAGAAATCAATCTAGGCCCTCTCTGGCACCCTGCCGGAGGGGGCCATCATCACCGGAGGCCATGGAGGAGGATCCCGGAGGGGCCATCATTGCCATGAAGGCCAAGGACCAGAGGGAGAACCTCTCCCCATCTAGGGGGGAGGCCATGGAGGAGGAAGCACAAGGGGGAGAACCTCTCCTCCTCTCTCTCGGTGGCGCCGGAGTGCCATCGGGAGGGGAATCATCGCCGCGGTGATCGTCTTCATCAACATCACCATCATCATCACCATCCTCGTCTATTTTATGCGGTCCACTCTCCCACACCCCACTGTAATCCCTACTTGAACATGGTGCTTTATGCCACATATTATGATCCAATGATGTGTTGACATCCTATGATGTTTTGAGTAGATATCCTTTGTCTTTGGGTTGATTGATGATCTAGATTGGTATGAGTTGTATGTTTTATTTTGGTGCTATCCTATTGTGCCCTCCATGTCGCGCAAGCGTGAGGGATTCCCGCTGTAGGGTGTTGCAATACGTTCATGATTCGTTTATAGTGGGTTGCTTGAGTGACAGAAGCAGAAAACCGATTAAGGGGGTTGTTGCGTATGGGATAAAGGGGACTTGATGCTTTAATGCTATGGTTGGGTTTTACCTTAATGATCTTTAGTAGTTGCGTATGCTTGCTAGAGTTCCAATAATAAGTTCATATGATCCAAGAAGAGAAAGTATGTTAGCTTATGTCTCTCCCTCATATGAAATTGCAATGACGACTACCGGTCTTGTTAACAATTGCCTAGGACAATTCCGCACACCGATCCATCATTATTCCACACTCGCTATTTATAATATTTAGTAATATATTCTAACTTTATGATAACATCACCTACTTTTATATTTTAGCTCTCTGATACCATGCAAAGTTATCCTCTTCATACCCACAACGTAGTTTTATTTCTCGTTTCTAGTTGGAAGCAAACGTTCGGTGTACGTAGAGTCGTATCAGTGGTAGATAGGACTTGAGAGAATATTGATCTTACCTTTAGCTCCTTGTGGTTTCGACACTCCATACTTATCACTTCCACCTTTGGGAATTGCTACGATGATTCCCTGCACTTGGGGATTATCAAGCTCTTTTCTGGCGCCGTTGTCGGGGAGCAATAGCGTGGGGTTGATATTCTTGTGTGTGCTTGTTTGCTTTCTTCACTAAGTAGATTTTGTTTTTCCTTTTTGTTTCTGTTTAGTTGTGGGTGAAACATACAAAAAAATGAAAATACATAAAAAAAATACTTGCCTCTCATGCCTAAAAAGTTTTTCAATAAAAGAAGTGATTGGAAGGTTATGCATTGAAGAAGTGAGGGTCGACCTTGAGTACTTGAGTTCATGCTCATGGAAACAATGTAAAAAATTTCATGGAAGCTTATCTGAAAATAATTATCCCCTTGTATATATCCATTGTATTATAAAAATAATGTGCCAAGCTTTGGTTTTAGGATGATTAGATTGCTTGTTTACTTTGTGCAGTACAAAAACAGAAACTTTGGTTGTAGCGTGTGAATTTACATTTTTTTACTGGAAAGTCAAATGGGTCTAGGAATTTTTGCACATTACTTCTGTACAAATTGATTACATTTTCATTTTTTTTAAAAAAAATTGGAGTTACAGAAGTTTACTAAACTTCCAGATTACTATAGACTGTCTGTTTTGACAGATTCTGTTTTCTATGTGTTGATCGCTTATTTTGATGAATCTATGGGTAGTATCGGGGTATGAACCATGGTGAAGTTGGAATAAAGTAGATAAAGTGCAAATATGAAATTAGAATGAGTTTGCAACAGTACCTAAAGGTAGTGATTTGCTTTAGTATACTAACGGACCTCACAAAGTTTTTGTTAAGTTTTTGTGGATGAAGTGTTCGAAGAACGAGGAGTTACCGATGTGAGAAGAATAAAGAGAGGCAAGAGTTCAATCTTGGGGATGCCCAAGGCACCCCAAGTAAATATTCCAAGTATACTCAAGCATCTGAGCTTGGGGATGCCCCGGCTGGCATCCCATCTTTCTTCTTCAACAATTATCGGTATACCTCGGTTTTTGTTTTGTTCACATGATTTGTGTCCTTTGTGTTTTTATTTTTCCTTTAAGAACCATGCTAGTATGAGATATACCTTCATCGATTTATAGAATGCTTCATGTTCTTCACTTATATCTTTTGAGTATGACCTTATAGAATGCTCTTTGTGCTTCACTTATATCTTTTGAGTATGACCTTATAGAATGCTCTTTGTGCTTCACTTAAATCTTTTGAGTATGGTTTTATAGAATGCTTCGTGTGCTTCACTTATATATTTTGAGCTTGGATATTGATTAGTCTATATTAATTGTAGAATGCTCCATGAACTTCACTTATATCTTTAGGAGTATGAATAATACTATCATCTAAAGTGGGTTTGGAAGAGTGTCAACTTTAGGAATTAGTGATCCCACTATTCCGAATGAGAAGAATTTTGCTTATGTGGAGAGCAGAAAATTTTCTATGCTTGTAGATCATGAAAATAATGCTTTATGTGATGGTTATATTGTTGAATTCATTCATGATGCTACTGAAAGTAATTATGAGGGAGGAATATATGCTTGTAGGAGTTGCAATAATATCAAGTTTCCTCTCTATGCGCTTAAAGTTTTGAAGTTATACTTGTTTTGCCTTCCTATGCTAGTTGATTCTTGTTCCTATAAATTATGTGCTCACAAAATCCCTAGGCATAGGAAGTGGGTTAGATTCAAATGTGCTAGTCATATTCTTCATGATGCTCTCTTTATGTTTCAATTCATTTCTTTTATGTGAGCATCATTGAAATCATCATGCCTAGCTAAAAGGCATTAAAGAAAAGCGCTTGTTGGGAGACAACCCAATATTTACCCTTACTGTTTTTGTGTGTTTACATGATTAAGCTACTGTAGTAATCATGTTTTATAGATTTTGTTTCAATAAAGTGCCGAGTAAGACCTTTGGGAAGACTTGGGTGAAAGTTAATGTAATCTTGCTGTAAAAAACAGAATCTTTGCGCTCACGAGATTAGCTGTAATTTTTTACAGAAGAGTGCTTTTGAGTTGATTCGTTTTGCAGAAGATTAATAGACAAATTCCTCACGTCCGCCAACTTATTTCATAATTTTTGGAGTAGCATAAGTATGGTTGCTGTTCAGATCATTACAGACTGTTCTGTTTCTGACAGATTATGTTCTTATTGCATAATTTGCTTGCTTTCTAGTTTCTATGGCTTATACTTCTCAATATAAATTGTAGAAATGATATGGTACAGTGGGCATTGTGTGATAACAATTATGAATCTTGTCTTTGACAGAACCAAAGTGAATGGTTTACTCATTATCATACTAACCCATCTCACGATGTTCCGTTAAGTTTTGTGTGATTGAAGTTTTCAAGTTTTGGGTGAGATATCGCTATGAGGAGAATAAGGAGTGGAAAGACCCTAACATTGGGGATGCCCAAGGCACCCCAAGGTAATATTCAAGGAAAACTCAAGCGTCTAAGCTTGGGGATGCCCCGAAAGGCATCCCCTCTTTCGTCTTCAAAACTATCGGTATACCTTACTCGGAGCTATATTTTTATTTATCACATGATATGTGTTTTGCTTGGAGCGTATTTTTAATTTTACTTGCTGTTTGAATAAAATCATTGGACCTGAAATCTTGAATGAAAAAGAATCCTCCCAGGGCTAGTTAATTATTTGACTACTCGGTGTTCTTCACTTATATCTTTTGGAGTAGTTCGTCATTTACTCACGTGCTTCACGTATATCCTTTGAGTAAATGGTTGAATGAATTGAATATCATAAATCTGAATTTATATATGTTTCATATGCTTATACCATGGGGAGTAATGACTTCACACAGAATAAGTATAGGTAGTAAACTTACTGAAAGTTAGCAAACGCAGAATTGGTCACTTGAACAATTCATGAAAGAATATTGAAGGAAGAGAGATTTCACATATAAATATACTATCTTGGACATATTTTGTAATTGTGAGCACTCATTAAAATATGAATGCTAAAAAGTTGATGTTGGACAAGGAAGACAACTTAATGAGTTATGTTTTCCTATATCCGAAACGTTATCTTGTCTTGGATCATCCAACATGTTGAGCTTGCCTTTCCCTCTCATACTAGCCAAATTATTTGCACCAAGTAGAAATACTACTTGTGCTTCCAAACATCCCTTGAACCAGTTTTGCCATGAGAGTCCACCATACCTACCTATGGATTGAGTAAGATCCTTCAAGTAAGTTGTAATCGGTGCATGCAATAAAAATTGCTCTCTAAAATGTATGATCTATTAGTGCGAAGAAAATAAGCTTTATACGAACTTGTGATAGGGAAGAAATAAAAGTGACGGACTGCATAATAAAGGTCTTTATCACAAGAGGCAATATAAAGAGACGTTCTTTTGCATTAAGATTTTGTGCATCCAACCATAAAAGCGCATGACAACCTCTACTTCCCTCTGTGAAGGGCCTATCTTTTACTTTTACCTTCTACCCTTATACAAGAGTCATGGTGATTTTCACCTTTCCTTTTTACACTTTTTCCTTTGGCAAGCAATTTGTGTTGGAGCGATCCGGATATATATATATCCACTTGGATGTAGGTTTTCATAAATTATTATTGTTGACATTACCCTTGAGGTAAAAGGTTGGGAGGCGAAACTATAAGCCCCTATCTTTCTCTGTGTCCGATTAAAACTTTGAACCCATAAATATCACATGAGTGTTAGCAATTGTGAAAGATTAAATGATAATTGAGTATGTCGAGTTTGCTGAATCAAAGCTCTTACATAGACCCTTCCCGAAAATAAGATGAATTGCAATTGTTTGATGACTAAGAGCACTGTTTGTTAGTTTTGAAGAAAGTTTATGATCTATACTTTAACATGTGAATAGCTTGTTACTTGATCATGAAAAGTTTTATGAGATGAGCTACTGTTATGACATATAATGATGCTAGAAAAGGTTATTGAAATTATCATTGATCAAACTTGTGCACCTGCTAGCATTCACACTTCATAAATTATATCTTTTATCATTTACCTACTCGAGGACGAGCAGGAATTAAGCTTGGGGATGTTGATACGTCTCCAACATATCTATAATTTATGAAGTATTCATGCTATTATATTATCCATATATGCATTTATATGATATTTTATATGATTATTGAGACTAACCTATTAACCTTGAGCCCAGTGCCAGTTTCTATTTTTTCTTCATTTTGGAGTATCGCGGAAAAGGAATACCAAACGGAGTCCAATTGATGTGCCAATTTTTGATGATTTTTTATGGAGCAAAAGAAGCTCCCGGAGGAAAATGACGTTGAAATTGCTGATCAAATTCCTCAACGACAACCAGCTCATCCCCGCGTTGCAAATGAAGTGCAGACTGAGAAAATCATCAGTGACATCAACATTCCAGGTCCTCTCACACGCTCAAGAGCTTCACATTTATCTAACTTTTGTGGGCACTTTGCTTTCATCTCTATCACAGATCCCACTAAGGTAGATGAAGCATTTCTGGAGCCTGAATGGATTCAAGCTATGCAAGAGGAATTACATCAATTCGAGCTCAACAATGTCTGGGAACTGGTCAAACGTCCAGATCCTTGCAAGCACAATATCATTGGCACAAAGTGGATCTACCGCAACAAGCAAGATGAAAATGGCCTTGTGGTGAGGAATAAGGCATGGCTTGTAGCTCAAGGCTACACACAGGTTGAAGGAATTGATTTCGATGAAACTTTTGCACCTGTTGCTAGACTTGAGGCTGTTCGCATATTACTTGCTTATGCTAACCATCATGATATCACTTTATATCAAATGGATGTGAAAAGTGCATTCCTCAATGGTAAGCTTGAGGAAGAAGTATATGTTGCTCAACCCCCTGGTTTTGAAGATCCAAAGCATCCCGACAAAGTCTTCAAACTCAATAAGGCCCTCTATGGCCTCAAGCAGGCCCCTCGGGCGTGGTATGATACGTTGAAGGAATTCCTCATGAAGAAAGGCTTCAAACCCGGTTCACTTGACGCAACTCTTTTCACTAAATCTTATGATGGTGAATTGTTTGTGTGCCAAATATATGTTGATGATAATTTTGGATGCACTGACCAACGTTACACTGACGAATTTGGTTATATGATGAGTGAAGAATATCAAATGTCTATGATGGGAGAATTGAAATTCTTCTTAGGTCTTCAAATTCGTCAACAGCGCAATGGCATATTCATATCTCAGGAGAAATACCTCAAGGACGTATTGAGGAAATTCGGCATGCAAGATTGCAAAGGGGTCAAAATTCCTATGCCCACAAATGGCCATCTATGCACTAATGAAAATGGTATTGACTTCGATCAAAAGGTATACCGCTCCATGATTGGCTCTTTATTGTAGTTATGTGCATCTAGGCCAGATATTATGCTTAGTGTTTGCATGTGTGCCCGATTTCAAGCTACACCGAAGGAATCACACCATAAGGTTGTGAAGCATATTCTTCGATATCTAGCTCACACACCAACACTTGGATTCTGGTACCCCAAGGGCTTGGCTTTTGATCTCATTGGATATTCAGACTCTGACTATATTGGTGATCGTGTGGACCACAAGTCAACATCAGGCACATGCCATTTCCTCGGACGATCTTTGGTCTGTTGGTCCTCGAAGAAACAGAATTGCGTATCATTGTCTACTGCTGAAGCTGAGTACATTGTTGCTAGTTCTTGCTGTGCTCAATTGATGTGGATGAAGCAAACTCTCAAGGACTACGGCGTCAACATGAAGAATGTGCCTCTCTACTGTGACAATGAGAGTGCAATCAAGATTGCTCATAACCTAGTTCAGCACTCGAAGACAAAGCACATTCAGATCCGTCATCATTTTCTTCGTGATCATGTATGGAAGGGCGACATCTCTATTGAGCATGTAAGGACTGAAGAACAGCTAGCCGATATCTTCACAAATCCCTTGGATGAGAAGAGATTTAGCAAGTTCAGGTGTGAGCTAAATATCCTAGAATCTTCGAATGTTCTTTAAAAAGGACACTCATCCTGACACTTATGCAAAATTGATGACTTAGATGTGAAACACGCGAAGAAACGTTTTTCTTCAATTAATGAAGACTAACACTTTAAGTGTGAAGAAATTAATGAAGAATTTGATTCTCAGAACCCTACGACAATTGTACGCGGAGTCTGAAATCATCATTCTTATACGGTGGGTCACGCCACCACCAATGTTGAAAATCTTCAATTTGAGTTTTTCCTCATTTTCTGAAATTCCTCAGTTATTCATTTTCTTCAACTTTGCAATGTCTTCACTCTTTCCTATGTTGTTCTTCGTTGGCTATATATAATGCTATAAGTTCGGGGTGCCGCACTCGTGAGAGTGTTCGGACTTCTCACACCATATTCTGGGCACGAAGCCCTCGGTGTATTGGCCGCACTAAAGTGTACGGTTGCATAATGTCATAACTGAACATATTTACATAAAAAGGAATGCAATAATAGACAAAAGCTATGTATTGTTTATTCGAAAAGTCTACGGTAAGAGCAGAACGATACAAATAGTGCGATAAGCAAGAGATGGGACTATTTGACATGTCCTCTCGGCGCGAGCCGCGGATGATATGTGAAACAAGTATACTGCTCGTTATAGAGACCACCTGGACACTCGACGTAGCTTTCTGCCTCCATGGCTGTTGCATCGTGTGTTCGGCGATCATACTGCCGGACAGGCCTTCCGGAAAGTGGAGTCCTGAAAGTAAGAAGAAGAAAAAGAATGACAAAATCGGGAGCCCCTAGTGCAGTTGAGCCGCATTTTGGGCATGCCGTGGTCGTGCCCCTCCCCCTATGCCCACGGTATTTCCAGAGCGTAGTTATGTATGCGTAGTACTGGTTTCGCAATTTCGCGAGGGCTGGGGTTGGGGCCGCATTGCTACGCTTGCTCCGAACGTGCCAGGCGGTCTTGTTGTAGGTTACTCCGGGCACGCTTGACGGTGTCCGGACGTTTAATAGCCGGACTGGAGAATTGCCTTGAGAGGCTGCTTTGTACTTCCGCCGCGAGGGCCGCCGTATGCTCCTCCGTTCGGAGAGAGCGTTCAGTGTTTTCATTGACCGTAATGACTCCTCGAGGGCCTGTCATCTTGAGCTTAAGGTATGCGTAGTGCGGCACCGCATTGAACTTTGCAAATGCGGTTCGTCCGAAAGCGATCGCGTGATAGCCATCATGAACGGGACTATGTCGAAGATTAACTCCTCGCTTAGGAAATTATCCGGGATCCGAAGACCACCTCAAGTGTAACCGGCCTGTACAGCTTGGCCTCTACACCTGGTATGACGCCTTTAAAGGTCGTCTTTCCGGGTTTAATCCTTGAGGATCTATGCCCATTTTTGCATCAGTATCCCGATAAAGCCGGTTCAGGCCGCCGCCGTCCATAAGGACTCTAGTGAGGTGAAATCCGTCAATGATTGGGTCTAGAACCAATGCGCGAATCCGCCATGGCGGATGCTAGTGGGTGGTCCTTCGATCAAAAGTGATCGGGCAGGAGGACCATGGGTTGAACTTTGGGGCGATCGCTCAACGCATATACGCCCCTCGAGTGCACGCTTCCGCTCCCTTTTGGGGATGTGGGTTGCGATATCATGTTCACCGTCCGCACTTGTGGGGAAGCCCTTCGTCCCATATTGTTCGGGCGGCCGGGCTCCTCCTCGCCATCGCTATGCAGCCCTTGTCTCTGTTTTCGCACTTAACTTGCTCGCTTACTTGAACACCCAACAATCCCTGTTGGTGTGATTGGCTGGTTTTTCGGGCGCCGTGTATCCGCACGAGCGATCGAGTATTCGGTCCAAACTGGACGGGCCCGGAGTATTTCTTTTAAATGGCTTTTTCCGCTGACCGGGTTTAGAGCCTCTGAATCCGCATTAAAAGTCGATCCTCGGCATTGTCGCCGCACGAGGCGCTTGTGCTTGTTGCGACGCGACCTGCCATTGCTGTCCTTGGTATCTGAATTACCGGGGCTCTTGGTCATGTTATTACTACGAGCTAGCCAGCTGTCTTCTCCCGCGCAAAAGCGGGTCATGAGTGTTGTGAGGGCTGCCATGGATTTCGGCTTTTCCTGTCCTAGGTGCCGGGCAAGCCACTCGTCATGGATGTTATGTTTGAAGGCTGCAAGGGCCTCTGCGTCCGGACATTCGACTATTTGATTTTTCTTGGTTAGGAACCGTGTCCAGAATTGTCTGGCCGATTCCTCTGGCTGATGTATTATGTGGCTTAGGTCATCGGCGTCTGGTGGTCGCACATAGGTGCCTTGGAAATTGTCGAGGAATGCGGCTTCCAGGTCCTCCCAACAACCAATTGATTCTGCTGGCAAGCTGTTAAGCCAATGTCGAGCTGGTCCTTTAAGCTTGAGTGGGAGGTATTTGATGGCGTGTAGATCATCACCGCGGGCCATGTGGATATGAAGGAGATAATCCTTGATCCATACCGCAGGATCTGTTGTGCCATCGTATGATTCGATGTTTACGGGTTTGAAACCCTCGGGGTACTTCATCTGTGAAGCATAGTGGGTGTGTGGCGCCTCTGTACTGGGCTATATCACGACGTAGCTCAAACGAGCTTTGTCTACTTTGTTCGGCCCGGCCGGATTTACCATATCCGGCATGACGGTTATCGTCACGTGTCATGGGGCGCCCACGCGATCCATAAATCGATCTTGTTTGCCTTGCCTTGTCCTCCAATATATCTCGCAGGTCTGGCGCATTTCCCCGTGCCTTGGTATTCTTTGAGCAACGCCGGGGTGCGGCTTGAGTTAAGGGCCGAGAGGCCTCTCTGTCGTAGCCACGAGGTGGCCGGTCGGCCGCATCATGCGTTGGTGATGTAGGTTTAGGTGCTTCCTCCTCTAATCGGGGTAGCAGCCTGCGCTTTGGGTAGCTCATGGAGGGTTGCGTTCGAACTTCAGATTTTGGCCGCAAGGACTTCATCCATCCGTCGGCTAGCAAGTCTTGGTCCGCCTAAGTTGTTGCTGTTTTTCTTGAGGCTGCTCGACGTGGCCATAAGCCCGCGCTTGAAACGCTCTTGTTCGACGGGATCCTCAGGCACGACAAATTCGTCGTCGTCGAGGCTTGCCTCGTCTTCGGAGGGAGGCATGTAATTACCGTCCTCTACCTCTCTGTCTGCCGCTCTCTCATGAGGGTTGGTTTCTCCATCCTCCTGCGCTGAATCCTGCTGGAGGGGGTTGTCTTCGGCATTGTCTGGGGTGTTATTGTCTCCCGTGCCTGAATCACCGTTTTTACTTTGGCGGGATTTAGAGCGGCGCCGCTGACACCGGCGCTTAGGCTGCTTCTTGGAGGGGTCATCCTCCATTGTTCCATCGCCGTTCCCTTCTTTTGGGGTGTCCACCATGTATATGTCATACGACGAGGTGGCCTTCCAGTGCCCTGTAGGCGCTGGTTCTTGGCCATCTCCTGCATCGGCGTCCATACCATCGATGTCATCAGAGTAGAAGTCGAGCATGTCGGTTAAATCATCGACAGTGGCTACGAAGTGGATGGTGGGTGGGCTTTGAATTTCTTCGTCGTCCGCATCCCAACCTAGTTGACCATAGTCCGGCCAGGGCTCTCCTGATAAAGAGAGGGACTTTAGTGAATTCATAATGTCACCAAGGGCGAGTCTTTGAAAGATGTCTGCGGCGGTGAACTCCATGATCGGCGCCAATCGGATTCGATTAGCGGGGCGCGAAGGTTCGGAGTCCGGAGGGAGTCCGCACCTTGAGTCACAAGCTCGCAGCGACAAGGCTGGTGTTCGCCCGACCGCCGAGAGATTGCAGCCCCGAGGCGGTGTCCAGCCACCCATCCTCGACATGCAATGGCCCGAGCCGAGGGTCGGAGCGACACTGGTGCGGCCTCGAGGGTACTGTTCGGTGGCAGAGCTAGATCATGCCCATCGTGACAGTGTGGCGCGGTCGGCTGTGGCTCGAATCCGTCGAAGATCAAGTCTCCACGGACGCCACCGTAGTTCAAACTTCCAAATCTGACCTGATGGCGGGCGAAGCTTTCGATCTGCTCCAGATGGCTGCTTAATTGGCCGCAGGCAAATCTGCCGAATCGAAGATCTGTCCGGGGAGAAAAGTCTCACCCAGGACCGCATCGTTGTTGATGATCGGAGGAGCCATCGGGCCTAAAGATGACGACACAGAGGAACTCCCAATGAAAGCACCAATGTCGGTGTCAAAACCAGCGGATCTCGGTAGGGGTCCCGAATGTGCGCCTAGGTGGATGGTAACAGAGACAAGGGACACGATATTTTACCTGTGTTCGGGCCCTCTCGATGGAGGTAAAACTCTACTCCTGCTTGATTAATATTGATGATATGGGTAGTACAAGAGTAGATCTACCACGAGATTAGAGAGGCTAAACCCTAGAAGCTAGCCTATGGTATGATTGTTGTTTTTCCTACGGACTAAAACCCTCCAGTTTATATAGACATCGGAGAGGGCTAGGGTTACACAGAGTCGGTTACAATGGGAGGAGATCTACATATCCGTATCTCCAAGCTTGCTTTCCACGCCAAGGAAAGTCCCATCCGGACACGGGACGAAGTCTTCAATCTTGTATCTTCATAGTCCAGGAGTCTGGCCAAAGGTTATAGTCCGGCCATCCGGACACCCCCTAATCCAGGACTCCCTCACTCCCCGACGACCGCACCCCCAAATCCCCCACTACCTTCGTCAACGTCAC
The DNA here is from genome assembly GCA_021605205.1 of Aegilops longissima. Classification (NCBI taxonomy): domain Eukaryota; kingdom Viridiplantae; phylum Streptophyta; class Magnoliopsida; order Poales; family Poaceae; genus Aegilops; species Aegilops longissima. The sequence continues at coordinate 128,418,412 of CM038680.1, forward strand.
CCTCCCTCCCGGCGCGGCCCGCAACCCACCCCACCTTCTTCCATCGCGCGGCCCGCAGGGGCTGGCGCCCCGCTCCCCCATCCCACCTTCTTCCCCGCACGCGCTGCTCCTCCCTCCCAAGACCTTTTCCTCCCGGCCGGGCCACAAGATCCTCTTCACCACCCCGACCACAAACCTCCCCACCGCAGGCGCACCACATCCCTCCCCCCACCACCGACGGAGTCGGCCAATCCCGGATCCACTCCGCTCTGCTACCTTCCCCTGGTGTCAAGGCAGCCAAGATGCATGGTGCCCCGGCGACCTCTTGCCCCGAGACGACCAGCGCGCTGCCCCCTACAACCATCTCCGCGCAACACTTGCGCTCCTCTCCACCTCGCCATGCCCCGCCTGCTTCAGATCCATGGCCAGCCCAGCTCCTATCCGCCCCTGGCTCCGGCGAGCTCTCCTCCCCCTTGCTCTTGAGCCATGCAGTCCACTGTCACAGCCAATGGACTTAGCAATCCCAGGGGCGTCAGGGGCAGCTGGCTTCAAAAATTGGAGGGGGTTCAGTTATCTCAGGGGTCCGCAACGAGGGATCCGAGGCAACCACAGTGTCGCCAGCCCCGTGCAGCTCTGTTGCCGGCCCCGTGCAGCTTGGTTGCCGGCCCCGTGCAGCTTGGTTACCGGCCCCGTGCAGCTCGGTCCTCCTCCCACCAGATCACGACACCGTCGACACGAAGTGCACCACCAGTCCCCGCCCACTGCACCTCATCTCGGTTCGTTGCCTCGCCACCACGTCGGGCTTCCCTAGCGGCCTGACCCGCCTTTCCCGGTCAGCCCCGGCGACCACGAGCTCTCCCGGAGCCCCCGCGTCCGGTTGCCGTTGAAGTGACCACAATAGGAAGCCGCCAGCGATGGAGCAGATCTAGGCTCAACGAGCACCGCTGGATCCATCTCAGCCGCTCGCTGGATAGGCAAATTTTGCAAATTCTGTTCGGTACACGTATTTGCTTTCACTTCGTGCTATTTCTGCAGTTTATTTTATCTCTATGGTGGCCTGTGTTGATGCAGTGCACTCTGCGATACAGCGGTGCTTGATTTTGGAACAAATGTTCAGTGCGTGCGGTGCAAAAAGTTAGGTTCAGTTTCAGCTCCGTTGTTTGCATTCCTCCATTTTGCCAGGTCCTCCAGCCATCGTTGTTGTGAAGAATTTCCACAGTTGGTGTGTTTTGTTTTGCAGAAACAAGACAATTATTTTTGCGAAAAATATATATTAAGTTAAGTTTATTTGGGCAAAAAAATGTTCAGTGTTGTGCGGGACACATTTACATTTAGCATCAGTTTAGTTGTTCTTGCATGCAGTCCTTAGTTTACTTTCAAATGGTTGTAAAAGAAAATTGTACAGGAGTTAACTTTCTGCAAAAATTGTGCCCCGGTTAACTTTTATTTCGTCTATGTCTTGCAGTGCGGATTGCATCAACGAGCAGTGCGGCACATGTACCAAAGGAGAGAAAAAGGATGGCATCATTTTTCGGAAGTTTAATTTTATTGTTCAAGGAAACATACCCAAATGTTTGTGTGTGATGCGAGCTGACTGTGCATATTGTTAATGGAAATAAAACCGCTGCATGGTTCACTTGGTAAACAGACACAAAAACATCTCAAAGAAGCTTGCTTCTTATTAGATGTAGTTCACTCGCTCACTCCTTGCGGTCCACTCGCTTGGTCAACGCGCGTAAAAAATTAATAAGTATGAAAAAAATACAACAAAAACTCATGAGGTTCACTTTTGATAGTGTTGCGTCATTTTCGGGAGTGTTGCTGTCCACTCGCTCAAAAAAGTTGAAAAAGACAAAAAACTTTTGCAGAAAGTTTATGTCCGACAAAAAGAAATCATGAAGTTCACTTAATCGCTCGCCGCAAAGGCGGTTTCCGCTTGAAGCAAGCGCTTCTTCCGTCCGATGAAAGGTCCACTCGGTTGGTCAACGCGTAAAAAATTAATAAGTATAAAAAAGACAACAAGTACTCATGAGGTTCACTTTTGGTAGTGTTACGGTTCACTTTCTAAGTGTTGTGGTCCACTGCTCGAAAAAAGTTGAAAAAAGACAACAAAAACTTGTGCGAGAAAGTTTATGTCCGACAAAAGGAAATCATGAAGTTCACTTGACTGTCTGTTGCAGTGCGGTTTTCAGTTTGAAGCAGTGCTTTCTTCTGTCCGACGACGATTTTGGTGTCACGAAAAAATAGAGTGTCCGCTTTTTGCTAATTTTAAAACTGCTCTTAGACCGTAAGAAATTGGAGAGTGTGTTCTACATGAAAAAGTTGCGTCTTGTCGATATCTTTCCAACGGCATATCATTTGAATCATTTCGACAGCCGGTTTGTAAAAATTTCAAGAAAAACGGCCGCTGCCACTCGTCGTCTGCTACACAATTTTCAAAATTAACTTAAAACTGTAAGGAATATCAAAACCATTCCTACATATGAAAGTTGCGCCTTGTCCATAGCTTTCCAACGACGTATTACACGCCTCGTTTCGACAAACAGTTCAAAAAATAAAACAAAAACAGTACCGAAAATTGAAAAAAATTCAAAAAAAAACGTAATTCCGCGATTTACTAAATTTGAAACTGATCTTAAACCGTAGTGAATTAGAGAAAATAATAGATATAGAAAAGATGCACCTCGACGGTATCTTTCCAATGGCGTATCATTTGCTTTATTCCGATGAGCGATTTAGAAAAACGTGAAAATACGCTCGCTGCCACTGAGCGTTCGCCGCACTATTTTTGAAACTGCTCTTAAACCGCGAGGAATCTCGGGAAGTGTTCAACATGGAGAAGTTGCGCCTAATCCATAGCTTTCCAATGGTATATTATATGCCTCGTTCCGATAATCGGTTAAAAAACTAGAGCAAAAACAATATCAAAAAAACACCGCGTGCAGTTATTTCGGCACGAAGTTCACTCGTGTGAGTACTGTAGCACACTTGGTTCAAACAATGACGTGCACTTACGTTGAGCGTGCAGTGCGGAAGTGTTATCAGAATAGTTATTCTGCTAATATTATTAGCAGAATAGACAGGCTTATATATATATATATAAACACTATTCTGATCACGGGATCGTAATAATATTCGATCACAACCCGACTCGCCCGCTAGTAGTACGTTGAACTTTCCTGTGAACTAGGTTGAACTTCCGCCAACATTGCCGAAATGGGGCTTGCGATATACCGTTGGAAAGCTATGGACACCAATATCATGATCCAACTTAAATTTTTGGCAAAATATAAGCGGTTTAAGAGCAGTTTTGAAAACCGTTTTTTCTTCACGCAAAAAACGTGAATCGTATTTTCGATCGCATTTCTAAACCGTTTATCGGAATGAGGCATATAATATGGCGTTGGAAAGCTGCTGCAAAACTGCTCCTTTCATGTTAAAAGTTTTCTCTAATTCCATATGGTTAAAGAGTAATTTGAAAAAATGTAAAATTTCGTAAACCGAACAGCTGAGTTCGTTTTTTCGATGTCAATTATATACGGCTAATCCAATGGAGGCATATGATATGGCATTGGAAAGCTTATGAAAATGCGCTACTTTTCATCTTGAAAGTTTTTTTCTAATTTTGAATGGTTTAAGAGTAATTTTGAAAATGGTTGAAGTCCTATCGAGTCCGTATTTTCGAGCTAATTTTTTAACCGTGCATCCGAATGCAGCAAATGATATGGCGTTGGAAAGCTTGAACAAATGCGAAACTTTTTGGTATGTATTGTTTCTCCCAATTCTTTACGGTTTTAAGTCAGTTTCGAAAATGGTGAAAAACATATTTTCACCGTAATTTCTACAAACTTTATCAGAATTGGGAAAATAGTATATCGTTGAAAAGCTACGGAAAATGCGAAACTTTTTCGTATTGATTGTTTTCCCTGATTCTTAGCCGTTTTCAAGTAATTTCGGAAATGGCGGGATCATTCGTTCTGCCTCTATCACGAAACAGATTCTTCGAAAATGCACTGCGTGAAGAACCTGAACTTCTCAATAAGGTACCAACTTCACTGCTTTTCACGTGATTTTTTGCTCGAGGTCTCCATCCACCGTCAGAATCTCCATCCACTCACCGAAATTGAGCAAGTGATATACTAGTGGAAAGTTGTTGTGTTGATCGTTTTTTCTTACTCGCGATGGTTTTAAAAGTTTTTCATCCGAAATTCATTCAGAGTAGTAGTTGAACTTCATGTTGTTTTCACGTTGAACTTCTGCTATGTATTTTCTTTTGTAATTTTCTCATCCATTTCGTTTGTGCTACACAAATGATATTCCTTTTGTACAAACCCCTCTCACAATAATTTCTTTAACTTTCTCTCGACCGAGGACTTGAACTTACACAAATGATATACCCTGTCGTTTTGAAGTAATTAGAGAAATGACGAGATCATGATTTTTGTCTTCATTGCAAATGGAAATGCATCGCGGAAGTAATTAAACTTCTGCATGTCTGCTTGAACCTCACTGCTTTTGACGAGCTGTTTTTGCACTACGTGAAGTAATTGAACTTCTGGGGCATCTCTGTTTGAACTTCACCCTGTTTCACTTTTTTGTATTTTTTCTTATATGAAATACACACCATGTAGTACGTGAACTTCCGGTTGTTATCACTTTGAACTTCTCTCTGGTTTGAGAGAATTATTTTAAAACACAAAAAACAACATATTTTTTTATGTATTTTGGACATCTACATACACGGTGAATCTCTCTCACAAGAATTTTTGAATTTTCCCTTGCCGAGCACTTGAACTTCTAGCAACCATTTTTCCGTTTATGAGATTGTTTTCAAAAGTGCAAAAAATGGCGTTGTGCTTTTTATTTTTTTGAAAAGGTAAATCCTAGGTTTTAATAAACTCTGAATTTCTGTGTTATTTCAATTTAAACTTCACCTTTTTATATTTTGAGTAAAGAATTGTATTCGATTTTTATACGGAAAAAGTTGAACATGGAAATACAAGGTGAGCCTCTCTCGTAAGAATTTTTGAACTTCCCCGGACAGAGCACTTGAACTTCTTTCAACAAACCTTTTAAGATTTTGATTTTCTATACCTTTATTTTCATTTGAAATGCATTCCTTGTAGTACTTGAACTTCTCGCTATTTTTACTATGAACTTCTATTGTCTTTTTGTGAATTTTTTTGAACCTCTTTGTGTATTATTAGAAATGGCAAAAAAATGGAGTTCTTTAGTAAATGTCAAACTTCTTCGTTATTTCGGATTGAACTTCTTGGTTTATTCGTTAGTAATGGAAAAAATCAAGTTGTTGTAATAAATATCGAACTACTCCGTTTTCTGAAATTGAACTTCTTGGTTTATTTTTTTAGTAATGAGGAAAATCTGACTTTTTCATATACATTGAAGTACTCTTGTTTTTAAATTGAACTTCTTGGTTTTTTAAATTTGACTTTCTTGGTTATGTAATAAACATTGAACCTCCATGTTTTTGAAATTTGAACCTCTAATTTCTTTTTGGAAACATGGAAAATGCTTTTAAAAATATTTTTTGGAACTACCATGTTTTTAATTTTTTTTGCACTTCTTTGTTTTTAAAAAAGAGAGATGAATCCTTTTTTTACAAACATTGAATTGCTTTGTTTATTTTTATTTGAACTTTTAGGTTTTTATTTTGCTTCGTTCACACCACATTTATCCAATTTTCTTGAGGAAAATTCCAACATGGTCTCTTTTTATTTGTTTTACAAAACTCTTGTTTCCTCTTCACTTATCTAGCTTATGTATTTGAGCTTACATACTTCTAAAAGCTGAACTTCACATTTTTTTTACCATTTCATAAGTAAACTTTTCTCACATGAATGCACCAATTTCATAAGAAAAACTTTCTCTCACAAATGCACAAGAATGGATTCTTTTTTCTTACCTGAACTACCTACACGCGAAAGCCAAAGATAAGTTCTTTTGTCTCGCTTAAACAACAGTTCTTTATATTTTAATTTGAACTTCTTGGTTTTTATTTTCTAGGAACTGAAGAAATCCAAGGAAAATTGAACCGCTCTGGTATTTTAATTGAACTTCTAAGTTTTTTAGAAACAGGAAAATTTTACTTTTTAAAAAACTTTTTAAACTGCACTATATTTTTAGTTTCACCTTCCCAACTTCCTAATAAATGTTGGACTTCTCCGTTATTTAAATTTGAACCTCTAGGTTTTTTAAGAAACGAGAAAATTGGACTACAAGGTCGTAACACAAGGAGTTGCAGCCGAGCGCCTTCCATTTCTACAAATTTGATCAATGAACACAATTTTGGCCTGCTAAAAATCAACACATTGGACTACGGCTATACTAATTACTCACACAAAAAAATTGATCGTAACATAAGAAAAATGTGGCCTTGCAAAATGCTTTTGAGAACGGTTAGCCTTTTGTGAAGAAGAACAGAGACATAAAGAGCACGACACATACACGAACACACGAAGCACCCACACAGTGAGTGCACACACATACAAGACACAAGACCTAGCACGAACGCAGCAACACATAAGACTATTTTTTATTTTTCAACTTCTGTTTAAGTCTACTTTGAACTTCTGAATATCCTTTTACAAGCTTGAGCCATCATATTCCAGCTACCCAAAATACAATTATCTGAACTCTCAAGATTAATATGACAACTCTTTATGAACTTCTGCTAGTCATCCATGCGTATTTTTGCCGCCATAACGGATATGCATAGCATTTCAAACAATTATAAATGACATGATGCTCTGTAGGTATTTAAAAGCACACTCTGTGTTTACTAGCAAAGTTCCCCAAAGATCATTTTTCTCAAGCAGAATAGCACAAAAGCCACCAATGTTGAATGTATGACAAACCTGTCCAAGAATTATCAAAAGAAGTTGATTAGTCTCAAAAGGAAGCATACTGGGTGAGTTACTTGTCTAGAAACAAACAATAATAGAGCAAGGTAAGCCGGTCAAGTTCGTACCTGCAGAGTAAAGGAGCTATATTCGTGTGATTTACTCTCTGGTTCAGAGGTAACACAATATGGTGAATGAACGCATACGCATAAGCTATATTTGTGTGATTTACTCTCTGAACCCAACTCTTTTGCTTTCTCAGTGGAACGCATACGCTACAAAGAAAGTGTTTTTCCACTATATGTTAACTGTAGTCAACGTCGAAACTGCCACAATTCACCTCATAGCAACAACACAGAAACACTTTAGAAATTATAGCAAAATTTGTAGCCAAATTGAGCACCCGCACCGCACAGCTGCTTGGGGGATATAGATATGTGATCACCAGTTCCACAGGTTCAGAATCACTTTATACAAGATAAAATTTGTGAAGTCACTTCACTAGAGGCACTGAATGGAGAGACCTACAGGGCCTCTACGACGGTAACATTTTTGTGTTCGACCAATTCTTGATGTTCTGACCGCGTGGGCGGCTGCACGAACACCACCACTGTGCCCACTATTGCGGCCACTGCCAATAAGAAAGATGGCTCTTGGATCTTCAGCTAGCCAACAACCTGAACTCCAGTTCTCATCCAAACACCATGTTCAGACTTTTCACAAAGTAAACAATGTCGGTTTACCTAGGGGATTCCAGCAAACATAAAAATGTGCTCCAAAACTCTATTACTCTCATATTATCAATTCTCTCGCTGCCAGTTTTACTTGAACGGCCATGAGAATTTTACTCGACCTGCCACGGATGCTCTATAGCCACTTCATCGTGAACAACAGTCAGTAGGACTCACCTGTCGACAGGCTCGTCGGAGTTGTGCTCGGGGATGGAGGAGGGAACGACAGCAAGGAGGCTGTTGTCGACTTGCCGCACTCGAGGATGAAGGAGACCGCCGGAGTAGCACCGCTCCCACGCGTTAGCATCCGTCGAATCTGGCGGGTCGCGGCTGTTTGAAGGCGTCTGGAGACGGTCGTGCTCGAGGAAGAAGGAGCTTGCCGGAGCAGCACCGCCTCCCCGGCGAGAGCATCCATCGGACCCGCGGGCTCGCATCTGTTGGGGGTGGCAGGAGACGGCCATGCTCGCCGGATGGGGTGAACTGCCCAAGCCCCGGGGATCAACTGCATCCAGCTCGCCGTGCGGGAGGGGTCGTTGGAGAAGGGAGCGGTGGTGGCGCTCGAACTTCCAGCTCGCTGTGCGGGGGGGATCTGCCAGGAGGAGGCGGGTCCGCGGCGCGGCGGAGGAGGAGGGTCCGTGGCGCAGCGGAGGAGGCGGGCCGACGGGGCGCCGGAAGGAAGCGGGGGCAGCGGCAGTCGGAAGAGGCGGGGGTGGCGGCGCAGCGCGTAGGGCCGGTGGACGCCGGGCCGGGGGATTGGGGCGGCCGCGAGGGTTTGTGGAGGTCGGGAGGTGGGGGATGGCAGTTTTTTTCTTCCTTTTTTTTAGTTTTTCGGTGCTGTGTTATTCGAGTTCGGGAACACCTCATCGCGACTATACAGGGGGCGCCGTGATCCGAATAGTTATTCTAATCCCGGATTATAATATATATATATATATATATATATATATATATATATATATATATATATATATATATATATATATGCTTTTTCCTCTAAGTGAATGTGATCAGACCCTTCCCTCTATGCTAAACTCAACCCAGTCTATTCACAAATTCTTCATGTGCTCTATTTGAAACTCGCTCAAAATCTTCACCGTGTCCTTGTCACCAAGAATTTGCGAATGGAACTTTAAAACTTATCTTATCCGAATTTTTGGCTTTTGTCGCCAAATCGCTCCACATCCCACGATAATACTTATCTATTCACCCACGATCTCACACGATCACCACCTCTCAAGACGCGGTGACACATGTCAAGTTTAATGAGAAGGGTCAGGCACGTCATTCAATTTCTTCGGATGAGTGGTTTTTCACCCGCTATAAATACCCTCCCTACCTCACTTGCTTTTACTCCGCCGACCTCACCCTCGCCGAGCTCAAACCCTAGCACCGCCGCTTTTCCATCATCGCCGGTGAGGAAGAGCTTCACCGCCGACCTCATCGCTGTCAGACTGCTACCGATCACAAGATTTCTTCACTCCGCGCCAGTAGCCGCCTTCCGCAGCCAAGTTAGGGCATGGAAGATCTGAACTGACGAGCTTCATACACTTCCCAGTTCATCATGTTCTTTGTCAAGGGTAGTTAAAAGTTACTTTTACTGCCCTTGTTGATTCTGAAGTTTTCTACAAAATCTTCAAAAGGTGTTTATTCTGCAAATCTTCACACACTAAACACCTCACATGTCATCTGTTTTTGATCCGTTTCTCTAAGCAACATTTTCTTCAAGATTCCTCAATTGTGTGGATTTTCGATCTATACAAATCTGGAACCTAAGACTAAGAACGCTTAGTGAAATTCCTCAAGGCTCATCTGGTCAAATTCCTCAAACTTGTTCTTTTTGCAAAAACTTCTGAGAACGCATATGACCTTTCCAAATTCTTCGCAACTATATTCTGTTCACAGGTACACATGTCCGCTGCTGAATCACTAGGTTGTCATCAACTTAACTCATTTGCAGCATTCCTCGAAGAAAAGTTGCACACCTCTTCAGAAAATTCTATTTTTTGTATTCCTCAGCTGAAGAAAATGGCTGACGGCAAGAAGCCACAAAAGGGTGGAAAGAGACCTGAGGTCAACACTACTTTCAAAATCCCAGATGACATTTACAAGGACTATTGCACATCTGATGAGGCCAAACACGGCAAGGAGGACAAAAATCAGCGCAACGTGCGCATACAAAGGATAGAAAGGAGATGGGCATGGGAATGGAGGGAATATCGATATGTTACACCCAAGTACATGAAGAAATTCGCCCTTAACCCTCCATGCCCAAGACCTCCATTGGCACTGCCAAGAAGTCGATCCTACCAGCCTCAAGCGTGGTGAGGACTATCCTCGATGAATGGGCTAAGCGCCAGCCAAACTAGCCAAAATAGCTAAGGAAGCAAAGGAGGAAATTTAATGAAGACTCTGCCGCTATTGCCATCGTTGAGGCCTCTGCAAGCAAGTCAAGAAGGCCATGCCAAAGAAGCCTACCACAAGCCCAAGGTTTAACCTCAATGCCCTCACGGCCAAGTTCTTCAAAGCCCTCACGGCTAATTCCTCAAGCCGCACCAGCCCTCCAAAGTCCTCGCCTCCTCCAACTAAATCCTCAAGACTGCAGGCATCTCGCCGTACAAAGGACAGCCGACATCTCTATTGCCTCAGAGCCTCGTAGTTCTTCACCCACCAAATTCTCAACTGCCCCACCTCGTCAAGACAAAGGCCACCGCCGACGAGGCTCTCACCAAGTCCTCACAAAAGCAGTGTCGCTTTCAAGTGCCGCTCGATGAAGACGGTCGATGATGAAGAACTTGTCAAATCATCAGGATAGGCAGCTCAGGTCATTAGAGCCAAAGGCACAAATGTGCTCGCTTTTGGATCCAAAATTGATCCTTGATTACATTGATCTCGCACAAGGACCCCAACACTCCTATGCTTGACTTCAAATTGACTCCTGTCCAAAGTCATATGTTGACTGCCTTCATTCAGGAAGAAAAATGGAAATTTGAAAAGGCCATGCAGTTGAAGAAAGCTCAGTACAAAAAGGAGCGCTTCCTGAAGAGAAACATTGTCTCTATGACAATTGAAGAACTTGTCACTATTCAATCTGAGATCAAGAAACTCAAGATGAATTTGACGATACCGCTACCGACCGGGCTTGGAGCCAAAGTCAGGTTTGTGAAGTTAACCGAGAAGTTCACTACCAATGTTGCAACCCATCGCAACAAGAATTCTCAGCCGAGGCATCCGCCACCGACCGAAGATCATGCCAAGACCGCCGATGACAATCAGTCACGATGAAAATCGGAGTACCAGTGGTGATGACTCCATTCCAACCATCAAGAAATTGCTGTGGCAACCACTAGTGTTGCGCTTGAAGAAATTGTCAGGCCAGCTAAAGCTTCGACCGCTGAGCCTTAAGTAAATGAGCCAATTCCCTCTACTCCTCCGGCACCTACACCAAGTCCAATTCTTCCTTCTACCTCAGATGTGAAGAAGACCAAGGCTACAGAGCGTGCAGCTGTGAAGAAAAGGAAAGCATCAACTTCGTCAGATTCTTGAGCAGCGAAGAAGATGAAGAAATTGACTAGCTCTTTTGAGAATCCGATTGATGTTGTTCCATTCTCAAGCATGCCATCAAAGGAACTCGTTCCTTTTGATGAAGAATATGTGATCCCAAGCGGATCAGATGAAGAGATTCATGCCGTGGTTCTAAGTCTGACAGCAGAATGGGGGGTAGGTGATGTAGAGGCAAGATCCTAGCTATGGAGGAGTTGTACACACAAGTTTTACGAGTTCAGGCCCTTCTCGGAGGAAGTAATAGCCCTACGTCTCGGAGCCCGGAGGCGGTCGATCGGATTATATGCGCGTGAGTTACAGGGGTGTGAACCCTTGTCTCAGAGGAGGGGTGGCTTATATAGAGGCGCCAGACCCCAGCCCCTCCGCTACACAGGTTCAATGTACATCAAGAGGGGCGCATCGTAACGCCAAAGAATAAAGATACATAATGACCATTAAAGCTATGACTTAATTCCCACCGCTGCAGAGCGGAGTGGTCAGAGATCTCCGGTAGTCGAAAGTGATTGTCTACATGGTCGAGTGTCTCCAAGACTGTCGAGTGGAACATAGCTTCATGGTCGAGTGGATGATGATTTTTCTTCGAATGCTTCTGATTCTTTTAGAGATGTCCTTAGGGAGGATATCTTGGACAGGTCCATGACCCTACCCTAGGTACATAGCTTCATCATTAGCCCTCGAATGGATCAGGGTTTGAGTGAGGAAGGAGTTGAGAACACTTCCGACCCATTTTTCGTGCTATGAGTATATCTTGTTCTGGATCAATGAACCGAGGTGACGATACCAACTTCTTTTTCAGTCGCCTTGATCCATTCCTAGTTTTTGTTGAGTGATCTTTTACTGGAAGAGCTCCGAGCGATGATGTGGAGGAGATCTTCCGTCTGACAAGTTGTTCTGCTGTCCGCGGATTTCGTGGGATTCGAATTTCAGGAAGGGCGCGGCGCGGAGGAGGCCGCAGTAATCGGATGGGATAAGGTAGGGCCGCCTCGAATTCCGCACCGCCTTTTTCGCCACGTACCGCACGCGCGACTGTTGCGGGATTTGGTAAGATCGCCTGGGCCTACAAGTCAGTCACTCAGAAGTAACCTCATATAAGGTGCTAGACCGGGGTTTTTGAACAGTGCGCTTTCATTCTTCCCCCTCCTTCTCATACTTCTCCGCTGTGCCTACTCTCGCCCCAGTGCTGCTGCTCCGTTCGTGTTTCGCCTGCGACGATGGGGAAAGAGAAGATGGTGGCTCTGGAGCAGGCGAAGAAGGCGACGGCGAAGGCGAAGGGGAAGAAGTCCAGCCGGGGCGGGTCTTCCTCGAGGGTCGGCATGCCGCAGGGCTGGATCCAGGGCGACTGGATCCGTTCGGCGATTCGTCAGGACGACATCGACGACTTGGTCGAGGGAGGACTGATCCCCCACGAATCGGCGTGGCTTCCGGGGAACGAGACTGAGCCGCAACCTCGGGAGGGTGAGTGCGTTCTCCTCGCCACTCACGCCGACCGTGGGTTTTCCTTGCCTCCCACCCTTTCTTTCGGGCTTTTGAATTTCTTTGGGGCTTAACTCCACCACTTTACTCCCAACACAATCGTACCTTGCTGCCTTCGTGTCTTTGTGCGAGAATTTCTTGGCTACCAACCTCATTGGGGCCTTTTCAAGCACATTTTCACATGTCGCCCTAGACGGTAAAAAGGCCAATCCAAGTGACGAGAGGACACAAGTGATTCAGACAAAGGGGTCTTGGGATTCAGATGAGGGCAAAGTTCCTTTCTGTGCATGATCCTTCCCGATTCGGTCCGCTGGATGGCAATGACTTGGTTCTATCAGAAAGACCAGCCGACCTGTGGCAATCGATCGACTTCCTCCTTTTTCCATGGCCCGAGTGGGGAAGCCCTCCCCTTTGAAGGTGATCCCGGAGGAGAAGGCGCAAGTTAAGGTGCTGGTCGAACAAGTAATTCAGCTTATCTGTGACGGGGTGACCGGTATGGATTTGTTGGAGGTCTTCCTCCGGCGACGCATCCAACAGCTTCAAGCTCGAGACCATCCGATGTGGATGTATTCGGGCACTGATGACACCAGTCGGACCCATCCAAAGGAGGTCGACGAGACCATGTTGGAGGGGTGGCTGACGAGTATCACTGGAAACAAAGATAACCCTAGGGGAGCCAGGAGAATTCCTCCACTCGACCAATCTTACGAACTAGACAAGGTCTAACTCTGAACTTCCAACTGTAATCTTGATTTAATCGTGTAGCTGTTTATGCTTCGTCGACTGACTTTGTTCTGCTTGTTTTCTTCCAGGCCCTTATCGAAATGTACTCAATGCCCAACGGAGAGCAGGAGCAAAATCCGGAGGGGGAGGCAAGCGGAGGCGAAAGTGGCGAGTGGCATTCTGACGGAGAGGGGAACGAGGAGAGCGACGACTCGAGTGACGAAGAAGAAGTCGATTCGCCTCCTCGCAGGGAGAGGCGATCCAAGCTCGACCAAGACCGGGCGAGCACCCATGAAAAGGCGATCGCTCAAACTGGCCAGTCTTCAAAGCGTCCTCGACGTCCTCTCAGGCACCGACTGAGAAAGCCCCAAAGCAGTCCAAGGTTGTAGTGTAGAAGCCTCGGAAGGCGCTGCCAAAGATTAAGATTGATATCCCTGTTGCTTCTGCGTGAGTGTTTTTCTTTCGCATTTACTCGACATTCTGTGATGTTTGTCTTTCCTTTGGTTTGACCAAATGAGTCTTGAAATTGGCAGTGCCGCTACCTCCGGAACTTCAGCTTACAAAAACGAGGATGAGGAGATGGAAGACGCGGTCACCTCCAACCTGGGTACGATCTTCGTTATTCTGTCTTCTTTTTGTCGACTGATCTGTAATATATCCAATCGGGCGATGTAATTTAATCGACTGATCTTTTTACAGCTCCCAATGTCATTGACCTCCCCGACGATGATGAGGACGAGCCATAGAGGCCTTTGGGGAGAAGGAACAGGAAAACGTCCGCTGGCAAGATGCCTCAGTCGATGCCGGTGGCGGAACCGGTAGTTCAGACGCTTAGTGACGCTTAATCGACTTCGCTTCTTCACCATACCCCGCCGAAAGTGCTCTACCTTCTACGCCAATCGCCCAAGCTCCCGCCGATCCACTCTCAGTTTTTGCCACCCATCACGCCCCGAGGACGGCGAGTGCTGCCAAAGAAGCTATACGCTGCCGGTATTATGATGGAAAAGATGAAGATGGTGCGGATGCCGACCAGCTGCTTATGACGCCAAATCCGCCTCCGAGCAATGTTCAGTTAGCGTAATGTCGAGTGACTCTCTTGGCTTGTTCTGCTTAGGATATGGTACCGAAAACTCTTTCCAAGGATCTTTGCATCTCAGACACCCACCGGTGTTTCGATTTGTCACCAACAAATTCATACTTTGAGCTGAATTTTTGTTGTTGTCGATTGAATTTTTGGACCAGTGGGGCACGCTGAGTGCACCCACCGGTGTAGTCTCCGAGACTATGGTGGATCATGGGCAATCGACTCTAGTCTTGAATTTTGAATTCTTCACCGTCCGGTCGGCCATGTAGAGTGAATCGAACCAGTGGGGCACGCTAAGTGCACCCACCGGTGTAGTCCTCGAGATCGTGATCGATCACCGGCAATGATCATGGTTTGAAGAGCTTATTTGTTGTTGTCTCTCGTTTTTTTTTGCACTCGCTACCGAAAGGTCTTGTCGAGTGTAAACTCAACCAAGCAACACGCTATGCACCCACTGGTGTAGTCCCCGAGACTATCGTTGATGTTTGATTCGACAAAGAGTCTTAGAATTTGTTGTCTTTATCCTTTACCTCTCTCGAAATAACCGATCGCTTATCCCGCCGACCGACCCATTCCTTGATTGCGTAAATCTTGTGATCTTGGAGCTTGCTTTGTCGACTTGGAGTGTCGGTGTCAAACCGCGGATCTCGGTAGGGGGTCCCGATATAAAGGCCAAGGCTGATGGTAACAGAAGCAAGGGACACAGATGTTTACCCAGGTTCGCCCTCTCGATGGAGGTAAAACCCTACTTCTTGCTTGATTAATATTGATGATATGGGTAGTACAAGAGTAGATCTACCACGAGACCGTAGAGGCTAAACCCTAAGAGCTAGCCTATGATGGTATGATTGTAATTGTGATCGGCCTTCTAAGACCAACCTCTCTGGTTTATATAAACACCAGAGAGGGCTAGGGTTTACATGGAGTCGGTTACAAGAAAGGAAACACAATATCCGGATCGCCAAGCTTGCCTTCCACGCAAAGGAGAGTCCCATCCGGACACGGGCCGAAGTCTTGAGTCTTGTATCTTCACGCTTCAATAGTATGGACGTTGTACACGGTCCAGCTGTCCGGATACCCCCTAATCCAGGACTCCCTCAGTAGCCCCTGAACTAGGCTTCAATGACGATGAGTCCGGCGCGCAGTATTGTCTTCGGCATTGCAGGGCGGGTTCCTCCTCCGAATACTCCAAGGTAATTATCGAACACTTGAACCGTGTCCGGATCCACAAAATGATCTTCACATGCCATCGTAGAGAGAATGGTATTTCACAAATGCAATCTGCTGACAACTTTTAGGCAACGCGACGTGTCATCACGGTCGAGTCATTATTCGAACCGTTTTTCCACAACCAGCTGCAGCGCATATTACGAGGCGGTTTCCTTGACACGTCTTGTCAAAGCAGAGATCGTGTCCCCTTATCACGGGATTCTCATCAATACAGGTATGGGTAATCCCACCACATCATTAATCGTGGCGTTTGGGAAGCAAGCAATTCCCAACGGGCAAGTGGGAGGCGACCGCTTGCCGCCTATAAAGGGATAAGATTTCCCATTTTTACCTACGCCTTCTTCCTCCTTTGCCCACTCTTGCCCTCGACCTCCAAATACCTAAGCCTGAAGTCTTCTCCGCACAGCCTAAACATGTCCGAGCAGAGGCAAGTGGGTGGCTTCCACCGCCAAGGAGAAGCATATAGCAATCTTCGGCGCGCCGGACACTTGGTCAGCAGACATAGCGCACCGCCACCGGATGTCGGGCAGGTCATCCCGACCCTGGACCCCACGAGGGTCGTGTTCGCCGCCCACTTCGTCTGTGGATCGGGTTTCACTTCACCCCTTCGTCTGCTGGCTCATGTTCTACTATGGGCTAAATTTCCACGATCTAGCCCTCAATTTCATCCTCAACATCTCGGCGCTCATCGTCAGATGCGAGGCTTTCTCCGAATCCGCCTCACTTCGCCTGTGGCTGCAAATCTTCTGCGGAAGTCAAGAGTGTACGCGCCAGCAAGCGGAGTGCGGAGGGGCTATGGTGGGCAAGATGCCTAACGCCACTGGCTGGACAGCCTTTATGAGACCGTAAAGGGTGGCAATTGGGGTGGTTCTACATCACCGAGCCGCTGGCGCCAACCGGGCGGCGCCCCCGAAGTTCTCGATCCAGAGCCCCATGCGCTCACCTCCTAGGAAAAGAAGGGCCTGACTTGGGGTGAACCTATAGAGCTGGCTGACTCCAAACCTTCATCAAGAGCATGAAGGACAAGAACATCAAGCTTGTCAACGTGATCCAGTGTCATGCTCGTCATTGATTCTCGCCATGCCAAAGGCGGCATTCAATCTGTGGAGTTCGCCCCATCAACACCAGACGCCTGAGGCTCTATGGCATGAAGCACAAAGACGCGTGGAAGGAGTTGTTTAAGGCCTCCAAGTACTCTCCTCCCACATCCGAGGACCGCGGACTTCATGCAGCGCCCCCGAGTCCGTGAGTTTTGGGACCACCACCGGGTTCGGTTTTTCCCAATACATTCATGGGGTAGTTTTAAGTACTTGTGTATATTTGATCAGGATTATGTGAAGACAGCGGAGCGGATTGACTGTCCGGCTCCGTTGCCAGAAGATCTAGCTGATGCTCTCCCGACGGAGATGCTAGTCCCGGCACCCTACAAGGTGCCGGAGAAGAAGGCCGAAAAGAAGGCCCCGGGGACCCGAAAGGGTCTCCGTCGCAAGGTTGTGCCAGAGGCCTCGTTCGAAGACGACAAGGCGCACTCCTCCCACAAAGGGGAGGAAGAAGAAGAAGACGCCCCATCCGAAAAGGATGAGGGGTCCGGGGAGGCGGACCAGGGGGCCGGAAAAGGCCCCCGGCGCAAGGCCATCATACCCTTGTCGTCTGATGATGACGAGACAGATTCTTCCCGCGGAGGCGGGAGGAACCAAGAAGAAACTCTACCTCCCCGCACTGGGGAGGAGAGAAAGAGAAAAGCCGCCCCAGAGGGGGAGGCTGGGGCGTCCAAGAAGGGAAAGGCATCCCTTCCGGACTATTCCACCACGGCCGCTCACAGCGAGGAGGGGTGGCTGCCCCGGGGGAAGCCCCGGTGCGATCGTAAGTGTCCGCATTCTATCATGGTTTCACTTCATAGTTTTTATACTTATAATGCCGAACATATATGTAGTCCGGCCAGGGATCGCCCCGAGGTATCTTCCTCCGTGTCCCTGAGCTATTCGGCGATAAATTCGCTTCCGACGGCCACTACCCCTCAACACGCGGATAACACGAAGGTGTTGTCCCAAAGGCTCCCGGAGCAGGGGAAGGTGACTCTGGAGACGCCCCACGACAGGATTCCCGATGTCGGACACGCGGGATTCAAGATCCCCACGGATCGTGTCGATGAGAGCCATGGCCAACCGGGCTCTCAGCCGAACACCACTCCGGAACCTTCGATGGTTCCAGACTCAGGCAGGCGACCCCTCGTTAGGGAGGGCGAGCCGTCAGACGAGGACTTCAAGCGCATGAAGCACCAGATCGTCATTGAAGCGCCGCTGCGCCCATGGATGAAGAGCACCGTACATTCATGAGTACGGTAATTCTGAAGGTTTTGTCCGCCAAAAGCAGACTAACCAAAGCTTGCACCAGCCTCCTGACAGGCTTTGAGGTAAGTAATAAATATGTGCAAAATTACCACCCGATAGGTAGTAGCCCTCGACACTGCTTGGTGTTCGGAAAGAAAACCAAACGGAGGGTCAATTATAATCCGCAAGGTTCTAATAATAAATATCCGTGGTGCATAAGCAGTCAGTGCCGCTTGTCGCTGCCGCCTGCATCGCCGGTTGCCGAGTGAAGCGGAATCTAGAGCAAAGCGCAGGGAGAGCTCGCCTCACGAAGAGGCAGCTCGAGGAGAATAAAGGTAAACGATTCCCCGGTCATATGTATTTAAAGATAGGCAAATTGGTCGGCCTAACACCAAAGCGTCAGGATCAGGTAACAGGGCCACCGTCAAGTGGCGTCCCTGAAGAAAGCGTTGTCCGAGGCCGAAAACAAAGCGGCCTTGGAATGCAAGGAGCGCGAAAAGCAAAGTGCTAGAGTAGGCGAGGTACAATGAGAGCTCCAGGACCTCGGCAAGAAGTGCGAGTCCGTGGAGCATGATCTTAAGATGAAGGAGGCCGAGCTTGCGAAGGCCCTTGTAAATTTGAAATATGCCAAGGCTGAAGCCGAGAAGGCACAACAGGAGATCCAGGAGGCCAAAAAGATAGCAGCGGGTAAGAAATTCTTTATGCAAAGCAGACATGTGGAGGAGGCGCTTTTACTTACTCAAATTCGAGCTCTCAGGCATTTGCAGATCTGCCACGCAGCTGCCTCAGCGCCGCGGAGTTCTACCGCGCCTGTGAGGGGAGCTCAACGGAGAAGCTGTTCGTCCCAGATGTTGGGGCCGATCATCCGATGCTCTCGAGCCAATTAACCAAGCAGCTTGATCGAACTCCACAGTGGCAGCCGAATCGCTATGAAGGACTTCATAGTCGATGTGGCTTGGTGAACTCCTGCCCATTAGCTACTTTGGCCCGACTGCCGGATGGTGGATGCCCGCCCGCTGCTTGAAGTGATCAAGCGATCCATTTGCATCGAAGGTGCCCGCCAAGCCTTTGCTCGCGCTAAGGTGCATTGGGGCAAGATGGATGCGGAGAAGCTGGTCAAGGACGGGTCACGGAGGGCAAGGCGATCGCCATCCCGAATGTACCACGATGGCGCTATGAAGGGTGCTCGCCTCGTCGCCGATGAGTGTACCAAGGACGCCATTTTGGAATGAATTCACTTATCATGTTTGTAATTAAAGACGGTTACTTATGCTTATGTAACGCTTTTGTTATTTAAAATATTACCTTCGTGGCGGTTGTTTATAAAATTTCAAAGTAGGCCACTGTCGGCTTCCTCCCCACGTAATTAGTAATCGGGTGTTCGTGGAAACCCGACACTCTTTATCCAAATTTTGGTCCTTAAGGAGGTGTCCGCAGCTTAACAAGGCAATCGGACTATGCGGCTTTATAACTTTCACTTAGCCATAGAAGTTCACAATTTTAAATTTCGCGAAGCCCCTAGAATCGAAGGCTGAATCGGGCGCTTATACACGCCTTAGATCGGACGGTTTATTTATCGCCAAAGCGTAAAATCTTTAAGGATTTTAAACCTCTCGAACAGCGACCAGCTCTCGCCACATCATGCCGGGTCAAGCTTTCGCTTTCATCGAGGTGCTCGTCCCAAGAACTGGGACACAATCGCAGAGTTCTCCTTACGCTACCTTAGCCGATATAACGAACGTAAGGCACCAAAACAAGGGAGCCGGGCTATCCCAATCAGAGACCCAAGACATGATTCGAGCTGATACATATAGTGCTATAAGCTCGGGTGCCACATCGCTGAAAGTGTTCGACTTTATTTGCCATATTACAGGCACCATGAGAAGCCCTCGGCAAACCGACCGCACTAAGGTGTACGGATGTAACATCAAATGAACATTTATAAAAGAAAAATGCTCAAATAAGAATAATAAGTCGACGCTATAGATAATCTCCCATTGACGAAAAAATACGCTTAAGCATACGCTACAATGGATGCGTTAAGTAGATAAAATAGGACAATTTAACATGTCCTATCCAGGTGGGCTGTGTTCAGATAGATAAAGGTGTATAATGATCGTAAATAGATTCCACCTGGGTATTTCCTTCTGTGCACAGCGTATGTTGCCTCCTTGGATGTCTCTCCCCTATAAGTCCGGCAAGTCGGCTCTTCTGAGGATGCTACACTAACGTGGTGTCCTGAAAGGTAAGAGGGAAAGAGTATGAAGGTATTTGGCGGTTACCCGCACTATTGACCGAGTCGCTGATGCGCCTCCGCCTATGCCCATGGTATCTTGAGTGCGAATTGTGTACGCGGCATGAATGCTGCTTTGAGGGGCTTGAGCGAGGTCGGACTGCTAATCACGCCTTGGCGCTCCTCGATGATCCTGCTGCAGGGTGGTCTTGACTCGCATGACGGTGCTCGAAGTTGTTGCCGGATTGGTTTGTCGGAGTAGGCCGCATTGTACTTGTGCCGCGAGGGCTGCCGTATGCTCTTCCGCTCAAGGAGCGGTCCATATTTCGATTGATGTGATGACCCCGCGTCCTCGCATCTTGAGCTTGAGGTATGCATAATGTGGTACCGCATTGAATCTAGCTTAATGTGGTTCGTCCGAGCAAAGGCGTGGTAACCATCGCGAAAGGGACGATGTCGAAGATTAACTCTTCGCCCGGAAGTTGTTCAGGATCCAAGACCACTTCCAGTTATAGAGCCCGCATAAATGGGCCTCTACTCCAGTGAATTACACCCTTAAAGGTGGTTTTAGTGGGCTTAACTTGAAGGATCAATGCCCATTTTGGCGACCGTGTCCCGATAAAGGTGTTCAGCTGCTTGCCGCCATTCATAAGGACTCAGGAGGTGGAATCCACAATGATTGGGTCTAAGACCAATGCGGCTGAGCCGCCATGACGGATGCTAGTAGGATGATCCCCACGATCAAAGGTGATCGGACAAGTCGACCATGGGTTGAATTTGGGGCGAGTGGCTCCATCGCGAGACGCCCCTTAGTGCTCTTCCGCCCCGCTTGGGGATGTGCATGGCGAGATCATGTTGACCGCTTTCACCGGGGAAATTTCTTCGTTCTCTCGTTCGGACGCCGGGCTCTCGCCGTCATTGCCAGCAGCCCTTGTCCTTGTCTTCGGCGCTTATTTTGCCGCATGTTTGAATACCCGCAATCTCTATTGGTGTGGTTGGATGGTTTGTCCGGTGCCATGGATTTGCACGAAGCGCCCAAAGATGCGGTCCGATCGAGGGTCCCCGATTATTTCTTTTGAACAGCTTCTTCCGCCGACCGGCTTGATCCGCTGAACCGCGCCGACACCGTGTCTTCGTTGTCGCCGTTGTTCCGCCGCTATGTCTGTTATGCCGTGGCTTGCCGTTATTGTCGCGCCATCCGACTACCGTAATGTGGTGTAGTGTTGTTGCGAGCCAACCAATTGTCCTCGCCGCAAAAGCGGTCATTAGTGTTGTGAGAGCTGCCATGGACTTGGGTTTTTCTCGCCGAGGTGTCGAGCGAGCCACTCGTCACGGATATTATGCTTAAAAGCCGCCAGGCTTCGCCGTCCGGACAAGAAACTATTTGGTTCTTTTTAGTTAGAACCGAGTCCGCATTTCGGCCGACTCTTCGGCTGTTGAGTAATGTGGCTCAAGTCATCGGCGCCGTGGTCGCACATATCTGCCCCGAAGTTGTCGAGAATGCGCTTCCGTGTTTTCCCAACTGCCAATGGAATTTGGTCGGCAAGCTGTTTAGCCGCGTCGGGCGGGTAGATCGCCTCCGGGCCATGTGAATGTGGAGAAGAAAATCTTCGATCCATATCAAGGGTATGTTGTGCCATCGTATGATTCGATGTTTACGGGTTTGAACCCTTCGGGAATTCATGATCCATTACTTCGCTAGTGAAGCAGTAGGGGTGTGCGCGCCTGCGTCGGGCTATGTGGCTACGCAGGTCGAATTGCTCGGTGGCCATATTCGCCCGCCGACTTGTTGAAGGTGTATCCGCGACGGTCGCCGTCCGCGCGCCGAGGCGCGCCGCGATCCGTAGATCGATCTTGGCTATCCTGCTTTGTTGCCTCGGCCGTAGTATGTTGGCGTGGGGTTGTTGGCTGGTATGCGGATTGCTATGTTGCTTTATCCCGCCACGAGGTGGCCGGTCACCGATGGTGCTCGAGTCCATATTCCTCGCTGCCGTGACTTCACCATCCGTCTCGCGGAGCAGTGTCTTGATCAGCTTGGAGTTGTTGTCGCTTTTTCAGTGCTCTCGCAGGGCTATAAGACGACGCTGAAGCGCCTCGCTTACGGGATCCTCAGCACGCCGAACTCGTCGTCGCCGAGGCTAATCTCGTCTTCGGAGGGGGGCATGTAGCTGTCCTCCTCCGGGTATTTGTCTGTCGCCTGTTCTTCTGGGTTGACCTGCTCATCCTCTTGTTCGGCCTGCTCGAAGGCGGGCTGATCAGGGTTGTATTCTTCTTCGGCACCATTCGGTTTGCTTTTGTCTCCTGGGCCGGTATTGCTGTGGCGGGGCTTGGAGTGGCGCCGACGACGCCCATTCTTTGCTTTTTTCCCTGAGGTTTTATCCTCCGTTGCCTCATCGCCGTTTGTTTCCTTCGAGTGTCCACCATATATATATATATATATATATATATATATATATATATATATATATATATCATAAGAAGAGGGGTTGTCCACCGCCCAAAGGAGCGGTGGTTCATGTTCTTCTCCGCATCGTCAGTCCATACCGCCGATGTCTTCGGAGTCGAATTTCAAGACTTGTTAAATCATCGACTGCGTAATGAAGTGGGTGGTGGTGGGCAACGAATTCCTTCATCGCCGCCTCCCACTCGAGCCGGACATAGTTCGTGAAGAGCCTCCGACAAAGAGAGAGACTTTAATGAGTTCAAGATGTCGCCAAAGGGCGAAGTGCCGAAGATATCCGCAGCGGTGAACTCCATTATCGAGCTCATCCTGCCCGACGGGCTCGGGAGTGCGCGGATCGAACCAACGTCCGGATACGAATCCGGTGTTCGGAGTCACAGCCACCGCGAGGTAAGACCCGTGTTCGGCTCCACCGCCGATGAGTGCGCGACCTGTGGGGCGGGGTCCATCCCTCGGTCCTTAGGCAGCGCGGCCTGCTACGGATCTAGGTCTGGGGATACTACGAGGGTGATACCCCGAGCTTCGTCCGATGGCAGGTCTAAGCCGTGCTCGTCGTGACTATCCGGTGCTCCTGGCATAGGCCCCAATCCATCGAAGATCAAGTCTCCGCGGATGTCCGCTGTAGTTCAGGTTTCCAAACCTGATCCGTGGCTGGGCATAGCCGCCGATTCGCTTCCAGATGGCTGCGAAGTTGGCTCGCAGCGCGGCGGTCACCGAACACGTAAGATCTGTCCGGGAGGAAGGTCTCGCCGACAGCAGCTGCTGAT
This sequence comes from Aegilops longissima, assembly GCA_021605205.1. NCBI lineage: Eukaryota > Viridiplantae > Streptophyta > Magnoliopsida > Poales > Poaceae > Aegilops > Aegilops longissima. The sequence continues at coordinate 128,441,844 of CM038680.1, forward strand.
GATGATTGAAGGAGCCATCAAGTCTCGACAGGACGCATACGAGGAACTCTCAATGAAAGCACCAATGTCGGTGTCAAACCGCGGATCTCGTAGGGAGTCCCAATCAGGCGGCCAAGGCTGATGGTAACAGGAAGCAAGGGACACAGATGTTTACCTGTGTTCGCCCTCTCGATGGAGGTAAAACCCTACTTCCCGCTTGATTAATATTGATGATATGGGTAGTACAAGAGTAGATCTACCACGAGATCGTAGAGGCTAAACCCTAAGAGCTAGCCTATGATGGTATGATTGTAAATGTGATCGCCCTCTAGGATTCAACCTCTCCGGTTTATATAGACACCGGAGAGGGCTAGGGTTTACATGGAGTCGGTTACAAGAAAGGAAACACAATATCCGGATCGCCAAGCTTGCCTTCCACGCAAAGGAGAGTCCCATCCGACACGGGCCAAGTCTTGAGTCTTGTATCTTCACGCTTCAATAGTCTAGACGTTGTACACAGTCCGCTGTCCGGATACCCCTAATCCAGACTCCTCATGGAGAAACAAAGAGATTCAACTCAACCTTGACTCGAGTTGGCCAAGACAGAATCAGAAAGCCAAGGATGACACCAATGGTAAGACAGACTTGTTGACTGGTTTGTCTTTGATCTGGATTTCATTCTGCTTTTTTCTCGAACCAAGCATCATTTCTTTTCGTAAAAACTGAACCAGGCTCGCAAAAGGATCAAGATCCGGCTGCCGCACGTAAGAAGGCTGATGACAAAACTGCTCGCTGAATGAAGTTGGCTTCACCGGCAAATTGGAGGAAGAAAACGCCAAGATAAAATATGCCCGGACGGCCAACAAGGAAGGAACCCGCTGAAGAAGGACAAGGTCAATCTGAACGAGAAGATGGAAGGCATTGCTCGCAGGAGGGATGATCTGGAAAGTTATCTGAGGAGCCTTGCCAAGAAGCTGTTCATCAAGCTTGAAGGTATATACTTTGTTCCGTCTGGTTTATCTTCGTCGACTCGGCATACGACTATTGACTCACCCTCGGATTGTGCATGTAGAGTTTTGCCGAGACTTCGAGGAGGAGACTGAGCAAATTGAACCAAGCTTGGACCCCATCAACTCCCCCGTGAAAGATGAAGTTGCTATGAACTTGCTCCGACTGGAATCCTGCATCGACAGTGTTGTTGACTACCTTGCTCGACTGAAGGTCGCCACGTCGCGGATCGACACAGCACTCTGGCCAAGGGCAACGCTCTAGAATGACCTCGAGTCTCTGATGACTCGACTTAACGAGATCCCCGGTCGAGTGCAGGAGTGGAAGAAGTCTTCTGCTCGGTGCAGTGCTGATGTGGCTCTGTCTTTGGTTCGTGTCCATTGCAAAGAAGCGCGAGAAGATAAGCTGGCAGCGATCAAGGTTGCCAACACCAAGAGGCATGATTTTCGATCCTTTATGGAGACTTTCATTGCTGCCGCCACTCGGATTGCTGATGGCGTTGACTTGGACGAATTCGTCGAGCCTGCCAGCCCTCCTCCTGTGGAGTGAACAAACTTTTTATGCTCCACCTTAAATTTGCCTTGGGATGCCGAGTGGTTTTTGTAACCGTTAAACTCTTTCGGGCTGAATGCCCGAGTACTTTGATCTGTGGTCTTGAACTTTTAGGGTTCATCTGAAATTGATTTATCTCAGGATATGCTTGTGATTGCTTTTGGAATTTGTTCTTCACTTGGAATGACTCTTGTGTTTGAGATGCGGCCCTGAAGTGGAGACTTCAATCGACTTGCGCCTCGTCGTCCTTGCAGACAAGGATGGAGCGCACGTTGTATTTATGACGCAGCTCCGAAGGAGAAGGTTGCAATGACCTGCGCCTCGCCGCCCTTAAGGATAGGGATGGAGCGCACATTGTATTTGTGGCGAGTTCAAGGAGAAGGTTGCGATGACCTGCACCTCGTCGCCCTTATGGATAGGGATGGAGCGCACATTGTATTTGTGGCGTAGCTCCGAAGGAGAAGGTTGTAGTCTACCTGCACCTCATCGTCCTTGTGGATAGGAATGGAGCGCACATTGTATTTGTGGCGTAGCTCCGAAGGAGAAGGTTGCAATCGACCTGCACCTCGTCGTCCTTGCGGATAGGGATTGGAGCTTCAAAACTTAGGCGAGTGCTGGACTGCAGCGGGAGGGTTGCTCGCCACTCGGTAGGATTTTTCAAAACTTAGGCGAGTGTTGGACTGCAGCTAAGCCTCCGAGCGGGAGGGTTGCTCGCCACTCGGTAGGATTTTTCAAACTTAGGCGAGCACTGGACTGCAGCTAAGCCCCCGAGTGGGAGGTTTGCTCACCACTCGGTAGGATTTTTCAAACTTAGGCGTAGTCGGACTGCAGCTAAGCCCCGAGTGGGAGGTTTTCACCACTGATGGGATTTTTCAAACTTAGGCGAGTACTGGACTGCAGCTAAGCCCCCGAGTGGGAGGTTTGCTCAGCACTCGGTATGATTTTTCAAACTTAGGCGAGTACTGGACTGCAGCTAAGCCCCCGAGTGGGAGGGTTGCTCACCACTCGGTAGGATTTTTCAAACTTAGGCGAGTACTGGACTGCAGCTAAGCCCCCGAGTGGGAGGGTTGCTCACCACTCGGTAGGATTTTTCAAACTTAGGCGAGTACTGGACTGCAGCTAAGCCCCCGAGTGGGAGGGTTGCTCACCACTCGGTAGGATTTTTCAAACTTAGGCGAGTACTGGACTGCAGCTAAGCCCCCGAGTGGGAGGCTTGCTCACCACTCGATAGGATTTTCAAAACTTAGGCGAGTACTGGACGGCAGCTAAGCCCCCGAGTGGGAGGCTTTCTCACCACTCGGTAGGATTTTCAAAACATAGGCGAGTATCGGATCAGCTAAGCCCCGAGTGGGAGGCTTGCTCAACACTCAGAGGGATTTTCAAACTTAGGTGAGTACTCGACTGCAGCTAAGCCCCGAGTGGGAGGCTTGCTCACCACTCGTAGGATTTTCAAAACTTAGGCGTAGTACTGGATCTGCATCTAAGCCCCGAGTGGGAGGCTTGCTCAACACTCGGTAGGATTTTCAAACTTAGGCGAGTATCGGATCTGCAGCTAAGCCCCGAGTGGGAGGCTTGCTCACCACTCGGTAGGATTTTCAAACTTAGGCGTAGCATCGGACTGCAGCTAAGCCCCGAGTGGGAGGCTTGCTCACCACTCGGTAGGATTTTCAAAACTCAAAGTAGCACAGACTGCAGCTAAGCCCCCGAGTGGGAGGCTTGCTCACCACTCGGTAGGATTTTCAAAACTTAGGCGAGTACTGGACTGCAGCTAAGCCCCCGAGTGAGAGGCTTGCTCATCACTCGGTAGGATTTTTAGAACTTGGGCGAAACAGATTCGCGGCTAAGCCCCCGAGTGGGAGGATTGCTCACCACTCGGTAGGATTTTTCAAACTTAGGCGAAATGGATTCGTGGCTAAGCCCCCGAGTGGAAAGCTTGCTCACCACTCTGTAGGATTTTGTAAACTTAGGCGAAACAGATTCGCAGCAAAGTCACCCACTGGGGGATTTTAGACAAGAACAAAAGCAAGAACAATTGTTTAGGAAGATTATAAAGCTCTTGTCTTTGATAAACAAACTACAAAGGTATTTCTTATTACATCTCATCCGAATGAGTACTTAAGTGTAAAAGGGGCGGAGTAGCTCCGCATTCCAAGCCCGTGGCTCGTCTTTCTGATGCTCAACATTGTAAAGATGGTATGCTCCGTTGTGGAGAACTCTGGTGACTATGAAGGGGCCTTCCCAAGCAGGGGCGAGCTTGTGTGGTTTCTGCTGATCCACTCGAAGAACCAAGTCTCCCTCTTGAAAGGCTCGACCCCTCACAATTCTGGCGTGGAATCGACGCAAGTCTTGTTGATAAATGGTCAACCGAATCAAAGCCATTTCTCTTTCCTCCTCTAAGAGGTCGACCGCATCCTGCTGAGCCTGTTCTGCTTCATCTTCAGAGAAGAGCTCGACTCGTGGTGCATTGTGAAGTAAATCACCCGGCAGAACAGCTTCAGCTCCATAAACCAAAAAGAACGGAGTTCGGCCAGTCGACTGATTGGGAGTTGTCCTCAAACCCCAAAGAACTGATGGAAGTTCATCGACCCAGGTGCCTGCTGCGTGCTTGAGATCACTCATCAGTCGGGGTTTCAGTCCTTTGAGAATTAAGCCATTTGCTCTTTCTGCTTGTCCACTCGATTGAGGGTGAGCGACTGAAGCATAGTCGACTCGTGTGCCTTGAGAAGCGCAGAAGGCTCTAAACTCATCAGAATCGAAGTTTGACCCATTGTTAGTGATGATGTTGTGCGGAACCCCATATCTAAATGTTAACTCTCTGATGAAACTGACAGCAGTGCTGGCTTCAAGATTCTTGATAGGTTTAGCTTCAATCCATTTGGTAAACTTGTCGACTGCTACAAGCACATGAGTGAAGCCGCTCCTACCAGTTCTCAGTGGTCCAACCATATCCAATCCCCAAACGGCAAAGGGCCAGACGAGGGGAATGGTCTTCAGGGCTGACGCTGGCTTGTGAGACATATCAGAGTAAAACTGTCAGCCTTCACATCTGTCGACTATATCTTTCGCCATTTCATTTGCTCGTGGCCAATAAAATCCGGCTCGGTATGCTTTAGCCACAATGGCCTGAGAGGACGCATGGTGACCAAAGGTCCCCGAGTGGATGTCGTTGAGGATCATTCGACCTTCTTCTGGCATTATGCATTTTTGACTGACCCCAGTCGTGCTTTCCCTGAACAGTTGTCCTCTTATCACAGTAAAGGCTTTGGATCGACGGACGATCTGTCGAGCCTCTTCTTCATCCTCTGGGAGTTCCTTCCTAAGGATGTACGCAATGTATGGCACTGTCCAGTCGGGAGTGATGACCAGAACCTCCATGATTAGGTCGACCACGGCTAGGACCTCGACTTCAGTCGGATCTGTGGCGCTCTTAGGCTGCGGGGGTTCTTCAGTGAAAGGATCTTCCTGAACTGACGGTGTGTGAATGTGTTCCAAAAACACATTGCTGGGAATGGCTTCTCTCTTGGAACCTATCTTTGCCAAATCATCGGCTGCTTGATTTTTCAGTCGGGGTATATGATGGAGCTCTAACCCCTCAAACTTCTTTTCCAATTTCCTCACCGCATTGCAATAACCAGTCATGGCTGGGCTTCTGACGTCCCACTCTTTCATCACTTGATTGACTACCAAATCTGAGTCGCCATAGACCATGAGGTGACGGACGCCGAGTGAGATGGCCATACGCAACCCATACAAGAGTGCTTCATATTCTTCTTCGTTATTGGAGGAATCAAAGTGAATCTGGAGGACATATCTGAGCTTGTCTCCTCTGGGGGATACCAATACCACCCCAGCACCAGAACCATTCAGCATCTTGGAACCACGAAAGAACATGGTCCAGTGCTCCGAGTGAACTTGAGTCGGCAGTTGCTGTTGGATCCACTTGGCGAGTAAATCTGCTATTGCTTGGGACTTGATAGCTTTCTTTGCCTCAAACTTGATATCTAAGGGAAGGAGTTCAATCGCCCACTTTGCCACTCGACCAGTTGTGTCTCTGTTGTGCAGAATCTCTGACAATGGAGCGTCGTTGACGACTGTAATTGAGTGGTCAGAGAAGTAATGTGCAACTTTCTTCGTGGTCATATAAATCCCATAAACAAGCTTCTGATAATGTGGATATCTTTGCTTTGATGGAGTCAAAACTTCAGAAACATAATATACTGGGCGGTGAACTTTATAGGCTTTTCCCTCTTCTTCCTGCTCGACCGTAAGTACTGTACTGACGACTTGTCCAGTGGCTGCAATATAAAACAGTAAAGGCTCTTTGCTGATTGGGGCAGCAAGCACCGGTTGGGTGGAAAGCGGAGCTTTTAGCTCTGCAAACGCTGCATCAGCTTCAGGAGTCCACTCGAACTTATCTGACTTCTTGATCAGTCGGTAGAGAGGCAGTGCCTTCTCACCGAGTCGAGAAATGAATCGATTTAGGGCGGCCAAACAACCAGTAAGCTTCTGGACATCATGCACACGCACGGGGCATTTCATCCGGAGTATGGCACCCACTTTCTCGGGGTTAGCGTTGATCCCTCGTCCGGAAACGAGAAAACCGAGTAATTTTCCTCCTGGAACTCCGAATGTGCACTTCGGTGGATTAAGCTTGATATCATACCTTCTGAGGTTAGCAAAGGTTTCAGCAAGGTCAGCCAGTAGGTCGGAACCTTTACGTGAGTTGACCACAATGTCATCCATGTACGCTTCCACATTCCGACTGATTTGAGTGAGTAAACACTTCTGAATCATCCGCATGAATGTGGCTCCAGCGTTCTTTAGGCCGAATGGCATAGTAACATAACAGAAGCACCCGAATGGGGTGATGAAAGCCGTTTTAATCTCATCGGGTCCATACAGACGGATCTGATGATACCCGGAATAATCGTCCAAAAAGGACAAACACTCACACCCCGCAGTCGAGTCGACTATTTGATCGATGCGAGGGAGAGCAAAGTGATCCTTCGGGCAGGCCCGATTGATATGCTTGAAGTCAATGCACATGCGAAGTGAGTCGTCCTTCTTAGGGACCATGACAACATTAGCTAACCACTCGGAGTGGTAAATCTCTCGAATAAACTCAGCTGCCAGAAGCCGAGCCACTTCTTCACCGATTTCCTTTCTCTTTTGTACGGCGGACCATCAAAGATGTTCTTTGACCGGTTTCACTTTTGGGTCAACTCGCAAACGATGCTCAGCCAGTCCCCTGGGAACACCTGGCATGTCAGAAGGTTTCCATGCAAAGATGTCCCCGTTCTCACAGAGGAACTGGGTGAGCGCTTCTTCCTATTTGGAGTCGAGTGTTGTTGAAATGTGAGTCGGAGCAGCATTGGGATCGGTCGGGTGAATATGAATCGGTTTCCTTTCACCGGACGACTGAGATGTTGAATCTGTGGCAGGCTTCTTAGCTCGCAACAAATCACTCAGATCTGCATTTTTCTGATATTCCTGCAATTCCACTACTGCCATTTGTGCATCGGCGATCTTTGAGCCTTTCTAGAAACACTCTTCTGCCTTATTTCGATTGCCACTGATAGTGATCACTCCCTTAGGACCAGGCATCTTCAACTTGAGGTACACGTAACATGGTCGAGCCATAAAACGTGCATAGGCTGGCCTGCCCAGAATAGCATGATAAGCACTCTGGAAATCCACGACTCCAAATGTCAACTTTTCTTTGCGGTAATTCTTGGAATCACCGAAAACCACATCAAGTGCGATCTGGCCGAGTGACTCAGCCTTCTTGCCAGGAATAACTCCATGGAAACTCATATTGCGTTCACTGAGTCTGGACATTGGAATGCCCATTCCTTTCAACGTCTCAGCATACAGTATATTCAGGCCACTGCCACCATCCATCAGAACTTTAGTCAGTCGAGTGCCTTCGACGACTGGGTCGACCACCAATGCTTGCCTCCCAGGGTGGCTATGTGCGTTGGGTGATCAGACTGGTCGAACGTAATGGCAGTCTGAGACCATTTCAAATAATTGGGTGTTGCCGGAGCGACCATGTTTACTTCTCTGTTGATGACTTTCAGTCGACTTTTGCTCTCAACATCAGCAAAAATCATCAGAGTGGAATTGACGTGAGGGTAACCATCATCACTTTCCTCCTTGTCCTCAACTTTGTCTGACTCTTTTTCCTTCTCTTTGGGTTGTTTCTCTCGGAACTGCTGGATCAGGAGCCGACACTGTCGAGTGGTATGCTTCGAGTAAATGAGATTACCCTCTTCATCTTTCTTTGTGTGAATGTGGCATGGCAAATCCAACACATCGTTCCCATCTTGATCTTTTACTTTCTTAGGGTTCCATGGCCCCTTGGGCTTCCTCATGAACTTTCCTTGAGTCACGGCTAAGGCTTCTCCAGGAGCAGCTGGCTCGGCTTTGCGCTTCTGCTTCCGACTGGAGTTCCCTCCTCCAGCTTCATGGGCGACTGTTTTATGCTTGCCACTCCGGAGCCGATCTTCCTCTTCACCATTGGCATACTTGGTGGCAATCTCCATCATCCGACTCAGAGACATATCTCCGGTCCGACCGAACTTCAGATTCAACTCTCTATATTTGACACCTTCCTTGAAGGCACAAACTGCTTGGTGATCAGACAAATTCTCCACCGTGTGGTGCAACGTGATCCACCTCTGGATATAATCCCTCAAAGTTTCATTTGGCTTCTGCACACAAGATTGCAGTTCTGTCAGCCCTACTGGCCGTTTGCATGTTCCTTCGAATGTTCTGACAAACACTCGGGCAAGTTCTTCCCAGCTGTAAATACTGTCGGGTGCTAACTGATTTAACCATGCTCTGGCCGAGCCCTCCAACATTAGAGGAAGATCCTTCATGGCTACCTCGTCATTGCCTCCACCAATCTGCACAGCCACTCGGTAGTCCTCAAGCCAAGTGTCAGGCTTGGACTCCCCAGTGAACTCCAGTCGCCAACCTGAAGTTGGGAGGAATCACTGCGGCCCTGACGGCTCTGCTGAAGCACTCTGGACCTGAGACATGTACTCTGCTGCTGGTTGGTAAATCTCTATCATGGCCTTCTCTATGAGCTCTGTTTCTGTCGACCAAACCCTGAACGAGAATAGATCTCGCATCAAAGCCCGGCTCCCTGGGGTCGACTGGAATCCTTCGCCCACCACTGTGAGGGCGTCTGTCATCATGCTGCCGAGGCACGTATGACCCACTCCTTGGGGGAGGCGTGGGCACTCGGCGACGATCATCGTGATCGAGTCGGTGATCATACTTGTCACGCCCAATATGCGACCCTATCCAAAAGGAACTCGACGGTCCCACCAAGGATAGACCCGCATATTGAAACGCTTTTGCAAGGTGGATATCATTACGTCAACATTACATAATAGATGGGGATACAACCAAGACATACAATGTCACATGAATACAACATCATATACAAGATCAACATCCGACTACGGATGAAACATAAACAAAGCTCAAACGACATCCACCTCGCTAGCCCAGCTGCCGACACCGAACCTATCCCCGATCAAGAAGAAGCGTAAGAAGAACTCCAATACAAGCAAACATCGCTCTCGCGTCAAGATCATCGCACAACCTGTACCTGCAACTGTTGGTGTAGTAATCTGTGAGCCACGAGGACTCAGCAATCCCATTACCATGGGTAACAAGACTAGCAAAGCTTAAAGGGAAAGGAAGGGGTAAAGTGGTGAGGTTGCAGCAGCGACTAAGCAAGATATGGTGGCTAACATACGCAAATGAGAGCGAGAAGAGAAACAAAGGAACGGTCGTCAACTAGTAATGATCAAGAAGTGATCCTGAACTCCTACTTACGTCAGACATAACCCAAGAAACCGTGTTCTCCTCTTGATCAACCCCGAAAAGAGACACTCACGCAGTTCGCTTTACGGTTGGTGTATTTTAGAAGAGTTTGCTTCAAGTTTACTACAGCCGATATTAACAAATTCCCATCGCCACATAACCGCGAGCACGGCTCTCGAAAGTTTATACCCTGCAGGGTGTCCCAACTTAGCCCGTGATAAGCTCTCGCGATCAACGAAGGATATTCCTTCTCCCGGAAGACCCGATCAGTCTCGGAATCCGGCTACAAGACATTTCGACAACAATAAAACAAGACCAGCAAAGCCGCCCGATGTGCCGACAAATCCCGATAGGAGTCGACGTACCTCGCTCTCGGGGCACACCGGATAGGTCATCCTCACGAGTAAAACCAGCCCTCGAGTTGCCCGTGGTGGCCTGCGATCTGCCCATTTCGGACCAACACTCGAAGGAGCACCGCCCGGGGGGGGCTAAAATAAAGATGACCCTTGGGCTCCGAAACCCAAGGGAAAAGGGCATAGGTGAGGCAAATGGTAAAACCAATGTTGGGCCTTGCTGAAAAGTCTTATTCAAAGCGAACTGTCAAGGGGTCCCATAAATCACCCGACCGCGTAAGGGACGCAAAAATCCGGGAACATAATACCGATATGACGGAAACTAGGCGGCAAGAGTGGAACAAAACACCAGGCATAAGGCCGAGCGTTCCACCCTTTACCAAGTATATAGATGCATTAATTAAATAAGATATATTGTGATATCCCAACAAGTAAACATGTTCCAACAAGGAACAACATCTCCATGTTCCAACAAGGAACAAACTTCATCTTCACCTACAACTAACAACGCTATAAGAGGGGTTGAGCAAAGCGGTAACATAGCCAAACAACGGTTTGCTAGGAATGGTGTCAAAGGTTAGGAGCTGACATGGCAATTTGGGAGGCTTGAGCAGCAAGTGATAGGTAGCGCAGCATAGCGAAAGAACGAAGCAACTAGCATAGCAATGATAGTAGTGAGATCCAGGGTGAAGGTCATCTTGCCTGAAATCCCGCAAGGAAGAAGAACGAGTCCATGAGGAAGATGAACGGATGAAGCCGAACCAAGCGTAGACGAACGAATCCTCACGATCGCAACGAAACGGGAACTAACAAGAAGAAGCACACAACCTAGTAAACACACCACACATGAACAAGGCATGATGCACAAACAAGCATGATGCATGACAAAGCTATATGAAGCTACTCATGGCAAGAGATGATGCATACAAGACCAACACATCAAAGCAAGTTTAAATGAGGCCGGGAACAACATATAACAATTCCGGTAAGTCCTCATATGCAAATTTCGAAATTGGTCCAAAACTGAATAAACCTTATGTTCAAGTTGTTAAATAGCAAGTTAAGATGCACCACGATGATCTACACGAAATTCTAGTCAAGTTACATATAAAGTTCATTAGATTCGGAGCTACGGCCTAGAAGATATGAGCAAAACAAGATAAGCATGGCATTGATGCAAAATGCATACGAACATCAAGCAAACACCTCAAAACAAGGATGCAACATGATAATATGAAGCTACATGCAATTCTAAGTAAGTTTCATATAGAGCACACTCAAAACGGAGCAACGGTTCAACACATACACACAATAGAAGTTATAGCAACAATCTGTCCATAACAGCAAGTAGGCATATTGCAAGCATCAAAACAACATGCTACAGGACCTCAACAAGAAAACAAAAGGCATGAGCATGATTTACAGGTAAAGCCTGACAAAACATGAACATTGAGCTATCTCCAGAAATCACTAGAACATGCTCAAAATGACATGGCAAGATTGCAAATAATAACAGTTTCAGACTTTGCAGAAATAACATCAGGTTGCAATGTTTAGAGCTATCAAACAACATGTTACAGGAACTTATCATGGCAAACAAAGGCATGGCATGAAACTACTAAATGCATAGAACAAAAGTCCTTTAGTGACCATGAGCCAAAAAGGATCAGAAAATATGATAGCACCCATGTAAACATGGCAAGTTATATTACAGATTCATACATGGCAGGAACAACAATAAGTAGGCATGTTGGTGAGCTTGAACCACTCACCACAGAGCAATACATGGCATGGCAAGGCAACTCACAGTAAGAAGACATGGCATAGAAGCTATACATGGCAAGAAAAACATCATAGCATACACGGATCAACTACAACAACCTTGGCAAAATTGAATAACATGTAAACAATCTGCCAGGAAACACTTTATAGCAAAAGTAGAGCTCGATTGACTCAAGCTATGGCACTCCATAATTGCAAACAAGGGCATGGATGGATAGAGAATAACCATATGTTCAAAACATCCTTACTGAAGTATCTCAAAATAAGCATGGATCTCTCTCAGCATCAAGTTTACATGGCATAAAAATATCAGTGAGCAGGCTGAAATCAGCAACATCATGAAGCCTAGTTTGCATGCTCGTGCTAGTCACCACAGAGATCACAAAAATACATGGCATAAACCCCTGTAAAGATGGCATGGCATAGTACAAAACACATGTAGGACTCAAGTTCATAGGGTGCACACATAAATCATGGAAAAAATGACAAAAGTGCATGTTCTGATAAGAATCTGAAACTAACATCACATAGCCCTCTTCTAACAGAATTTCGGGCATCAAGATGAGCTCAAATGAAAATGATGCAATGAGATGAAATGATGTACTCGTCGAGACGAACAATCTGATATATTACACGCACGAAACGGAGCTACGGATGCAGACATACGATGCAACGAACATGGCAAGATAATGTCACAGATTCGGGGACTTAGTGGAAATATACCCCTCCGAGAAGTCAACGGGATGAAGCGGTGCGGGATGGCGAGATCCGGGACGGAGGCCGTGTTTGGTTCGGAAGTGGGTGGATCTCATCCACCCGACCCGATCCGGCGAGGAGGCGGCGCCGGCAGGCAGTGGCGGCGGCGCGGGAGGAGCTCCGGCGGCGCGGGCCCTGGCGAGGAAGGCGTCGGCGGCAGGCGGGGCGGCGGCGACGGGCGGCGCGAAGGGCGCGGGAGGCGGAGATCAATGGCGCGGCCGGGATCCGGCGGCCGGCGCGGGCGGCGGCGGGAGGCGCGCCGCGGGCGAGGGCGGCGGCGGCGGCGAGGTCCACCGGCGATGAGGCGGGCAGTCTTGTGCGCGGCGGCACAAACACGGGCGCGCGGCGGCTTCCCGCGGCGGAGGCGGCGGCGAACGGGCGCGGGGCCGGCTCAAGCTGGCGGGCCAGGCGGCGCAGCTGGTGACCGGAGGGCTACGTGGCGAAGCGGGATCTGGGCGCTGGGCGGCGACGCTGAGGTGGCAGGTCGCGATTCGTCGGAGCGACGTGGCGGCGGGGTGGGCGCGTCCGTGGCCAGGGCGGACATGTCCGCCTGGGGAGGGAAAATGGCTAGGGTTGAATGCGCACAAAATTCGGAGGGAGACACATATTTATAGGTAGAAGGAGTTAGGAGAGTCCAAATGGGGTGCGGTTTTCGGCCACGCGATCGTGATCGAACGACCGAGAGCATGGAGGGGAGTTTGCTGGGTTTTGGGCCACTTTGGAAGGGGTGTTGGGCTGCAACAAAGAGGCTTTTGCGGTTACCCTGGTTAACTGTTGGAGTATAAACGACCTCCAAATGGCACGAAACTTGACAGGCGGTATACCGGTGCTATACCAAGGCCGCTTGACAAACCTCGGTCCATTCCGAGACCGTTTAACACCCGCATAAGAGAAGAGGTCAAAAGGGAGCGCCGGGAGACATAGGAGTGCTGGATTGCAAAACGGACAACGGGGAAAATGCTCGGATGCATGAGACGAACACGTATGCAAATGCGATGCACATGATGACATGATATGAAATGCAGATGATGACATGGCAAAGATGCGACACGCAAGCAAATAACATGGCAAGGACGGAAAATAACTGACGGACACCTGGCGCATCGAATCCGGGGCGTTACAATACTGCTCACGGTTTCTGTACTGATCTCGCCGGTCTCCACGTCCCTCATGCCTCGGGGGCGATCTTGGGCTGTGAGCCGACTGGACTGTATCTGCCATAACGGATCTGCTATGGATCCTATTCCGCGACTGTGACACAGTTGTATTCTGTTCTCCTGCTGCCCAGAGCAAAGCCCTGATCTGCATCAAACCTCTGCCAGCTTCTGACTGGGACGGCTGGATTGACTCTGCTATACAGGGCGCAGCTGTGAGATTCTGGATCAGAGTTCGGTATACCTGGGTTGGAGGTGGAAAAAGTTGACGCCGACTGGATTCTAGAACCCGCTGTCAAGCACGCTCGTCGAGTACGCGCTGGAGGTTCTCCAGTCAAGTGCTCTCAGCCAAGTTGGCCAGGCGCGCGTCCTCCAAGGCCCGGGCCTCGGGGGTTTCTCCAACGATTGGAGTATGAAGTGCATCCATGTTCCGGCGGCGAAGTTATTCCCTCTGCTGCGAAGAGAGGGGTTCGGGGAGGTACTCTTCATGGACACGCGACGGGTCGCCTCCACCATCGCCCCCGTCGCCACGGGGGAAGCCAGGAGGACTGCGAGGTCCATCGACCATCAGGACTTCGCCGGGGGTCGCTCTTTGTCGCTTTCGGATGCGATCTCTGCGAGCCGTCGAACAGGTCAGTAGAGAGTTTAAATCGGGCTCGATTGCCGCGACTTGGGGTGGCCGATCGGCGAGCCACCGCATGCCTCACCCACCGCTGAAGCCTTGATCGACCGGAACACTTGCGCCAGCGGGCGACAGGGAGGGAGGACGCCACAGGAGCCGACCGATACTGGGTCGACGGCTGCCGCAGGAGGACACCGCGACGTCTGTGCAGTGCGTCGTTGCCCGTGGACGGGGAGTGCGTCGACGTCGAGTGGAGCCTCCTGAAGCCAAGCGGAGTCGTCGGAGACAAACACGAGCGCGCCGAGACGGATCTCACGGCCCTCAGCCAAGCCTCCGCCTGAAATCATGCTGATGAGGATCGAAAAAATTGCAACTTCTCCAACAAGTCGCTAAGACACCTGCCCCATGGTGGGCGCCAACTGTCGTGGTTCTAAGTCTGATAGTAGAATGGGGGTAGGTGATGTAGAGGCAAGATCCTGGCTATGGAGGAGTTGTACACGCAACTTTTATGAGTTCAGGCCCTTCTCTGAGGAAGTAACAGCCCTACGTCCCGGAGCCCGGAGGCGGTTGACTGGATTATATGCGCGTGAGTTACAGGGGGTGCGAACCCTTGTCTCAGAGGAGGGGGTGGCTTATATAGAGTGCGCCAGGACCCCAGCTCCCCTCCGTTACACAGGGTTCAATGTACATCAAGAGGGGGGCGTTACTGGTAGCGCCAGCAATAAAGATACATAATGGCCATTAAAGCTATGACTTAATTCCCGACCGTTGCAGAGCGGAGTGGCTCTAGATCTCCTGGTAGTCGAGTGATTCTCTACATGGTCGAGTGTCTCCAAGACTGTCGAGTGGAACATAGCTTCATGGTCGAGTGGATGATGATTTTTCTTCGAATGCTTCTGATTCTTTTAGAGATGTCCTTGGGGAGGGTATCTTGGACAGGTCCATGACCCTACCCTAGGTACATAGCTTCATCAATTCCTTATGCTGCTTCGTCGGAGCGCTTGGATGAAGAAGAAGCGGATGCAATCCCTTCAACCCCAATCGTCTCATCGCCCATGCCCCAGTTACTGCTGAAGAGGCTGGCGTTCAAGAAATGAGTGATGTAGAAGAGGATGTGGATGTTGGAAGCACTACTCCAGTGATGAACGATGACTTTTGGGAAAGTCAGCACCCCAATTCTCCTCTGTTCACACCTCTGCAACAAATTCCTCAGTCCCTAGTGACTACAGTTCAAATGGGATATGAAAAACCACACCCCACACCAGATGTCCATGAAGAGATTCCAGCCACTAGTGCTGATGAAATTGTCAATCAAGAATTAAAGACCCAGGCTGCCACTGAAGAAGAACCTGAAATTCCTCAGCCTGTGGATCCTGAGATTGCGATTCCTGAAGTTGTGATGCAATTGACTGATACTCCTCAGCCCAAGCCAAAGGATCCCTTCTCAAAGAAGCGGAAATTCAAGGTTGATGACTTCTTCGGCGAGCATGTGTTCTTCACCAACTATAACCCATATGACTCTGCTCGTCTTAGAAGGAAGCGTTTCTGGACTGCCAGCCAAGCAAACTTCTATTCTTCACTGCTCTTCGACAAAGACAAAGTCTTCGACCATGAGCATATTCCTCACGTGGACATGGAATCACTGCCTTGCTTCACCCCAGTCCTCAGCGTGCTTCATGATGCAGGACTGCTCAACTTTTGCTCTGACATTGTTGATTGGAATGAAGAGCTAATTCTTCAGTTCTATGCAACGCTGCACATCACAGGAGATGTTGACGATGTCAATTCTTGGGTTTTGGACTGGATGACTGAAAATACTCACTTCAAAGCTCCGGTCTCTGAATTGCTTCATGCCCTGCCAATCAGTCCTCCCGTGGAAGGCGCTCGTTGTCTGTACCATGAACCTGAACTCACTGCTCATTACATGCAAGTGTTGATGAAGCCGCTGAAGCCCGGTCAAGCCCCAAGGACCAAATTCCTCGTGAAGAAATTGTTGTACGTGCGAAGAACTGTCTATTGCATTCTGACGAAGACATTGAGTCCAATCAAAGGCCACGACTCGAATGATGAAGAAGTCGTTGGCATCATGAAGAATCTGTTGTTCAATATCATGCATGGCATTCCTATCAACTATCACAATTTCTTCATGAGGACTCTGACTAATGTTGCTCTCTCTCCATTTGAGTTGAAGCCTTATGCTCCTTGGATTATGAGATTCCTCAGAACAAGATCTTCACTCAACTACAAGGCTGATTTTCAGAATCACCTCAGCTATTTGCCCCCCATTGAAGTCCTCAAGCGGACATATTCCTCGGCTGATGAAAAGGGCAAGGCACCTGCTATTATTGATGAAGGCATTCGTCCATTGGATGGTCAGTTTCACAAAGCTGCATCTTACTCCACCAATGATGACTCTGCCACTCATGACTCTGCCGCACAAGCTTCAAAGCCAAATCCTCAAGCCACGGCTCCAAGGGTGATGACTGACCGTGAGCTTCTCCTCGGTCTTCACCAGAAAGTGGATCGAAACCACAAATGGGTTAACCGTCAGTTCGGCTCTATTCTTCACAACATGACTGCTACACATAATGCAGTGAAGAAAAACCATTACTACCTCCATGAAGTCTTCGGTCGCACCTGGGCTGTTCTGTCACATCTATATGGTGAAGAAGATTTGAAGCAAATGGATCTGAAGGAGGACTTTGACTGGTCTACACCACTAGCGAAGAAATTTAAGAAGGTCAAAGTTCCCTCCTTGGTGGCCAGCTCATATTCTTCATCGCGCAACACCGATGGGCATGAAGACTTGGACGACACTGCGGCAGGCCCTACAACAACAAACGACCCCAACAACGTTGGCGCTCCTCCATCAACATGATATTCTTCAGGGGCGTTAGTCCTCATTTTTTGATCCTTTTGGTCATTCGATGACAAAGGGGGAGAAATTTGAGTTAGTCTTCAATTAGGTCTACATATATGGGTGTTTTTTTCTAAGTTACAACTCTCATTCTTTTGAAAACTTTGCTGGATCGAGTTGTAAACTTAAACTCTATGGTGATCTGATACTTTTGTTGTGTTCTTCTGCATGCTTATTCCTCATATATGTTATTGCACGCATGCTGAATTACATCAGTCACCATATTTCATCATGCATTTCAAATTCTTCCTATTATATGTCAAATGCGTGTATGAATTACAAGATATAGGGGGAGATCTCCATGATTCTACTCTTTAAGTGTGCATTGCTTCAAAAGCAAATTCCTCACTATGCACATCTTCAGGGGGAGTTCTTCTATATCTTGCAATCAAATTCCTCAATGTCAGTATTTACACTTCATATGTTTATCCCCGTTGAAAACTTAACCTATATTGTCATCAATCACCAAAAAGGGGGAGATTGTAAGTGCATCTAGTGCCCCTTAGTGATTTTGGTGTATTGAATACTTATAGGTTAAGGGACTGATGCGTTTGTGAGTGTACACAGGTCTATAAGTCTATGAGGAGTTTGATATTTACAGAGAAAGTCGACCCCTAAAAATGAATATCTTCGACTGAAGACTTTGGATTTTTGAAGACTTTCTGAAGACTTTGTAAGTGAAGAAATTGGTGTGACCTTGAAGACTTGGTATTCGTTCGAGGAACATGAAGCGTGAAGACTTTTGTTTTCGTAGTTTCATTTTCTCTTTCTTGAGTCGTAGGAAACACCGTACTGTTAAAGGGGGTCGAGGAAATACTAAGGAAAATTTTCCATGTGATGCTCAACTCAAAATCCTACACCTACCAATTCCTTCGAGTGAAGCCATTGGAAATCTCATACAGTTCGATCAATTTCTTGATGGAGAGGCGAAGTTCTTCTGGTCTCTGAGGAATTTGTTCTGACTGAGGAGTTAGGAATTCGCCAATGCGGATTGCCTACAAGTGAGGAACGTGATAGCCCTGAGGAATTTGAGCCTCAAATATCCGACCGTTGCTGTGCTACGTGCTAGCTGTCCCAAAATATCTACCCACCTAACGATCATGTTATTGAAGGGCATTTATGTCTTATCATGTCGGGCTGCTCCCTAGGCTATAAATAGCCGCCCCCTACAACCACTAGTTGGTTGGCTGCTCGAGAAAACCGACACTTGTCATTTGAGAGCATCCCATCCTCCGAGGACTTTGAGCGAAAATCATCAAGTGAGAAACCCAAACCCAAACACCTACAAACCCAAAGTGATTGAGCATCATCAAGAGATTGATCTGCGTGGATCCGGCGCTTGTTATCTTTGAAGACTGTGCATCTTCCAGACGGTTAGGCGTCATGGTCTAGAGCATCCAAGAGGAAATTGTGGATCGCCGAGTGACCGAGTTTGTGAAGGTTTGGAAGTCGCCTTAAGACTTACCACGAGTGATTGGGCGAGGTCTGTGTGACCTTAGCTCAAGGAGAATACGGTGAGGACTGTGTGTCCTCAGGTTTAAATACCTAGCCGCTCCAACCAGACGTACAACTATCACAGCAGTTGGAACTGGTCTACCAAATCATTGTCTTCACCAAGTCAACTGGTTCTATTTCCTCAACTCTTTCATTTCCTCATTACGGTTGTTGTGTGCTTGTTCATATCTATTTGAAGACTTTGATTGAAGATTTTCTCAATTTCCTAAGTTCAATTTCTTTAGTCTGTTTGTCTTCATCATGTGTTATCTTGTGTTTACGCTTTCTATACTCTGTGCTTGCTTTCATTTCATCATGATGACCATGTTTATGTTCTGCCATGTTTGCATCTGAGTACTTATTCCACTACAAGTAGTTCTTCGCTTAGGAATTTCCTCACCCTAAAATTCCTCAGTGAAGAATTCATAAAAATTGCCTATTCACCCCCCCCCCCCTCTAGTCGATATAACGCACTTTCATCTCCGGTATCCGGGAGTTGCATAATCTCATAGTCAAATGAATATGTATATGACATGAAGAAAGCTATAACAATAAAACTGAACGATCAACATGCTAAGCTAAAGGATGGGTCTTGTCCATCACATCATTCTCCTAATAATGTGATCCTGTTCATCAAATGACAACACATGTCTATGGTTAGGAAACTTAACCATCTTTGATCAATGAGCTAGTCTAGAAAAGGCTTACTAGGGACATGGTATTTTGTCTATGTATCCACACATGTATCAAGTTTCCGATTAATACAATTCTAGCATGAATAATAAACATTTATCATGATATAAGGAAATGTAAAATAACAACTTTATTATTGCCTCTAGGGCATATTTCCTTCAATCCATTGTTGGAGATGTGAATGAGCTTAATCAGCCAACCAAATGTGTTGGTACTACAAATATGTTGTTGCATTGCAGAAAGGAAAAGTTCATTACTGTTGAAAGGGCTTCTCCTAGTAAATAAGGGAAATCTGCTAATGTGTTTTGCAAATATTTTTCACCTCCTAGAGAGAATAAAAAGACATATACGTGTATAAAAGATACACATACAGCTATAATTCAGGGTGGAATTTCTTCTCCACTAGGGAAGCATGTTATGTCTCCATATGCTACTGTTCACAATGGTACTTTCATTAGTGACGAAGTTGAGACAAGGCTGCATAAGACGCAGAAAAGTTCTAGCATGAGAAAGTGAAAGAGAATGTTGCTACTGAAGTACTTCTTTCTCCTAAGCAGCATGAAGAAGTCCATTCTAGTGCTGATGAATCAGAAGAGGAAGCTCCAATAGAGGGCTTAAACTTGCTGGTCAAGAAGGATGGAAGTGCTAACAACTCCGCTGCTCAAAAGGGACAACAATGGAGTGTATTTCGGTCTGAATGTAAGATAAAGGATAAAGTATGCAAACTTGTTAATGATGGTGGAAGCTTTACAAATATGATCAGCAAGGATCTCGTACAAGCTTTGTCACTTTCGACATGGAGGCATCCTACACCACACCATGTGAATTGGATGAATCCTGCCGGAAAGCTAAAAATTACCCATAAGGTGCGAGTGATTTTTTTTCTATTGGTAATTATACTGATAAAGTGGACTGCGATGTAGTACAAATGGATGTTTGTCATTTGCTGTTGGGGAGGCCATGAGAGTATGATTTGAATGCTACACATGAAGGCCGCTCCAATCAGTATTCCTTTGTTCATAAGGGAGTGCATCATGTTCTAAAGCCACTGCAAGAGACTGCTATAAAGGCTAAAGTTTTTCCCTCTTTACAAAAGAAAAAGAATCGGGTTTCTAAAATTATCCCAAGTCGGGGACAGCTTTGCTTCAAGGAGGTGAAAATGGTGTAGCCGTCAGCTCTCTTATTATTGTTCCTGGAAATCCTTGCAAATGTGCTAATGTGCGCAAGAATGAAGCTCATAATAACCATTTATTAAAGTTGAGGACAACTTTTTTTCATGAAGGGGGGATGACAAGCCATTGTTCATTGAATCACTACAACTAGCAATTCTGATAAGACGTGCCATTCCACATATTTCAGAAGGTAGTATTTTGGAAAATCCTACCATTCAGTTTGGCTCATTCTCTTGTATTGTGAAACATGACAATAAATACAAGGCTCTATCAATTAGTGATTCTATGCCATGCAAGGTTTCATTGGAGTTAATCAATGCAAGAAAAAAACGAAGTCATGTGTTCAGATTGGATCAATGTTGGTGACACTTGAGGAATCTGAGGATGATATGTAGGTGCTCCAGGACTTTCCAAGGGCAGGGGGGACCCTCCTTTTCAAGTTCTACACAAACTAAAAGAAATCCAATCATGAAATCAAAAGATATGGAAATTCCAAATCAGTTCGGATTTGGTTCGGTGCAGCCTGACATGCGTGGAGGAAAAATATCATAACTCCCTCATACGGAGTCGGTTTGGGATGTGTAAGTACTCTGTTGGAAAGCTTATTCCATGCCCTTTCCAATGTGTGCAATCCCATTGTCAAATTCTGTGTCAATCGTTCTCAATCGCCAAAACAATTCTTGAGTCATGGGCAAGTCCGAGTCAGCTTCGAGTTATGGTCGAGTCAGACCAGAGGTTGGGCTGGCCTACGTGCCATATAGCCTAGGGCGGGCGCCCATGTAAGGGGGAGTTTATTATTATTATTTTTATGGTCGTGGTTTTCCTCCTAGGAACCCTAAAGGTGTTACCCTCCTCTAGGGATTGAAGATTGCTGCTGTCACGATTCTTGCCGGTTGCTGGAGTACTTGATCAGGTGATCCTTCTCTTGGGTGCATGCTGGAACTTCGTGGTTCCCGTTCTCTAGATCATGCTCATCTGAGTCATGAGTTGGAGAGTTTATCTACTGCTGGTTTGGAACATCATCAAGTTTTTGTAAGCCGGTTACTATCTATCCTGTTTCCAGCAGTTGCTATTTATGATTGCTAGTGGAGAATCAATCTGCGGTCTTTGCTTTCTATCATTGTTGGATAATTCAGATTGGTATAGCTATTATATCTATTAGTTGCTAACATATTACGAGTGTTTGAAAAATTTCTACTGGTTTAATTTACTTGGTGTGCTCACCTAAGCCTATTCATTGCAGGTCACTTGCATATTTGAGAGGAAAGTATATGAGTTGCTTTTATACCGTGAAGGATTGGGACAAATTCCAGACATCCATAGGTGTGTCCTTATCACTCTCGCGCTGCCTCCTTCGCTAGTCTCTCCGGGTGATGTTCTCTGACTTGCAGGCTAGAGCAAGGACGGGAGCCCCAAGGACAAGGCTGAGGCTACATCTGTGGCGACGATTGGGGATGAGATGCACGACACTCAGGACGGTGGATGGGGGACGGCGGCGTGGATGGGGGAGAAGAGTGGACTACGGCAGGGGCTCATACGTGAAAATGATGGACAGACACGGGAGGAAGGCGATGGGTTTAATGGACCTGGGTCATTTTGGGGCAATTTACGGCGGGTCCGGCCTGTTTGATCCGACATGGCTGACTCGTCCAGCCAGGAGGGCCCATCAGCCCTATAGTGACGGCACGAGGCATCCGTTTGTGGGGGTTTGCGAGAGATTAGTTGTAGATGCTCTTATTTTCCCCTCGATCACGACGTAACCTTCTGAGATTATATTGATTGGCCATGCATCCGTTTTGGTGTCTCCTTGTCTCGAAAATCAGAGCAAAAAAGTGTTTCGCTACTTGTCAAAGTAACTATCCCACTGATGCCCCACATCATCCTCCAGCCCTCGCTTGATTCTCCTCACCCTCTCGATCACGCCATCTACGGCGACGTCCACGGCGTCCCTGGAGCGGTAGCCAGCCTTGACCCTTGGGTCCCTGTACACGATGTTGGGAATCAACCTGACCACCTGCTCCCTCATGGCCGCCACCTCCCTGGCGCCGATCCGCCGGAGCACGTCCTCCACCTTCACTGTGCCGTTCCGCACGCCGTCCTCCGGCACGAACACGGAGTACTTGCGGTGATCCGCCGGCAGATGCCACCGGTACTGCACGTACGCCGATCCGGGGTGGAAGAACACCGGCACACAGCCGGCGAGCACGGCGTCGAACGCCGACCGCCGCGTGTACGAGTCCCCCTGGGGCTGCAGGCAGAAGGCGGCGCTCTTGAACAGCCGCATGACGTTGCTCGGCGCGTAGCAGTCGTTGCGCCGGCCACGGCCGCCGCACAGAAGGAGCCCGCACCGCCGCGACCGCGCGCACTGGTTGATGATCATGTCGCGGACGACGGCGTTAACGTTCTTGTTGCTGCCGTCGTGCGCCCGCGCACCGCCGGCGAACGCGAACAGCCATGGCCTTCGCGTGTGTCGCACGGCGCGCTGCCACGAGGCCACCTCGCCGGCGAGGGACGGGTGGAAGTAGGTCGGGTACGGTACGCCGATGTCGTTGCCCTGCCACGGGCTGGACTCGATGGCGAGCATCGTCATGTTCTTGGCCTCCGGGAGGAGGAGCAGCCGGCTCCCCCACTCGCCGCCGTCCTCGCGCCGGAAGTCCCACGTGATGCGACCGCCGACGAAGAAGTGGTCCCGCCCGCCCTGCGCCGCCCATACCGATGACGACCGGAGCCACTCGAAGAGGTCTTCCGCGAGAGCGTCGCGGACGCCGTTGCTGAACCCCCACAGGTGCCGGCCGACGTCGAGCCCGGCATAGTATGGCACGTAGACGGCGGCGGCGCGGGACGCGTCGGTGGTGAGGCAGTCGTACCGTCGCATCCGGCTGTGGAAGATGACCTCCAGGGCGAACTGGTTGGTGTCGTACCAGCCAGTGGACGGGAGCACGCCGCCGGTGCGCGTGAGCCGCGGGCCCATGCCGGCGTTGAGGAGGTGCTTGCACATGTCGGTCCACTCTGACAGGGACCGGCAGTCCCGGATCAAGTCGGAGTTGAACCGACTCGGCAGATTATGGATGTAGATGTAGCGGCCGGCGCACCTGTCGGTCGCCACCGCTGGCGGAGGTGGCGATGGAATCTGTGTCCCTGCTTGACGTGACATCTCCGTTCTTGCTTGACGTGCCGGTACCAGCGGTGGAGGCGGCGCGTTAATGATGACATGGCGCTCCGTCGGCTGCGGCGGCGGCGTCGGCGGCGAGGACGTGTCAACGATCTCTCGACGCTCCGATGGCGACGGCGGCGTCGTGTCAACGGCCCGCAGCCCCGTCAACGCAATGCTCGGCTGGAAACTCTGCCGGAAGACGGCGACCTCCACCGGCGGAGAAGGGAAGACGAGGAGCATCCACAGGGCGCAGCACGCCGGGAAGGCCAGCGGCAGGAGGTACCTGCCGGCCCGGACCGCCGTCGATCCACGCAAATTCACCATATGGCCCGGCCCGGCCGTACGTCGCAGGGAACAAATCACTCGCCGGCCGGCAGCCGGATTTTAATCGGCCAGCGCGATCGATATGATCCGGCTGTCATATCGCTGTCGCTGTCCGATCATCAACAGCTTGGTCGGCGTAGAAATAAGCGCGAATTGATTCCGGGAAGGTTTCTTTGCCGCAGATATGCCGGGAATTGGGATGCGCATGCGCGCATCAGCGATTCCTTCCTTGCATGTGTTTCATGATGTATTTCCATTTGTTCGTCGCCTCTCCTGATTTGTCTTTCCTCTCTGTCGTTAGTTGCATCATGCTGAACACATGTGGCAATGAACCACCATAATTTTGCCGTGCTTGTATTGCAGTTGTTGTTTGACAGCTCGGGGCTCATGCAAGCAGGCATGCATAGATAGGAAGGATTTAAGTTCAAATAAAAAGTTCAAAAAGGATACTTAGGAAGGATTTGTGCTTGCGAGAAGGGCCCAATGAACTTGAACGAAATTATCGAAAAAATTGTATATACTTCCCCTGTTATACTCCCTCCGTTCCGAATTACTTGTCGCAGAAATGGAGAAATGGATGTATCTAGAACTAAAATATGTCTAGATATATCCATTGCTACGACAAGTAATTCCGAACGGAGAGAGTATTAGTTTACAGAGGAAGTACTAGGTACTGAAACACATGCAAGCAGGCTGAACACATGTGGCAATGAACCACCATAATTTTGCCGTGCTTGTATTGCAGTTGTTGTTTGACAGCTCGGGGCTCATGCAAGCAGGCATGCATAGATGGGAAGGATTTAAGTTCAAATAAAAAGTTCAAAAATGATACTTAGGAAGGATTTGTGCTTGCGAGAAGGGCCCAATGAACTTGAACGAAATTATCGAAAAAATTGTATATACTCCCCCTGTTATACTCCCTCCGTTCCGAATTACTTGTCGTAGAAATGGAGAAATGGATGTATCTAGAACTAAAATATGTCTAGATATATCTATTTCTACGACAAGTAATTCCGAACGGAGAGAGTATCAGTTTACAGAGGAAGTACTAGGTACTGAAATCCATGGAGCATCCGTAGTCATGCTCCAGAAACATAGCAGATTTATTTTTAGCACAATATAGACGCAAGCGCTGCGCGCATACACTCATCCCTATGAACGCATACACGCACACCCTATCTCTTTGAGCATCTACGGGAGACTGAGCTAGCATATTATCTTGAGATTTTATGAAGTCACCGTAGGCGCCTCATAGTCGATGGGAACATCGCCCCCCACTGAATGTGCATCACCGAAAATTATGAAATAAATCTAGGATAAATGCGAAGCACTAAATAGGTGATTAGGTTAACTGATTATGCTTAAATTAAGTTAATTAAGCAATTATTTATTTATTTATTTTTAATTATGTTTTTTTATCTTTTTTTAAAATGTTCTGGAGGCGGGGCCCTCCTGTCATTGACCCCAGGGGGCCTATCGGGTTCGGGCGTGCGGGCGACGGGCGCCAGGCCAATGGCGCCGCCAAGCCAAGCAGGCAACGGCGTCGCCGGCTGGGCAGCCGGCGAGGCGAGGGCGAGGGTCGCGAGGTGGTGGTGTGGCGAGTGGCGGCGGCGACAAGGGAGCACGGCGGGGAGGCTACAGGAGGGCAGCGAGCGCGCCAGTGAACGAGGATCAGGAGGCGGGTCACGAGGCCGTCAGCGAGCTTCGTCGCGGCGCGGGCGTCGAAGCGTCTGTGGCGAGGTTCTGCGACGACAGGGCGGCTGTGAGGGGCGCGGTGATGGCCGCGCGCTGCTGCGTCTGACCAAAAGCAGGAGAAGCGGCGAGCTGCGCGGCGCCAGCCGGGCGCGAGCGAGCGAGTGGGCTGCAGATACTCTGCAGCAGCGTGCGTGAAGCGGCTCGACTGGCGCGGGCGAGGCGAGGACGGCGCGAGCGGAGGTCGCCGAAGGCGATCGTCTTGTGGCGCGCACAGGCATGCGCGAGCATGTGGGAGACAGGGAGAGAGTGGAGGCGCGCGGGGCGTGCTCACGGGCCGGTAGGGGAGTGGCAGCGGGGCGCGAGGTGGAGGTCGGGGACGTCGCGCGTAGAGGAATCAGGTCGGCGATGGCGTCCGGCGAGGTCGTGCTCCGGGCGGCGACGAACGGCGTGTGGCGACGAGATCGGGTCGATCCCGATCTGGATCACGAGAGGGGAGGGGACGAGCGACGTGGGGGAGTGGGGGAGTGTGCGGTCGTGGGGGGTTAGGGTTTGGTTGCGGGTGGGGTTATCCAGCCGAGGGTGGGCCAGCTGAGCCGCGTAGGTGGCCAGCTGGGCCTGTTGGCCCAGTTGGCCGGGGGGTGTCCTTTTCTTTTTCTTTTTATTTTGTTTTGTCTTTCTCTTTTAGTTTCTTTTTATTTTAGTTTTAGTAAATTACCAAAGTGGTACCTAAATAGATTTTACAAATTATGCCACTGCCACAATAGTTTAATACTTATAACAATTTAGTTTTGAAATTTCTATTTATTTTAAAAGTATTTAAATAATTATAATTGCTATTGTTTTATTCATTTTAGATAATTTAAGCATTTTATAAAAGTGTGGTTTCTCCACCAATATTATCCATAATTTATTTGTCACATTGAGAATATTTTAGTTTTGACTTTTGAAAACTTTAATTGTTTGACTTGATTTTGAATTTAAATTTTGAATCGGTTTTTGAACTAACCCGAGATTAACTACAGTGACAGAGGTGACGTAGCATCATTAACAGGGGATTACTGTAGCCTAATTATCCGGACGTCACACCTAGGCCGGGACCATTTGTGCCTTTAGGCTCACATGTATGATAGTGTCGCTAGCATCCATAAGACAGAGAACCCTGGCTGACATGACTATTCGTAAACCCAAAGTGGCACAAACTTATAGGGACAGGCATACATGACCCAACAATGCACGTGTCGGTCAGCAGCGAGTGCAACCGGGCTATAGCGAGCTATCAGGAGTCCGGTAGACACTGCATGACATTTCCTCGAAGGGACAGACATAAGAGCAAAGAAGGACACATGTCGGTCAATCCATGTGTTCCGGAGTAGTAGCAAGCTACCATGTCTCAGTGGAAGCACTAGGAGGCATTTTCCCATAAGGAAGGCTACCAAGAATAAACAACTAGGTGTCGGATCCCACACATGCCAAGCATTTCAATAACATACACACAATATGCTCGATATGTGTAAATACAACATGGCATCACAACACACCCCTGCAGGGTAATATGATCTATTCGAATAGCCGCGTCCTCGGATATGGACTACTTGGAAATCTTACATTGTTCATAGACAAGTTAAAAGGATACTCTAAAATGCACAAGATAAGCGTGAATGCTATGGATGACCTTCCCGTAGGGAGACGGGAGCGGATCCATAGTGGTGTATTGATTTGGTGAATATGTGGACTCGTGTGCGCCATCTCAAAGAAAGTACTCATAGTACAGGATAGCCACCGAGTCAAAACTGGCTTGCTGCAGTTAAACTCCACCACCCCTTTGTTGATACTGATGCATATGTAGTTAGTTCTGATGTAAGTCTTGTTGAGTACATTTGTACTCACATTTTCTTAATTTATGTTTTGCAGAGGAGACTTCAGTCTCACTACTAGTTCCACGTGGGCTTCGACATTAGCTTGGGAATCCCAGACAAAGGTATGTTTCCTATGGAGGGTCTTATAGATAATCAGGCTTTCTAGCCTTCTTCTTTTCAGATGTCTGTACTCAGACATGTTTATGCTTCCGCTTGTTGCTTGTATGACTTGCATGTTGGGTCATGAGACCCATGTTTGTAATATCTAGCTCCTCAGAGGCTATTGAATAAATACTTTGAGTCATAGAGTTTTGTTGTGATGCCATGTTGTATTTACACATACCGAGCATATTGTGTGTATGTTATTGAAATGCTTGGTATGTGTGCGATCCGACACCTAGTTGTTTATTCTTGGTAGCCTTCCTTCTGGAAATGTCTCCTAGTGCTTCCACTGAGCCATGGTAGTTCGCTACTGCTCCGGAACACTTAGATTGGATGGCATGTATCCTTCTTTGTTCATGTGTCTGTCCCTTCGGAGAAATGTCGTGCGTTGTTCCAGTCCTTGTAGCTTGCTACGACTTGGGTTCATACGTTGATGACCGACACGTTCATTGTTGGGTTACGTATGCTTGTCCCTATAAGTTCGTGCCACCTTGGGTTTAGGACTAGTCATGCCAGCCCGGGTTCTCTGTCATATGGATGCTAGCGACACAATCATATACGTGAGCCAAAAGGCGCAAACGGTCCCGGCCAAGATAATGAAGGAAATATGCCCTAGAGGCAATAATAAAGTTATTATTTATTTCCTTATATCATGATAAATGTTTATTATTCATGCTAGAATTGTATTAACCGGAAACATAATACATGTGAGAATACATAGACAAACAGAGTGTCACTAGTATGCCTCTACTTGACTAGCTCGTTAATCGAAGATGGTTATGTTTCCTAACCATAGACATGAGTTGTCATTTGATTAACGGGATCACATCATTAGGAGAATGATCTGATTGACATGACCCATTCCGTTAGCCTAGCACTTGATCGTTTAGTATGTTGCTATTGCTTTCTTCATGACTTTTACATGTTCCTGTAACTATGAGATTATGCAACTCCCGTTTACCAGAGGAACACTTTGGGTACTACCAAACGTCACAACGTAACTGGGTGATTATAAAGGAGTACTACAGGTGTCTCCAAAGGTACATGTTGGTGTTGGGGAACGTTGCAGAAAATTAAAATTTTCCTACGGTTTCACCAAGATCTATCTATGAGTTCATCTAAGCAACGAGTCAAGAGAGAGAGAGTTTGCACCTACATACCACTTGTAGATCGAGTACGTAAGCGTTCGAGGGAGTGGTGATGATGAAGACGTTCCCAACGTGATTCCGATCACCGATGACCAAAGTGCTGAAAGGACAGCACCTCCGTGTTCAACACACGTACGGGACGACGGCGTCTCCTCCGTCTTGATCCAGCAAGGATGAAGGAGAGGTTGAGAAGACAACTCCAATGGCAGCACGACGGCGTGGTGCAATTTGTGCAGAGGTTCTCCGGCAGGGCTTCGCCAAGCTCACACGGAGAAAGAGAGGAGTTGGGGAGGGGAGGGGCTGCGCCTTCAATGGTGTTGGCAGCCCTCCCCCCCCCCTCTATTTATAGGAGGAGAGGGCCAAGGGGGGCCGGCCATCTAGGGGAAACCCTAGATGGGGCGGCGGCCAAAGGGAGGAGGGAGGGTGGCTTGCCCCCCAAGCTAGGGGGGCGCCCCCTTTAGGGTTTCCTCCCATGCCCTAGCCGCATGGGCCTAGGTGGGAGGTGCGCCCAGCCCACCAGGGGCTGGCTCCCTCTCCCACTTAGCCCATGTGGCCCCCGGAGGTGGCCCCTCCCGGTGGACCTCCGGAACCCTCCCGGTGGCCCCGGTACATTACAGGTATACCCCCGAAACTTTCCGGAGTCCGTTTAACCACTTTCCATATATAAATATTTACCTCCGGACCATTCCGGAACTCCTCGTGACGTCCGGGATCTCATCTGGACTCAACAACATTCGTTAATCACATACTTGTCTTCCTAATAACCCTAGCGTCACCGAACCTTAAGTGTAGACCCTACGGGTTCGGAGACATCTGAACATGACCGAGACTACCTCAAGTCAATAACCAACAGCGGGATCTGGATACCCATGTTGGCTCCCACATGCTCCTCGATGTTGTCATCGGATGAACCACGATGTCAAGGGTTCAAGCAACCCGTATTCTATTCCCTCATCGAGACGGTATGTTACTTGCCCGAGACTCGATCGTCGGTATCCCAATACCTCGTTTAGTCTCGTTATCGGCAAGTCACTTTACTCATACCGCAATGCATGATCCCGTGACTAGACACTTGATCACTTTGAGCTCATTATGATGATGCATTACCGAGTGGGCCCGTGATACCTCTCCGTAATCGGAGTGACAAATCCGATCTCGATCCGTGTCAACCCAATGGTCACTTTCGGAGATACCTGTAGTGCACCTTTATAGTCACCCGATTCGTTGTGACGTTTGATACACCAAAGCACTCCTACGGTATCCGGAATTGCACGATCTCATGGTCTAAGGAAGAGATACTTGACATTGGAAAAGCTCTAGCAAAACGAACTACACGATCTTGTGCTATGCTTAGGATTGGGTCTTGTCCATCACGTCATTCTCCTAATGGCGTGATCCGTTATCAATGACATCCGATGTCCATAGTCGAAACCATGACTATCTGTTGACCAACGAGCTAGTCAACTAGAGGCTTACTAGGGACGTATTGTAGTCTATGTATTCACACGTGTATTACGATTTCCGGATAATACAGTTATAGCATGAATAAAAGACAATTATCATGAACAAGGAAATATAATAATAATGCTTTTATTATTGCCTCTAGGGCATATTTCCAACAGTTGGGTTGGCGTATTTCGAGATTAGGTTTTGTCACTCCGATTGTCGGAGAGGTATCTCTGGGCCTTCTCGGTAATACACATCATATAAGCCTTGCAAGCATTGCAACTAATAAGTTAGTTGCGAGATGATGTATTACGGAACGAGTAAAGAGACTTGCCGGTAACGAGATTGAACTAGGTATTGGATACCGACGATCGAATCTCGGGCAAGTAACATACCGATGACAAAGGGAACAAAGTATGTTGTTATGCGGTTTGACCGATAAAGATCTTCGTAGAATATGTAGGAGCCAATATGGGCATCCAGGTTCCGCTATTGGTTATTGACCAAGAATAGTTCTAGGTCATGTCTACATAGTTCTCGAACCCGTAGGGTCCGCACGCAAGGTTTCGATGCGAGTTATATTATGAGTTTATGAGTTTTGATGTACGAAGGAGTTCGAGTCCCGGATGAGATCGGGGACATGACGAGGAGTCTCGAAATGGTCGAGGCGTAAAGATCGATATATTGGACGACTATATTCGGAGTTCGGAAGGTTCGAATGATTGGGTATTTTAAAGCTGGGAGAGTTACGGAATTCGCCGGGAGAAGTATTGGGCCTTATTGGGCCCTGCAGAAAGAGAGAGGGCTGCCTAGGGCAGGCCGCGCCCCCAAGGCCTAGTCTGAATTGGACTAGGGAGGGCCGCACCCTTCCTCCCTACCCCTTCCTTCTCTCCTACTCCTACTAGGAAAGGAGGAGTCCTACTCCGGTGGGAGTAGGACTCCCCCCATGCGCGCCTCCTCCTCCTTGGCCGGCCCTCCCTTGCTCCTTTATATCTGAGGGGCAGGGGGCACCCCATGACACACAAGTTGATCTATGGATCGTTCCTTAGCCGTGTCGGGTGCCCCCTCCACCATATTCCACTTGGTCATATCGTTGCGAAGCTTAGCGAAGCCTGCGCGGTGAAGTCATATCGTCGCGGAGCTTAGGCGAAGCCCTGCGTCGGTGGAGCATCATCATCGTCCTGCACGCCGTCGTCTTGTGGAACTCATCCCGACGCTTTCTGGATCGGAGCCCGAGGATCGTCATCGAGCTGAGCGTGTGCGTAACTCGGAGGTGCCGTCGTTCGGTACTTGGATCGGTCGGATCGTGAAGGCGTCGACTACATCAACAGCGTTGTTATAACGCTTCGCTTTCGGTCTCACAGTGCGTGGACATACACTCTCCCCTCTCGTTGCTATGCCATCACCATGGTCTTGCGTGTGCGTAGGAAAATTTTTGAAATTACTACGTTCACCAACAGATAAGGCTGCAGCCGTGAGAATACCGTGCGTGAGGCCGCAAAGTGATATGGTGTGTTACATGCTAGATCGATGTGACTTAGGATCAGGGTCCTGACAGCTTTGGTATCAAGTTCCGACAAGGTCGATGTTCTGGCCGACACACCTAGCTGGAAGATCTACTATTGTAGTACCTTGATTGAGCAATTTCACCATGTTCTCCATGAGGATCTCATATGATTTATACTAAAAGTTGATCCTTATTGATGTTTGTGCTCCCGAAGTCCGACCTTCACTTGATGATTGTATTGATGATGCTTTTAAGCATGATCATGGTGACTAGTACATCACGGTGAACATTAGAAGCGGGGTGCTAAATGTCTCTCGGTCGATCATCCAGATTTCGTTTCCTTGGCCCAGTCAAGGTGAAATCTGAGAAAGTGTTGTCTTCCTTTGCATCTGCATTCTCCCTCATTATTCATCGTGGTAGTACGAGGCGTCACCAAGATCTTTGGCACAAATGTTGATAAAACCCTGATGAATATGGAAATGCTCAAGATCTTGAGAGCACGCTCAGACACTAGGTTATATCCTCGGTATCAATTGGAATGTGCCTTTCATTTGCCGAGTTATTCTATAATTGTAGTTTCCTTTCTGAGCTGAGTATGCCATTTCTTCAAAACTCCTTCAATCGATCTTTTGCAGATTGCCTTAGCCTGGTATGAAGATGTTCAATGATCTCTGTATCAAAAGTAATTATTTTTGCCACTTAGGGGAATAAATCTATGAGTCACCTCCCCTAAGGTGCCCCGTTATGGAAGCATCGCAATTATTTCCTCGCTACTTTGAACTCATGTACCATCTCACTCAAGCGTGG
Organism: Aegilops longissima; assembly: GCA_021605205.1. Taxonomy (NCBI): domain Eukaryota; kingdom Viridiplantae; phylum Streptophyta; class Magnoliopsida; order Poales; family Poaceae; genus Aegilops; species Aegilops longissima. The sequence continues at coordinate 128,474,264 of CM038680.1, forward strand.
AATTGTTGCCTACCAAAATGAACTTTTGTCATCTGTTCCTCTCGACCCCTCCCTATGTGTGATTTGTGTCTCAACTCAAGAGGTGTTCTTACGTCTCTCTCCATGAGCTGCTCGGTCTTCGAGAAGATCGATTCCTGTAGAGTTTCTTTCTGTCGTCATCATGTTGGATGAAGATCTTGAAAGCAAGACGTCAGGATCAATATGATGCAATAATCAACATCTTTGAGAAGGGCACTTGGATCATGAAGATTGTGATAGTTTGAGTCCCCTCTTCCTTTTACCCTACGCTTGAATCTCGGGACGAGATTCTTGTTTAGTGGGGGCGAGTTGTGATATCCCTAGCTTCTGGTAATGCTCCAGTCTAGCTAGTCATGTTTGCATCATGTTTAAATCTCAACTAAATTTGAAATGGGGATATTTGAAAGCCTCAAAAATCATTTTTTAAATGATCAAGATAAAAATTGCTTCAAATAAGTCCAAGAAAATGTTCCTACTTTTCTCTGAAAATACTGGCAAGAGGTAAAATTCAAACCAATATTTTTTGGGAGCTCAGAAATATTTATTTTGGGCATTCGAGTTAATTCAGTAAATATTTGCATTGGATTTATATTTGTTATATATTAAATATATGTCCAATAATTATGAAACTTTATAAGTGGTTCTAGATATTTTACATCTAACCACATAGCTATTTTCAGGAGCATATAAAATGGTTTAGTTTGAAAAATAAATCAAACAGAGTCAACTAATTAGAAAAACAGAAAGAAATAGGAAAACACTAACCTGGGCTGACTTACCTCGCACTGTTGGCATGCCACTTTGTCGGCCCAGCACTGTGCTGGCCCGTGCCAGTAATCCCCAACCTCTGCCAGAACGCAGAGGCGAGGGAGGGCACGGCGCGCGCGTGAGGGCGCCACGCCACCTGCCTGCCTGCCCCTTCCCCTTGACGCTCTGGCCTCTCTGGACGTCGACACACACCTCCCTCGGCCCTCTCACTCTCCCCCGTGCTCCCCCCCCCCCTCCTCTATTCTCTCTCTCTCGCACGGCCGAACGCAGGCGACGCCGCCGCTCAAACTGCGCGTGCGCCTCGGAACAGGGGAGAATATATCCGGTGGTCTCATTCATCGCATGTTCCCATGATCCCAAATTAGAAGAAAAAAAAGTTTCAAAAAATTCTTATTTTTTCCTTAATGTTTACAAGGCATGTATCTACAAACTCTAAAGTTTTCATTAGCTACCTTTTCTTCTTCACCCACATTGTACTATCAATGAATTTGCACCTCAAATCCATGTGGCAACCACGTTAGTAGAACCACTATGCTTGGAAACCACAACAATGAAACCCTCGTTGAGGTTAGTGAACGGTCTAGAATAGAAATGTTTATAAATTTGGGATTTGTTTTGTACGTTTGACAATATTAGAGCCAATGCAGAGTTAGACATAAAGTTCAGCCTATGCAACTTAATGTGACTAGTAGAGTATTGGGGAACGATGAGTTTTTTTTTTTGTGTGTGTGAAATAACATAGTACCAGACTATATTTGCTAATATGATTCTTTTTTTTAAACACCACACATAAAACATGGTTTCGCACAACCATATAAATTTAAGTGTACTGTCATACATAAATGTGGAAGTGATTTGGAAAGTCATCAAAACATGTGAAAAAAGAACTCACTTGAGAAATACCAGAAATTACATCCAACTCCATAGGCTACTTCTTCACCCACCTTGTTTTATCAGACTACTTCTTTGTTTCCATTGTACTTTCCACTCAAGGTCCTTTACACTAGGGATGCAAGCGACGCGCCACTTGTGCCCACGTCACAGTCAAGATCAGTCAAAATCAATTGTAGCCTTTTTTTTATGACTTAGCCCACCTTGAAATAGCAGATGGATTTAGCGGGTGTGCCGCTTTTCTAACCCAAAAATGTAGTAAATCTCGCCTCGCCTATGCTATCTCAATTCTTGGTGATTTGTATTTTACTACCTCTATTTTAAAATAATTGAAGTTCTAGTTTGGTCATGAGTCACATAAGAAAATATGCTAAGATCAACAACACCATCACCATACACACATAATATGAAATACAATTGTTACGGTGATTGGCGATTTTAGGAGCCGTCCAGCCACCCTGATCTGACGGTGGGAAAATAGGAGTTACGAGGAGTTACGAAACTAAAATTACATGAAATTACGTATAACGGTGGGACCGGTACAAAATTTTGGTGGGACCAATGAGTGTTTCAAAGGGTAAATCCGTCCTTGTAAAATTCCCCGTGGCAATATGGTCCGGCCGATCTAGTCGTCTCCTCTCGTTGACAGTCACAAAATTCCCCATGTTAGAGCCTCTTATCCCACGACGCCGCGACCGCCGCCTCTCTCCTACCAATCCATCGCTAGTCCTCCGTCGTCGGATCTGCCCCGCCAAGAGCCCCGCCCATGAAACCCTTCGTCGCGAATCTGCCCCGCCAAGGCTAGCCAGCCCGACCCAAGTCCACCCTCTGCAGGGCACCGTGGCGAGTCCCGCCCAGCAGCAGCCCTCGCCGGCCGATTCTGGCGTCGTCTGCAGATGATGACGTGATGGCTCCTGCCTGGAATACTCATGTCCAGCAACCTCCGGGCTACCTCCCGCAGCCCCAGCCGTATTCCTTCCGCCGCAGCGCCAGCCCTCTTCCTCATCGCTGCAGCGTCCATCACCCAAATGTTGCCCGTCGTCATTGATTAGATGAGCGCATCCCCTTGCTAGTTGCCAGCGTGGTTTGATTGGGAGGTATCCCCCACCCCCCTTCCTTCTCATTAAGGAGCTCGTCACGGTGATTTCGATTACATTGATTTCAGTCAGTAGGTAATACTCAACATGGTACAATTCATTGGAATTTCTCTTGCTAGTTGTATTGTGCATTAGAGAACCAACGTGCCAATTCATCCCCCTCATGTTATTTGTGGCAAATGCTATTTCCTGGGCTTGTACCACTGGAAGAAATTTATGGATATCTAGCAAACACCATAGCTTATAACCTTTTGTATGAACTCTTAGTGCTATGTGGAGTACCACACTTGGGTTCAGAACCTTTGTGCTGTGAAAAACAGTTACTAGGAGATTCAGACTTTATATTGATTCTCAGTTTTAACTGCCTTTGCAGAACTTGCATTCATTTCCTACTTGTCGTGTATTTGCAGTTATGGCATTCATTTGATCATGTGATCATGTGTAATGATCATCTGGTGCTGAGCCACTAAGTATTGAGCGCACAAATGTAGTCAATGTTTCCCTTACTAGGAGCAATCCTTCTACTTGCCCTATTGGCTGAAAGGTGGCCTTTTCCCTATTCAATTTGGCATGTGGTTCATAAATAATACAGCAACATAATTGTTATTCTCTGTAGGAATCTCAAGATGATGATTGCCATAAAGTGTTCATGGATGAATTTGATCATAACTGGTTTTCAGAGGGTATGGATCTGTTATTCCATTTCTTCTTTGCCTTATATGTACTTCATGCTACCGAAGGCTTAAAGAAGTGAACATAATGTTGTCAATTTTCTATGATCCCTGCTTTCCAAGTAGTTGACGATGCTTCATTTTGTGGTTAATGACTTTCCACACACAGATTTACCTAAACTTTTGGGTCTTTGTAACTGGTTGAAAATTTTGTGAACTGTAGATGGTCAAATAAAGCATGCCACTGCATGTACATATCTATTAGAAAGTTGTAGGATAAAATATGACTATAGTTAGAAAGGATTGTAAGTGTTCGTGTGGGATATGATTGTGTCTTTCAAACCAAAGTAAAGTTGAATTTAATGAAAAGATAGAGTTGTGGATGGTCTAGCCTGTCCTACATCAGGGACAAGCCAGTGCCCTATGGCCAGTTTTCAGATCTTTATCTTACCCAAATAGCTCGTCATACATAATTTGTTTTATGGCTATTCCTTCATTTTTTATTTTTTAAATAATCTACATGTTCTAGGATTAGATCCATGTGAAATTACCCACTGAGACACCATGATACATGCATAATCTTTCATTTATATGTGGAATACATACATAGATAATGGTTATTTAGGAAAAAGCTGGCACAAATGATGTCATGCATGGAGCTAACAAGGAAAAGAGGAGGGCACTCTGAAAATAAAAATGAAAAAAACTGTTTTTTCCTTTGCATCCTGTTTGCCCATCATCGACACTCGTCAAGTGTTGATTAATCTTTTGCTCTTATCTTGGTTATCAGGTCAGCTGAAGCTTATATATTTCTCATAACAGCTAGTACTATAAATATGATTTGATAGTTATATAATTCCTCTTTATTTCCACTTTCTTGGCATGGTTGATCTTGACATTTTGCACTAACAGGTATTGCTACACTGCTGTTAAGGTAAGGTTGCTGAATTGTTTATGAGGGCAGTCTCCAAAGATTCAATTTTGTGAACTGTGTAATCTTGGTATGTATCACGTATGTGAATCAATTCTAACGGCAGCAAAAAAGTAATCACTATGGTCAATATAACTATTATATATGTAGATAAATTAACATTAGTCTATATGTGCATGTGCACATGCACCATTGCTAGTAGAAAGCAAACTGAAGCGTTACAAAAATTCAGAGATGGTCTCCACCATCAGAAGATGTTCTGAAGATCAACACATATGGCTCGTTCAGAGAGGCGTCACACACAGGAGGATTGGGCTTTACAATCCATACTGATTGTGGAGATGGCCACTGGAGTAGGCAAGTGGCAACCTGGAGTGAGTTGCTGATCCTCTTCAAGCTGAAGCTCAAGCCATGCTCCAGGCAGCGATCACCGCCTCTCAAATGGGCTGACAATGTGTTTTAGATTATGATCCGTCTCCCCCTGGAGTCATCTGTAGAAAACTAAATTTCATTTGAGACTTGGTTTCGATAATGTGAAAATTGTGAACTGCCCAGGCGCGCCAGGTGATCCTGTTTTGATTTAATATTATTTTCTTGGTTTCATATTCGACGGCTATGACCATGTGCGCCCTGTTTTGCTGTTTTTGCTCTTTTAACTGGGAGGCTAGAAGGATAAGATTGAGAAAAAGGAGCATGAGTTACAGCAACTGGATTGCTAATTATCTTGATTTGAGAAGAAATAGAAGTGCCCAGGAGGTTCCCTGTGGTGTTTTGTATCTTGTCTTTTTCGCTGCCATTTTTTTTCAGAATGAGGTAATTATCTTGATTTAAGAAGAAATATAATTGTGCCCAGGAGGTTGCCAGTGGTGTTTTGTATCTTGTCTTTTTTGCTGCCATTTTTGTTCAGAATAAGGTGTAATCGATCTGTGTAATGTGTGTTGCCGGTTTGACATGTAACTGTCTCAATCCAATGAGAAATTTCATGCAGTAAAAAAAAAAGAAATTTCATGCAGTGTGATGTTCTCAACTTGTGTGCATACTGTTCAGTTGTGTGTTACTCCTCTCTTCTAAAACTGAGCTGACATTGTGCCTTGCTAGGCTTGGGCATCTCTTGAACTAAATAGTAACAGAGGAACTGTACCCAAAATACTGATAAAACAAGAGTTCGTCTCTGTATTTTGAGGGCATAGCACCACCGTAATATGATGAACCATAATTAACAGATACTAGTACATAGCAAACTTGGTAGTTTGTCTCCTGAACGAATAATTTCCAGAATCATGCTTGTTCATCTCCCTAACAAAATGAGTATATGCTCACACGTGTACATCAAGATATCCACAAGACCATGACTTACAACTTACATAAGCTGCAATGCTTTGTATCGTCTCCTAAAGCACTATCTCTGCCTGAAATTGTCACAGAGCCAAATAACTGATTGCTAGATGGTTCTGCGGAGTCCTACACTATCCATCTGTTCAACAACCTCGTGCTGAAGCTACTTCAACTCTAGATTTTCAATATCCACTTCTTGCTCACCTTGTTTCAGATCTTCAAACGTCGCAGTGGGAATGTCAATGGCAACTGGACTGAAAAGTATGCGAACAAAGCTCAACATGTCACGAATGAAGAAAAAAATCATGATGCAAATGAAAGGAAAAAATCCATATTTCTTATATAAACAAAAGGCGCAATTTTTGGCAAATCATGATGAAACCAACATTATAATTGCTACAAAGCAGATTTAACGGTTAAACTAAGTAGAGCTAGTGCAGCAAATACCAATAACCTTAGACTAGTAAAACTGAACTACAAGCATCATAGACTAATTGCTAGTGCAGAGGCCAAAACCAGGACCAATCTATTTCCCTGTTGTGGAAAAGACCAATAGGAGGCTGAGTATCTAGAGTTCCATTCACTGCCTCTCTAGATTAATATCTGCTCATTGTCAAATGACAGAAGAACGCAAGGAACAAGATCCATTTTTTTTTACATGGAAAGGAACAAGATCCTACATATAGAGAACCACATGATTTTAGTTTAAGGTATAAGAAAGTATATACTCCTACATGATATATTCCATCATCTGTAACTACGTACATGGTAACACCACTACTATCGGGGAAATGATAACCTCCAGCTTTACTCCAATTCTTTTGCTGTCACTTAGTTCCAAACCGTCGCAATCAATATTTCACCAAATCATTTCCCTCAAAAGCATCCGGAACATCCTTTACAAGATTGACATATATTCCATTTTTCGCTGCAAAACCAAGGAGTAAAATAACACTTGTTTATTCTCATGTCCTGGTCAATATACTGATGAAGGCACACATACATCTACAGTCTATTTTACAGCAAGTAACTTTTGTAGATATAGAACAAGTTACATACATGATACAGTGGAGAGGCAGGATACAAATCATAGAAATAGCAAATGTCTATGATCTAATATCCTTGGCATACAACCTCACAAAAAAATTTGGAATCAGTCGTGAGGTCACTATAGGGTCAAAATTAGCATTCATTTGGAATAATTAGATTATGGTTATCCAGATTTAGCAGGCAAGATTGTGCATTTTCAAGCATGATATGAATCATCCTATGAACACACCTCTCGAGTTGGCAGTGACATACTCGCATATCGAATGCCAGCGGACCCATCGCCGCATCACACCACAATCGGCGCAGCGGTTTGAATTTCCACCCACAGCTTCTTGAAACGCCGCAAGGATTCTTCATCGGTAAGCGGTGATGCACCACCGGTGGCCGGTGATGGATCGCCGTAGAAGAGCAGTGGCATCGGATCCTTCAGGCGAGGTGGGCGGTGGCCGGCGGCTCCGATCCCGCCAATGAGGAGGGCGGCGGCGTTCGAGCAGACTTGGCAGCGGAGGAGAGGGTCGTTGGTGAGGCGGCGGCCGGGATCCCGCAGATGAGAAGGGGGCGGCGTTCAACCAGACTGGGACGGATGGATCGGAGGAGCTCCGATTTGGTGGGGCGATAATGGGGGAGGGGATAGCAGTAGGAGAATGCGCGGGGTGGAGTGATTGCTACGTGGGGGATAAGATCGTGGGGGCTGGAGTTTCTTTTTCGTGATTGATGTAGGTGCCCGGCTGACAAGGGCCGAAAATTTGGAAAAAGTGACGGGATTATAATTTTTTAGTGAAGGGGAAAAGGTATTTTTTTTAGTGAAGGGAAAAGATATTTTTGGATTAAAAATAGAAAGTATAATTTTTCAGTGAGGGTCCGAACGAGCAAGACCGATACTTATGGCTCTGGACAACTGAGATCGGTACTTGTGGGCCGGTACGAGCAAGACCGATACTTATGGTTCGATACTTGTGGGTCAGTACGACTAAGATAGATAGTAGTGGGTTTGGATGACTAAGATCAGTATTTGTGGACCCGTATGAGTAAGAATGGTACTTGGCACGGACAACAAAGATTGGTACTTGTGGTCCGAACGACTAAGATCGATCGATACTTGTGGGTTGGGACGACTAAGATCGATAGTAACGAGCCTGAATGAGTAAGATCGATACTTATGGGTCCAAAAAACTAAGATCGATGCTTGTGGCTGGAAACGATTAAAATTGGTACTTGTGGGTCCGGACGATTAAGATCGATAGAAATGAGCCCAAATGAGTAAGATCGATGCTTGTGGATGAAAACGACTAAGATTGGTACTTGCGAGTTGAGCCGACTAAGATCGACAGTAACGAGCCTGAATGAGTAAGATCGATATTTGTGGGTACATACAACTAAGATCAATGCTTATGGATGAAAACGATTAAGATTGGTACTTGTGAGTCCGGACAATTAAGATCGATACTTGTGGACCTAAATAACTAAGATCGATACTTCTCGTCTCGAACGATTGAGATTGAAGTAGTGAGCCCGAACGAGTAGGACCGATAGTAGTAAGCCCAAATGAGTAAGACCAATACTTGTGGGCCCGCCGACTAAGACCGATACTTGTGGGCCCGCCGACTAAGACCGATACTTGTGGTTTTGGATGATTAAGATCAAAAGTAGTGTGCCCAAACGAGTAAGATCCATAGTAGTGAGGCGGAATGAGTAAAACCAGTATTGTGGGTCCGGATGACTAGAATCGATACTTGTGGGTCCGGATGACTAAGATCGATAATTGTGGGTCTCAATGACTAGGATCGATAGAAATGAGCCCGAACGAGTAAGACCGGTACTTAAGTCCAGACGAGTAAGATCGATACTTGTGGGTCCGTACGACTAAGATCCGCAGTAGTGGGCCTGGATGTGTAAGATCGATACTTGTGGGTCCATACGACTAAGATCCGTAGTAGTGGGCCCGGATGTGTAAGACCGGTACTTGTGGTGATCACACTAATAATACCATGGGTCGTCCAAACCCACAACTAGCATCATTGGCCATCTGGACTCACAACTAACACTATGAGTCGTCTGATCCCCAACTAGCACTATGGGCCATCCGAACCCAGAACTTAGCACTATCGGTTGTCTGGGTCCACAAGCACCATGATGGGTTGTCCGGACCAAGACTAGCGGTATGGGTCATCCGAACTAACAAATACCGCTACGGGTCATCCAGACCATGACTAGCACAATGAACCATACTGGCCCACAATTAGCACCATGAGTCGTCAATTCTACTACTAGCACTATGGGTCGTCCAAACCCACAACTACTAATATGAGTAATCCGAATCCATGACTAGCACTATGGGTTGTCAGAACCAGTACTAGAACTGTGGGTCATACGGTCTCTCGACTACCCTTACAGATACTACCAACATAGAACTATCACTAGGGGTCATACGGATCCACAACTACCACTTTGGGACGTGTGGATCCACAAGTACCATAACAGGTCATCCGGACCCTCAACTACCTTGAATGATAGTCCCGACACAAAACTACCATCACAGGTCATTCCAACCCATAACTACCACTATGGGTCATCTTGGTCCACAAGTACCGCTATGACCCATTCAGACCCATAACCAGCATAGAGCTAACATGAACCTAAACCTGATCTACATTATTGGTTCTATTTGCATCAAACTGATTGTTACAAAGCCAAGTTCTACAGTGAAGTTTAACTAACATCTCCTAAATTGGTACTCGTGGAATTTTTCTGGGAACTTTTATTTTTGGATATTTTTCCCAGAAAAAATATTCTACCCAATTTTTGAGCCAAAAATGCTCCTGAACGTGAATTTTGCTTTTAGTTTTTTTCCTGTCCGAGAAAGCTTCTTGAAATCTTCCTAGACTAAATATAAGGGTAGTGTGGATTTTTTGAGATTTTTCATGCCAAATTTTGAGTTTTTTCTTCCTGAAAATTTTATTTTTTCCTTCTATTTTTTTCTGTTTGGACGAACTTCTTGAAACTTTCCCAGATTGAATGAGCTAAGAATAGTATGGATTTTTTCTTTCTGAAATCTTGTTTTTGGGGTAAATATTGAGCCAAAATGGTCCTGAATTTGAATTTTGCTTCTATTTTTTCTATTAATCAAAACTTCTAGAAACTTTCCCAGATTGAATATAGGGTATCGTGAATTTATGAGAGTTTTTATGGGAACTTATTTTTTCACAATTTTTTACCGAAAATGCTCCTGAATTTGAATTTTGCTTCTAGTTTTATTTCTTTTTGGCAAAACTTCTTCAGTGCAATGCCCAAAGCAGTGGACATCCCCAAGCCCGCTAGTAGTCTTCTCTCACGCCATGGCCATTAGGGAAAATAAAATTAAAAAATTAAAAAATATACACTAGAAAATGAAATAAATCATGGGAGTGCTATGATAAATAAAATGAAAATTAAAATCACTAAAAAAAGTACATATTCAGAAAACAAGATCACGGATACATGGCAGAGTTAGAATAACCTAACAAGTTTTCCGGAGGAATTGCTAGCACACAATTAACTACAAAGCAGAGGTAGACAGCGGTGCCTGCCCGGTGAGACAGAGTTTGACGACTGCGCTGTCCGGCGAGGCACGAGGTAGACAAGAGGTAGATTTATGGCGGCTCGCTGGCAGAGTCGGAGGTAAACGACGGTGGCAGAAGGCTGTCCAGTACTCACACTACTGCTACAATGAACACCCAAGACACACAATAAACCTGCAGCCAGAAAATCAACTTTACATGGGACAATCACTAAAATTTATTACTAAACATTGATTATAGTGCCCTAACGACGAACTAAACTGAATCATCAACTGCATAGAAAATAAAGAAAAATAGAGCTGGCTACCGCATGATATCCCAGGTGCAGAACTATTGCAACTGCACTAAATCAATCCTAAGTACACTTAATTTTATGTGATGTGCAGGAAAGCATGGTTGATTAAGAGAAAATCATGGTGGAAATGATAAAATCAGTATTATGGCATCATTTGCTCTGTCGGTTGTACAACTGTGTAAAATTTCCTTGATGACTACCGTCATGTATACAAAGATAGAAGAAAGGGTCAATACTAAATCTGGTAGACTTGATTCCACAGAAAAAGGATCTGCTAGACTAAACACAGCGAGTTTAAACTATAGAGTGCTGAAAACAGAGTACCTGATGCTCACTGTTTGAACCGGTGGTTGCCTTGATTGACGTTATTTTTGCTGCCGTAGGGAATACACAAACTCTGACGACTACTGTGGACTATGAACATCTCGCTTTCTCCTACACGAAAGTCCTGCATGCATTGGAGAAGATTTCAATGAGAACACTTCAGTTTTATAGAAAATAGTAAGAGTTTCACTTGCTTTGGCAAATAACATGAACTGTGGCCAAGCAGATTTGTCATGGCAAAGTAAGGACTTGGAAGTCAAACAAATTAGCCTTGGTTTTATGCGGTACTCCCTCTGTCCCAAAATAAGTGTCTCAAGGTTAGTACAACTTTGTACTAAAGTTAGTATAAAGTTGAGACACTTATTTTGGGACGGAGGGAGTACATCTTAATGCAAGAATGGTAATAACATGTGAGTACCATGGAAATGTAGTCTCCATTTTTTCACTAAGAAGACTGATACTACAGATTATGAATTTATGACACACAAAACCAGTGCATAGTGTCTTCTAGAATTGTTAGGCCACTCCAGCTATACAATCTCTAAACAACATATAACACACTCTTCATAGTTATGAAAACATTATCATATCAACTACTCCCTCTGTCCCATAATGTAAAACCTTTTTTGACACCACACTGACACTAAACTAGTGTCAAAAAACACCTTACATTATGGGACGGAGGGATTAATATTTGACTACTCTTCAGAAATTGCAGAATCTCTGTAGTTTATCATATGTCTGAATTTTCATCCTCTCTACTACCTATGCTTAGTGGGATTTATTACCAGTATTCTCTGTAGTTTATAAGCAGCAAATGCCACTGGGGAATGCTACATGGTGTAAGAAATTTGTGAACTCTGAGCCTGTGTCTCTTCTAAACTTCAAAACAAACACATGCAACTGAACTATGAAACTGTTATTAGCACTAGCTAAGTTGTTCCAAGCTATAGTTTACATGTATGACCTGATCTTGTATGTGTATGATGCAGCAAGATTTCAGTTGTTTGCACATGCTGTTACAAGTAGTCCAAAATTCAAGATTTCATTACTGAATAAGGCTTGACGGTTAACAGAATTTATACATGTATGGCCTAAACTTGTGTACGTATATGATACAGGAGTATGACCATAAGCTTACACAGTTAACTGTTGATTCTGGAAACTTTAAGGCTGCAATTTCTACTTGTATGTTTGTGTGACAAACCAAATGATTCTTTGCTGAAAAAAAATCATATCATATCCATTTTTCCTTAGAGTTTTGTGTTCATGATTCGTGCATGTAAAAAACGTAGCAGCAGCAGCGTGCTAACAGTCAGCAGCAGCATCATCATTGCAGGCATCGAGGACGCGGGCTAGCCGCTAATCATGCGATTAGTGAGCGGGGAAGTTGCGCAATCTAGCGAACGCACTGCTGGCGTATCCACTACCAATCTGAACCCTAACTGCTAATTAAATTTTATTTCAAGGTGCTGCAATGTGCAGTTGCTCCATGTCTCACCGCCAGCACAAGGTGTGAGGAGGGAAGGATGGGAGGAAGAGACGAGGGCAGGGGAAGAGATAGCTCTGTTCTACGACCAAGTGCAGCCGGGATCTCCAATACCTCGCGGCGGCGGCGTCCCCTCCAGAATCTCACGCGGCGTCGGCGGGGACGTATGTGGGGGAGCGGCCACTACGACCAAGACCAGCCGGGACTTCGCCTCCTAGACCTTGCGCCGACGTCTTCGCCTCCAGGTCCTCGCTCCTGTGCCGCCGTCTCCTACCTCCTCGCGCCGGCGCCTCCCTCTCGCGAGATGGTCAGCCATATATTTACGGGGGTTTGGCCAGGGGAGTACTAAGAAAATCACGCATGACCATAATACCCTTATTGATTAAACTTATTTTTTTTATTTACAGGTTGAAATCAACGGTGGAAAATAATCAGTGGGAGAGTTACACGGAATTACAATCCGTAACTCTCCAATCACCGTAAAAGAGCTCAATATGAAAATATAATTTATAAGTAATTTCATGGCACTAATTTGGTGTTCTATATGTTAATATATTTTTCTATGGGTTTGGTCAGACTTAAAGAAGTTTAAGAGAAAGCTAGAACTTAAATTATTTTGAAACGGAGGAAGTGGTATTTACGAGCATAAATTATGTTGGCCATAACATCCATGTGGACATGTATGGATCAGCGAGCAAAGGTCTAATGAATTCTGCACCAGTTTTAATCGGTTGATGGTGTACACGCAGCAAGAGTAAAGGCCCTGACACAAACTTTATTGTCTACAATTATATAGAAAAACTTATTGCCTACTAGTACAATGCATGATGATAATATTTTTCAATAAAGAGAGGCTTCTATATTAATTTCACACAGGCACACACACACAGACGAAATTCAGCAGTAACCACCGGTGTGTCTAAAGACTACAGAAGAAGAGGTCCTTCAGATACACTCCACAATCTAGACAGCAATGTTACCGCCGTAGTCAAATAAACCAAGGGCGCACTAGCATTCTGAGACCAAGCTATTATTCTTCACTCACCAGGTATCAAACAGAAAGAAAAGCCACTCCAAGAAGGAGAACACTAGAACATTGAAGAAGAAGCATGAAATGAAAATGGCACCAAAGTCAGTAACATATTCATGCATCAGAGTTCTTGTCAGAAGTTGAAACCAAGGTAACACCAAAGCAGCAGCATATTGATACACCAGAGTTTTAATCAGACGCAAAATAAAAGCCTGCTAAGATCATGGCTTCCTTCCATGCTTGCTAGTGTTGGACATCTGATGACTTCATTCATTACTTGCTGCCGACAGATCTTTGACTGGGTCATGCATGCTCGCAGTGGCAGCACAGATTGTTCTCCTCGACCTGCGCAAGAAGCCAGGAACAAACCGTAAGCATGAGCTCGGCGCGGAAAACAGTGGCAACGTAGAAACTCGATCTCAAGGATAAATATGTTTCTAGTTTTGATAATGTAAGAGAAATCCACCATGCATATTTGCATAGACGCGTCATGTTTTGAGTTTTAGATCAGAGGAGGCAAGGTCTGCGTGCTGCTTCCTTTCGATTCCACATGCCGCTTCCTTTCTGAGTTAAAACCTCACTAAAAGGAATCTCGAAATTTCACATGAGCAATTCAAATTTAGTTGTGTCAGTTGTGTTGTTTCAGCCACCTAGTCATCATGCCCTGCAGCGACACAAACACTCTCCTATTTTACTGAGCAGGATAAATACCAAATAGTCGTCTCCCCTTTAGGGCTTGTTCGGTTAATCCTCCTCCCAAGAGGATTGGAGGGGATTGGCAAGGATTGTGATGTATTTTGACTTATAAGAGGTTTAAATCCCCCTCAAACCCCTTCATTCCCCTCGGATCCACACGCAACCGAACAAGGCCTTAGGGTGGCTAAACATATTTTTGAAATGAAGTGTTTTCCTGACTAACTTTTCATTAACACACAGAGTTCAGCAGAGCACACTGGATGTCTAAACAGAATATGCATGAATCTAACAAATGGTAATAAGTAACATTTTGATGCCTTAAATGATTAAAGATAAGCTAATGCTTAAGGCAAAAGCAGTGACCGCGACACATGTGACTGCCACAAGCCCACAACTGAAACACAAATTCTGATGCTCCAACAAGGATCCATGACATGCACATATAAAAAAAATACACAACAGAATTAGCAAGATGCATCTACCAAGGCTGTAACAAGTTCATAATCACCGACACCATACCTGTATGTCAGATGGACCCGCTTGAGTTTCTTTACATTGTCCAAGATACAGTCGACACACTCCCCAAGAGTGGCCTTCCTCCCTTCCTTATAGTTCCATAGATCGAAGGCATCACCTGTTCCATCAGTGTTGTACTCTTTCCTCTCAACCAATGCACTAATGACAGCATTGTAGGGGCCTTCTCCCCATGACAGCTTCAGTCCTTGCAACTTATCATCATCAACATCTATGACCTCCTCCTAGTCACATAAGCCACACAAAATCTGTTAACCTTAGGAACTGATGAAGCACATGCTGGAAGTTACAACGGTCAGTAAACAAGTTACCTGATGATTGCCATCAACTATTACAGACTTGAAGGGTTCCCAGTTTGGACTATCGAGTAGTTCCTGCCACAGTGCGTACAGTTCAGAAGATTTCGCACCAGCATATTTAGGAGCCAGCTTGACAGCACAAGCATCCCGGAATGGCTTCTCATTTAATTTCCCCATTTTCTTTATCCCAATTGACTGTCCAGCATCAATTTCAGAGAACCGCTGAAATATCAATATGGATATAACATCAATCGACCAGCTCTCACACACCTCAAATTTACAAATTTAGCACCTATATATGTAACGTATATGCATATGCTCACTGCAAGATCACGCATCTAGAATGTATGCAGTATTTAGTTCAAGTTTGTATGAGAAAACCTTGATCAGCTTTTGTCTGACCACCTCTTGGTCGTCATCTCTGCCTGAATGCTGGCCAGCAGTTGGGTTATTTGGCACCTGCGGATAGGACCTCTGTTTTTTACAGCGATGTCTGTCTGTGTCATTGTCCGATGATCCTTGGAGCAGGATAGCCCGTTTATGTGATAATCTTGTTACCTGCTTACACAGAGAGACTCCTATAATCATAAACATAGACCAACAAGAAAAAATACCGAACATGAGGCTATTCTATCAATGACAGAGAATCAGCTTAGAAGTTCGACAATGTTTAAGAATGAAAAAACTACATAAATAAAACAGAGGAAATTCTGTGCTCCATGATTGTTCATTGCATTTATGCCACTGATTCCAAACAAGAGAGATATTTCATCGGTTTTGGTAGTCAGTTTATAGAGTAATAGAAAACCATTAAGGTGTTAGTGCATCTAGAAAATGAACAATTAAGTCAGAGGCTCCAAATTCTAAATAGTTGTGGTGAATGGCTGATGATGTTGCAAGATTAAAATTATGAGGCCACCGAAGCTCCAAATTCTAAATGGTTGTGGTAAATGGCTTTTAGTGTTTACCTTTTTGGAACGAGCAGGCTCAGAAGCACTTCCAATTTGTTGCTCATGTTGGGTGTGCATGGCTTCACTCTCCTGAAGCTTCTTCCTTAGAACCTTCAGCTCTTTGTTCTTCTGAGCAAGTTGCTCTTTTGCCACAGCAAGCTCCTCCTTTGCTGCCACATGCTCATATTTTACTTCTTCAAGCTCCTTCTTTACCATTTCAAGCTGCTCCGCCATTGGTGCCACCAGCTCATTAATCACTGCCACCAAATGAGTGCAACATCAAACATCAGGATCCTAACAAAACTAGTTTAGAATCAGAACTCAAACAACATGAAAGTTCACAGACCTTCATGATCATGCTGGAGTTTTTCCTTCTCCTCCACGACCTTATCAATAGTATTCAGGAATTCGGTGTTCTCAGCCAAGAGCTTATTCTTTTCTTCTACAACTTTATCAACTATAGTCTTGATATCCAGGTACTCGACAGCGGCATCCCTATGGTAGTATATCTTGGATTCAAGCTTTGAAGTCAAAGCATCAATAGAGACATCCCTTCCTCTGCTGTTTGCCATGTAGCCTGCAAGTTCATGGCTAACAGAATATCACAAACATAGTCACCTCACACCACATTATACTACCAGTGCTAGTGTTGCTGTGGTCGTTACCTGTGGCTTAGTTTTTGTAACTAAAAGTGCTTCTATGAACCAAAATAGCTCATTGATATGCATTATGAACATAGTAACAGAATGGATAAGAAACACCCATCAAAGGAAAATAAGCACAAGACACCCCTCTCATTAAAGTTCATAAATCGCCCCCCTTGGCATGTTCCTCATTTTCAGCTCACACAATTTATGATTGGGAGAACACAGGAAACAGACACACAAGTGTTATATCATCCAAGGTGAAGGAACTGCCATGGGCTCATGCAATCCAAGATGATGAGGAAAAAACCTCACCTTTACAAATGGTTCAGCCAAGATGCTGCCTCCACTACCGCCGGCCCGGCCTCAAACTGATCTGCAGAGGGAAAAAATCGATTAGGTGACTGAAAGACTGAAGGGGTTTAGGGCTTTAGGCAACACAAAAACTGAATTTCGAATGTACGAACAAAATAGGATGGGGATGATCCAGGAAGAAACCCAGGAAACAGAGCAACAACACATTTCCTCCAACTTCCGAAAAGGACGCACAAAAAAGGTTGCAAGATCGGAAACTGTTCTTCCGGGCATGCACCCCAAAATCACAAATTTAGGCTTCCGATTCCGAAAGAAGAGAGTTAAAAACACAAGTTATGGAATAAATATTTGTTCGGAACCTGCAAAAAGAGACCAAATTGCGCGGGCGAAGGACTGGGTAAGGGGGAAACACTGTGCTCCAGTCCTTTCCTCCCCTCCAAGAAAGAAGAACAACACAAGAAGTGGGAAATTTTGACGAACCGAGAGCAAAGGCTCTTGGCACGCGAACTGGAATCAGGGAACGAACGCGGTACCGGAGCACGGAGAACGAACGGGAATAGCAAGGGGAGGGGAGGGTAAAGTGAATGCGGTACCGGAGCTTCGGGGCCTTTGCCTTCTCGCGCATCAGCACATGGGAGGAAGAATACCAAGGAGGGGAAGGAGGGCCAGGGGACGGAAACGGAATGGCGTGAGAGGAGCTGAAGCGCGCCGTTGCAACGGGGAAGAGTAGTAGAGGACGAGACCCGAGGGATGTAGCCGGCTGCGCCGCACGTGCCAGGCACGCTTCGCACCACTAGGCAGGCAACGGGCGGGGTCTTCTGTGTACTGCAAAGGAGCTCTATACTAGTCACATTTCTAAAAACTAGTCAATGTGTACATGCAATGCATGTTAATTTAAAACTATATTTATGCAGATATTAAGTAGAATATTATTTGTATGTTATTATGTGATTAGCACTATATTTGGCATGAAATCAACTGCACGCTAAACGTGTTGAGCGCTTGACATTGAAACAGTCTAGGTCGTTGGATTGACATGATTTGATGGCCAAGATTAATTGGATCTGCTTCTTTGGGTCTTTTTATATTGGTATAGATATAAATGATCATACTGTTTTATAAGGGCAACTCCACCAAATGGCCTTCAAAATATCTGAATTGAACAGTCTGAATATATTTTTTGTCATTCAGCACCGGTCATTAAAAATGCCCGGACCGGTGTGGCCGTCCCAAATTCCACTGACCGGAACCAAATGTAAGGATCTTTGCACTGCATATGCCTTCAACAACATGGGCACATGTCAAAAACCCCTCTCCCACCTCTCGCGACACGTCCGTTTGCAAGCCGTGTCGCATTCATGCCGGTTTAGAACAAACTTGAATGAACAAGACAATGGAACAAGTTTCTACCGTATTGAAGCTGGCTGGCATTCACACCGGCGAGGCAAATGAGAAGCCAACTCCAGGCTCCCGCATTCAAGTTGCCGCTTCGCCTCTCCCGCCATGTCCGCTCGCTCTCCCCGTTGCATTCATGCCGGTTCAGAGAGAACATGATCGTGCTAGACGACGGGATGGCTTCCTACCGCATTCAAGACGGTTGACCGGTCGATGCGGCAAACAAGAAGCCAACTCCGAGCACCCGCATTCAAGCCACATCGGACCAGTGTCTGCTTTTTATTTGATGGCTCTGATTGGATGTCCTCCGCCTCTATCCTATCCACGAAAAGTCCGAGCGTGACAACGAACATTTAGTGATATCTGTTTTGATGATCAGCGTTGCAATTGCCCTAAGCTCTCGAAAATTCATATGACACCTACCAGCCCTTCCCTACCACCCGATTACCTCACGATTCATAGAGTAGTTGGATCTCACACGAGGACATAGTACTTCCTCCGTAAACTAATATAAAAGCGTTTAGATCACTAAAGTAGTAATCTAAACACTCTTATACTTCCTCCGTTCCGAATTACTTGTCTTTGATTTGTCTAGATACGGATGTATCTAGCACTAAAATGAGTCTAGATACATCCGTATCTAGACAAATCTAAGACAAGTAATTCAGAACGGAGGGAGTATTAGTTTACAAGACAAGTAATTCAGAACTGAGGGAGTATTAGTTTACAGACGGAGTAAGTTTCAAGTTTTAATCTTTCGTAAGTTTCAAGTTTTAATCTTTGAAACTTGCAATTTTCTCAGTCGCTTGCTCATCCAGTTTCAGAGTTGAAACTTTAAGCGTTTATTTTACTGAAGTTGTGATTTTGTGGGCCATCATAACATCGTCGTCGTCGCGGTCAAAAACTAATTAGAATTACCAAGCCAGTTGCCGAAATGTGTTTGCTCAAAAAATGGCCAGGTTAGACAAACAATAAAACAGGCAAGAGACAATTTAAAAGGCTAGTTTAATATATTACGTTTGCAGTGCAGCACGACAGTGCAACGATGCAAAAGTTCCCCTCATCAGCAAGCTTTACAGTTCAAAGTAACGTAGGTGCCGCTGAATTGCTGCTGGAGAGTCCAGAAGAACACTGAAACTAAGAGGACAGCTAAAATACGATGGGCAAAAGGGCTGCTTGCGTTAATCTATTTTAAGGATCCAGGTAGTTAGGCAGTACTAAATGATCACATAACACACCGATCATGACAATGTTCTGCCATACGATCAGCTGCCGTTTCGTTCTTCGACAAAATCAGACTCTCCAGTCTTCAGTTCTTCACCATAGGTTTGCTACTTCTACTGCCACTGTTTCCAAAATGGAGTCGATACGACAGACCTAGTCAGAAAACAGGACAAGATGTCAGCTAAGGCAATTATGACTGTACTGTTATAGAGGTTACCATCATATGTATTCGTTTAATTTTAATATTTTTTCATGCAACATCAGTCAGGTTCATGTTTTTCCTTCAGAAAATTGCCTTCTCAAAATTTAAAAAGTCCAGAATTTCTAGGATCTCACATTAAAGCGATTCAAAGAACAGTAAATCACCTCCATGTTCTTCCACCAGCCTGCCTTGCGCCTGCAAAGTCAGTTCCTGCATACATCCAGACAAGTCTTCAAAATACATTTAATGGGTACTATATATAATCTAATTTTATCAAATCAAATTTTATGTTTTATGAGAGTGGGCTCATTCATATTAACTTATTCAAGTGTTTGTATCAAAAGATCTCAAACACTCATGGTACTGCACGAAATAATTTAGGTGCATGTACAAATATTCATTGAAGAATGTGATTATGTGTACTGTACAAGGAAACAGGAGGTACCAAATTACGTAGCAAAGACATGTTCTTATCTTCATCTTTTGTACAGAGCACATATGGTTCTTTTTTTTTCACAATTTGTTACATGTACCTAAATTTAACATTTTTATAACATTGTGATTTTCGGCAAAATTTCTGGAAGCACAAAAGTCTACAAACTCATGGAGGGGTAAATGTGGACATAGGTTCATATAAGATTTTCACTTAATACAAATCGGCTACTATAAATCATGCGAGATCTATTTAGTATGTATTAGAAGGCCAAAAATGTTTGGCTTTCTCAGCTCCTAAGAGATACTCCTACTAGTTTGCATTGCCATTTCTCACAAGCATCGAATACCATTATGGCGTTCCAATCAGTACTAATGTTTCTGTTTTAAATTATACACAAAAAAGATTCTAGCCAAATATCAAAGGACAATCTATAAGAAGCAGAAGATTCTTACTTGAAAACACATGTTAAGCTCGTACTGTCATACCTGCGAGTTCTCAGACGCCTCACTTGGCTGCACATGTACTCAACACTTTCACTGCGAGTGGCTGTCCTGTCCTCCTTTTGATCCCAAATCACGGGTATGATGGTTCTGTCCGTCAGCCTGCCACATTTTTCGATTTCCACCAAACAATTCGCCACAGCTTTGTACACGTCTTCACCCCATTCAGCACGTAGCTTTAGCAGATCGGCATCATCGACATCAATCTCCTAATCACACAAATAATAGTAAAATCTCATAAATTATCATCTCCACCAAATGATAAGGAACGCAGGCTATGGTCTGTAAAAGAACTTTGAGGTTCAGACAAGAACAAGATGGTGCAGTAGTACCTTAGAGATACCTTCCTTAGGGTTACCTTTCTCCATGACAGTTTTGGAGGGATTCCACTCTGGGTTCAGCAGCTGCTTCTGCCAAAAGTTGTACAACTCAGAAGCTTTCTTCGAAGCTTCTTCTGGAGGCAGCTTCTTAAGGCATGCCTGTTGGAACGGCTTGTAGCTCAATTCGCCTATATTTTTTATTGCAACATTCCGTGTTGAAGTAGCACCAATATCCATGAATCCCTGGAGCACGAGAAATTTTCAATATCCCACCTCGTGTTCATTTTTCAACAGAACAGTTAAAATAGTGTGACCAAACAAGCCATGGTTGGCCATAGAGCTACGAGCAAACATTCCACACTTTCCAAAAATGGCTGAGTAACTTCAACAAGGATTTTCAGTTTTTTTAAAGTAGGTATCACCTGAAACGTCTTATATTATTTTCTTTCTTTTATTAGGTCTTTATTCATTTATTAAGCTCTCTGGGTTAACTCTGCTTATCGTCTTGTACACATTACTGCTTCTAGTTATTATTAATAAAAACTGCAGTGCGGCTTTTCCCCACTGTTTGACATATAAAAAAAGTTCAAAAAGTAATGATCAGAATGCATGCAGAATCTAATGTCAGCAGAGGGTGACCGAACCTTGATCAGCTTAGAGTGGATATCAAAAAGTTCCTTTTTAGCATTCTCAAGCTCAGTGCTTAAACCTTGATCATCTTGATCAGGATTGTCCATAACACCATGCTCATCAGCAACTTCACCGTTGCCATCAGATTCACGTGTCCGTTTATTCTGTGCATAAAGATTCATCAGGGTATTACATGGCGCTGACAAACACACGTACACAATAAAGTGGAAACTTTTGTACTTTGTTGAATCACCAAGATCAATGACTCCAAATAAGAATAAGACAATGATCACTATACTAGTTTACCAGTCAACCCAATGAAATGTAACTACTCGACAGCACTACTGCAAATAAAGATCCACATAGATCAACTGCAGCTAATAAACTGAAGATCTCATAAAAAAAATCCATAAACAAAAGAACGATCAAGATGCTATACTGTAATCTGCAATCTGAACAGAGGTAGTGTCCCTCTAATTCATTCAACACAGCAAAGATTAGCAATCAAAATGTGATTTCCAATTGCTCCAAGGAAAAATACTCACTCTTCCAGACTGGCTACTCTGAAGACCACTTCCCTGCAGTGCTAGTAGTACATGGCTTGACTCCCTTACTTCCAGCTCTTCCTTTAGAGATTCAATCTCTGCTGCCTGTTCTTCATTCCTTGTTTTCAGTTCAGCAATCAGTTTGTCCTTTTCAGTGATCAGTTTGTCCTTTTCAGTGACAGCTGTTCACAGTACCAAAAAGAATAGAACAAAGCTCAGTTTAGTTTTTTAGGATTATCTTTTGGTTTGGCTGACAATAAAAGTTCAAGTGTGAAGTATCGGTATTATTTTTGTATAGCTTAAGGTAGTAAACTACTCGCCCTGTCGTAATTAGATGACGTCCTAGAAAGTGTACAGTCAAAACATTTCTAACTGTGACTCACCATGTGAAAACTTATTTAGTATCGTTATTTTGAAACTAATACTATTAGACCAGTAAGAAAAAATGCATTTATTATATCACAAATTTTCAAATTTCTATTAACAAATTCATGTGACAAACATAGAAAAGTTGCATAGCAGAGACCATGTCCATGCACAAAACATATTTTTTAACAAACATATGGGAGTACTGTGTTTCTGATGATCCTATTATGTCATGGCAACAGAATTCATCTCTTGCGATACGATCTTCTTATGTAGAAATTACGAGCACTTCAAAGTTATCACCTAGACGGTTATTATTACATACTAAAGGATATGAAAATTCCTACTAAAACACAAGAGTTTTTACCATTCTGTTGTAGCTCAAGCTTTGTTTTTTCCTCCATGACACAGTGAAGCGCATTGTTGATGCCGGCGTAGTCCGTATAGGCACTCTTGTGGAACTCCAGCCTGGAGTGAACATCAGAAGCCAACACATCAAGGCTTGCATGCAAACAACGTGCGCCTCCCGTCTCAGCCATATAGCCTGCAACTGGACCTATAGAATATCAGAATATAGATCCATTTGGGTTTAATTTATCAACCAATTATTGTGGAAACCAGTAACCGATACATCCGTGGTCAGGGGTTAGAAGCAGTATACAATCTTTACTGTCCTCAGAATTTAAGTATCATTATTCCACTAAATTTAATGAGATGGCACTTTCTTTTCCTTTTTGTACTTTTATTCTTCATCCACACAAACTTTCTTTGGTACAAGTTCATGAGGTGCCAAAATAACAACTGCCAGTTGCCAATGAATTACCTAAAGAGCAAAATAAAGGTAACTGAAGTATTATCCAAGGTGTCATTTCTTGTTCATAAATCTTAGTTTTACTTACCCATTTGTCTGCATATTCCAAATATAAAAGGAAAAATAAATAGTATTAGCTGGAACCTAAACCATGCATGAAGTCAACATACTTGTAAATCGATAAATGTGCACCCAAATAAATGTTCTGAGAATTAAAAAATTCATAATAATAAATGCAAATCTAAATCTTGATACAGAGAACTCCTGATTTCCCTGAATTATTTTGCTAAATAGAAATAGTTTCAACCACATATGAAAGAATTTTAAAAAATGTATATGTTCCTACTAGGATCAACTTCGAAATTACATTACATTAAATTAAGAACGGCAATGAAAATCGGAACCTAGGAAAATAAAACTCGAATTTGTATTTGTGTTGTATGAAGTGCTAACTGGAGACACCAGACATGGAAATAAAAATTAAACTGAAAACTCTGTCATTACCGGTTAACCAGAGGAAAAGGAAAACATCATGTCGATTTCTGAATAAGTCAGAGCATACAATTGGATTGCACATCACACGGTGAGGCATAGTCATGTAATGATTTTAAAAGAGTTGTAACAGAGAAAATGCAATTGGGCGCCCTAAAATGGCAGGTAAATGATCAGTCAGACGAATCGGCATGCACGTATACTTTTTTTTTGCAGGGAAGTTGGGGGCTTTATCGATTAATGAATAGGTTTACAATCCAAAGCCAAAAGGCTTAAAAGATTCTCGGGAGCATCTTGTAACCACAAATCGGTTCGACATGCACACATACTTGAGAAGAAAAAATGGCAGGTGTACCAAGTGCTCAGTTATATGTGATGTTTCCGTGTCGAATCTGTTTTATTGTGGATTTACAGTGTTGTCCAAGAGCCCTTCTTTTAGCTGAGTAGCACGTTTTTTATGTTTTCCGAAAATGTTTACGATTGATGTAGTACCAAATACTAAGAGGGGAATAGGGATAGCACAATTTGTGCTTCTTTATTCTACCTCTTCTAGAAACAGCAATGGTTACAGCTTACAACATCAAGATCTATCATGATAAACACTGACGAACTCACCCATCCCAGAAATATGGTGTTTCTCTGATGACGAAAAAAAAATACGAACAAGTTGCAGGGAAAACGTCACCTCAGCAGGAGTGGATGCAACAGCGCCCCCCTAACAGATCTGCAAAGGGGAAAATCAAGCAGGTCAATAAAGGACAGAAAGGGGAGTAGGCGAGTATTGCAGCATACTACAAAAACTTGAATGTAGCTTCAAGAAGAAATGCAGGCAGAAATCTGCGGTGACCAAGAACGAATGGGATGGAACTACGGAGAACAGAGCAAAACAAGATCAAGGAGGTCCAAAAATACGGAACAATATCAGGAAAAAAATGTCTGCTACCGAAAACATCAGTCGAATCAGCAACCAACAGGGTGGATTCTAGTACCTCTGTCGATTGCTCACGGCAAAGACTAGAGAGCTTTGGAGTTTCTTGTTTTCTTCGTTTTCCTGGATGGGTTGGTGAATGCGGGATGAGGGGGGCGGCCGGGCCGGGGGGTTAATGGCAAAGCAGCGTCTGGGGAAGCTGCGATGACGACGGGACGGCAGGGCAGGAGGAAGCAACGAGGGGGGAGAGAGATACTGCTCCAGTACGAGTTGTGGGCAGAGAGGGCGGTGTGTGCAGCTTGACGGGACGTTCCGAGAGAGGCCGAATTTCGTGTTTTGACCCCTTTTAGAAAGGATTGCAGGATCTGACCCCTATTTAAATTTTTTTCGAGATTTGACCCTTTTACTACCGCCAGGGCCTACGGCGGTAGGGTTAGATAGCCTACCGCCACGGTCCATGGTGGTAGGGGTGCGACGGAGGAGGACGGCGGCCGTTTGACTGCGTTGACGTGGATAAGTACCTACCGCCAGGAGGCCTGGTGGTAGGCTGTCCAAACCTACCGCCAGAGCACCTGGTGGTAGGGTCCTGTCTCAGTGTAACGATTCTGTAACGAAGAATTGAGTTGCCACAGGCGGTGAAGTGTCGACCCTACCGCCAGGGCCTTGGCGATAGGGTCTTGTTTTTTCGATTATAACGATTACAACGTGAAGAATTGAGTTGCCTGGCGGTAGGTATTGTCGACCCTACCGCCAGGGCCTTGGCGGTAGGGTCTTGTTTTTCGATTAAACGATTACAGAACGAAGAATTGAGTTGCCACAGGCGGTAAGTTGTCGACCCTACCGCCAGGGCCTTGGCGATAGGGTCTGTGTTTTATGAATTTAAGTTCATTTGCTTGCTTCTTTTCAAATTCAATATGACAATAATATTATAGCAATTTTCACAAATATGACAACAATATCACAGATCTCAAACAATTAAACTTGGGCATCACATACACATTAACAAATTTGAAGTGCATAGAACATTTCAAACGAACTTCAACTAATTAGTAAGCGGAGTTCCACATAGTTTCACAAATAGCAAACACATAGATCCACAAATAGCAAACACATAGTTCCACGTGGCTTCATAACCACCGAATAGTTCAATCAAGCGAAGTTCAACGAAACTAAAAGAGCCAACTATCGAAGAGCATAATCAGTTGCTCCTTCCCTCTTGGAGGTACGGTCCTCGTTACTCTTTGAGCGATTCTCTTCGGTCTTCTTCTTGGGCCGTCGAGAACCGGTCTCTGGAAAGGGTCCGGACTCAGCAAATCCTTCTTCTTGATTCCTCTTCTTGGTGGTGAGATGCTTGAGACGTTTGAGTTCTTGGAGGTCCATAATCTTCATCGTACTCCTCCTCCCGTTGCTCTCATCCTCCTCCTCCCCTTCTTCATATATGGCCTCCTCCTCCTCCTCCTCCTCCTCCTCCTCTCCAACCAACCTAGACGACGAGGGAGCATGGCTCGATGAGCCGATGATACCCTATGTGGCTCTGATCGATGAGCTTCAATCCGACCCAGCTCCAAAGACACCCAAGCAGCCCTACCACTTGCGACAACGCTGCACGAACTTCTGCACTCACAATGAAGCAAGGTCATAATAAGTTCAGATCGATGATTGCAAGTGAACAAGATGCATCTGTTCCGAGGAGACTGAAATTGTACCTTCATCGTCCCCGACTCGGTCTCAGATTATACGCTCCGGAAGATGACCTAGTGCATCCGAGGCTTCAAAGATGCATTTGTTCACTCACCGGACTGCAACGGCATAAGTCGATCACGTTGATTTATAAAATATTTTAAATCGACCGTCGGTTCAAACGTACCACTCTGTTGATGAGGGTGCAAACTCCCTAAATCCACTGTGCATGTCTCGATGCGGTGCGGTATGCTGTTCATCGGGTCAGCCCACTCCACTCTGCGATGTCTTCCCGTCCATCGAGGCTGGGGCGAAGACGGTGCTTCGCCATCATCGTACCACCTCATGTGTCGGCCTGTAATCATCCCGCTTAGTCACTCTCCTCTCCACGTCTTTACGCCACCTCCGTCGGTTCCACTCCGTCACATGAGTCTTATGCTCCTCTCACGATCAGGATCGATGATTCTTCGCCGCTCATGCCGCAAGGCATAAGCAACAAGAATCATCATAAGCGCAATGAGATCATCATAAGCAACAAGAAACATGATAATCTCACGGAGAACAAAGAGCTCACGGTGGGAGTGCGTGGCCGCCGGTATCGGTGGGCTGGCCCGTGGGGTATCTTGATAAATCCCAAACTGCGTGGCCACGCGTTGTGGCAAATGCCACTCGACGGCGTACACACAGATCATGGGCACGATGCACCGCCAGAGACCACGGTCCGCATCGCACATCACGTTCAGATCAAAGTCCCACTCTCGTTCTTGTCGATACGGCCACCAGATTACCTATTACATATACCTTGGTAAGTTCGCACTCTCGGTCAATAGCGGAATCAAAGAGAAAGGTGTTGGGCGAGTTCATATACCTGCGTATGCGTCAAAGCGTCCAACTCGTTGGTGTAGGTCTTGTACGAAGTCTTGTTTAGGCCCGTGTAGAGTTTGACAACGTCCCACTCGTAAGCTACGGTGGGGTTTCGAGTCTCGTCGCCTTCTTCGCCATAGTCTTCCCATGGGCGTCTTGGCAACTTCTCCGGACGCCCCACCGGCAGCCGCTCCCACATCCAAATGGAGAAGGCCCAGACAAAGCCACCCATATTGGACTTGTCTCCCGTCCTCTGCGTTGCGTCGTCAAGCTGCAAAACATCAAATGAGGATCAGATATAAGAAAATGTCATGGACACACTTTCGTAGGTAGGTACGCAATTAGACACTCTCTTACCGAACGGTATAGGTAGGCGAGAGATGCCGTCCCCCAACTGTACCCTGCATCCCAGTCCGCTAGGAAGAACAGATACGCCCAGTTGGCAGAGTTCCCGGAGCTGTCTGGAAACACGACCTCCGAGAGAAATATACCACAGATAGGACCTCGCGTACAACTCCACAGTCGCCTCATCTGCGCCTTGGGGGCATGTCCTCTGGTGCTCCGAGAGCGTGGCAGCAGCACACGGATGTACGGTTACTCTTGGCACCGGGCGATCGCCGATGAGGTGGTGACCCTCTCCGCCAGTTGGCCCTCTCCACTCGACCGGTGAGTGCATGACCCTCGATCGGCATTGCAGTAATCATCCCCGATCCTCTAGGGTCACCGTCATCTCCCGCATGGCAGATGGAAAGAATGGGTCTCCGGTCTCCAACGTTCAATCGAGCTGTGAGAGCCGCATGGACAAGCGTCGGCGGTGGCGCTGAACTGCAAAGACGACACCCAACAGACGGGCTCTCTTGAAGAACGGCGCGTAGCGCTCGTCGTAGTCCATATGCCCATGAACCCGTGACCCCTCATGCGCATGGGTGGAGCGTCTGTTAAAAGTGAACGCCAAAAGTTAGGAAATCATTTTCATCAATCCGAGAACTTTGATCAAAATTTCTTTCATATCACTTACCTCTCCGTTCTCTATGAAACGGGCACGATGACCCTTGTCGAATGCCCAATCCAGCATGCAGTACCGTGGGACGATGTTGTCCGCAAGAGGTGGCCGCCTTAATAGAGTTTCATAAACAAAAGCACCATAAGCATAAGCATACATAAACAAACAATGAACTCAAATCATATCAAGATCAAATTTTAAGCATATTCCTCCAACAACATCTACTACACATGATGGATCAAATCATATCAACATGCATCATATAAAAAAAACCTCCAACATACATCATAGCTTCATATTTTTAAACAAAATTTTCCAAACAATATCTTCATATCACCATATCAACATGCATCATCAAACTAGGGTTCATCCCTTTATCAACGATACATCATAATTTTTAACAAAAAATTATGAACTAGGTTCATCTTCACACTAACATATGAACTATTGATTAGAGTACATATCCAATACCACTACTTACTAAAGAACTAAGAACTACAACTACAATCAATCTTAGGTGAAAAAAATCAATCTAAGTTCAAAACATGAGGGATTTCAAGCAAATAATCGTCGAATCGGTAGCAAGTTTGCAAAAACTAATTGGAGGGATCGGAGGAGCTTACGGTTCTCTCCTCGGGGCCATCTCGATCCGCCAAAGCGGTGAAGAATCGGTGAAGATCCAAGGGGAGTGGAGGAGATGAGAGAGGAGAGAGGCGACTTGGGGAGAAAGAAAGGAGAAACTGCCGACTTGGGGAGGGAGGGGTGGGGAGAAGGGAAGGCGCGGTCTCGGCGAAATAACGCCCGCACCCTACCGCCAGGCCCTGGCAGCGTAGGTTAGACAGCCTACCGCCAGGCCCATGACGGTAGGGTGCGACGGAGGGGACGGCGCCGTCTCCGCGTCTTGGCGTGGATAAGTTTCCTACCGCCATGGGACTGGCGGTAGGCTATCTAACCCTACCGCCAGATGCCCTGGTGGTAGGCAAAAGGGTCAAATCTCGAAAAAATTTCAAACCGGGACCAGATCCTGAAATACTTTCTAAAATGGGTCAAAACACGAAATTCGGCCTCCGAGAGACGGGGTACTACTAGTTCTTTTCGTTTTTGATTTCAATCGAAGAGCACGCGGCGAGAAGGAGAGAGAGGGAACGGCGCGCACGGCGCACATATATCTCACGCGGCGGCGGTGAGAGCAACTCCAACTCGCCGACCCATTTCGTCCGTCCATGTTTGTTTGTGTAGTCACGAACAAAAAAATTAGCCCAACACACCAATTCAAACAAACGCGCGTTCGCTTTTCATCCGTCGGGCGACCTATTACTGGTCAATTTTAGGCCTCATTTGCATGCGCACGAACACAACACGGACGCGCACGACGCCCGCCTACTGCTCCCCCGGCCCGTCAATTAATGGCACCCCTATCGACAGTAAGCCCTCACCCGCCCCACCTTGCCGCCATCGCCGCCTAATTCCGGTGCCCCTGCCAGCAGTCTGCGCCCATACACCTCCCCCGCATGCTGCCAACTTTCACGTCGCCGCCACCACCGCCTTGCCCCCGGGCCACCGTAGCTTTCCCCCACCCTCTGACATCGCCTCGAGCACGAAGTTGCCCCTCGCTCCCTCGGTCAGCTCCTTCGTCTGACACCGCCACGCTCGTTGGACGCCGCTAGGCCAGCTATCTGGTCCAGGGGAAGCTCGCATATCTTCGCGGCGAGCTTCTTCGACGACGCCCGCAAGTTGTTCGACAGTTTGCCCCCAAGGTACAAATGAACTCCGTCGACGAGTTTTTTTCCACAATTTCCTCTGCAACTCCGATGAGGAGATTGTGGCTGTCGTGTTGGTCGTCCATGACTGCCTTAGTAGGCAGCGACCGTTGTTCCGGGGCTCGATCCCGGGACACACTCCGGCGTTGAATCACAACCGAGAGAGAGGTTATTTCCTTCTTTGAAAGGACTACTTTGAGACACCGACCCACTCTTCAAACATCACCAATTCCGGCGCCATTCCCGCATGGCTAGGCATGTTTTCAATCGTATTCAGGAGGGGGTGGTCGGATATGATAAGTATCTCGAGTGCAAGGAGGATGCCCTTGGAAAGATTGGCTTTTCTTCTTATCAGAAATGCACCACAGCTATCTGTATGCTTGCATACGGAATGTCCAGTGATCTCATTGATCAGTACGTCCGTATGAGCGACTCTACGTGCCTAGACTCCATGTACAAGTTCTGCAAGGCTGTGATTGTAATGTTGGTCCTGAGTACTTGAGAGAGCCAAATGGCGAAGATACATCCTGCTTGTTGGCGATGAATGCTACCAAGGGCTTCCTGGGGATGCTTGGCAGCATAGATGCATGTAATGGGAATGGAAGAACTGGACTTCTGCTTGGCAAGGGTAGTATAGGGGCCATCTGATTGGCAAGGGTAGTATAGGGGCCATGCCAAGTGAAAGATCGTGGATGTCGCCTAGAGGGGGGTGAATAGGCGCTTTAAAATAATTACGGTTTAGGCTTGAACAAGTGCAGAATAAAACTAGCGTTTAATTTGTCAAGAACAAAACCTAACACAACTACATCTATGTGCACCAATAACTTATGCTAAGCAAGATAAACAACTATGTGATAGCAAGATATATAACATGAAACACTATGGCTATCACAAAGTAAACTGCATAAGTAAAGGGCTCGGGTAAGAGATAACCGAGACACACGGAGACGACGGTATATCCCGAAGTTCACACCCTTGCGGATGCTAATCTCCGTTTAGAGCGGTGTGGATGCACAATGCTCCCCAAGAAGCCACTAGGGCCACTGTAATCTCCTCACGCCCTCGCACAATGCAAGATGTCGTGATTCCACTAAGGGACCCTTGAGGGCGGTCACCGAACCTGTACAAATGGCAACCCTTGGGGCGGCCACCGAACCCGTAAACTTTGGCAACCCTTGGAGGTGGTCACAGTTACCCGTCAAATTGCTCAGGGCGATCTCCACAACCTAATTGGAGTCCCCGACGCTTGCCCGGAGCTTTACACCACAATGATTGAGCTCCGATAACACCAACCGTCTAGGGCACCAAGGCACCCAAGAGGAAAGCTCTAGGGTGCCCAAACACCCAAGAGTAACAAGCTTCTCAACTTCACTTCCACGTACCACCGTGGAGAACTCAAACCGACGCACCAAATGCAATGGTTTCGATTGGTGATGATGATTGCTTCGATTTCCCCCTCCCAGAGGGAAGTTTCCTCGGCGGAATCGCTCCGCCGGAGAGCAAAAGTGCTCCAGCCAGGTTCTGCCTTGAGACGGCGGCACTTCATCCCGAAACCTTGTTGGGAAACGTAGCATGCGATTTCAAAAAAATTACTACGCTCACGCAAGATCTATCTAGGAGATGCATAGCAACGAGAGGGGGAGAGTGTGTCTACATACCCTCGTAGACAGAAAGCGGAAGCGTTTGACAACGCGGTTGATGTAGTCGAACTTCTTCTCGTTCCGACCAATCAAGCACTAAACGTACGACACCTCCGAGTTCTGCACACGTTCAGCTCGATGACGTCCCTCGAACTGTTGATCCAGCAAAGTGTCGAGGGAGAGTTCCGTCAGCACGACGGTGTGGTGACAGTGATGGTGAAGTGATTCGCGCAGGTCTTCGCCTAAGCACTATGACAATATGACCGGAGGCGTAAACTATGGAGGGGGGCGCCTCACACGGCTAACAATTGTTGGTGTGTGTTCTAGGCGCCCCTCCCCGCGTATATATAGGTGGGAGGGGGAGGAGGACAACCAAGGGGCGGCCCAAGTAGGAGGAATCCTACTTCGGGGCCTTGTCCAATCCCCCCCCCCCCTTACCATATCCACCGGAGGGGGAAGGAAAGAGGAGGGAGGAGGGAAGGTAGGGGGAGGCCGAATCCCTCCCCTTCCTTCTCTCTTCCCGACCCCTTTCCTTCCTCCTAAGGTGCGGCCCATATGGGGGGCGCGACAACCCCTGCTGGCTGCTGCGTTTTCCCTCTTGGCCCATTAGGCCCATATAGTTGCCGGGGGGATGGGCGGAACCCCTTCTGGTGACCCGATATGTACCCGGTACCCTCAGAACACTTCCGGTGCCCGAATATCATCGTCCTATATATGAATCTTTACCTCTCGACCATTTCGAGACTCCTCTTCATGTTTGTGATCTCATCCGGGACTCCGAACAACATTCAGTCACCAAATCACATAACTCATATAATACAAAATCATCATCGAACGTTAAGCGTGCGGACCCTACGGGTTCGAGAACTATGTAGACATGACCGAGACACCTCTTCGGTCAATAACCAATAGCGGATAATTAGGGGGATATCACCTTCTGTAACTCTTCTTCTCACCCCCCTTTTCATGTAGTAGTGACTTGTGAAGTAGGGTTGTAGGCTGACTGGACTGGAATGTTGGGACTGTACTAACCCCTTAACACCTTAATACAAAGTCAGTGGGGACTTCCCCCACTGTCATCAGTTCTCAAAAAAATAACCAATAGCGGAACCCGGATGCTCAAATTGGTCCCCACATATTCTACAAAATCTTTATCGGTTGTACCGTAATGACAACATACGTTATTCCCTTTGTCATCGGTATGTTACTTGCCTGAGATTCGATCGTCGGTATCTATATACCTAGTTCAATCTCGTCACCGGCAAGTCTCTTTACTTGTTCTGTAATACATCATCCCACAACTAACTCATTAGTCACATTGCTTGTAAGGCTTATTATGACTTGTATTACCGAGAGGGCCCTGAGATACCTCTCTGATACTCAGAGTGACAAATCCCAGTCTCGATCTATGCCAACCCAACAAACACCTTCGGAGATACCTGTAAGCATCTTTATAATCACCCAGTTATGTTGTGACGTTTGATAGCACACAAGGCATTCATCCGGTATCCGGGAGTTGCATAATCTCATAGTCAAAGGAATATGTATATGACATGAAGAAAGCAATAGCAATAAAACTGAACGATCAATATGCTAAGCTAACGGATGGGTCTTGTCCATCACATCATTCTCCTAATGATGTGATCCCGTTCATCAAATGACAACACATGTGTATGGTTAGGAAACTTAACCATCTTTGATTAACGAGCTAGTCTAGTAGAGGCTTAATAGGGACACGGTGTTTTGTCTATGTATCCACACATGTATCAAGTTTTCGGTTAATACAATTCTAGCATGAATAATAAACATTTATCATGAATAAGGAAATATAAAATAACAACTTTATTATTGCCTCTAGGGCATATTTCGTTCAGTCTCCCACTCGCACTAGAGTCAATAATCTAGTTCACATGGCCATGTGATTTAACACCAATAGTTCACATCTTTATGTGATTAACACCCATAGTTCACATCGCCATGTGACCAACACCCAAAGGGTTTACTAGAGTCAATAATCTAGTTCACATCGCTATGTGATCAACACCCAAAGAGTACTAAGGTGTGATCCTGTTTTGCTTGTGAGAGAAGTTTAGTCAACGGGTCTGCAACATTCAGATCCGTATGTATTTTGCAAATTTCTATGTCTACAGTGCTCTGCATGGAGCTACTCTAGCTAATTGCTCCCAGTTTCAATATGTATCCAGATCAAGAATCTGAGTCATCCAGATCCGTGTCAAAGCTTGCATCAACGTAACTCTTTAGACGAACTCTTTATCATCTCCATAATCGAGAAACATTTCCTTAGTCCTCTTTAGGTACCTAAGGATAATTTTGACCGTTGTCCAGTGATCTACTCCTGGATCACTATGAAGGAAATATGCCCTAGAGGCAATAATAAAGTTATTATTATTTTCCTCATATCATGATAAATGTTTATTATTCATGCTAGAATTGTATTAACCGAAAACATAATACATGTGTGAATACATAGACAAACATAGTGTCACTAGTATGCCTCTACTTGACTAGCTCGTTGATCAAAGATGGTTGAGTTTCCTTGCCATAGACATGAGTTGTCATTTGATTAACGGGATCATATCATTAGGAGAATGATGTGATTGACTTGACCCATTTCGTTAGCTTAGCACTTGATCGTTTAGTTTACTGCTATTGCTTTCTCCATGACTTATACATGTTCCTGTGACTATGAGATTATGCAACTCCCGAATACCGGAGGAACACTTTGTGTGCTACCAAACGTCAAAACGTAACTGGGTGATTATAAAGGTGCTCTACAGATGTCTCCGATGGTGTTCATTGAGTTGGCATAGATCGAGATTAGGATTTGTCACTCCGATTGTCGGAGAGGTATCTCTGGGCCCTCTCAATAATGCACATCACTATAAGCCTTGCAAGCAATGCAACTAATGAGTTAGTTGCGGGATGATGTATTACGAAACGAGTAAAGAGACTTGCCGGTAATGAGATTGAGCTAGGTATGAGGATACCGACGATTGAATCTCGGGCAATTAACATACCTATGACAAAGGGAACAACGTATGTTGTTATGCGGTTTAACCGATAAAGATATTCGTAGAATATGTAGGAACCAATATGAGTATCCAGGTTCCGCTGTTGGTTTTTGACCGGAGATGTGTCTCGGTCATGTCTACATAGTTCTCGAACCCGTAGGGTCTGCACGCTTAACGTTCGGTGACGATCGGTATTATGAGTTTATGTAATTTGATGTACCGAAGGTAGTTCGGAGTCCCGGATGTGATCACGGACATGACGAGGAGTCTCGAAATGGTCGAGACATAAAGATTGATATATTGGAAGCCTATATTTGGACATCGGAATAGTTCCGGGTGAAATCGGGATTTTACCGGAGTGCCGGGGGGTTACCGGAACCCCGAGGGTTAATGGGCCTTGTTGGGCCCTAGTGGAGAGAGAGAAGGGCCGACCAAGGCAGGCCGCGCGCCCCCTCCCCTTGAGTCCGAATAGGACAAGGAAGGGGGGGGGGCGGCGCCCCCCTTGCCTTCCCCCTCTCCCACTCCTTCCTTCCTCCTCCTAGTGGGACTAGGAAAGAGGAGTCCTACTCCCACTAGGAGGAGGAATCCTCCTCTTGGCGCGCCCTGCAAGGACCGGCCGGCCTCCCCCATTGCTCCTTTATATACGGGGGCGGGGGGGACCCAAAGACACACAAGTTGATTGTTCCAAGCCGTGTGCGGTGCTCCCTTCCACCATAATCCACCTCGATCATATCGTAGTGGTGCTTAGGCGAAGCCCTACGTCGGTAGCAACATCATCCTCGTCTTCACGCCGTCTCCCGCGAAGCTCTACTGGATCGGAGTTCGTGGGACGTCATCGAGCTGAACGTGTGCTGAACTCAGAGGTGCCGTCCGTTCGGTACTTGGATCGGTCGAATCGTGAAGACGTAT